>CM065590.1:165479535-166679535 GCA_033119425.1 Bufotes viridis
TAACCTAAACTACACCCTGCCCTGAAAAATCTAAACTTTACTATTCCCTAACTGTAGCCCTAATACCCAACCTAAACTATCAAGCACTATCTATCTATTGTGGGGAGTCGCTCTGAGAGATGGCAGTGCGGGTGCAGTATAGAGGCAAAACGGAGTCCAGAAAGTGTAGCAAACAGTGTTTAATTCACACTTGCAGCAAATACACAGCAAACAGTCACTTGGTGTTAATTCACACCCATCAGAAAACGTGCGGCAAAACAAAATAGTCCAAAACAGGTTCCAGTCACCTGGGAGGCTTTAGGTGCAGGTTCGCACCTGGCTGTCAGTCCAGCCGCAAGGCGATCGACCTCCGGCTTCCAGGCCGTCTGCACTCCTCCTTGCTTGGGCTCTTGCTTCCAGCCCAGAGAACTCCACACAGCACAGCATGGATCAGCACTCCCAAACTTAAGTGATTCCACAGCCTAACAGCAGCTCCAGGACAATCACACTCAGCTGCTGAGGAGGCTGCCTTTTAAAGGCCCGGATAAAGTCCGGCCTGGACCGTGGGGAATAGGCACCCACCCAACTCTTTGCCTACTCCCAGTAAGAGCTGGCCCGGATTGGCTTTGCAGCCAAACTAAATATCAAATTGTCAAGCAGCACTAGCTGCTGCTGACACACAAAAACCCGGCTCTTACCTCACCGAGGCCAGGAACCTCGGTGACACGTACCTGCCATCGACCACGGTACCTTGCACCTTACCACATACCCCTCCCCTTTGTTCAACCCTGAGGGGGTGAACACATGTGAGGCAGTGGACGCGGGACAGGGCATCTGCGTTACCCTGCAAGCGGCCTGCCCTGTGTTCCACCGAAAATTTTAAATTTTGCAAGGATAGGAACCACCTGGTGACCCGAGCATTCCTCTCCTTGGCCTGGCTCATCCACTTGAGAGGGGAATGGTTGGTCACCAGACGGAACCTCCTCCCTAACAGGTAATAGCGGAGAGATTCGAGTGCCCACTTGATGGCCAGGCACTCCCTCTCCACTATACTATACCTGGTCTCGGCTGGGGTGAGTTTACGGCTCAGGAAGACAACGGGATGTTCTTCCCCATTGACTTCCTGAGACAGTACTGCACCGAGACCTACCTCCGAGGCATCCGTCTGAACGACGAACTCCCTGTTGAAGTCGGGTGTCACCTCACCAAAACCGGGGACCCACACAGGGCTGATTTTAACGCAGAGAAAGCCTCCTCCGCCTTCTCACACCAGCTAACCTTCCCAGACTTTCGCCCCTTCAACAGGTCTGTCAACGGCGCTGCTATTGTGGCAAAGTGGGGCACAAACCACATGTAGTACCCTACAATTCCCAGGAAGGACTTTACCTGCCTGGTGGTGACCGGTCGGGGCCAGTTACGCATGGCTTCTACCTTAGTTACCTGCGGCTTGATGACTCCCCGCCCAATAACATATCCCAGATATTTGGTCTCTTCCAACCCAATCGCACACTTCTTTGGATTGGCGGTTAGACCAGCTTTCCTCAGGGCATCCACTACCGCCTGCACTTTGGGCAAATGGCTTTCCCAGTCGGTGCTGTGGATGATTACATCATCTAAGTAGGCCGAAGCGTACCGACGGTGAGGTCGCAGCACAATATCCATTAACCTTTGGAAGGTGGCGGGGCGCCATGCAGGCCAAAGGGTAACACCTTGTAATGATACAGGCCCTGCGGGGTAACAAAAGCGTTTTTTTCCTTGGCCGCCTCCATTAAGGGTACTTGCCAGTATCCTTTAGTGAGGTCTAGCACAGAAAAATAACGGGCTTGTCCTAAATTCTCAACAAGCTACCCGGGGCATGGGATACGCATCAAACTTGGACACTTCATTTAACTTGCGAAAATCGTTGCAGAACCGCAACGTCCCATCCGGCTTGGGTATTAGAACTATGGGACTGGCCCACTCACTTTTCGACTCCTCAATGACATCAAGCTTCAACATTAATTGCACTTCCTCCGCGATGGCCCGTCGCCGAGCCTCGGGTACCCGGTATGGTTTTAACCGGATCTTGGCCTGAGGCTCAGTGACGATGTCATGTTGGATGAGAGACGTGTGGCCAGGGAGGTCCGAGAACACATCCGTGTTCCGACTGATGAACTCCCTGACTTCCTGAACTTGTTTGGAAGACAGGCTGTCTGCAATTTTTACCGTGGCTACCGCTTCGCAGGCCTCGAACTGTGGGGCTGGACCCTTCTCACCCAGAAGCCCTGGCCGGGGGCTGTTGTCGTCGGTCGTGTTCCTATCCTTCCACGGCTTTAGTAAATTCACGTGGTACACCTGCTCCGGCTTGCGCCGCCCTGGCTGGTGTACCTTGTAATTTACTTCCCCTACCTTCTCAATCACCTCATAGGGGCCCTGCCACCTAGCTAGGAACATGCTGTCAAGGGTGGGTACCAGAACCAAAACCCGATCTCCCGGATTAAAGTCCCGTACCCGAGCCTGACGATTATACACCCTACTCTGGGCTTGTTGCGCTGCCTCCATATGCTCCCGGACCAGCGGCAACACCCTTTCCATCCGTTCCTGCATCTGGGTGACATACTCAATGACACTTTTGTGGGGGACAGGCTGTTGTTCCCACGCTTCCTTGGCGATATCCAACAGGCCCCGAGGGTGTCTGCCATAAAGCAGTTCAAAGGGCGAGAACCCAGTAGAGGCCTGGGGCACCTCTCGCACTGCGAACATGAGATAGGGCAGAAGCAGGTCCCAGTCCTTCCCATCTCTAGACACCACCCTTTTTAACATATTTTTTAGAGTTTGGTTAAACTCTTTCGACAAGACCGTCCGTTTATGGATGGTAAACGGACGTCCGCAATTGCTTTATACGCAATAATTTACCCAGTTCCCTCATAACTTTGGACATAAAGGGGTCCCTTGGTCTGTCAGAATCTCTTTTGGCAGGCCCACACGGGAAAACATTTCCATTAACTCTTTGGCAATGAGCTTAGCCGAGGTATGTCGCAGAGGCACCGCCTCCGGATACCGAGTGGCATAGTCGAGAACTACCAGAATGTGTTGGTGGCCCCTGGCAGACTTTGGTACAGGCCCGATTAGATCCATAGCGATACGCTCAAACGGGACCTCAATGATTGGAAGAGGCACAAGGGGACTACGGAAATGTGGCTGGGGGCTATTTACCTGACAGGTTGGACAAGATTTACAATATTCTTCTACCTCCTTAAACACACCAGGCCAATAAAACCGCTGCAGTATGCGGTCTTGGGTTTTCTGCCACCCAAAGTGTCCCCCAAGAACATGTTGGTGGGCAAGCTCCATGACAAGCTTGCGATACGCTGTGGGCACCACCAACTGTTCAACAGGTTCACCCTGGATTTGGTTCACCCGATATAACATTTCTTGGTGAACAACAAAGCTGGGAAATATTAACTCAGCCCCTGGTTTCTGGGGTTTACCATCAATTTCCACCACATTCTCCCAGGCCCTGGTTAGGGTTTGGTCCCGTTGTTGGGCGGTCCCAAAATTGTCTCCGGAGACGTGGAGGTCTGCCAACTCAGGTCCCGGTGGCAAGTCCTCCATGTCTCCCACCATTACACTCAGTGGGGGTGTCTCCCTCTATCACAGAAGTGGTGGTCACCCCTACCGCAGGCCCTTCGGACTCGGGCTCCCAGGGCTCTGGCCTCCCACTGGAACCAGGCCACTCTGCTAGGGTTACCCCTGTCTCAGAGCTATTAGTCACTTTCATCTCAGGCCATAGGGACGGAAAACCAGGGAAGTCTCTCCCAATTATTAGTTCATAAGGTAGCTTTGTGGAGATCGCCACTTCACAAGTCCAGGTGCCGGCCGCCGTGGCCAGAGACATTACGGCAGTGGGATAGTCCTTTAAGTCTCCATGTATGCACACCACACCAACTTTCCGGCCCGTATACTGGGTGGGCTGTACCAGGGCAGCACTTACCAGGGTTAATAGGCTCCCTGAGTCCAGCAGTGCCACTGCCAGGTTATCACCCACTTGCACCTGGCATAGGTGACGATTGTCTATGGTCTCGGGGGTGCCGGTTGCACACAGTCTCCGGGCATACATGGAAGCCCGGTACCCATAATTAATTTCCATGGGTTCTCCCCACTGTGGACAGTCGGCCCTTACGTGGCCAGGCTCGTGACACCGCCAGCAGACTATCGGGGCCGGGTCTGCAGGGGATACACCCCTAGCAGGTTTCTCGGGTACCAGTCGTCGGGACTGGATGGGAGACCTCCGGGGTTTGACCGGCCCCCTCCCAACAACACCCCCTTTCAAGTTTTTTGTGGCCTCATAACGCTCCACCAGGTTGACCATTTGTAGGGCATTCGTGGGGGATACCTGGCCGATCCAGTGCTGAAGGGGGTAAGGCAGGGCCCTCCAGAACATGTCGGCCAGCAGACGGTCCAGCATAGCAGTCGGACTTAGAACATCAGGCTGCAGCCACTTTTGCAACCTGTGCAGCAACTGATAGTACTGCGGTCTGGCGGGTTCAGTCATTTTAAAGTCCCACTGGTGGACCTGCTGAGCCCGGACCAACACGTTTACCCCCAGTCTGGCCAGGATCTCCCCCTTCACCGTGGGGTAATCAGCAGCCTGGTCATCTGCTAAGTCAAAAAAAACTTGCTGGGGTCCGGATGCCAGGAACGGAGTGACTATGGGTGTAGCTATAGGGGGTGCAGAGGTAGCAGTCGCTACCGGGCCCAGGAGCCTGAGGGGGCCCAAAGACCTTTGTGCCGCATAAGAAGACACACAAAGCACTGAGGGAAGGGGGGCCCAAGCTGAACTCCTGCACCAGGGCCCATGAGCCGTTAGCTACGCCACTGGGAGTGACCACTTCAGCCCACTGGTCACGGGGTAACTTCTCCCTCACGGCCACTTTTTCAAAGACCGCCAGATAGGTCTCAACGTCGTCCGAGGGGGTCATCTTTGAGATCGCCGCACGGACCGCTTTCCGGGCATCATGGATGTGGTGGGACGCTCCTGCAGCTTGTAACGCCATCACATGCTGTAAAAGTAGTTGGTTGGTCTCCCGCTGCTGCACGTTAGCCTCCATGAGGGCTTTCACAGCAGCCTCCATGTTGCCAGCAATTCCTGTTTGCAACTTTGCCGGTTTTATATATGCCATGCACTTGTGCTCAGCAAAACAAACAAACTTCGGCGTTCACGCCAGCCTCACTGCGCATGCCCGCATCCGACACCAAATGTGGGGAGTCGCTCTGGTAGATAGCAGTGCGGGTGCAGTATAGAGGCAACACGAAGTCCAGAAAGTGTAGCAAACAGTGTTTAATTCACACTTGCAGCAAATACACAGCAAACAGTCACTTGGTGTTAATTCACACCCATCAGAAAACGTGCGGCAAAACAAAATAGTCCAAAACAGGTTCCAGTCACCTGGGAGGCTTTAGGTGCAGGTTCGCACCTGGCTGTCAGTCCAGCCGCAAGGCGATCGACCTCCGGCCTCCAGGCCGTCTGCACTCCTCCTTGCTTGGGCTCTTGCTTCCAGCCCAGAGAACTCCACACAGCACAGCATGGATCAGCACTCCCAAACTCAAGTGATTCCACAGCCTAACAGCAGCTCCAGGACAATCACACTCAGCTGCTGTGGAGGCTGCCTTTTAAAGGCCCGGATAAAGTCCGGCCTGGACCGTGGGGAATAGGCACCCACCCAACTCTTTGCCTACTCCCAGTAAGAGCTGGCCCGGATTGGCTTTGCAGCCAAACTAAATATCAAATTGTCAAGCAGCACTAGCTGCTGCTGACACACAAAAACCCGGCTCTTACCTCACCGAGGCCAGGAACCTCGGTGACACGTACCTGCCATCGACCACGGTACCTTGCACCTTACCACACTATCTATATTATATATTACAGCTACCTACCTAACTCGATGCCCTACACTTAACCCTGCACTGAACCCTATCTGCTACACTAGGCCCTAACACTAACTATATTTTTCTGCTAACTATACTAAACTACTAAACTATCTCAAATTATTTCGACCCTATCAGCTATAAAACTAAACTACACTATTCCCTAATCACTACCTGAAACTAACTAACTAGAATATTATAAATTAAATCCAGATAATATAAATCGCACAGCAGACAAAATAGCTCAGCTCCAAGCTCCAACAAATCCAACACCACAAAATGGCTGCTGGGTGATGTCGTCACTTATATAGTGAAGGGGTACAAAAAAAGGGGTACAAGCAAGCGGCAGTTACCCAGCTCTCAAACAGCTAGGCCAGACCCGGACAGAATTAGTAGCGCACAGCGGCTCCTACAGGGACACCCCGCCCCACGGACAGTCTCTGGACTATGAGACTTTGTCCAACTTACCCGATAAGATACACAGCACTGTGGAATTACAGCGCTCTATAGCCCTCTCTTGGGCGTCCTACTTTCCTTCCTCTCTCCAGCGGCTTAACCAGTTGTACTGAAGGCTTTACGCCGAAAACGTTATCTCTTATAACTGGAATTCCGCATCTTTAATAAAGCACAATTCAATATTTAACCAAGTGGATTGTGGGAGTCTATTTCATGTAAAATAGTTTGTGTCATGCAGAAAATCGGCAATTACATATGCGCGTGAATCGGATCGCACAAGGGCAGTATACTGTTAGGTTGGCTTGCTGGGTCGAATAGACGAAGATAAAGAAAATAGCGAATATAGTGCTATATTTGCAATATTCGTCTATTCGAGTAGAGCAACCAAGACAACCCATTGAATGAACACAATATCATACTGCCCTTATGCGGTGCGATTCAACGCATATGTAATTGCCGATTTTTCGCATGACATAAAATACCGTTTCCTACATAAAGAGGGTAATTATACATCACAGTAACAATTCTCATTACTGATTTATAATTCTCTGTATGTAAGATAGTTTATGTCATGCAAAAAATTGGCAATTACATATGCGCGTGAATCGCACCGCATAAGGGAAGTATACTATTAGGTTCATTTAATGGGTTGTCTTGGTCGACTCGGTCATAAGATAGATAAGAAGCAAGCCAACCATTAGGAACTCACCTCTAAGTTGAATTCGCATTGCGATTAATATAACCTGTAATACTCGCATTGCGAATTCAACTTAGAGCTGGGTTCCTAAAGGTTGGCAATGGCTTGCTAGAATATTAATTTACGATTATAACGAATTCACGAATATAGCACTATATTCACAATCTTCGCTATATTCCAGCAAGTAGCAAGTTCAACCAACCATTAGGAGCTCAGCTCAAAGTTTAATTTGCGATGCGAACATATACTCGCATTGCGAATTCAACTTTGAGCTGAGCTCCTAACGGTTGCATTGCTATAATTGACGAAAATTGAGGATATAGCGCTATATTCTCAATCATCTTCTAGCAACAACCATTAGGAACCCAGCTCGAAGTTTAATTCGCGATACGAACATATACTCGCATTGAGAATTAACGTTAGAGTTGGGTTGATGGATTCCCATTGAAAATGAAAACATGATTCCTTCCTGCTTAAGTTGCTTGTGGGCCAATGACTCATTGACCCACAAGAAGGAAGCAGGGACAAGTCATGTTTTCGCCTTTCAGATATTGGAAAAATGGCGAATATTAGAATATAATGATATATATTCGCTAATTCGAAATATTCACGAATTATCGAAGTGATAAAAATTCGCAATTCGAATATTCGCGCTGAACACTAGGCAAATCAGCAACCAGCCAGCCCTGTGATGTCACAAAACAAATAGCATCAGCCATCTTCGATTCTGCCATTTACCAGTGTACTTAGTGCAGGGAGAGACGTCTGTAGGCGCTCGAGACAGTGATAGGAAAGACAGATGTGGTGAAAAAATTATTTATAAGTGCAGGAAAAAGATAGGGAGGAATCGTTCCACAGCATTTATGGAGAACAGGGTTCTGTAGGGGAGGTTACCGACTGGGTAATAAGAACAATCCTATTACACCTTGGTGCACTGACTAGGGGATCCAAATTGCCATTATACAGCTCTGTCATTCCAGCAAACTGCTCTTGTTATTGGGGTGCAAGTGCTGTTTGATACGGCCATTAACATGGTTTATTACAAGGAAATATTTCTACAGTATGTCTTATTTGCCTTTGTGCGGTACCATTATATGTCGTAAAACCCTTTTTGCCGTGTATTAGTGGCAAAAAATATATATATTTGCCCTTGTGCAGTGATATCTTCTAAAGCCCTGTTTGCCGTGTATTAGTGGCGAAAAAAATATATATTCGCTGTTCAGCGTTGCACTTAGCTGTTGAAAAGCCTTTTGTGTTGTGTCAAAGTAACACCAAAAAATTGAACCACAATTCTCACAGAATGAAAATCGAAAAAGCTTTATTGACAACACATGATAGGTACATACATGATAAAAGGAGGCAGAACAAAGGTGGAACACAAGGATAAGGAGTGATCAGCACGCCAAAAACGGAAAAAGTACAAAAAATAATAGTAAGAACCACCAAAATGCCCATAAACAGTTAACCCCGGGCAGATACTGCAACAGAGACAAATACAAAGGCAAAAAATTGGTGGTTGGAAAATAATCATACCCTGAATGGCGTGTCGATCTCTCAGCTGCCTCCTTCCTTAGTGGCGAAATAAAATATATTCGCTGTTCAGCATTGCACTTACCTGTTGAAAAGCCTTTTGTGTTGTGTAAAAGTAGAAAAAAATTAGGGCCTAATTGCTATTCAGTTGTGCAGTGATATATTCTAAAGCCCAGTTTGTCGTGTATTAGTGGTGAAACAATATTATATTCGTCGTTCAGCATTGCACTTATCTGTGCCTTTTGTGTTGTGTAAAAGTAGAAAAAATTAGGGTCCAATTGCTATTCAGCGGTGCAGTGATATATTTTAAAGCCCTGTTTGCTGTGTATTAGTGTCAAAACAAAAATATATTTGCTGTTCAGCGTTGCACTTAGGGTACTTTCACACTAGCGTTTTGGATTCCGTTTGTGAGATCCGTTTCAGGGCTATCACAAACGGTCCAAAACGGATCAGTTAAGCCCCAATGCATTCTGAATGGATAAGGATCCGTTCAGAATGCATCAGTTCGACTCCGTTCCGCTTCTATTCTGTTTTGGAGGCGGACACCAAAACGCAGTTTGCAGCATTTTGATGTCCGTCTGAAGAAGCGGAGCCTAACAGATCCGTTTTGAATTACAATGTAAGTCAATGGGGACGGATCCGTTTTCAATGACACAATATGGTGCATTTAAAAACTGATCCGTTCCCCATTTATTTTCAATGTAATTCAAAACGGATCCGTTTTGGACTTTGTCATTTTTCTTTAAAGCTAATGCAAACGGATCCGTTCTGAACGGATACAAACGTTTGCATTATAGGTGCGGATCCGTCTGTGCAAATAAACAGACGGATCCGCACCAACGCAAGTGTGAAAGTACCCTTATCTTTTGAAAAGCCTTGTGTTGTGTAAGAGTAGAAAGAAATTAGGGCCTAATAGCCGTTCAGCAGTGCAGTGATATATTCTAAAGCCCAGTTTGCCATGTATTAGTGGTGAAACAAAAATATATTCGCCATTCAGCGTTGCGCTTATCTGTTAACAAGCCTTTTGTGTTGTGTAAAAGTAGAAAAAAATTAGGGCCTAATTGCCATTCAGCGGTGCAGTGATATAGTCTAAAACCCAGTTTGCTGTGTATTAGTGGTGAAACAAAAATATATTCGCCGTTCAGCGTTGCACTTATCTGTTGAACTGCCTTTTGTGATGTGTCAAAGTAGAAAAAAAATTAGGGCCTAATTGCCATTCAGCGGGGCAGTGATATACGCATTTTAAAGCCCTGTTTGCCAGGCATTAGTGGCGAAAGAAAAAATGTTTGATCTAACATTTGATTATTCGATCTAACAGTATGTCAGACAGAGAAGTGCCAGTCCCTGCATAAGGGAGTGGCAGAGGTCTAAATGTTTTTGGTGTAGGCAGAGGTTGCAGCAGAGTAAGGGGATGTGGCAGCAGGGGTCGCATCTCAAGGCCTGAGCTCCCGGTGCCATCTAGCGGTCGTGTCTTGACCAGTAACCCAGTGGTTCCTCAATGGTTGACTCGTTCTTCGAAAGTGACATCAGACACCCCCAGCCAAGAGTCAGTGGGTTCGCCAGACACAACCCTTAGTTGCCATGGCCCGGGAGCAGGCCCTGTGCCCTCACCTGTCCTCAACCTGCCTCTGTCCTTTTCTGTTTCCTCAGCCAGAGAAGTATTGTATGCTGTGAGCTCAGCTCCACTATACAGTGAGGACGAGCTACTAGAATACAGTCATCGGCTACTGGCAATCCAAGATCTGGAAGGGACATCCGCTACTTCCTCCACTAGGTGGGCAAGTAGTGATGAGGAGAGTGGAGTGGGATCTGTTGTTGTAAGTGGTCAGGCTCCTGACACAGAGACCGTTGAGGAGGACATCAGTGATATGCAGACAGTACTTGATGATGATGATGTAGCTAATCACACTTGGGAGACGGGTGATGAAGGGGCTTCATCATCGGAAAAAGAGGGTGGCATCTTGCCCGTGAGCCAGCGGTGGAGCCAACAAGTTGCTAGCTTGGCCAGGAGTCACAGTAGTGATAAGTGGCAGGGGCAATATTCAAAGTCACGATATTTCGCGAATATGTGGTAGAATATTCGTCATATATTAGCGAATATTCATATTCGAGATAATTATCTTGATTGCGAAAAATCAGCAATTTAAAAATCGCACAATGCGAATTCATAACGCGAAACACATGCGTGGGTCCACTTTGGCTGCATTTTTCAAGCTGCTAGAAGTTTCCTGAGTTTATCCTGAGACTGTAGAAAATGATTGTCACAGCAGAACATTACAATATTATATGCAGATAGAGTGCTCCAATATATTCGCGATTGCGCAAATTAGAATATTTTTTTTTTGCACTACGTGCTACTTCACATTTTAGGAGGTCTGACTAAATATTACTGATTAGTGCACTAAGTATTGTTGTGAACTTGACATTGCTGCCTTCTCATTGGCCCACAAGCAGGAAGCAGAGAGGAATCATGTATTCAGATGGAAAAAAATGACGAATATTTGAAATTTCAAATGTATAGCACTATATTATAAATATTAGTAAATTCTCGAAGTTGCAATATTCGGGATTAAAATTCGCTATTTGAATATTCGCTCTCAACACTAGAAGTCAGCAGGGTGGCAGCAGTGGAAGTTCGGGAGTCAAACGTGCCCGGGGTAGACCATTTGCTTCGCAGGAGCCTACCTGCCGGGGAAGTAGCGGTGCATGGGTTCACAGAGGCAGCGGCGGTAGCAGTCAGTCAGTGCGTAGTGTTGAAGGTAAAATCACCTACTCGGCGGTGTGGCACTTTTTTGTTAAGCTGCCGGAAGAGGTGAACATGGCCATATGTAGAATCTGTGGGAAGAAGGTGAAGCGTGGCCAGGGTGCCAATATTGGCACCATGGCCCTACGTCAACGTATGCAGTGTCAAGATAAAGTTGCTTGGGAGAACCATGACTCCAATCTGGTGGTCCAGTCTGCTGCAGCAACCGCTCCACCACCTCAGCCGAAGGGAGCTATCTATTTTTCCCATCATCTGCTGGTCTTGATGCTCCTGCTCCTCCTACTCCTCATCAGTCATTCCATCAGCAATCGATCACCGAAGCGATTGCCAAGAGACAACAGTATGCATGCAGTCATCCAATGGTGCAGAAGCTGAATGTGCTCCTATCCAAGGAGTCCCTCCCTTTCCAAGTGGTGGACTCTGCAGCTTTCAGAGAACTGATGGATTGTGCCGAGCCGAGGTGGAGTCCCAAGCCGTCATTTCTTTGCCAAAAAGGCAGTACCAGCTCTGCACACGTATGTAGAACAGAAGAAGGGCCAGTCCTTGAGCCTGTTGGTGTCTGCCAAAGTGCACGGCAACACCGACGTGTGGAGCTGTATCAGTACATGTCCTTAACGGCCCACTGAGCGAATGTTGAATTTCCTGCACAGCCACACCAGCAACTTGGCCAGGTGACGCTGCTTCCGCCTACACGTTCTCACTCCATTGGTCCTGGGACAATGTCCTCCTCTGCCTCCTCATCTTACATAGAAACATAGAATGTGTCAGCAGATAAGAACCATTTGGTCCATCTAGTCTGCCCAATATACTGAATACTATGAGTAGCCCCTATCCCATGCATGCTTAAACTCCTTCACTGTATTTGTAGTTACCACTTCTGCAGGAAGGCTATTCCATGCGTCCACTACTCTCTCAGTAAAGTAATACTTCCTGATATTACTTTTAAACCTTTGCCCTCTAATTTAAAACTATGTCCTCTTGTAGCAGTTTTTTTTCTTTTAAATATTCTCTTCTCTTTTACCGTGTTGATTCCATTTATGCATTTAAAAGTTCTATCATATCACCTCTGTCTCTTCTTACTTCCAAGATATACAAGTTAGGCCCCTTTCACACGAGCGTGTCCGGATTAGGTCCGGATGTGTTGCGGATGCGTTCAGTGAAAACTGTGCGATTTCGCAGGCAAAGCCATTCAGATTTGTCTCCGATTGCGTTCAGTTTTTTCTGCGCGGGTGCAATGTGTTTTGATGCGTTTTTCACGCGCTTGATAAAAAACTGAAGGTTTACAAACAACATCTCCTAGCAACCATCAGTGAAAAACGCAACGCACCCGCACTTGGTTGCGGATGCAATGCGTTTTTCACGCAGACCCATTCATTTCTATGGGGCTAGGGATGCGTAAAAAACGCAGAATATAGAACATGCTGCGATTTTCACGCAACGCACAAGAGATGCATGAAAAACAACGCTCATGTACACAGACCCATTGAAATGAATGGGTCAGGATTCAGTGCGGATGCAATGCGTTCACATCACGCATTGCACCCGCGCGAAAAACTCGCTCGTGCAAAAGGGGCCTTATGCCTTATTCACACATCAGTGTTCGGTCAGTGTTTTCCATCAGTGATTGTGAGCCAAAATCAGGATTAGAGATGGCCCGAACTATCCGCCCGCGAACAGTTCCCGGCGAACATAGCTTGTTCGCGTTCGCCACAGCAGGCGAACACATGCGATGTTCGGTCCGCCCCCTATACATCATCATTGAGCAAAGTTTGACCCTGTACCTCACAATCAGCAGACACATTCCAGCCAATCAGCAGCATACCCTCCCTCCCAGACCCTTCCATCTCCTGAACAGCTTCCATTTCAGATTCAGTCGGAATTTGCAGTCTTAGTGAGAGGAGGGAGAGTGTAGTTGCTGCTGATTTAATAGGGAAATCGATATCTAGGCTAGTGAATTCAGTGTCCACTCCAGTCCTGAAAGACTCATCTGATCTCTGCTGTAAGGACAGCGTCCTGACAGCACCCCAAAAAGCCCTTTAGGGCTGCAACATTAGTCTGCTTTTTTTTTTCTCTCCATATACATATTGCAGTTGCCTGGCCTGCCTGTGTGTGAGGAGCTGCAGGCCCACAGACTGTAGTGTGCCCACTGCCAGTGCCCACCCCTGTCATCCCATGTGGCACAGGACTTTGCATCAAAAAAAGGCATTTAATTTTTACACTTTAGTGTAATTTCAGCTGCTTGCCTGCTGCTAGTGTGTGTCAGGCCGACTTACACTGACTGTAGTGTGCCCACTGCCAGTGGCCCACCCCTGTCATCCCGTGTGGCACAGGACTTTGCATCAAAAAAAGGCATTTAATTTTTACACTTTAGTGTAATTTCAGTTGCTTGCCTGCTGCCAGTGTGTGTCAGGCCCACTTCCACTGACTGTAGTGTGCCCACTGCCAGTGCCAACCACTGATACCGGGTGGCACAGTAGCTTGCCGATAAATAAGGCATTTAATTTTTAGACAGTAGTCTAAATTCAGTTGCTTGCCTGCTGCCAGTGTGTGTCAGGCCCACTTCCACTGACTGTAGTGTGCCCACTGCCAGTGCCAACCACTGATACCGGGTGGCACAGTAGCTTGCCGATAAATAAGGCATTTCATTTTTAGACAGTAGTCTAAATTCAGTTGCTTGCCTGCTGCCAGTGTGTGTCAGGCCCACTTCCACTGACTGTAGTGTGCAGACTGCCATTGCCCACCACTCATAACGGGTGGCACAGTACCTAGCACGCGTAGTACTACTTATCTGAAAAAAAATGACAGGCAGAGGCGGGCCACCCCGCAGGGGCCGTCGTGGTTGTGGTGCTGTGATTTCCACTGTCCCTGGAATAATGCCTAGTGTTCATAGGCCACGTACCCTGAACCCGAAAAATTCTGAGGACATAGTTGACTGGCTTAGACAGGACACCCAATCTTCAACAGCTTCCGCTAAGAACCTTGACGCACCATCCTCCTCCAGCTCAGCTTCGGTCACCTGCTCTCAAGTTACCACACACCCGCCCGCCGCCACCACCACCACCACCACCACTACCACCACAGCCGCTTCACTTGATCCGTCAGAGGAGTTATTTACACATCAGTTGGATGCAATTAGTGATGCGCAACCATTATTGCCAGATGATGTAGATTACAGGGATATGTCTCAGTCAGGCAGGATTACACACATGGACGTACAGTGTGATGATGATGATGTTGTACCCGCTGCTGCTTCCTTTGCTGAGGGGTCAGATACAAGTGAAGCGGTTGATGATGACGATGTGTCCACGGATGCCACGTGGGTGCCTGCTCGAAGAGAAGAAGAGGGGGAAAGTTCAGAAGGGGAGACAGAGAGAATAAGGAGACGAGTTGGAAACAGGGGGAGGTTGTCGCAAGGAGTTAGTTGCACAGTCAGACAGCATGTATCGACACCTGGGGTCAGCCAGACAGCACGCCAGTCAACGCATGCTGTTGCCACCACCAGAATGCCGTCATTGCAAAGCTCAGCAGTGTGGCATTTTTCTTGTGTGTCTGCCTCTGATAACAGCAATGCAACCTGTGCCAAAAGAAACAGTCGTGGGAAGTCCAACACCCACCTTGGTACAACTGCTTTGCGAAGGCACATGATCTCACATCACAAACGCCTATGGGATCAACACATGAGTACAAGCAGCACACAAACTCAAAGCCACCATGCTCCTCCTGGTCCAGCATCTTCAGCCACGTCAACCACTGCTGTCCTCCCTGCCCCCTCTCAACCAACCGCCACTCCTCCTCATCTCCCCACAGTCAGGTGTCTGTCAAGGACATGTTTGAGCGTAAAAAGCCAATGTCACAGAATTACCCCCTTGCCCGGCGACTGACAGCTGGCTTGACAGAACTCTTAGCCCGCCAGCTTTTACCATACCAGCTGGTGGAGTCTGAGGCCTTCAAAAATTTGTCGCTATTGGGACACCACAGTGGAAGGTTCCCGGACGAATTTTTTTCAAAAAGGCAATCCCAAACCTCTACCATGTCATTGAAAAGGAAGTCATGACATCTCTGGCATACAGTGTTGGGCCAAGGGTCCATCTGACCACTGATACCTGGTCTGCAAAGCACGGTCAGGGCAGGTATATCATGTACAATGCTCATTGGGTCAACCTGCTGACAAGCATGGAATGCGTGGCTCCGCAGTGGAGTTGGTGACACCGCCACGACTTGCAGGCAGACCTACTGCCACCTCCTCTACTCCTACTCCATCCTCTTCGATATCCTCCTCGGCTGAGTCCTCTTCTGCTGCGGTGTCTGGCTGCACATCAACTGAATCCCCCCAGCTCCCCAGGGGCCATTCCACATCCCGGATACGACAGTGTGACGCTGTCTTGGGGTTGACTTGCCTGAAAGCAGAGAGCCACACAGGACCAGCACTCCTGTCCGCCCTGAACGCACAGGTGGATCATTGGCTGACACCGCACCAACTGGGGATCTGCAAAGTGGTGTGTGACAATGGAACAAATTTGTTGTCGGCATTGAATTTGAGCAAGTTGTCACATGTGCCGTGCATGGCACATATGTTGAATCTCATCATACAACGCTTTGTGTCTAAGTACCCAGGCTTACAGGACGTCCTCAAGCAGGCCACGAAGGTGTGTGGCCATTTCAGGCGTTCCTACATGGCCATGGCGCACTTTTCCGATATTCAGCGGCGAAACAACATGCCAATGAGGCGCTTAATTTGCAACAACCCAACACGTTGGAATTCAACACTCCTAATGTTCAACCGCCTTCTCCAACAAGAAAAAGCCGTCAACGAGTATTTGTATGACCGGGGTGCTAGGACAGCCTCTGCGGAGCTGGGAATTTTTTTGCCACGTTACTGGACGCTCATGCGCAATGCCTGTAGGCTCATGCATCCTTTTGAGGAGGTGACAAACCTAGTCAGTCGCATCGAAGGCACCATCAGCGACCTCATCCCATTTGTTTTCTTCCTGGAGCGTGCCCTGTGAAGAGTGCTGGATCAGGCTGTAGATGAGCGTGAAGAGGAAGAGGAAGAGTTGTGGTCACCATCACCACCAGAAACAGCCTTGTGATCATCGCTTGCCGGACCTGCGTCAATGCTGGAAGAGGAGTATGAGGAAGAGGAGTCAGAGGAGGAATGTGGCGGCTTTGAGGAGGAGGAAGACCAACCACAACAGGCACCCCAGGGTGCTCGTTGTTGTCACCTATCTGGTACCCATGGTGTTTTACGTGGCTGGGGGGATGAACAGACCGTCAATGACATTAGTGAGGACGAGGAACGGGAAATGAGTAGCTCTGCATCCAACCTTGTTCAAATGGGGTCTTTCATGCTGTCATGTCTGTTGAGGGACCCTCGTTTAAAAAGGATGAAGGAGAACGACCTGTACTGGGTGGCCACGCTACTAGACCCCCGGTATAAGCAGAAAGTGGCAGAAATGTTACCAAATTACCGAAAGTCGGAAAGGATGCAGCAGTTCAAAACCAAACTAAAAAATATGCTTTACACAGCTTATAAGGGGGATGTCACAGCACAACGCAAATCTAACAGGGGAAGAGGTGAGTGTAATCCTCCTCCTACCACGGCGGCAAGGACTGGATGATTTACAGATGTGTTGTTGATGGAGGACATGCGGAGCTTTTTCAATCCTACTCATCGCCACAGCCCTTCGGGATCCAGCCTTAGAGAACGACTCGACCGACAGGTAGCAGACTACCTCGCCTTACAGCAGATATCGACACTCTTAGGAGCAATGAACCCCTTCACTACTGGGTGTGCAGGCTTGACCTGTGGCCTGAGCTATCCCAATTTGCGATAGAACTTCTGGCCTGCCCTGCTTCAAGTGTCCTGTCAGAAAGGACCTTCCGTGCAACAGGAGGCATTGTCACTGACAAGAGAAGTCGCCTCGGTCAAAAAAGTGTTGATTACCTCACCTTCATAAAGATGAATGAGGCATGGATCCCGAAGGGACTGACAGTGGGGGATACGTTTGACTAACAAAAGGCCTGATTACATGCCTTGGCCTCAAAATGGTCCCCACGCTGCTGTATTTAATGTCTGCATACCGGATGACTTTCTTGAATTCTTCACCACCAACTAGGGTTCAAGCCGCAATGTTTTAGTCACTTTTCTGCCTGGAAAACATCAATTTTTCTGGCTGCTGCTACAATAGCGGCTGCAACAATAACATTATTTTTCAGGCATGTGTACATGCCTAATTTTTCTGTCCTATGGTGCAGCACTGTGGCTGCAAAAACAAACCAAAAAAAAAAAAAAAGGCACATACAAGTGTCAATTCCCCTTCGTGATCGTTACCTTGTTGTGGTGAAGGGGCTTGCGTATCACAATGAAGCAATCATCACCTCTATGAGTGTGTTGGCAATGTTGCCACACCCCAGATGATAAGGCCGTTGCTTCATTATGGTCAGACCAAAAGCGATCGGACGGCTGGATAATATTTCATAGAAAAAACATTAATTTACCTTTTTTTTTGTTGTATGGGTTTTTAATACATAAAATAAAAAATCTTAATAAAGTCTCTTAATAGTTTATTAGGAATAATACAGACAATTAAAAAAAATCCCCATCAATTCCAATACAAAGCAAGTACAGAGCTCAGAACTAAATTATTTCATCATGTCGTAATGGTTCGCTAATTCGACAATGGTTAATCAATTCGACCTGATAGGGTACGTAACAGGGATTAAACTGATAGGAATAGTACTAGTTAAGACACCACTCATATAGGGTGTCACAGCACATTGCTCTGTGCACGCGCAGTGCCCCAATTTGGGAGTATGAGGACCGACCAAGCTGCTTTTTCCATCTCCCGGTTCCTGAAATCAATTCAGTTTGGTGTATGAGAGTTTTGTCTGTCACTGTAAAGGCAGTCGAAGGTACCCGGCCTAAAATTTTTTTCACAAAAGGCAATCCCTGATATGGGATGTAACAGGGATTAAACTGATGAGAATAGTACTACAGAAAATACCACTCATATCGGGTGTGACAGTAAATTGCACGGCGCAGACGCAGTCACCATGGATTAAAACAGAGTGGAGTGAGCCAGCGTTTTTTTAACCATCTCCCCGTTCGAAAAATCCATTCAATTCATCTTTCGGGGACCCTTGGTGTTGTACGTGGCTGGGTGGAGGAAGAAACCTTCAATGACATCACCGGGACGTGGCTAGCTTGGTATCCAACCTTGTGCAAATGGGGAGTTTGCGGTTGTGCAAATGAACTGTTTGTGGTGCATTAAAAGGGGAGTTTGGTCTGTCAATGTCTGTAAAGTGGGTGTAACCCTTACACTACCTGATCGATACAACATCATATCTGATCGTATACACACAATGGATGTTTTAAAGCATGTTATTCCAAACAATTTAGGAATGTTAGTTGATTTATGCCCTTTATGGATTAAAACCCGACTCTGCGTCCACTACGTAATTTTCCATCAGAGTTTTGCCATAGATCCCCCTCCGGCATGCCACAGTCCAGGTGTTAGACCCCATGAAACAACTTTCCCATCACTATTGTGGCCAGAAAGAGTCCCTGTGGGTTTTAAAATTCGCCTGCCAATTGAAGTCTATGGCGATTCGCCCGTTCGCGAACATTTGCGGAAGTTCGAGTTTGCGAACGGAAAATTTTATGTTCGCGACATCACTAATCAGGATTGGAGCCTCCACAGACATAAGGTATAAGGGAAAGATCTGCACCTGTTCTGGGTTTACAGCCGTACCTGGTTTTGGCTCACAATCACTGATAGAAATCACTGACCGAACACTGACAGTGTGAATGAGGCCTTAAGGTCCTTTAACCTTTCCTGGTAAGTTTTGTCCAGCAATCCATGTACTAGTTTAGTAGCTCTTCTCTGAACTCTCTCCAAAGTTTCAATATCCTTCTGCAGATATGGTCTCCAGTACTGCACACAATACTCCCAATGAGGTCTCACTAGTGCTCTGTAGAGCGGCACGAGCACCTCCCTCTTTCTACTGTTAATGCCTCTCGCTATACACCCAAGCATTCTGCTGGCATTACCTGCTGCTCTATGACATTGTCTGCCCACCTTTAGGTTGTCTGATATAATGACCCTTAAATCCCTTTCCTTAGATACTGAGGTTAGTTCTGTATCACTGATTTTATATTCTGCTCTTGGGCTTTTACGCCCTAGGTTCATTATCTTGCACTTATCGACACTAAATTTTAGTTGCCAGATTTTTGACCATTCCTCTAGTTTTCCTAAATCCTTTTCCATTTGGTGTATCCATCCAGGAACATCAACCCTGTTACAAATCTTTGTGTCATCAGCAAAAAGACACACCTTACCATTGAGGCCTTCTGCAATTTTGCTGATAAAGATATTAAACAATATGGGTCCCAGAACAGATCCCTGAGGTACCCCACTGGTAACAATACCATGGTCTGAATATACTCTGCCTCCACTGCAGAGACAATTCACAGTGCCCTTCCAGCATACCACATATGCCGGGCACGGCGGTGTCACGCTGTTCTGCACCTCTTTTGCCTGGGAGAATGGAGGCACAAAGAGGAGGAACTCCTCCTTGTCCTTCATCAAGAAATCAAATCCTCGCTTTCTCCACGAAAACTGAAAATCGGAACCATGGTGACCGACAATGGGAAGAACATGGTGTCGGCACTGCGTCAAAGACAGCTGAGCCATGCACCCTGCATAGCACACTTGTTCAATCTGGTTGTCAAGCGGTTCTTGAAGTCTTCCACCCATCTGCAAGACATACTAAAAATGGCCAGGAAACTTTGCATGCACTTCAGACACTCGTACAGTGCAAAGCCTTATGCTGCAGCGGCAGAATGAAATCCCCCAACATAGGCCGATATGCAAAGTTTCCTATTGTTGGAATTCCACCGAGAATTGGAAAGCCCATAAACTATTTCTTGATGATCCAAGCGGACAGGAGTACTTGCCTGTGTAACTTTGATGTCAGCTAGTGGCAGCTCATGCGTGACACCTGCCGTTTGCTCAGGCCCTTTGAGGAAGTGACGCTATTTGTCAGTCGCCAGAAATTCAAGATGAACAATGTCATTCCACTGCTTCATGTCCTGGAACAGAAGCTGGTAAGTCTGGCTGGTCAGGGGACTGGAGACGTGGCGCCTAGATCTAACGACCTACATGAGTCCTGTGGGGGCTGAACTGGAGGAGGAGGACATTGGAGCACAAGCAAGATGTAGCGAAATGGGTGGTTTTTCTACACAGGCAACAGGAGAGGAGGAGCAGGACCAGCCAGAAGAGCTACAGGAAGATGAAGATGATGAGGCAGAGGACGCAGACCCTGGCAGTATGCAGTGGAGATGGAGGCAGGAAGTCCCTCCGAGTCACTTGCACAAATGGCCCGATACATGCTCACTTGCCTGCATAATGACTAGTGATGAGCGGCAAGGGCAATATTTGATTTTGCAAATATATGGGCGAATATTCACCATATATTCGCAAATTAGCAAATTCGCTTACTTCGTACACAATTTTTTTACATTGCGAAAATCGCAATGTAAAATTAGCTTAATGCGCATGCGCAAAATGGGCGTGGCATAATTGAGCAAATGTTTTCAAACTACCCGAAGTTTTAGAAAATTGGACAAAATGGAGGGAAGCAATTTTCGCAACCGTGAGGACGATCTACTGATCACTGTAAGTAATTTGACATTACAGCAGTGTATTTGATTACATTTCACATGAATGTCAGAACAATCGATTTATATGACGATAGAGTGTTATAAAATAGTTGTTATCGACATTTGGACGCTGCACTGGGACAGGGAAGTGGATGTTGTTGCTGACGGTTCATGTGATGGTCTAGGTGCTGGGTGAGGGGCAACCGGGCTTGCACCTTTGACAGGGGAGTGGCCAGCAGTGTGTAAGACAGGGCAAGAGGAGGTAGTGGTGTGACCCGTAAACCCAGATTGTGTACCCAGGGGTTTGGCCCACTTATTAAAGTGCTTGGATGCCATGTGGCGTATCATGCTGGTGGTGGTGAGGATGCTAGTGTTTACTCCCCGGCTCATTTTGGTATGGCAGAGGTTGCAAACTACCACATCGTCTGCATGTGGGTGCTCAGTGTAACGGTTGCGGGCCTGTTTGGTGTGGGCCGACTTCTCCCTTTTGCAACCCCACTGCCTCTTCCAGACTGTTGTGGTGCTGCGGATCCCTCCCCTTCTGGACTGCTGTCCTAGCTCGGCTTTTCACCTTTCCATGTTGAGACTTCCTCAATCTGCTCATCCTTCTGACTTTACCTAGCCACAATCTCAGTGATTGACAACTGTGTCTCAACATCATCCACCTTGTGAACAAATGATTGCCATTCACCACCGTCATCTTCTTGAGACTGTGAAGGCTCAAGAGGTTGGGAATCAGGGCACAGTATCTCAGGTACCTCTTCAAGGGTGCTTGGTGAGAGAGCCAAAGCAAGTACTGGCGATCAAAAGTGGCAATGTGAATATCCGAGTGTGGGATCACTTGTTTGGCCAGACTCAACATGGTGGGAGGAAGGAGGATCAGAGTGAGGATTCGGTTGACCAGACTCTTGGCTACAGAGAGTGGACTTAGTGGAAGACAGGGTTGTGCTTAACCGACTGGAAGCAATATCTTCAGCAATCCAACCGACCACCTGTTCGCACTGGTCCGACTTGGACAGTGTTGTCCTGCGTCGCCCAGCTAAGTTGGACATTAAGCTGGGTAAGGAGGAATTTTTTGTTTTTTCTGGTGCACTGGCAGCAGGAACAGTTTCATTGCGCCCAGGAGCACAGCCTCTGCTTGCACCATCAGCATTACGTCCACTTCTCCGTCCCTGTTTTCTGATGTAGGACAGCATTGGTTACAGAACACCACAGATTATAAACACTACACTAGGACCAGATTAATGGAAGTTGGAGTGTTTAGATTCAGTTCAGTATGGCATACAAAAACCCACAGATTTTGGACACTTTACTAGGCCCAGATTAATGGAAGTTGTAATATACACAGTGTTTTCAGACTTAGTTCAGTATGGGATAAAAAACCCACAGATTTTGGACACTTTACTAGGCCCAGATTATTGGAAGTTGTAATATACAGTGTTTTCAGATTCAGTTCAGTATGGGATACAAAAAAATCACAGATTTTGGACACTTTACTAGTCCCAGATTAATCGAAGTTGTAATATACACAGATTCTGTTCTGTATGGGATACAACAACCCACAGATTTTGGACAACACACTAGGCCCAGATTAATGGAAGCTGTAATATACACAGTGTTTTCAGATTCAGTTCAGTATAGGATACAAAAAACCCACAGATTTTGGATACCTTAATATGCCCAGGATAATGGAAGTTGTAAGATACACACTGTTTTCTGAGGAAGAACAGTATTGGTTATAGAACACCACCGATTGCAGACACTATATGAGAACCAGATTATTGGAATTTGTAATACTGACAGTGTTTTCTGAGGCAGGATGGTATTGGTTGCAGAGAACACCACAGATTATGGACACAAGATGTGATCCAGATTATTAAAGAGTCAGTCTGCAGATGATGAACAGTATACAGTATGTCACTAATAGTTATAAAATAAAAATATGTTGCCGATTTAAAACACACACAGTAGCCCTTAAAAGGATTGTGAGTTCTTTGAAAAGCTTTTGGTATTAAATACAGCAAATTTCTCTCCCTGCACTATCTGTCCCTTACTTAGCAAGGATTTCCCTGACACTGCTGTTAAATATATTGTTGATCTAAAAAACACACACACAGTAGTCCATAAAAGGACTTTTGGGCCTTTGAAAAGCTTTTTGTAACTAAAATCGCTGAAATTCGCTCCCTGCCCTGTCTTTCCTTTCCTACCTGATGCTCTCCCTGGCTACGTCTGAGCCGAACATGCATTATCAGGTGCTATATAACCTCCAACAACGCGTTCCGGACAGCCTATCACTGTAGGTGATCTGCCTGCTTAGCCCCCCCCCCCCCCCACGTCAGCTATCTGTTTACTATCCAAACCCCCATCCATGTTATCCCTTGGGTTCACCCCAACCCCCGGCGGTCTGTCTTCTGTCTGCTTAGCACCCCCCACACACATATTTGCATACAGATAAAACAAAACAAAAAACACATACTTACCTCCATGGCAGTGATGCGATGCATGCCTCTTCTGGCCTGTGTCCCGGGCAGTACGGCTCGCAGGCGGCGTGATAACGTCATCGCGCTGCCTGAGCCGGCCTCTGATAGGCTGCCGGCACAAGGCCAGCAGCCTATCAGAGGTACAGGGAAGAGAGACGCCTCTCCCTTGCCCTGCTGCAGTGTTCATCTATATCGCGATACAGATGAATGTAGGCAGATGAGTGCTTCGATAATGCAAGCACTCGTCTCCTAGTGTTGTCACCCAGGGGCGTAGCTAGAAATGACTGGGCCCCATAGCTAATTTTTATGTGCCCCCCCCCCCTCCCGGATCTCCCTCTCCCACTCCCACATACCTATATATATACATATATATATATATATATACAGTCATGGCCAAAAGTTTTGAGAATGACACAAAAATTAGTTTTTTACAAAGATCTTTGTTTCAGTTGTTTCTGTGATGTACTGAAATATAATTACACGCACTTCATACGTTTCAAAGGCTTTTATCGACAATTACATGACATTTATGCAAAGAGTTAGTATTTTCTGTGTTGGCCCTTCTTTTTCAGGACCTCTGCAATTTGACTGGGCATGCTCTCAATCAACTTCTGGGCCAATTCCTGACTGATAGCAACCCATTCTTTCATAATCACTTCTTGGAGTTTGTCAGAATTAGTGGGTTTTTGTTTGTCCACCCACCTCTTGAGAATTGACCACAAGTTCTCAATGGGATTAAGATCTGGGGAGTTTCCAGGCCATGGACCCAAAATGTCAAAGTTTTAGTCCCCGAGCCACTTAGTTATCACTTTTGTCTTATGGCACGGTGCTCCATCGTGCTGGAAAATGCATTGCTCTTCACCAAACTGTTGTTGGATTGTTGGAAGAAGTTGCTGTTGGAAGGTGTTTTGGTACCGTTCTTTATTCATGGCTATGTTTTTGGGCAAAATTGTGAGTGAGCCCACTCCCTTGGATGAGAAGCAACCCCACACATGAATGGTCTCAGGATGCTTTACTGTTGGCATGACACAGGACTGATGGTAGCGCTCACATTTTCTTCTACGGACAAGCCTTTTTCCAGATGCCCCAAACAATCGGAAAGAGGCTTCTTCGGAGAATATGACTTTGCCCCAGTCCTCAGCAGTCCATTCACCATACTTTCTGCAGAAGATCAATCTGTCCCTGGTGTTTTTTTGGAGATAAATGGCTTCCTTGCTGCCCATCTTGACACCAGGCCATCTTCCAAAAGTCTTCGCCTTACTGTGCGTGCAGATGCGCTCACACCTGACTGCTGCTATTCCTGAGCAAGCTCTGCACTGGTGGCTCTCCGATCCCGCAGCTGAATCCTCTTTAGGAGACGATCCTGGCGCTTGCTGGAATTTCTTGGACACCCTGAAGCCTTCTTAACCACCTGAGCCCCCCTAGCTTAAACACCCATAATGACCAGACCACTTTTTACAATTCTGCACTACACTACTTCCACCGTTTATTGCTCCGTCATACAACTTACCACCCAAATGAATTTTACCTCCTTTTCTTCTCAGTGATAGAGCTTTTATTTGGTGGTATTTCATTGTTGCTGATATTTTAACTTTTTTTGATATTAATAAAAAATGACATTTTTTGTTTTGTCTTGTAATTTTTTTTTAAAAGAACTACGTTTCTATATACATTTTTCTCTAAATGTATTGTTCTACATGTCTTTGATAACAAAAAAATGCAATAAGTGTATATTTATTGGTTTGGGTAAAAGTTATAGCGTTTACAAACTATGGTGCAAAAAAGTTAATTTCTGCATTTTGAAGCAGCTCTGACTTTCTGAGCACCTGTCATGTTTCTTCAGGTGCTAGAATGCCAGGATAGTATAAATACCCCCCAAATGACACTATTTTAGAAAGAAGACACCCCAAAGTATTCGCGGGGGGCATGGTGAGTTCATGTATGATTTCATTTTTTTTCACAAGTTAGCGGAAAATGACACTTTGAGGACAAAAAATAAAATAATAAAGTTTCCATTTCTGCTAACTTCTGGCAAAAAAAAATTAAATCTCCCACGGACTCACTATGCCCCTCTGTGAATACCTTGGGGTGTCTACTTTCCGAAATGGGGTCATTTGTGGGGTGTGTTTACTGTTCTGAAATTTTGGGCGGGGCTAAATTGTGAGCAACCCTGTAAAACCTAACGGTACCCGTTGGACTTTACGCACCTAGGCTGCAAAAAAGTGGCACACATGTGGTATCGCCGTACTCAGAAGAAGTAGGGCAATGTGTTTTGGGGTGTATTTTTACAAATACCCATGCTGGGTGAGAGAGATATTTTTTTAAAAAGTTGTCATTTACAGAGATATTTCTCACACCCAGCATGGGTATATGTAAAAATACACCCCAAAACACATTGCCCTACTTCTCCTGAGTACGGCGATACCACATGTGTGACACTTTTTTGCAGCCTAAGTAAAGGGGCGTAAAGTCCAACGAGTACCTTTTAGGAGGGCATTTTTACGCATTGAGATTCCAGACTTCTTCTCACGCTTTAGGGCCCCTAAAATGCCAGGGCAGTTTAAACACCCCACATGTGACCCCATTCTGGAAAGAAGACACCCCAAGGTATTCCGTGATGCGCATGGCGAGTTCATAGAAGATTTTTATTTTGGCACAAGTTAGCGTAAAATTACTTTTTTTATTTTTTCTCTCACAAAGTCTCCCTTTTTGCTAGCTTGTGACAAAAAGTTACATTTTTCATGGACTGAATATGCCCCTCAACGAATACCTTGGGGTGTCTACTTTCCAAAATGGGGTCATTTGTGGGGTGTGTTTACTGTTCTGGCATTTTGGGTGGGGCTAAATTGTGAGCAACCCTGTAAAACCTAAAGGTACTCATTGGACTTTACGCCCCTTTGCGCACCTAGGCTGCAAAAAAGTGTCACACATGTGGTATCGCCGTACTCAGGAGAAGTAGGGCAATGTGCTTTGGGGTTTATTTTTACATTTACCCATGCTGGCTAAGATAAATATCTCTGTAAATTGACAACTTTGTATAAAAAAAATTAAAAAGTTGTAGTTTACAGCGATATTTCTTACAAAGTATGGGTATATATAAAAATGCACCCCAAAGCACATTGCCCTACTTCTCCTGAGTACGGCGATACCACATGTGGGACACTTTTTTGCAGCCAAGATGCGCAAATGGGCCCAAATTCCAATGAGTACCTTTAGGATTTCACAGAGCATTTTTACGAATTTGGATTCTCACGCTTTAGGGCCCCTAAAATGCCAGGGCAGTATAAATACCCCACATGTGACCCCGCTTTGGAAAGAAGACACCCTAAGGTATTCCGTGAGGGGCATGGAGAGTTCACAGAAATTTTTTTTTTTGGCACAAGTTAGCGGAAATTGATATATATATATATATATATATATATATATAGAGAGAGGAAGAGGAAAACAGGCAGCACTCCGGACTTCGTGGAAAAATCGTGGGATTTATTAACACCCAAACAACTGCAACGTTTCAGCTCAACTCAATGGAGCCTTTGTCAAACTTTCGCTGATCCCTGGTCCGGGACCCCACAGTGATTTGCACCTGGCATCATTGGAGTGCTGCTGTTCATAACTCTTGTTTCTATATATATATATATATATATATATATTTTTTTTTTTTTTTTTTTTTACAAAGTCCCATATTCCACTAACTTGTGACAAAAAATAAAATTTTACATGAACTCACCATACCCCTCACGGAATACCTTGGGGATTTCTTCATTCGCATCGATCAATGTGGATGAAAAAATCTCTGCCAAAATCAGTGACTGCGGTGTGGTTGGCTGGGCACTAACTACCTAACAAGTAGCTAACTAACTGGCGTTGATTAGGGACCCTTAGGCCCCATTCACACATCCGCAATTCTGTTGGCGGAACGGAATTGCGGACCCATTCATTTCTATGGGGACAGACTTTGTCCCGCTCGGATCCGGAATTGCGGATCCGCACTTCTGGGTCTGCACTTCCGTGCTGCAAAAATATAGAACATGTCCTATTCTTGTCTGCAATTGCGGACAAGAAAAGGCATTTTCTATATAGTTCTGGCAATGTGCGGATCTGCAAAATGCGGAAAGCACATTGCCGATGTCCGTGTTTTGCGGATCGGTGGATCCGCAAAACACATATGGACGTCTGAATGGAGCCTTACAGGGGGATGATCAATGACAGGGGGGTGATCAGGGAGTCTATATGGGGTGATCAGGGGTTAATAAGTGACGGGGGGGGGGTGTAGTGTGGTGCTTGGTGCTACTTTACTGAGTTACCTGGTCCTCTTGTGGTCGATCCAAGAAAATGGGACCACCAGAGGACCAGGTATATCAGACGCTGTTAACAAAACAGCGTCTGATATACCTGTTTGATTTAAAGTATAACTGTCAAATTTTTTTTTTTTTTTACTATTGGATTCTGGTGATTAATATCACCTTGTTGGCCCTGTTTTAATTTCTGATTGTTTAATAAATAACCCCTAAAAGCCACCTAAAAGTCCCCAGTATTGGCTATTGTTACCTGAGATAAAATCAGGTTGCTATGCTCCTTCCGTCTAACAGATAGAGGACTGAGCACGCTGCGTGCACTGGGAACTGATAGTGAGTCAGCATTGTAAGGGAATGTATAAAAAGCCAGGTTCTTCCTGACAGGAGATAACAGTGCTGGGCTGTGTGTGTGAACTTCTCCACATGCCTGTGCTTAGCAGACACTCCCTTAGCAGTGAAGGACAATGTACATATGCTGGCTGCTCAGTGTATAAATGACAGCCTTATCTGATAAGAGGAGAGCTTGTAGGAGGACTACAGGCTTCAGCCAGACCTGGGAACTTCACTGCAAGACAGAGCAATACAGAGCTGGTCTTCACTAACTTCACTGCAGGCATCCTATGGATTAGCCTCAGGGCTGAGGGCAGCCATTTTAACAGAATAGTGAAATTGCAGTTTTATGCAGACTGGTTGCTAAGGGCTGAATCTTATTAAATAAGGAGTAAGTAAGTCTAATAGTAATTGATTCAGGAATATTATCATATTAGTAACTACATATATGAAAACTGAAATTAGGGTCTAAATGTGACAGTTATCCTTTAATTTATTTTACTTGTACAGCCTGCCAGCGATTGATCATCGCTGGCAGGCTACAGTTTAACTGTCGAGCTGTGCGCCGCTGTGAACGCGCGAGCGTTCACAGCAAATCTCGCGTCTCGGATGTGTCCAGCCAGAACACCACGACCGCCCACTGGACGCATCCGTGCGTTAGGCGGTCGTGGAGAGGTTAACAAGAACTGAACCTCTTTCCTTGAAGTTCTTGATGATCCTATAAATTGTTGATTGAGGTTCAATCTTAGTAGCCACAATATCCTTGCCTGTAAAGCAATTGTTATGCAACGCAATTATGGCTGCGCGAGTTTCTTTGCCGGTCACCATGGTTAACAATGGAAGAACAATGATTTCAAGCATCACGCTCCTTTTAACATGTCAAGTCTGCCATTTTAACCCAATCAGCCTTATATAATGATCTCCAGCCTTGTGCTCGTCAACATTATCACCTGAGTTAATAAGACAATTGCTGAAATTATCTCAGCAATGAAATGCAGTGGAAAGTTTTTTTTGGGATTAAGTTAATTTTCATGGCAAAAAAGGACTATGCAATTCATCTGATCACTCTTCATAACATTCTGGAGGATATGCAAATTGCCATTATAAAAACTTAAGCAGCAACTTTTCCAAATTCCAATATTTAAGTAATTCTCAAAATTTTTGGCCAATACTGTATATCTCAGAAGTATAAATCTATATTATCATGCTTCTGATATATATGAATGCATAATTTAGCCTCTATTTCTAAAAGGTTTCCACCAGGACTCGAACTCACAAACTTTTACATCAGAGGCAAGAGCCCTAAACACTGAGCTGTAGTTTATCATGTACTAGGTGTCCCTATACAGCAGAAGTATAATTAAATAAAAAAATAAATGTGTAATTACTAATATATATATATATATATATATATATATATATATATATATATATAGTAATTACACATTTATTTTGTGTCATACATTTTTTTTACAATTACTGAAAAAAAAATATTAAATTATAGTTCTGCTGTATGGGAATACCTAATACTTGATAAACTACTATGAGGCTTTTTGCTATTGAGCTCCATAGCTTAGTTGTTTGATATAAAAGGTTGTGAGTTCGAATCCTGGTGGCAACCTTTCAGAAATAGAGGCTACATTAGATTAAAATACATTGGGTGTCCCGTTCATGTTCATAGCACTGACTATATATTGACACAACCATATATGGAGTCATAGCTGAGACTCATAAGCTGGGATTCCCTGTACAGCGATCCCGCTTCAGGCAAGTGCAGTAAATAAATTATCTTCTGCAATCACTGGTGTCACCGGTGCGGCCCGCACACCCCTCGCAACGCCACTGGCACCATAATAAAGCAGTGTGTTGGGCAGACATTACTAAAAGGAGCTTATTCACTACAGTGTTCCTGCTAATGAGATATACTCTGTACCATCAGAGAAATTATTTGCTCCGGGGAAATTAACCTAACTTGTGCCACATCTGTGTGTGTGTTCAATCCACAACATTTATATTATTTACTCCAGCAGACAGTGATTTATATTTTGGCCATAGTTAACTAGTTTTGGGCACATCTGTGTGTGTATTTAGGCCACAACCGTATAGTATACAGTATTCCAGCAGAGAATACATTTTATTTGGGACAAAATTGTATCCAATATAAAACTACATCCCAATATAGTGTGTATTGTTAAAATTACATTGGCCTAGTGTGGTGCCGAAAAATTGCATTTCTCTGTCTCCTGTACATTACAGAAAGCAAATACAGTGTGTACTATAAAAATTACATTATCTGTAGCCTAGTGTGGTGCCGAAAAATTGCATTTCTCTGTCTCCTATACATTACAGAAAGCAAATACAGTGTGTACTGTAAAACTTACATTATCTATGGCCTAGTGGGGTGCTGAAAAATTGTATTTCTCTGTCTCTTGTACATTCCAGAAAGCAAATACAATGTGTCCTGTAAAAATTTATTTTTTCTCTGGGCTAGAGAGGTGCCAAAAAATTGTATTTCTCTGTCTCCTGTACATTTTATGAAGCAAATACAGTGTGTACTATAAAAATTACATTATCTCTGGGCTAGTGTGGTGCCGAAAAATTTTATTTCTCTGTTTCCTGTTTATTAGAGCCAGCAAATACAGAGTGTAGAGTAAAAAATTAATTATCTACGGCTTAGTGTACTCCTGAAAATCTTATTTTTTCTGTGTTCAGTACAATACAGCAATCCAATACAGTTTGTACTGTAAAAATAACATGCACTATCATAAAGCAGTGTTTTGGGCAGACGTTATTAAAAGTGGCTTATTCACTACAGTGTTCCTGGGTACTGAGATATACACTGCACCATAATAAAGCAGTGTGTTGGGCAGAAATTATTAAAAGGGGCTTATTCACTATATTGTGCCTGGTACTGAGATATACACTGCACCACTATAAAGCAGTGTGTTGGGCAGAAATTAATAAAAGGGGCTTATTCACTACAGTGTTCCTGCTACCGAGATATACACTGTACCATCAGAGAAATTATTTGTTCCTGGGAAATTAACCTAACTTGTGCCACATCTGCGTGTGCATTCAATCTGCAACATGTTATATTATTTACTCCAGCAGACAGTGATTTATATTTTGGCCATAGTTAACTAGTTTTGGGCACATCTGTGTGTGCGTTTAGGCCACAACCGTATAGTATACAGTATTCCAGCAGAGAATACATTTTATTTTGGACAAATTTGTATCCAATATAGAACTACATTGCAATATAGTGTGTATTGTCAAAATTACATTGGCCTAGTGTGGTGCCGAAAAATTGCATTTCTCTGTCTCCTGTACATTACAGAAAGCAAATACAGTGTGTACTATAAAAATTACATTATCTGTAGCCTAGTGTGGTGCCGAAAAATTGCATTTCTCTGTCTCCTATACATTACAGAAAGCAAATACAGTGTGTACTGTAAAACTTACATTATCTATGGCCTAGTGGGGTGCTGAAAAATTGTATTTCTCTGTCTCTTGTACATTCCAGAAAGCAAATACAATGTGTCCTGTAAAAATTTATTTTTTCTCTGGGCTAGAGTGGTGCCAAAAAATTGTATTTCTCTGTCTCCTGTACATTTTATGAAGCAAATACAGTGTGTACTATAAAAATTACATTATCTCTGGGCTAGTGTGGTGCCGAAAAATTTTATTTCTCTGTTTCCTGTTTATTACAGCCAGCAAATACAGAGTGTAGAGTAAAAAATGTATTATCTACGGCTTAGTGTACTCCTGAAAATCTTATTTTTTCTGTGTTCAGTACAATACAGCAATCCAATACAGTTTGTACTGTAAAAATAACATGCTCTATCATAAAGCAGTGTTTTGGGCAGACGTTATTAAAAGTGGCTTATTCACTACAGTGTTCCTGGGTACTGAGATATACACTGCACCATAATAAAGCAGTGTGTTGGGCAGAAATTATTAAAAGGGGCTTATTCACTATATTGTGCCTGGTACTGAGATATACACTGCACCACTATAAAGCATTGTGTTGGGCAGAAATTAATAAAAGGGGCTTATTCACTACAGTGTTCCTGCTACCGAGATATACACTGTACCATCAGAGAAATTATTTGTTCCTGGGAAATTAACCTAACTTGTGCCACATCTGCGTGTGCATTCAATCTGCAACCGTTATATTATTTACTCCAGCAGACAATGATTTATATTTTGGCCATGGTTAACTTGTTTTGGGCACATTTGTGTGTGCGTTTAGGCCGCAACCGTATAGTATACAGTATTCCAGCAGAGAATACATTTTATTTTGGACAAATTTGTATCCAATATAGAACTACATTGAATAAAGTGTGTATTGTCAAAATTACATTGGCCTAGTGAAGAGTGGGCATTGATTTCAGACCTATGTGAGGTTTTAAAATTATTGATGGTTAGTAGCGATAACGCTATTATCAGTGTAACCATACCACTGCTGTGTCTACTCAAACGATCGCTGCTCACAATTAAGGAGGATGCTTTGAATGTGGCAGATGGGGAAATAGGGGAAGAGATGTCACAGGGTGATAGCCAGACCTCTTCCAGTTAGTGTTCTCAGTGCGAATTGGGCCTGAAGAGGAGAGGAGTAGGAGCTGGAGACACTTGCCTCTGCTACAGAGGCTAGTACCCATGGAATTCCATCTGTTCAGCGTGGATGGGCAGAAGAGGAGGAGGAGGATGAGGGTATGAAGAGTCATCCTGAAGTTGATATCGACGTCTTACCATTGGTACTCTGGCACACAAGGCTGACTTCATGTTAGGCTGCCATTCCAGTGACCCTCGCATTATACGCATTTTAGGTTACACAGATTACTGGGTTCACCCTTCTCGACTCCTGCTACAAAGAGAACTTCTCATCTCGTATTCCTGTGGTGGATAGGACGAGTAAAACCGTGCAATACCAGAAGGTACTTGTTGACAGATTGCTCCAAAATTTTCCATCTGACAATACTGCCACCAGAGTCCGTACTTCCTTAGGCAAGGGAGACAAGGGGAACACACAGTAGTTATAACAGAGGCAGGACTACACTTTCCAAGGCATGGGACACTTTCATGACACCCCGCAAGCAACCTCATCCTGAATCGTGGCCTAGTGCTACAAGGAGAGAAAAGTTTTGGAAGATGGTGAAGGAATACATTGCAGACCGTGTCAGCATCCTAAATGATCCCTCGGTGCCTTACAACAACTGGGTGTCCAAGCTGGATACATGACACGAGCTTACGCTTTACGCCTTGGAGGTGCTGGCCTGCCCTGCCGCCAGCGTATTGTCTGAGCGTGTATTTAGTGCTGCTGGTGGCATTATAACAGATAAGCGTATCCGCTTGTCCACTGATAATGCTGACAGGTTGAGTCAGATAAAAATAAACAAGGCCGGGATTGACCCTGGTCCCTGACTTCTCCACTCCTCCAGAGGAAAGCTGAGCTAATGAGGAACAAAAACACAATTTAAATGTATGCTTTATAATGTACTCAATCCACAAGATTCAGATTTCTTTACGCCTTTCACCGCAAAAAAAGGGTATATGTTTAAATCTTTTTTTCTCATCCACCTCCTCCTCCGCCTCCTCTTCTATACAGAATATATATGCCCTCACTACAATCTTTTGTAGGGTTCGCTCGGCTTCAGGCCCTTACCTCCAATGCTTCATACCGTTTGCTCACCTGTAGACCATCACTGCAATGATTTATGGGGTTCACTAGGCTTCAAGCCCTCACCTCCAATGCTTTATAAAGCCTGCTCACCTGTAGCCCATCACTGCAATATTTTATGGGGATCTCTAGGCTTCAGGCCCTCACCGCCAATGCTTTATACCGTCTGCTCAACTGTAGGCCATCACTGCAATTTTTTATGGGGTTTGCTCACCTTCAGTTCCTCACTACAATTTTTTATTGGGTCCGCTCACCTTCAGGCCCTCAACTATAATGTTTTAGACGGTAACCAGCACAACCTTGCGCCAATTGTTTTTGAGGGTCACCAGTAGGCCATCAATGATAATTTTTTAAGGGTGTATCTGATGCCCTCATTTATGTGTAATAAAGGATGTATCGTAGTGCCGGTTCCTTGTAATTTTTGCAGCCCTTTAACTTAGTGCATAGGCTTTATAAGTGCAGCAGTGTTCCTGAACAATTGTAGCACCATGTGAATGAGGCCCTCCTTTATGTGACATACAGGCTGTATCTGAGCTCTTCTTCCTTGTAATTTTTGGCAGCATTTGCACTGTATATACAATTGAATATCCAGGAAAGAATGTTTCCTAACAATTTTACCTCTAAAAATGTATTTGGGGCAGGATTTTGTCGCTATGTAAAAGTGGCGGACAACTGGGACAATATGGTTCCCAGCTGCGACATTAGAGTCCAAGATGCACTGAGACATGGTCCCCATGCTGTTTCAGATGCATTTCGGTGTTGTTTCTGTCACTTTCTGACCTTTTCCAAACGACCAGGCACCCTCCCATCAACCGAGCAGGGGGTGTCTGGTTGTCTCCCATTGACTTCCATTATACTCGGGTGCTCGACCAAGCGCACGAATATCGCTATGTGTTCAGACTGAGTACCTATACACCCGAACACTTTGGTGCTCGCTCATCACTACTCATCACTAATTGTAATGCATTGTAAAGGGGATCAGACCCCAAAAAGTTGAAGTCCCAGAGGGACTGAAAAAATTAGTTAAAAAAACAAAGGTTTCCCAAAACAAATTCAAGTCATATTATGTATCTCGGTATCGACCGGCTCTATAAAAATATCACATGACCTAACCCCTCAGGTGAACACCGTTAAAAAAATAAAAATAAAAAGTGTGCTAAATAGACCATTTTTTTGGCACATTAGATCACTAAAAGTGCAACACCAAGCGATCAAAAAGGCGTATGACCCCCCAAAATAGTACCCTTCTAACCGTTACCTCATCAGGCAAAAAAATGAGCCCCTACCTGAGACAATCGCCCCAAAAATATTTTTTTTTAAAAATATGGCTTTCAGAATATGGAGACGCTAAAAGATGATTTTTTTCGGTTCAAAAATGCTATTATTGTGTAATACTAAAATACAAAAAAAAAAAGTATACATATTAGGTATTGTCACGTCCATAATAAACAGCTGTATAAAAATATCACATGACCCAATCCCTCAGGTGAACACCGTAAAAAAATGAAAATAGCAATTAAATTTTGTGACTGAATTTAAACACTGTCATGAAATACAGTATGTGAAGAGAAAACAATCTCAGAATGGCTTGGATAAGTAAAATCGTTTTAAAGTCACTACCATATATAGTGACACATGTCAGATTTGCTAAAAATGGCCTGGGTAGAGAGGTGAAAAATGGCCCGGTCATTAAGGGGTGAATTTGCATTTGTTATAAGTTCTGAGTTGTTTGTGTAAATTCTGAACATTGTGTGATTACAGGGGTTCCAGTTCCCACTGAAATGGAGGTTGTGGTGGTCTCTGCAGGGGAAGATGAGGAGAAGGAGGACGAGGGAGAGCAGACTGGACCCTCCCAACTTGCAGATGCTCCACCACCACCTGATGTGGGAGAAAATGTGAAGGTGGAGGTCCCTCTCACCAGCCGCATCCCATCCCCCCAGGTCCTGATGAGGAAGAAGAGGAGGAGGATATCACCAGCCCCCGCCAGGAGGGTAAATATGTGCACACAGCAATATAATTCTGTATTCCTAACATGTACAGAAACAAAGGGCCAACAATGAAGGGAAAAACACACGTTTCAGTAATAGAAAACAACAACACTAGACACTAACTCTGTAATCTACATAAAAACCATTAACTAACCAACTACATCACATTATTCTCTACATAACTATCACAAACTAACCAACTAAATATAATTATACTGTACTGAACTAGCACTAACTAACCAACTATATAATCATTATAAATATCATAAACAAATGAATTGTAATGTAAAGCATCAGTGCGTCAACAAATACTCCACACAATGCACTAATTGCCTCTGAATGCTAATTGAAAGTACTTTTTTTTTTTATCCTAACAGTTCTCGGTAAATAAAAAAAATAAAAAATTATCCAGCAGCAGCAGGACGCCAACGATGCAATGCTGGAGATAAAAGACCAGCAAAAAAACATTTGGGAGCAGCAAAGGCAGTTATATCAGCAGCTGCGGCAGCTAGATAATAAGTTGCATCAGCTGGTGGAGAGGCACCGTAAGGCCCCTTTCACACGGGCGTTGCGGGTGCACTCCGTCAAACAGTGCGGGTGCGTTGCGGGAATAGCCGCGATTTTTCCCTTCGAGTGCAAAGCGCTGTCATGCGTTTTGCACGCACGGGAGAAAAATCGGCACTTTTGGTACCCAGACCCGAACATGCACTTCTTCACAGACGTGCATGTTTGGGTCAGAAATTGTCCCGCTGGTATTATTTCACATTATAACATAGTTATAATGTAAAATAATACCCTTGGCCATCTTCCTAATGTTTAAACAGGTGCAGAATGGGTTAAAAATAATAAACTAATATTAACATACCTGTTCCATTTGATCGCGAAGCCCGGCCTCCTCTCCGTTAGCTTGCTAGTAGGAAAAGGACCTGTGATGATGTCACATGGTCACATGGACCAATCACATGCTCCATCACCATAGTGATGGAGCAGGTGATTGGGCCATGTGATGCTGTGACATCATCACAGGTCCTTTCCTACTAGCAAGCTAACGGAGAGGAGGCCAGGCTTCGCGATCAAATGGAACAGGTAAGTTAATATTAGTTTATTATTTTTAACCCATTCTGCACCTGTTTAAACATTAGGAAGATGGCCAAGGGTATATTTTACATTATAACTATGTTATAATGTGAAATAATACAGAACCGATTACACATCCCGATGGTTGCATAGCAACCATGCGGGAACATCGCAAAGCATCCGCACTTGCTTGCGGATGCTTGCGATTTTCCCGCAGCCCCATTCATTTCTATGGGGCCTGCGTTCCGTTAAAAACGCAGAAGATAGAGCATGCTGCGATTTTCACGCATCGCAAAAGTGATGCGTGAAAATCAACTGTCATGTGCACAGCCCCATAGAAGTGAATGGGTCCTGATTCAGTGCGGGTGCAATGCGTTCACATCACGCATTGCACCCGCGCGGAAAACTCGCCCGTGTGAAAGGGGCCTAAGGGTTGCCAGGGGTTGATGGACCTCCATAAGCAACTAAAAATGTTGCCTTAGAGGCATATTTTATCATCAACATTGTTAATAAATATTTCTTTACGTTCTAACATGTGCTTTCATTTTTTGATATTGTTATGTTTTTGAATAATTTTAACCTATACGTTTGCAGGAAAGCCGCTTTAGTCCTGGGGCAAACTAGTCAGGATCAGGATAGACAGCAGCAGGAGGTAAAGGTAACAGTGGAGTAAACGGTCTACACAAAACTCAGCAGGATCAGGTCAGACAGTAGCAGCAGCAGGTACATGGTAATGGTGTAGTATAAAGCCTACACATAGCTCTACCACATTCATCTGTACATACAGAAGCAGGTAAATGGTGTAGTGTAAAGCCTACACATAGCTCTACCACAATCATCAGGACAGACAGCAGCAGGTAAATGGTAATGGTGTAGTATAAGGCCTACACAAAGCTCCACCACACTCATCAGGATAGACAGCAGCAGGTAAATGGTAACAGTGTAGTATAAGGCCCTACACATTGCAGGAAAGCCGCTTTAGTCCTGGGGCAAACTTGTCAGGATCAGGACAGACAGCAGCAGGAGGTAAAGGTAACAGTGGAATAAACGGTCTACACAAAACTCAGCAGGATCAGGTCAGACAGTAGCAGCAGTAGGTACATGGTAACTGTGTAGTATAAGGCCTACACATAGCTCTACCACAATTATCTGGACATACAGAAGCAGGTAAATGGTAATGGTGTAGTATAAGGCCTACACAAAGCTCCACCACACTCATCAGGACAAACAGCAGCAGGTAAATGGTAACGGTGTAGTATAGGCCCTACACATAGCTGGGCCACACAGGAGCCGATTCTTTGTTTGTAGGGTGAATATGTTCCAATGAATGGGCCCCCACCAGACAAGGGCAACCCCAAAAATTAACTCATACACCTCGGACAGCAGCATGTTCTTTGTTGGCAGCAGGAATGTATTCCCATGCATAAAAAATTCAATATATTCCTTTGGCAATTTTTATTTTAAAGGATTTTTAAGATTGTAAAGCCCACAAGAAATTTTTATTTTTTTTTTAATATAACACATTCCACGGCACAGCCTCAAGAAAATGTGCATTTATTCAACCAAAAGAGACTTTTCAGTCCACATAATGAGACCTTGCTCAAACAGTGACAAAAGTGAATGGTGCCAAGTACAAATACAAACTCAAGTGATTATTTAACCCCTCCAGGACCCAGGACGAGAATGCTCATCCTAACTGAGCGGTACTTAGCTCATTAGGACGAGCATTCTCGTCCTACAGTTAAACTGTCACCATGTCTGTAGACATGGTGACAGCGCTGAGACCCCGGCTGTTACACACAGCCAAGGGTCTCAGCTAACCGGCCAGAGACCAATCAGAGCGGTCTCCGGCCAGCAATCGCTCTGGACTGCGGGAATCAGAACCTTATAGAATGTATAAAAAATATTGCTCACCATTAGCCCCCCCCCCCCCGAGCCCTCAATGACCCCCCACCAGCGTGCGGGACGGTGCAGGAGGCGGGCGGTGTGGCATGCGGGATCGCGATCCCCCACCCGCCTCCTGTTTAATATTCATTGGTGGCCAGTGGTTAGCAGAGTGTCAGCACATTGCTGACACTCTGCTAGAAACGGCTGGCATCTGTGCTTGTACCGTTTAACCCCATCCATGCCGCAGTCCATATGGACCGCGGCATGGAAGGGAATAACAGGGAGGGAGCTCCCTCCCTCTCCCATCGGGGGCTGCTGTGCCTTTGCAGCACCTGGACAGGATGGGATCACAGAAAGAGGGAGCCCCCTCCCTCCCCATCACCCGCTGCTCAGTTCTAGCAGCTGGTGATGGTTACCATGGCAACAGGACACCTTCAGAGGCGTCCTGCTTGCCATGGTAATAGTAACTCTGATCAGACTTCTGCTATACGCAGAAGTCTGACCAGACAGTGTAAAGTACAAAATACAGTACAGTACACTATATAGTGTACAAGAACCAAGTGGGTCTGGATAAAAAAAATGTAAAAAAAAAAAAGGGAAAAAAAGTAAAAATAAAAAAACGCATATCACTGAATAAAAATTAAAAAAATTAAATACACTACACATATTATGTATCGCCGCGTCTGTAAAAACCTGCTCTCTAAAAATATCACACGAACTAACCCCTCAAGTAAATACCGTAAAAACAAAATGGTGTAAAAAAAGCCATTTTTGTCACCTTACATGACAAAAAGTGTAATACCAAGTGATCAAAAAGGCGTATGCCTCCCAAAATAGTACGAATCAAACCACTATCTCATCCCGCAAAAGACGAGCCCCTACATAGCACAATCGCCCAAAAAAAAAAAAATATGGCTCTCAGACTATGGAGACACTAAAACATTTATTTTTTCTAAAATGCTGTTATTGTGTCGAAGTAAAATAAAAAAAAACTGTATGCATATTAGGTATTGGCGCGTCCGTAAAAACCTGCTCTATATAAATATCACATGATATAACACTTCAGGTAAATAACGTAAAAAAAATTAAATAAAAACTACGTCAAAAAAATCATTTTTGTCACCTCATATTTCAAAAACTGTAATAGCAAGCGATCAAAAAGTTATATGCATTTAAAAAAGGTGCCAATCAAACCATAATCTTATGGCACAAAAAATGATACCCTACATAGGACAGTCGCCCAAAAAATAAGAAAATATGTCTCAGAATATGGAAACATTAAAACATGATTTTTTTTGTTTAAAAAATGATATTATGGTGTAAAACCTAAATAAATAAAAAGTATACATATTAGGTACTGCCGCATTCGTAATAACCTGCTCTATAAAAATAACACATACCCTAACCTCTTAGGTGAACACAGAAAAAAAATACATAAATACAGTGTCAAAAGTCATTTTTGTCACCTTACATCACAAAAAGTGTAATAGCAAGCGAGCAAAATGTCATATGCACCTCAAGATAGTGCCAATGAAACCATCATCTCATCCCGCAAAAAATGAGCCCCTACATAAGACAGTCGCCCAAAAAATAAAAATTAAAATTATTGCTTTCAGAATGCGGAGACACGAAAAAATTATTTTTTTTTTAAAAATGCTTTGTTATGAAAAGGTGAAACAAAAAACCCAAAAAGTAGTCATATTTGATATTGTTGCGTCCGTAACAACCTACTCTATATAAACAGCACACAATCTATCCTGTCAGATTAACTATGTAAATAACAAAAAATAAAAATGGTCCCAAAACAGCAATTTTTTTGCAAATTTTCCATTTTAATCCATTTTTCCAGTAACAAAGCAAGGGTTAACAGCCAAACAAAACTCAATATTTATTGACCTGATTCTGTAGTTTGCAGAAACACCCCATATGTGGCCGTAAACTGCTGTATGGCCAAACGGCAGGGCATAGAAGGAAGGGAACGCCATATGGTTTTTGGAAGGCAGATTTTGCTGGACTGGTTTTTTGACACTATGTCCCATTTGAAGCCCCCCTGATGTAACGCTACAGAAGAAACTCCAAAAAAGTGACCCCATTTTGGAAACTACAGGATAAGGTTGCAGTTTTGTTTGTACTATTTTAGGGCAAATAAGATTTTGGTTGCTCTATATTACACTCTTTTTGAGGCAAGGTAACAAAAAATACAAATTCTGAAATTTCATCTCCATTTGCAGATAACTCTTTTGGAACACCTAAAGGGTTAACAAAGTCTGTAAAATCGGTTTTGAATACCTTGAGGGGTGTAGTTTCTTATATGGAGTTTCTACTCTAGGGGTGCATCGGGGGGGGGGGGTGGGGGGGCTTCAAATGGGACATGCCTACTAATGGCATGGCAGTGATTGGCCAAGTGCAGCATGTGACCCAGCCTCTATTTAAGCTGGAGTCACGTAGCGCCGCACGTCACACTGCTCTGATTAGTGTAGGGAGAGGACGCAGCTGTGAGGGCGAGATTAAGCAGGGAAAAGTCTGCAAAAGCACCTAATGAAGTGATCGATCTACAGCTGTGAATGATTGAACTTCTGCTAGTTACTTGCTCACTGGTTTTTAGGCTGCACAGAGCGTTTTTCTGTCACTTTTTTCTGGGCTGATCGGCGGCCATTTTGTGACTTGTGGTGCACCAGAACAAGCTGCCACCAAGTCCATCAATACTAGTTTTTTTTTATCCTACATCAGGGGCTTGGATGTGCTAATTGTCACCCCTAGAAACTCAGGATAGCAATTTCTATATTTTATTAAGGGGTTAAATACAATTGCCAAAATACCAATCCCCTAAATCTGGTGTTCCAGCTTTGGCTAGCCAAGAATAATACTATCTGCTGTTTGGCAAAGGATAGATTATTTTCTGTGGTGAAATTTAATTGTCAAAATAGCAATACCCTAAATCTGGTGTCCCAGCACTGGCTAGCAAACTATAATAGTGTCCGCCAAAACATATATTTTGTTCTGGGGTGAAATTGAATTGCCAAAATAGCAATAACAGAAATCTGGTGTTACAGCTGTGGCTGGCAAACTATAATAGTGTCCACAAAAACATATATTTTGGTCTGGGGTGAAATTCAACTGCCAAAATAGCAATCCCCTAAATCTGGCGTCCCAGCACTGGCTGGCAAACTATAATATTGTCCGCCAAAACATATATTTTGTTCTGGGGTGAAATTCAATTGCCAAAATAGCAATACCATAAATCAGTGGTTTCAGCTGTGGCTGGCCAAGTTTCATAGTGTCCTGCAAAGGATATATTTTGTTCTCGGGTGAAATTCAATTGCCAAAATAGCAATACCCTGAATCTGGTGTTCCAGCTGTTGCAGGCCTAGTTTAAATCTGTCCGTAACAGGGTATATTTTGTTCTGGGGTGAAATTTAATTGCCAAAATAGCAATACCATAAATTAGTGGTTTCAGCTGTGGCTGGTAAACTATAATAGTGTCCGCCAAAACATATATTTTGTTCTGGGGTGAAATTCAACTGCCAAAATAGCAATCCCCTATATCTGTTGTCCCAGCACTGGCTGGCAAACTATAATAGTGTCCGCCAAAACATATATTTTGTTCTGGGGTGAAATTCAATTGCCAAAATAGCAATACCATAAATCAGTGGTTTCAGCTGTGGCTGGCCAAGTTTCATAGTGTCCTGCAAAGGATATATTTTGTTCTCGGTTGAAATTCAATTGCCAAAATAGCAATACCCTGAATCTGGTGTTCCAGCTGTTGCAGGCCTAGTTTAAATCTGTCCGTAAAAGGATACCTTTCATCCAGGGTCTAAATACTAGCCCTAAAAGAGATATTCCCCTAAATCAGTGGTAACTGCTGTGCCTGGATTAGTGTAATAAGCTACATAAATAAATAGGCAGATAGTGTTAGGTGCCTGTAAAAAAAGGCCTGAATTTGAAATCAAGACATTGGGCCAAATATTTTTTTTCTTATTGTGGTGCTTGGTGAACGGCAACTATGAGGAAAACATCGAGTAAGGGACGTGGACGCGGTCGTGGTGGTGTTAGTGTACCCTCTGGTGCTGGGAGAGGACGTGGCCATTCTGCCACAGCCACACGTCCTAGTGAACCAACTACCCCAGGTTCCAGTAACCGCCAGAATTTACAGCGATATTTGGTGTGGCCCAATGTCGTTCTGAGAATGGTAAGGCCTGAGCAGGTACAGGCGCCAGTCAATTGGGTGGCCGACAGTGGATCAAGCACGTTTGCAACATTATCTCCCACCCAGTCTTCTGCAGAAAGCGTACAGGTGGCGCCTGAAAACCAAGCCCATCAGTTTGTCACATCACCCCCATGCATATAAGGGAAACTGTCTGAGCCTCAAGTTATGCAGCAGTCTCTTATGCTGTTTGGAGACTCTGCTGGCAAGGTTTCCCAAGGGAATACACCTAGCCCTTCCCCAGTGGTGGAAGACATAGAATGCACTGATGCACAACCACTGATGTTTCCTGATGATGAGGACATGGGAATACCATCTCATCGCAGTCCGCACGTCTCTGATGATGACGAAACACAAGTGCCAACTGCTGCGTCTTTCTGCAGTGTGCAGACCGAACAGGAGGTCAGAGAGGAAGACTGTGTGGAAGACGATGCAGGGGACGATGAGGTCCTAGACCCCACATGGAATGAAGGTCGTGCCACTGACTTTCATAGTTCAGAGGAGGAGGCAGTGGTGAGACTGAGCCAACAGCGTAGCAAAAGAGGGAGCAGGGGGCAAAAGCAGAACAGCCGCCTCCAAGAGAATTCGCCTGCTACTGGCCACCGCCACCAGGGACCGAGCACCCCAAAGGCAGCTTCAAGGAGTTCCCTGGCATGGCACTTCTTTAAACAATGTGCTGACGACAAGACCCGAGTGGTGTGCATGCTGTGCCATCAGAGCCTGAAGCGAGGCATTAACGCTCTGAACCTTAGCACAACCTGCATGACCAGGCATCTACATGCAAAGCATGAACTGCAGTGGAGTAAACACCTTAAATGCAAAGAAGTTACTCTGTCTCCCCCTGCTTCCTCTTCTGCTGCTGCCTCGGCCTCTTCCTCCGCCTCGGGAGGAATGTTGGCACCTGCTGCCCACCAAACAGAGGATGTGCCACCGACACCACCACCTGCGTCACCAAGCATCTCCACCATGTCACACAGCAGCGTTCAGCTCTCCATCTCACAAACCTTGGAGAGAAAGCGTAAATTCCCACCTAGCCACCCTTGAGCCCTGGGCCTGAATGTCAGCATTTCTAAACTACTGACCTTTGAAATGCTGTCATTCAGACTGGTGGACACAGACAGCTTCAAACAGCTGATGTCCATAGCTGTCCCACAGTATGTTCTTTCCAGCTGCCACTACTTCTCCAAGAGAGCCTTGCCTTCCCTGCATAACCAAGTATCCGATAAAATCAAGTGTGCACTGCGCAACGCCATCTGTGGCAAGGTCCACCTAACCACAGATACATGGACCAGTAAGAACGGCCAGGGACGCTATATCTCCCTAACTGCACACTGGGTAAATGTAGTGGCGGCTGGGCCCCAGGCGGAGAGTTCCTTGGCGCACGTCCTTCCGCCGCAAAGGATCGCAAGGCATCATTCTTTGCCTCCTGTAGCCTCCTCCTCCTACTCGGCTTCCTCCTCCTCTACTTCCACCAGCTTATCCAGTCAGCCACATACCTTCACCACCAACTTCAACACAGCCCGGGGTAAACGTCAGCAGGCCATTCTGAAACTCATTTGTTTGGGGGACAGGCCCCACACCGCGCAGGAGTTGTGGCGGGGTATTAAACAACAGACCGACGGGTGGTTTCTGCCGGTGGGCCTCAAGCCCGGCCTGGTGGTGTGCGATAATGGGCGAAATATCGTCGCAGCTCTGGGACTAGCCGGTTTGATGCACATCCCTTGCCTGGCGCATGTGCTGAATTTGGTGGTGCAGAAGTTCATTCACAACTACCCCGACATGTCAGAGCTGCTGCATAAAGTGCGGGTCGTCTGTGCACGCTTCCGTCCAGCAACAGGCCATAGTGGAGTTTTAGCTGCAGCACGCACGTGTCAGTCGCACTGCGGAACAGCACCACTTCACCACCCATGATTGGGCCTCCATGCGAGACCTGTGTGCCCTGTTGCACTGTTTTGAGTACTCCACCAACATGGCCAATGGTGATGACATCGTTATCAGCGTTACAATACCACTTCTATGTCTCCTTGAGAAAAAGCTTAGGGCGAGGATCGAAGAGGAGGAGGATGAGGGGTCATTTTTAGCACTTTCAGGCCAGTCTCTTAGAAGTGGCTCAGAGGGAGGTTTTTTGCAACAGCAGAGGCCAGGTACAAATGTGGCAAGCCAGGGCCCACTACTGGAGGACGAGGAGGAGGTGGAGGAGGATGAGGATGAAGCAGGTTCACAGCGGGGTGGCACCCGACACAGCTCAGGCCCATCACTGGTGCCTGGCTTGTGGGATATGGAGGACGATGATGAAACGCCTCCAACAGAGGACAGCTTGTCCTTACCTCTGGGGAGCCTAGCACACATGAGCGACTACATGCTGCAGTGCCTGCGCAACGACAGCAGAGTTGCCCACATTTTAACATGTGAGGACTACTGGGTTGCCACCCTGCTGGATCCCCGGTACAAAGATAATGTGCCAACCTTACTTCATGCACTGGAGCGTGATAGGAAGATGTGCGAGTACAAGCGCACGCTGGTAGACGCGCTCCTGAGTGCATTCCCAAATGTCACAGGGGAACAGGTGGAAGCCCAAAGCGAAGGCAGAGGAGGAGCAAGAGGTCGCTAACGCAGTTGTGTCACGTCCAGCTCCTCTGAGGGCAGGGTTAGCATGGCAGAAATGTGGAAAAGTTTTGTCTCCACGCCACAGCTAACTGCACCACCACCAGATACGGAACGTGTTAGAAGGAGGCAGCATTTCACTAACATGGTTGAACAGTACGTCTGCACACTCCTCCACGTACTGACTGATGGTTCGGCCCCATTCAACTTCTGGGTCGCCAAATTGTCCACATGGCCAGAGTTAGCATTTTATGTCTTGGAGGTGCTGGCCTGCCCGGTGGCCAGCGTTTTGTCTGAACGTGTATTCAGCATGGCAGGGGGCGTCATTACTGACAAACGCAGCCGCCTGTCCACAGCCAACGTGGACAAGCTGACGTTCATAAAAATGAACCAGGCATGGATCCCACAGGACCTGTGCCTCCCTTGTGCAGAATAGACATTTATAACTGCCTCCCCCTCAACCATGTATTCTTGTACTCCGGGGCACTTCTTTATTGAATCCTCATTTTTTTAACTTTACCATGATCTTGCGGTGCAACCCAAAGTTGAATAAACCTCTCCTCAATCTGGGTGTCGGGGCGTAAATAACTGAAAGTGGCCTGTTACAATGATGGGTGACATGAAGCCTGAACCTCTGCCATGCGACTTCTCTCCTCTGTCTGGGTGCCTTGGGCTACATAGCCTTATTCCTCGCTGTGGGACCTCTCTCCTGTGTCTGGGTGCTGGGGCCTAAATAACTGAAAGTGGCCTTCTCCAGTGGTGGGTGATATTATGCCTTATTCCTTGCTGTGGGACCTCTCTCCTCTTTCTGGGTGCTGGGGCCTAAATAACTGAAAGTGGCCTTCTCCAGTGGTGGGTGATATGATGCATGATTCCTTGCTGTGGGACCTCTCTCCTCTGTCTGGGTGCTGGGGCCTAAATAACTGAAAGTGGCCTTCTCCAGTGGTGGGTAATATGACACATGATTCTCTGCAATGGGACCCCTCTCCAATTGATATTGGTTAATTTTTATTTATTTTATTTTAATTCATTTCCTTATTCATATTTTTTTGCAGGGCATTTACCTACATTTTGCCGCCTTTTGCAGCCCTCTAGCCCTTTCCTGGACTATTTTACAGCCTTTTCATTGCCCAAAAGTTCTGGTCCCCATTGCCTTCAATGGGGTTCGGGTTCAGGATGAAGTACGGGTCGAGTTCGGATCCCGAACATTTTTGGAAAGTTCGGCTGAACTTCTCGAACCCGAACATCCAGGTGTTCGCTCAACTCTAGCTGTCACATTACATTAGCTAGTTAGTTATTTAGCTTATATCTATCTATCTATCTATCTCTATATATAAAAAACAAAGAAAAATACAGCAGCACTCAAAAAATGAAAACGGGTGCAATCCTTCCAAATCAGCTGGCTCAGCTGTTTACCAAGTATACATATCCAAAGATTGAAGCAGCACTCCAGAGATGTGAAAAACAAGTGGATCGACCTTTATTCCCCTGCAACGTTTCAACTGCTCAATGCAGTCTTTCTCAAGCATTGCTTGAGAAAGACTGCATTGAGCAGTTGAAACGTAGAAGAACAAAGTCGATCCACTGTTTTTCACATCTCTGGAGTGCTGCTTCAATCTTTGGATATCTATCTATCTATATATATATATATATATATATATATATAAAATGAAAAAAACCTGGCAGCACTGGGTAACTCCAAGTAGATGTGGGTGCTAAGTCCCAAGGTGCGAGCAAACCAATAGTATATCGAAGAAGATGGGCAGCACTCCAACGAAAATTCCAAGTGTTCTTTATTCACACAAGTGGAGAGACGACGTTTCGGCTCGACAATAGAGCCTTTTTCAAGCAATAAACATAAGTGCATAACAATCTTATATAGTGCCAAACAGGAAATAGAAATCAGTCATGTGACAAATAAGGGGCGTGGTTATGATCGAATGTCAAAATTCACAGGAAGTGATATAAATGTGTGCCCTCATACACATTACATAATAATGAACAATGTGAAAAAAATATATATTATAACAAATCAATAGTTTGTTCCATCACATACTAAACACAAATCTCTAATATAAAGTGCCATGTGCAATGTCCGAGTGCATATAAGTGCAACGGTACGAGTACCGATAAAAAGTAATCCACAAGAAGCTGGGATGCGTCTTAGCTAGGAGAGAAGGTCAGGACATACCTGAGAGAGTCAATATTTAAACAGCAGCGTACAACTGAAAAGCCGAATGTTGTCTACTAAAATCGGCTCGAGTCGAGACTGTTTCCGGACATGCGCAGAGTGAAAAAGCCGTCAGCGCGGCCATATTCTTTAAGGGCAATAAAGCCCGAAGTTCAAAGCAAGCGCATATAGCACTGGAAAGGTACCGGAGCCATGTTAGTGACTGGCAACAGGCCAGAAGTGCCAATACTGGCCGCTATAAAGTTTATACGCACAAGACACTAGGTGAAAAGAGGGGACACACCTTTTCCAAGGTATGAAGCCCCTCACTATGGGGTGACTCTACCAAAAAGCACCGCAGCAATAATCCCGCGTGCTAATGTTCGAGCCCCCAATACTACCACCTAAACGTGTCAGTGGTGACTATAACGGGATTCTCCGCCAAAAAATAGAATCGACTCCTCCATAACCATTACACTAATGCAAAAAATGCGCTACCATCCATAAAACAGACTCTATTCAAGTGACGCAGGCTGGCGAAGGTTTCCTCAAAGGTATGTCATGTCCATTCTCCCAGGGGACGATCGAAATAAGTATCTACAAAGGATAGAGACATAAGATAAATTAGTAAGAATATAATGGCGCATCTTATGTTCAAAAAGCACTACAGCCAAGAGGACAAACATTCACACGGAAGGGTCAAAGGGCAAGTCAGCTACTATATGTGTATCTAGGATTGTATTCAACATTGAGACCATGTGGTCTCAATGAATTCAGGGTATAAATCCAAAAGGATTCCCTCTTTTTCAAGAGGGAGACCCTGTCACCCCCCCGTCTGGGGAGCGTGATATGTTCAATGATCCAACAGCGAAGGTCGCGCTCAGAATGATCCATTTCACTAAAATGTTTAGGTACAGGCAAATCTTTACGTTTTTGCCGTATGGAGAATCTATGGTTGTTCAATCTTGTCTTAAGATCTGTCGAGGTTTCCCCAACATAGAGTATATGACAAGGGCAAGATAAAATATAAATGACAAAATTGGTGTCACAAGTAAGGTATTGCTTGATGGGATACACAATTCCAGTACCTGGATGGACAAACTGTCTTCCTTTGCAAATGTACCTGCAGTTGACGCACCGCAGGCAGGGAAAACAACCCTGGCTGCGTTGCGTCAAAAACTTTGCGTGCCCACCTGTGAGGGACCCACATCAGCACGCACTAGCTGGTCTCTTAGGTTCCTAGCCCTGCGGAAGGAAATATATATATTTAAAGATAGTTAGTGTGAGATAGTCAGTGTGGGTTAGATAGTGATATAGGGTAGCTGGTTCCAGTGCAGGGTGTTAGCTTGGGTGATAGTTTCTGCTGTCCATAGATACATGTTACAGTGCTGTGATGTCACAAGTAGTGATGAGCGGGAGGTGCCATATATATTCGTCATATATTCGTCAAAATTGAATATTCATCATTATTCTATATATTGCGAATGTTACGCAAATTTATATTCGCATTGAAAATTAAACTTAGAGCTGAGTTCTTAATGGTTGTAACTTGTATTGCTAGAACATAACGAATATCACAAATATAGCACTATATTCTCAATCTTCGTTATATTCTAGGAACAACCATTAGGAACTCAGCTCTAAGTTGAATTCGTAATGCGAGTATATGTTCACATTGCAAAATCAACATAGAGCTGAGTTCTTAATGGTTGTTGCTAGAATATAACGAAGATTGAGAATATAGTGCTATATTCGTGATATTCGTTATATTCTAACAATACAACCATTAGGAACTCAGCTCTAAGTTGAATTTGCAATGCGAACCATTAGGAACTCAGCTCTAAGTTGAATTCGTAATGCGAGCATATGTTCACATTGCGAATTCAACTTAGAGCTGAGTTCCTAATGATTGTATTGCTAGAATATAACGAAGATTGAGAATATAGTGCTATATTCGTGAATTTGTGATATTCGTTATATTCTAGCAATACAATTATTAGGAACCCAGCTCTAAGTTGAATTCGTAATGCGATTAATTCAGGTTATATAAATCGCATTGCGATTACAACTTAGTCAAATTTGTGAGATCGTGATTCTCACATCCGACAGTACATTTTAGCATGGTGGCGTTCCCATGCACACGGGAAGTCGGCAGAAGCGGCAACTGGCATTGACTGGAGCGGGCAGGGAGCCAAGAATCCTCCGGACAGGTAAGAACAGCTTTTGGGAAGTGGGAAGACAACCAGAGAGCAACAAGGATTAACAACTTAGAAAAAAAAAAAAACTAATATTCCAAATAGCGAATATATAGCGCTATAGTCACAATAATCGTGAATTAGCAAAGTGCCGATATTCGCCTAAAAAATTTGCGCTCAACACGAGTCATAAGTTCACAACAATACTTATTGCACAAATCAGTAATATGGAATCGCGAATATATTGGAGCACTCTATCTGCATGTAAAGCTATTGTAATGTTCTGCCATGCCAACCATTTTCTCCAGTCTCAGGAAACTTCTAGCAGCTTGAAAAATGTAGCAAAAGTGACCCACGCCAGTATTGCGTGCACAATACGCGAATATTACTCTGCCGATTTTCGCAATCAAGAAAATAATTGCGAATTCTCGAATTTGTAAATATATGACGAATATTCGCACAAATATTAGCGAAATATCGTAAATTCGAATATTGACCCTGCCGCTCATCACTAGTTCTGTAGACATCTATGTGAAATCAGCTGACGACGGTGTAAAAGGAGTGCGCTTCTTCTTTGCACTAACATCGACCTCTAAGGCTGAGTTCATACTTGTGTTAGTTGGTCGGTTTTGGCCCCATGACTGCCTAAATAAGTAAAGTGTGCAGTGATTCTAAGAGCGACGTCTGTCATCTGCATGTCATACTGACTCATAGTATAATTTCACAACCACAGCAGACTCCCTATGCGTGGTACTGCAAGGCACAGTGTTCTGCACAACTATAAAGGCTCTCTGCAGCCAGGAAATAGCTTCGTATCAAACCAGAACGAATTTTTTAAAAGTTCTCTTATCTCTAGACAGGACCTGGGAGCTGCATGAGGATGCTGAGGAAGAGGGCAGTGGCAGCAGTAGCAATAACTAGAAGAGGCAAAGTATGGCCAGAACCTCCCAAAGTACTATCAGGGCCAGATCTGCTTTGGGAACTGGTGATGCTCGTGGAACTGTGGGTGCAGCAAGCCTTAAATGTGCCAGAGCTAAGCCAAACTTGGCTGCTGCTAGCTCTGTGCAGAGTGTGCGAGTATCTCCCATCTGGAAGTTTTTCTCAATGCTACCGGAAGACAACAGCATTGCCTTGTGCAAGATCTGCAGGAGTAAAATAAGTTGTGGACAGCCAACCATAAACATAGGCAAGATAGCTCTACTGAACCACACAAAGTGACATAACCTGATCCAGTGGGAAAGAAAAAGTGGCCAGGCCGCATCCACATGCAGTGCGGCTTCTTCATCACTTATTGCTCCTCCCACTCAGACTCCTCCTCACCTCCTCCCATTCACCTCTGATCCATCATCATCCATTGAAAATGGATTGTGTGGTCAGGAAACCACTCTACATTCTCACCAATCCACTGGTGGGGAAGCTTAATTTCCACCTGGCCAAGTTGCTTTTGGTGGAGTCGCTGTCATACTATTTGGTAGAGTCTGCTGTCTTTAGGGAAATGATGGCATGCGCTCGGCCTCACTAGAAGATACATAGCCAGCCTTTTTTCTTTCAGATAGCCATTACTGCCCGGTACACTCATCCTCTTGTCCTGAACAGAAGCAGGGCAGAGCATCACTATCCCACCTTCCTATCACATTGTCACGAACCAGCGGGTGTGAAGGGGTTATACCTCCTCGAACCAGCGAGTGTGGCACGTGTTATACCTCCTCTAAGGGCATTGTCCAAGTGAACCCTTCGATCTTCACAGTACCCCTGATGATGGGGATAGACCTTCCAGAGGGGAACACCAGATCGCTACCTCTTGAGGAGGATAGGCACACGAGGCAGCTGGTCTAGGTGCTGTTACACACATATGTAAAGTAAAGCATTGCCATGCTGTGTTAGAGCTGATCAGCCTGGGTTAGAGTAACCACACAGTTTATCACTTGCTAAAGTGCATCAAGCTGAAAACATCCTGTTGGCTATCTCCCCGCCAACTCCAACTGGGCAAGGTGGTCAGCAACAATAGGCGCAGCATCATAGATATGCTGAACCTGGAGGAAATAACACATGCTCCCTGCATGGCACACGTGATTAATAGTGATAATCAAACATGATCGGCCAAATATCTGTTCGGCTCAAGCATCGCTATGCTTGGCACATGGCAGTGACGCATGTTCGGCTCAGACGTACAGTAGACAGGGAGTGCATTGGGTAGGAAGGGAAGGACAGAGCAAGGAGCGAATTTCAGCTATTTTAGTTAGAGAAAGCGTTTGAAAGATCCAAAGATCCATTTAAGGACTACGTGTGTGTGTGTGTGTGTGTGTTTTAGATCAACAATATATTTAACAACAGTGTCAGGGACATCTGTGCTAAGGAAGGGATAGATAGTGCAGGGAGAGAAATTTGCTGTATTTAATACCAAAAGCTATGCAAAAAACCCAAAATCCTTTTAAGGTCTACTATGTGTGTTTGACAGCAGCAAGATATTTTTATTTTATAACTACTGTATATGATCTGCAGACTGACTCTTTAATAATCTGGGTCACATCTAGTGTCCATAATCTGTGGTGTTCTCTGTAACCAATACTGTCCTGTATCATAAAACACTGTATTACAAATTCCAATAATCTGGGCATAATATAGTGTCCAAAATTTGTGGTGTTCTACAACCAGTACTACCCTGCCTCAGAAAACACTGTTAGTATTATGAATATAATCAAAAGGTACTGCGCACAAATAGGGGTAATTTTGATCGAAGAGAGCGGGTTTTTAACGGTACCAATGTCCACCACCAAAACACACAGGTATGCAGTGTAGGAGTAAAACGAATGTATGCGTTATACCTGTTTGTGCTGTGGTCCGGTCCTGCAGTCTACCAAAGTAGCGTCTTTGCCGGAGTCTTGGGTAATAGTATCGCGGGTCCCGAACTTCAAATACTGTCTTTGCTAGTCGAGTTCACTGTGGTAGCGTGCAGCTTCGTGCCCCGGCCGGTGGCACGATGCTACAAACAGAAAGGAGTAAGGCAGAGTATTGCGCTCACTAGGAGCAGCGAGTGACGTCACTTCAGTGGTTCCCACAAACCACCGGTGCCAGGAAAAAAGCCTCCAACGCGTTTCGAACAGACGCTGTTCTTCTTCAGGGAGTGTTACATGGCTCCAAGCGCTGTCTCTATTTATGCGCTCACTGCCTGACGTCAGAAATTGAAATTAACTCCTTCTGTGCCTAAAGATGTAATAAGCCTTCACAGTTACTGTCACTCAAATGCAAAAAGCTCTATTTCTGCATTCAAGCCATTTGGCATTAGCGAATCCATATTAAATATCCATTTGGCCTCTGCCCGCGACATTTCTTTGATGAAGTCACCACCCCTTTTATTCTTTTTATTTTTCTACTCCATAAAGGTGGAGCCAGCAAACATACCTTTATGTTTCAGTTTATAATGACGGGACAATGGATGACCCTCATACTCCCTCTCTATATTGTATATATGTTCCCTATTCGCTTTTTAAGGGTCTTTTAGTACGACCAATGTAAAACTTTTGCAGGGGCACATTATTATATATATTACCCCTACACTGTTGCAAGTTATGAAATGTTTTATGGTATGTTTGTATGACTCATCCGTATTCATTATTTGCTTTTTAATTTTCTGATTATACGATTTTTTACAGCCTCTGCACGTCCTACACGGATAAAACCCCCCCCTGTCTTCTATTTTTTTGTTATTATTATTATTCATTGACCCACTGTTTACATTCATTTCTATACATTTACTTGTGGGGGCAATTATGTTACCTACATTTTGCGCCTTTCTAAATACAAATTTGGGTTCTTTTGGGATCATTTCGCCTATAACTTTATCTTCCTTGAGGATGTCCCAGTATCTCTTTACGATTTTCTTGAAATGGGACATTTTACCTTCCCATTTGCAGCAGTTTTTTGCGGCCCTGCTGCGGTACCGCTGCCATACCGTAGTGGTACACACTGAGCGCCACAGAAGCATTTCGATTATATTGCATTACTGTTAGTATTACAAATTCCAATAATCTGGGCCTAATATAGTGTCCGTAATCTGTGGTGTTCCAATACCGAACTGCATCTGAAAACAGTGTGCATATTAAAACTTCCATTAATCTGGGCATAGTAGAGTGTCCAAAATCTGTTGGTTTTTTATCCAATACTGAACTGCATCTACAGTAAAACCACTGTCTATATTACAACTTCCATTAATCTGGGCCTAGTATAGTGTCCAAAAGCTGTTGTTTTTGTATCCAATACTGAAGAGCATCTGAAAACAGTGTGCATATTAAAATTTCCTTTAATCTGGGCCTACTGTAGTGTCCAAAATATGATGGTTTTTGTATCTAATACTGAACTGCATCTAAAAACGCTGTCTATATTACAACTTCTATTAATCTGGGCCTAGTGTAGTGTCCAAAATCTGTTGGTTTTTGTATCCAATACTGAACTGCATCTAAACATACTGTCTATATTACAACTTCCATTAATCTGAGCCGACTACAGTGTCCAAAATTGGTAGGTTTTTGTATCCTATACTGAACTGCATGTGAAAACACTGTATATACTCAACTTCCATTAATCTGGGCCTTATATAGTGTACAAAATCTGTTGGTTTTTGTATCCTATACTGAACTGCATCTGAAAACAGTTTGTATATTACAACTTCCATTAATCTGGGCCTAGCGTAGTGTCTAAACTATTATGGTTTTTGTATCCTATACTGAACTGCATCTGAAAACAGTGTGTATATTACAACTTCCATTAATCTGGGCCTAGTATAGTGTCCAAAATCTGTTGGTTTTGGTATCCTATACTGAACTAGATCTAAAAACACTGTCTATATTACAACTTCCATTAATCTGGGCCTACTATAGTGTCCAAAATATGATGGTTTTTGTATTCCATACTGAACTGTATTTGAAAACAATGTGTATATTAACATCTTCCATTAATCTGGGCCTAGTATAGTGTCCAAAATATGTGGGTTTTTGCATCCAATAAAGAACTTCATCTGAAAATAGTGTGTATATTAAAACTTCAATTAATCTGGGCATAGTAGAGTGTCCAAAATATGTTGGTTTTTGTATCCTATACTGAACTGCATGTGAAAACACTGTCTATATACAACTTTCATTAATCTGGGCCTTGTATAGTGTACAAAATCGGTTGGTTTTTGTATCCTATACTAAACTGCATCCGAAAACAGTGTGTATATTACAACTTCCATTAATCTGGGTCTAGTATAGTGTCCAAAATCTTTGGTGTTCTGTAACCAATACTGTCCTGCATCAGAAAACTGTCTTTAGCGGACAGTAAAACAATCTGCGCTACATCTACAAACAAAACCATTATTATGAAGAAGGCAAGCACAACGGGACAGGGAAGTGGGCGTGATGCTGATGGTGCAAGCAGAGGCCGTGGCCCTGGGCGCAATGAAACTGTGCCTGCTGCCAGTGCACCAGAAAAAAATCAAACATACACCTTACCCAGCTTCATGTCCAACTTAGCTAGGCGGCGCAGGACAACACTGTCCAAATCGGACTAGTGCGAACAGGTGGTCGGTTTGATTGCTGAAGATAATGCTTCCACTCAGTTAAGCACCACCCTTTATTCCACTAATTCCAGTCTCTGTAGCCAAGAGTCTGGTCGAATCCTCACTCTGATTCTCCTTCCACCCACCATGTTGAGTCTGGCCAAACAAGTGATCCCACATTCGGATATTCACATTACCTCTTTTCATCTCCAGTACTTGGTTTGGCTCTCTCGCCAAGCACTCTTGAAGAGGTACCTGAGATATTGTTCCCTGATTCCCTTCACAGTCTCAAGAAGATGACTGTGGTGAACGGCAATCATTCATTCACGAGGTGGATGATAATGAGACAGTTGTCAATCACTGAGGTTGTGGCTAGGTCAAGTCAGGAGGATGAGCAGAGTGAGGAAGTGGAAGAGGAGGTGGTAGACGATGAAGTCACTGACCCAACAAGGAAAGGTGAAAAGCCGAGCTAGGACAGCAGTACAGAAGGGGAGGGATCTGCAGCACTGCAACAGTCTGGAAGAAGCAGTGGGGTTGCAAAAGGGAGAATTCGACCTACACCAAACAGGCCAGCAACCATTAAACTGAGCACCCACATGCGGAAATCTACCTTACCAAGGGGTAGGTGTTCCGCCGTACGGCGCTTTTTTGAGAAAAGTGCAGACGACAAAAGATTGGTAGTTTGCAACCTCTGCTGTGCAAAAATGAGCCAGGGGGTGAACACTAGAAACCTCACCACCACCATCATGATCCGCCACATGGCATCCAAGCACCCTAATAAGTTGGCCGAACACCTGGGTCCACAATGTGGGTCTACGGGTTACACCACTGCCTCATCTTCCCCTGTGTTATGCACTGCATTATGCACTGCTGGCCATTCCCCTGTCGAAGTCGCAGGCACAGATGCCCCTCGCCCTGCACCTGGACCTCCACATGAACCGTTTATACAATAAACGTAGGCACTTCAGAGAATGTGGTGAAGAATCGTGATGATTTTTATTTTATGATATGTGGCATGATATGATATCACGATTCTTCACTATATTCTCTGGAGTGTATACGTTTATTGTATACACATATCTACGGGGGTAGGAACCTACAACTAGAGCACACAACCACTACAAACAAATACAAGTACCACTACTTAAACATTCAGTGTTTTCCTTCACATGTACCGTCAGCAACAACATCCACTTCCCTGTCCCAGCGCAGCGTCTAAATGTCGATAACACAGGCATTTGAACGCAAGCGCAAATACCTACCCACCGACAGGTCATAACACTAAATGCACAACTTTCAAAATTACTGGCCCTTGAAATGTTGCCATTTAGGCTGGTGGACATTGTGGCCTTCCACAGCCTGATGTCATCGGCCGTCCCTCGGTACGCAGTCCCCAGCCGCCACTATGGTTCACGGTGAGCAGTACCCACCTCACACCAGCATGTGTCCCAGAACATCACTTGTGCCCTGACCAATGCACTTACTTGGAAGGACCACCTCACCACGGACACATGGACAAGTGCTGGTGGCAAGGGACTCTACATTTCCCTGACCGCACACTGGGTGAATGGTGTGGAGGTCGGGAGGGAGTCGTACGCTGGGATGGCACAGGTGCTTCCCACTCCCAGGATTGCGGGGCCGACGGCCATCAGGGTCTCCGCCAGCAGCTATGTTACTGGCTCCAACCCCCACTTCTCCTCCTCCACTTCCACCTCCAACAGCAGTCAGCCATCCGTCGCTAGCTGGAAGCAGTGTAGCACTGTTGTGGGTAAGCGTCAACAGGTAGTGCTAAAGCTGATCTGCTTAGGGGACAAACAGCACCCCGCCGCAGAGCCGTGGCAGGGTATAAGGGACCAGACCCAACTGTGGCTCTCGTCACTCAACCTACAACCAGGCATGGTTGTATCTGACAATGGCCCTAACTTGGTGGCGGCTTTGGAGCTCGGCAACCTTACACACATCCCATGCCTAGCCCACGTCTTAAACTTAGTGGTTCAGCGGTTTATAAAAACCTACCCCAATTTGGCAGAGCTACTAGTGAAGGCGAGTCGCATGTGTGCCCATTTCCGCAAGTAGTCCACAGCTTAAGCCGATCTGTCGATGCTGTAGAAGCAATTGCGGCTTCTAGCTCACAGATTGTTATTCAATGTGAGCACGCATTGGAACTCTAAGTTCTAGATGTTGGCCAGGCTTTGTGAGCAGCAAAGGGCAGTTGTGGAATACCAGGTGCAACATGGTCATCACCTTTCCCGTCAACTGCCACTATTCACAAGCGAGGAGTGGGCATTGATGTCAGACCTCTGTGATTTGATGAATCAGTGGTTAGTGGCGATAACGCTATTATCAGCATAACCATCCTACTGCTGTGTCTACTCAAACTATCGCTGCTCACAATTAAGGACGATGCTCTCAATGTGGCAGAAGAGGAAATGGGGGAGGACATTACACAGGGTGATAGCCAGACCACCCACAGTTCGTCTTCTCAATGCGAATTGGGCCATGAAGAGAAGGAGAAGGAGCTGGAGAAAGTTGCTTTTGCTACAGAGGGTAGTACCTATGGACCTTTAGTTCCACTTGTTCAGCGTGGATGGGGAGAAGAGGAGGAGGAAGATGAGGAGATGCAGAGTCATCCTGATGTTGACATCAACTTCTTGCCTGTTGGTACTCTGGCACACATGACTGACTCCATGTTAGGCTGCCTTTCCTGCGACGCTCGCGTTATACGCATTTTAGATTACACAGATTACTCAGTGTTCACCCTTCTCGACCCCCGCTAGAAAGAGAACTTCTCATCTCTCATTCCTGTGGTGGAGAGGATGAGTAAAACGGTGCAATACCAGAAGGTACTTCTGAGATTGCTCCAAAATTTTCCATCTGACAACGCGGCCGGCAGTGTCCGCACTTCCTTAGGCAACCGAGGAAGGGATACAAGGGGAACACACAGCAGTTCCAACAAAGGCAGAGCAACACTCTCCAAGGCATGGGACACTTTCATGACACCCATCCAGCAACCACACTCTAAAGCACAGCCTAGTGGCACAAGGAGGTAAAAGTTTTGGAAGATGGTGAAGGAATACATCGCAGACCGTGTCAGTGTCTTAAATGATCCCTCAGTGCCTTACAACTACTGGGTGTCCAAGCTGGACATGTGGCACAAACATGTGCTCTACGCCTTGGAGGTGCTGGCCTGCTGCCAGCAGTTTGTCTGAGTGTGTATTTTGTGCTGCTGGTGTCATTATAACTCATAAGCGTATCCGCATGTCCACTGACAGTGCTGACAGGTTGACTAAGATAAAAATGAACAAGGCCTGGATTGCTGCTTACTTCTCAACTCCACCAGAGGAGAGCTGAGCTGATGATAAACATAAAGGCAATTTCAATGTATTGTTTATAATGTAGTCTACTCAGTCTACTGTAGTGTATTCCCATGCACCTTTTCCACGACAAAAAAGTATATAGGGTTGAATCTTGTTTTCTCCTCCTCATCCAGATTGTATATATTCTTTCCACTATATTCTTTCTGCTCACCAGCAGTCCCTCAACCATAATATTTTAGAGGGTCAGCTCACCAGCAGTGCCTCACCTATATTGTTTTAGAGGGTTAGCTCACCAGCAGGCCTTCACCTATAATGTTTTAGAGGGTCAGCTCACCAGCAGGCCCTCAACCATAATGTTTTACAGGGTCAGCTCACCAGCAGGCCCTCAACCATAATGTTTTAGAGGGTCAGCTCAACAGCAGGCCCTCACCTATAATGTTTTAGAGGGTTAGGGTTGTGGTAGTGTCAGGGTGGCGTGCGGGACGTATTTAGTCCACAATGCCCTGATTCATTGTATACAATGGTTTTAACTTGTCCTTGTTGTGTCTGTTGTTCTCAATAAATTTGATATATATTTTTTAGATGTGCGGCTTCTATCTCGGTATTCCTTTCTCTTTTTTGGTGCGTTTGCATATTTACATACTGTGTGCCGGCACTCTTGTATTATTTTGGTGTGCCCCCGTTTCTTAGGGTATTTGTTATAGAGGGTTAGCTCACCAGCAGGCCCTCACCTATAATGTTTTAGAGGGTCAGCTCACCAGCAGGCCCTGAACCATAATGCTTTAGAGGGTCAGCTCACCAGCAGGCCCTCAACCATAATGTTTTAGAGGGTCAGCTCACCAGCAGGCCCTCAACCATAATGTTTTAGAGGGTCAGCTCAGCAGCAGGCCCTCAACCATAATCCTTTAGAGGGTCAGCTCACCAGCAGGCCCTCAACCATAATGTTTTATAGGGTCAGCTCCCCAGTTGGCCCTCAACCACAATGTTTTATAGGGTCAGCTCACAAGCAGGCTTCTACCATAATGTTATAGAGGGCCGGCTCACCAGCAGGCCCTCAACCATAATGTTTTACAGGGTCAGCTGACCAGCAAGCCCTTACCTATAATGTTTTAGAGGGTTAGCTCACCAGCAGGCCCTCACCTATAATGTTTTAGCGGGTCAGCTCACCAGCAGGCCCTGAACTATAATTTTTAGAGGGTCAGCTCACCAGCAGGCTTCGACCATAATGCTATAGAGGGTCAGCTCACCAGCAGGCCCTCAACCATAATTTTTGGAGGGTCAGCTCAGCAGCAGGCCCTCAACCATAATCTTTTAGAGGGTCAGCTCACCAGTAGCCGCTCTCCCCTAATGTTTTAGAGGGGCAACTCGGCAGCAGGCCCTCAACCATAATGTTTTAGAGGGTCAGCTCACCAGCAGGACCTCAACCATAATGTTTTAGAGGTGACGTTAGAGAAGGACCACAGCACTCGACCCAATGTTTGGCTGTATATATAGGGTGCTCGTCAAAATTGATATCCCCGTCTCCACTTCAGGAATTACATAGAAGCTTCATATAAAGTTTGACAGCACACCAGGAGATTCTTTGCAAGTGTATGAGTTTATTTAGCCGGATTGCATAACTATATAATAGTAGCAACGTTTCGGGTGATTCTTATGCCCTTTATCAGGCTATAATTCTTAGCATGTTGGTGTCATACACATGCCAAGAATTATAGCCTGATGAAGGGCATAAGAATCGCCCAAAACGTTGCTACTATTATATAATTATGCAATCCGGCTAAATAAACTCACACCCTTGCAAAGAATGGTGTGCTGTCAAACTTTATATGAAGCCTATAATGATTTATAGGGTCAGCTCAGCAGCAGGCCCTCAACCATAATATTTTAGATGGTCAGCTTACCAGCAGCAACTCCAGAAAGAGACAACAGATGGACGGCACTCACCCCGTATTGTCCAACACTTTTATTCACGCCACATGAACAGGGCATACAGGTAAAGGCAGAGGGCTGGATACCGAGATCCACGCTTAGCAAGCGATGGCCGTTTCGCGCAACATGCGCATCTTCAGGCTGTCTTGTAGAGGTGTAAACACACCTGAACTTTGTAGGTAACTCGATCTGCCGTTGCTAAGCAATCAATGACTCTCCCAGAACACTGAGCAAGGTAAACATTAACAAGAAAATGTAGCTAAAAGAAGCTCATAGCACAAAAATAATCGTGACACATTATCAATTATACAAAAACACTTAGATCTGTCTTTTCATTAAGGCAGAGTTCTCCCGCAGCGTGGGACCGAAGGATCCATCTCGCCTCGTGCTGAAGCTTACATGGCCTCCATGTATCCTTCTAAAATGGTCAATGACCCTGGGACACCCCTTACCGGATTGGATCGAATTAACATGTTCCCGAATACGCTCATATAGGCACCTAATTGTCTTGCCAATGTAGAATCGACCACACTGGCAACTCAACATGTAAACCACAAACGTGGTTTTACAATTAATAAAACATCCAACCCGGTGGTTTAACCCAGCAACACTGACAAATTTATTCTGTGAATTGAATTTACACATGTAACTATATGAAGTTCCCTTTAGGCCTACTCTCGGTTAGGGCTCTTTCACACTTGCGTATTTGTTTTCCGGCATAGAGTTCCGTCGTCGGGGCTCTATGCCAGAAAAATCCTGATCAGAATTATCCCAATGCATTCTGAATGGAGAGAAATCCATTCAGGATGCATCAGGATGTCTTCAGTTCAGGACCAGAACGTTTTTTGGCCGGAGAAAATACCGCAGCATGCTGCGCTTTTTGCTCCGGCCAAAAATCCTGAACACTTGCCGCAAGGCCGGATCCGAAAATAATGCCCATTGAAAGGCATTAATACGGATCCGGCCTTAAGCTAAACGTCGTTTCGGCGCATCGCCGGATCCGACATTTAGCTTTTTCTGAATGGTTACCATGGCAGCCAGGACGCTAAAGTCCTGGTTGCCATGGTAAAGTGTAGTGGGGAGCAGGGGAGCAGTATACTTACCATCCGTGCGGCTCCCGGGGCGCTCCAGAGTGACCTCAGGGCGCCCCATGCACATTGATCACGTGATCGCATGGATCACGTGATCCATGCGCATGGGGCACTCTGACGTCATTCTGGAGCGCCCCGGGAGCCGCACGGACTGTAAGTATACTGCTCCCCCGCTCCCCACTACTACTATGGCAACCAGGACTTTATTAGCATCCTGGCTGCCATAGTAACACTGAAAGCATTTTGAAGACTGATTAGTCTTCAAATGCTTTCACAGAAAAATAGAGAGAGAACAAAAAGCATCATGCAGCGGTATTTAGAAAAGTATCAAAAAGATTTTATTGAACATATATTAAAAATGATAAGTCATAGAAGGAGGTAGCAAGAAAGCATAAACGCCACCCTGGACCCTATAGAAAAACGTACAAGAACATATATGTATCTAGCATCATTAGAAGGTAATATAACAGAAAGTCAAACGCTATACTGTTTTATAAGTATGGTATATCAAAGCTTCGCTGTATCCTTCAAAAAGTGCACAAAAAAGGAACAATAATAATTGTCTTTGTATATAGATAATGTTGGTGGTACAAGGCAAACAGAAAAAGACATGAATCGTGGTAAAACAGAACCCGAAGGGGTACTTACCAGTAAGAAAATGGCAGGGAGGGACCAGGATGGCGTCAACCCGACGCGTTTTGGCGAACCTTCGTCCGGGGGTAACGCCATGTCTATGGTCTGTAGTTTAAAAAGGGACCACTATCCAATCACAAAACAGAAACACCATGACGTATCATAAAGCGACAGGAGGGCGGAACATCAAATGGGCGCCATAAATACATGTCAGCAAAGCGCCGAATGGGCGCCCTCCAGTGACATCAGCAAAGGGGTGTGGTCATGTGATGTGTCACATGACCGTACCCAAGTAGCGAATATAACATTAAAGAAATTAAATGAAGTAACCAACGGGACTCATAAATAAAACACCACACAGTGTTAACGAGTAGGCGCCAGAAATATATGTCAGAGAAGCGCCGAACTAACGCCCTCCAGTGACATCAGCAAAAGAGGTGCGGTCATGTGATGTGTCACATGACCGGACCCAAGCAGTGAATATAACATTAGAGAAATTAAATGAGGCAACCAGCGGGACACATAAGTAAAAACCACTCAATGTTAAAAGAAAGGTGATGTTCTCCCGTAAATAATGACAGGATACTCAAAGAAGCACATTAATCCATATGGCTGAATTGCTGCACAATGATACAAGTGGGGGGGAGGAGGGGACCCGGGAAGAGTGTAGACAAGTGAAGGATGTGAAGGGAGTGAGGGAAGTGGTGAAAGGAGGGGGAAATGAATATATAATTGTAATACATCTCAAATTCCCAATGTCCATCCCCCCGATATAGCAGCATTCAACGTAGAGCCCACAATAGTTATTGTCCAAAAAGGACGACGCTTCACTGGTGATCCGTGAGTGTCCAACATCAGAAAAAATGACAACAATATTTGCATCGGTTAGCTGAAGAGTGTTTCATAGTGATCTAAGTGGGAATATAGAAAAATAAATAAGTATGGAAAATAAATGAAATATAAGAAATAAAAAATAGTAAAATGAATAAAATAAAAGACCACAGAAGGTGGCCCCAGATGGGTTTAGAGAAACGCAGAGAAACCCATAGTCTCATTCAGACCATTGGGACGCATAGTCCCAAGGGTCCAGATCCATCTACTTTCTTTTAGAGCTAATCTCTTAGAATATTTGCCCAGCCCTCAAGTCAGATCTAATACAATCAATGGCCCTCACCTTTAAAAAACGAGGGTCGCATGCATGGAAATTTTTGAAGTGTCTTGCAATCGGTTTTAATTCTTTGTTGTTTCTTATTTCCTTTGCAGAGATGATGTCCTTGACATGCTTACGCACCCGGACCTTCAATTCCCGAGTCGTCAGTCCAACATATACTAGCGGACAGGGGCATGTGGCATAGTAAACCACCTTAGTGCTGGAACAGGTAAGTGTATGTAGAATATTGAATATCTTATGTCCGGATGAGTCCACAAAATCACTGGCTTGCTGCGTGTTTGGACATACTACACACTTCCCACATGGTTTGAAGCCCAGGATCTGTTTGGGGAGGCTCAATGTCAGCTGGGATAAGGCCCCTCTGACACGGGGTTCAGACCTGAGCGTTTTTGTCGCGCGTATTTTAGCACGTTTTTGCAAATAGGAAACGCGCGTCAAACGTGCGTTCATGAATCTGGAGACCAATAGAAAAAGGCATATCTATACCTTAACGCGCGTTTTACGCGCGTTTTATGCGCGTTCCCATTGAAGTCTATGGGAAGAAAAGCGCGACAAACGCCCAAAAAAACGCTCCTGAACGAGCTTATGCGTTGGACGTTTTACAGCGCGTTTTTACGCGCTGTAAAACGCTCAGGTGTGAACCTAGGGTGAAGGTATTTTTCAAGAAACGCCTTATTCCACCATAGGCGGGTTCATTTATGTGACAGTAGTTGTAGAGAATTCTGGGTTTCTCTGATCAAACCTCCTCCATCAGAACCACCGACTGCACCTCCTTCTTTGAAAACCTCGTCCAATTGAGATAACCAGGACTGTTCACTGGAACGAATATTCATATTGGTAACCGGGTCGCACACGTCTGTGAAGATACACAGGAAAATTAAACCAAACAAAAAAAGAGAAGAAACCCGGAGGTATCTCATGCCCTAACTACAATTTGTACACTCAGTGGTGGGGCCTTTGTTATTGAGATGCCTATAATATGTATATCTGCATATACTCTGTACAAACACAGAAAAAGAGAGAGAGAACAAAAAGCAACATGCAGCGGTATTTAGAAAAGTATCAAAAAGATTTTATTGAACATATATTAAACATTATAAATCATAGAAGGAGGTAGCAAGAAAGCATAGACGCCACCCTGGACCCTATAGAAAAATGTACAAGAACATATATGTATCTAGCATCGTTAGAAGGTAATATAACAGAAAGTCAAACGCTATACTGTTGCGACCCTCGTCTTTTAAAGGTGAGGGCCATTGATTGTATTAGATCTGACTTGAGGGCTGGGCAAATATTCTAAGAGATTAGCTCTAAAAGAAAGTAGATGGATCTGGACCCTTGGGACTATGCGTCCCAATGGTCTGAATGAGACTATGGGTTTCTCTGCGTTTCTCTAAATCCATCTGGGGCCACCTTCTGTGGTCTTTTATTTTATTCATTTTACTATTTTTTATTTCTTATATTTCATTTATTTTCAATACTTATTTATTTTTCTATATTCCCACTTAGATCACTATGAAACACTCTTCAGCTAACCGATGCAAATATTGTTGTCATTTTTTCTGATGTTGGACACTCACGGATCACCAGTGAAGCGTCGTCCATTTTGGACAATAACTATTGTGGGCTCTACGTTGAATGCTGCTATATCGGGGGGATGGACATTGGGAATTTGAGATGTATTGTAACTTCTGTGTACTGTGACACACATTCATTTTATTCTTTTTTAATCAGGTTTAAATATACATTATACCTTTATTTGTATTTCTAATCATGCATTCACTTTTAATGCATACTATCATTTTTCATCTCATCATGCAACTAATTTATGTACTTTCATCACTTTTTACTTTCACGTCAGCGACATATATATAAACAATGTTTTTTATTTATTTTGTTTTTTCATGTAGATGTGATACACTCAATTTTTTCATAGGTTTCTTTGGATTGTTGCACAATTATATATTCATTCCCCCCCCCCTTTCACCACTTCCCTCACTCCCTTCACATCCTTCACTTGTCTACACTCTTCCCGGGTCCCCTCCTCCCCCCCACTTGTATCATTGTGCAGCAATTCAGCCATATGGATTAATGTGCTTCTTTGAGTATCCTGTCATTATTTACGGGAGAACATCACCTTTCTGTTAACATTGAGTGGTTTTTACTTATGAGTCCCGCTGGTTGCCTCATTTAATTTCTCTAATGTTATATTCACTGCTTGGGTCCGGTCATGTGACACATCACATGACCGCACCTCTTTTGCTGATGTCACTGGAGGGCGTTAGTTCGGCGCTTCGCTGACATATATTTCTGGCGCCTACTCGTTAACACTGTGTGGTGTTTTATTTATAAGTCCCGTTGGTTACTTCATTTAATTTCTTTAATGTTATATTCGCTGCTTGGGTCCTGTCATGTGACACATCACATGACCGCACCCCTTTGCTGATGTCACTGGAGGGCGCCCATTCGGCGCTTTGCTGACATGTATTTATGGCGCCCATTTGATGTTCCGCCCTCCTGTCGCTTTATGATACGTCATGGTGTTTCTGTTTTGTGATTGGATAGTGGTCCCTTTTTAAACTACAGACCATAGACATGGCGTGACCCCCGGACGAAGGTTCGCCGAAACGCGTGCCGGGGTTGACGCCATCCTGGTCCCTCTCTTCCATTTTCTTACTGGTAAGTACCCCTTCGGGTTCTGTTTTACCACGATTCATGTCTTTTTCTGTTTGCCTTCTTTGGTGAACTAGACAAAAAACGGCTAAACACTATTTTATTCCTCCGTGTCGGGCTCCTGCAAAATGAAATCAATGGTTTTGAACTTGTAATATCCGCATAGGCGGGATCTCGCCTTAAAATGTCCCAATTCCTATAAATAACTGATCTTATACGATCAGCCATTGAGTTATAGCTGAACGTAAATACAAAACGGGTATTGCCTACACTCTCCTTTCCTGACCCCAGGGTTCCTCTACCCAAACCTTGGTTTCGCATATTCCTCAAAAGATCCGTCAGCGAGAACTCCCTTCCCAATTTCACCATGTCTTCAATTAATTCAACTTCTGAGTATCCCCTGGCAACCAGACGTTCTTTAAGTTCCAAAGTCTGTCTTCAATATCCTTTATCTTCACTGTTGATACGACACAACCTGATGAATTGCCCATAAGGCACCGACTTCTTCTCCCTTCCTAGATGGAAGCTGTCATGATAGAGCAAGGAGTTGGTCGCCGTGGACTTTCGATAGCCCTCCGTGACCAACCCGTCACTACCTACCACCACAGCCACATCCAGGAATTCTAGTCGGTGGCCACCAAAGTTCAAGGTAAATTTCATACCCATATCATTTGAATTGATGTATTGAGTGAATTCCTCAAATTCTAACTTGGTACCAGACAATATCATGAATACGTCGTCAACATACCATAAGTAAACTTTGATATGGGACAAAAAGGGATTATTTAGTGAAAACACTCATTGGTCTTCCAACCTTGCCAAATACATGTTCGCAAAGGTGCACAATACAGGGGTCCCCATTGCCGTGCCAAGTATTTGCCTATACCAGCTATTGCCAGCTGCCATCGGCAGGCCCTCAACCATAATGTTTCAGAGGGTCAGCTCACCAGCAGGCCGTCAAACATAATGTTTTGCAGAGTCAGCTCACCAGCATCCCCTCGCCACTAATGTTTCAGAGGGTCAGCTCAGCAGCAGGCCCTCGCCTGTAATGTTTTAGAGGGTCAACAGCAGACCCTTGATCCAAATGTTTTTGAGGGTCACCAGCAGGCCACCAATTATAATTTTTCAAGGATGTGTATGATGCCCTCCTTTGTGTGTAATAAAGGGTGTATTGTAGTGCCAGTTCCTTTTAATTTTTGGCAGCCCTTTCACTTAGTGCATAGGCTTTCTGAGTGAAGGAGTCCCACTACCTGAACAATTGTACCACAATGTGAACGGGGCCATCATTTATGTGATATACAGGCTGTTTCGGAGAAAGAATGTTTCCTAACATTTTTTCCTGAAAGATAGATTTTTTTTTTGGGGGGCGGGGTTGGGTGTATTTTTGTCAGTCTGTAAAAGTGGCGTACAACTCGGACAACATCGTTCCCAGCAGCGACCTGGGAGTCCAAGATGCATCCAGACATCGTCCCAATGCTGTTCCCGATCCTTTTCGGTGGTGTTTCTTTCACCAGCAGGGGGTGCCTGGTTGTCTCCCATTGACTTCCATTATACTCGGGTGCTCGGCCGAGCACACGAACATAGCTATGTGTTCGGCCCGAACACCCGAATACTTTGTTGCTCGCTCATCACTAGTGATTAACCTTATCCATGAACTATGCCATCCCGCTTTATCTTAGAGCAAATGCTGATGCAACAAGGGACAATGGTAGAAGGAGAACAGCTAGCTGTTAAGGACCCACAAGGAGAAAGTCCCATGGAGAAGGTGGATGAGAATGATGAGCTGCCACTGGAGGAGGATAAGGATGGAGGAGGATAATGACAATGACACTGGCCACACTAATTGGGGTGCAGAGCCGGAAAGAACTGACACGCTGGCCAGAATGGCAAGCTGTATGCTTGGTTGCTTACATCCTAGCAAGCATATAATTTACATAAAGCAGTCTGATGATTAACGGATAGCCATACTTTTAGACCCTCACTATCAACGCAAAATGGGGGAATGTTTTCCTCCTGCTGAAAGGGAGGTCAACCTACATTTTTTTAACAGGAAACACTGTGTACACAGTTTGCTGCAGTTTTTGGTGAGCAGACGCCTGCTGACGGCATGTCTGAAAGGGAGGCTCTTTTATGCCTCCTGCAGAGTCACCCACCTCTTGGTGTCTCCGCTGTCACAAGCAGAAAAAGTTAGTTCAGTCCCAACATGATGGAACTTTTTTTCCATGCTGCGCCAGGCTGAGATGAATCAGTAAACAGAGATCTACAGTATATCCTCAACATCCAATTTTTGTACTACCTGTACTCTGACTTCTCATTGGCCCTCATTGACTTCAAGGCAGGTAGACTAGAATTGTGGCCAGAACTTGCTCAGTCTTGCTTTCTCTGTTGTTTTTTACCCTGCCTCCAGTGTAATCTCAGAGAGGATTTTCAATGCAGCAGAGGGAGTGGTGACACCAAAATGGACACAATTGTCCTCCTTCAGTGTACAAAACTTCACTTTTGTGAAAATAAACGCGACATGGATCAGTGAGGATTTCCACACTCCTCCAGCTGAGGCCAATGAATAGGCCTTTCTGACAGTACCACTGCTACTAGTTGCCTGTCTACCATCATGTTCCATACCATATGGTTGCTTCTGCTGCATTGATGCCACTACCACTGTCTACCTGCCTGCCAACATGTTCCGTATTAAATGCCTGCTGCTGCCGTCAACGCTGCAGCTACTACTACTTCCTGCTAACCCCCTACTGCCACTACTATTAATGCTACACAGCCACCACTACTACTAATACTACCCCTAAAGAGCCGATCTACTGCCTTGGAAGTTCCAAGCTATGCCAGTAGTGCAGCTGTTACTGTTGCGGCCACATGCCATTATTACCTCACCCTTTTCACACTGTTCTCCTGCTGATCCGAATTAAAAGGGCGAATTTTTCCAAGCTACTCTTTCTTCTGAAAATTATCCCTTGTGTGTGTATAAATACAGACAAGCTTTCTGCCCCCGTTAATATACCATATAACACCATTAAACACCATCTTCCCCCGATTAGAGACTATTTTTGGAAGCTTTCAATATGAAAAAGTATAACACATGTGACTATGCAGTGTGCTTTTAAACACAACCATACATTTACCCGTAGCTATATGTCTCAGTGTCAGGCCTCATGCACACAACCGTCTGTAACATAGTAACATAGTAACATAGTATATAAGACCGAAAAAAGACATTTGTCCATCCAGTTTGGCCTGTTTCCTGCAAGTTGATCCAGAGGAAGGCAAAACAACCCTGTGAGGCAGAAGTCAATTTTCCCCACTTAAGTGGAAAAAAATTCCTTCCTGACTCCAATCAGGCAATCAGAATAACTCCCTGGATCAACAACCCCTATCTAGTAGCTATAGCCTGTAATATTATTACACTCTAGAAATACATCCAGGCCCCTCTTTAATTCCTTTATTGTACTCACCATCACCACCTCCTCGGCAGAGAGTTCCATAGTCTCACTGCTTTTACCGTGAAGAATCCTTTTCTTTGTTTGTGTACAAACCTTCTATCCTCCAGACGCAGAGGATGTCCCCTCGTCACAGTCACAGTCCTGGGGATAAATAGATGATGGGAGAGATCTCTGTACTGACCCCTGATATATTTATACATAGTTATTAGATCTTCACTCAGTCGTCTTTTTTCTAAAGTGAATAACCCTAATTTTGATAACCTTTCAGGGTAGTTGCCTGTAAAATAACATGATTAACACTTTTTAGCAGGCTAGGGTTATTTTGAGGACCATGCAAGGACAGCACTTGTGTTGAATGTGAATTTTTGGCAGGTTGAGACGACAATAATATTTGGAAAGGTTAGGAATCCTCCTACTTCAGCATATTATTATTAGCTTTACATATAAAGAGCAATTAGGAAATCATGATGTAAGGGGTTTTACTTGCTAACCATATATGTTTGTTACAATGCTAAATTTAGGATACAATACAACTCAATGGAGAGTCAGACTATAAAGAAGGCTTCATCTCATGACATGAGGAAAGCATTTCTTGACAGACACCTGTTGTACACACACACAGATTCACACATAAACGTTACTTTGGGGAAATTAGCTTTTTCACTCATTTTTAATTGTTTAATTGCTTGCTTGTTACTTTTTTAGGCTTTTTTGCTGTGCTATATTTTTCTCTTCCTAAACTTTGTAACCTTCTCTTTTTATAAGAATTAAATCCTTTTAACTTTTATCTTTCATCAAGGACTTTGCACATTTTGTTGGGCTCCTTCTGAAGCATTTCTTGAAAAATACGGATGACGCCCGTGTGCATTCCGTATTTAGCGAAACGAAACATCTGGCCCCTAATAGAACAGTCCTATACTTGTCCGTAATGCGGACAATAATAGGACATGTTCTATTTTTTTGCAAAATGGAAATACGGACATACAGAAACGGAATATACATGGAGTAACTTCCTTTTTCTTGCAGACCCATTGAAATGAATGGCTCCGCATACGGTTCGCAAAAAAAAGGTACAGACACGGAAAGAAAATACGTTCATGTGCATGAGGCCTCACGTTGACATTATTCGCTATTGCAGTCATTGTGTTTAAGAGCTTAGGGAGGAGAGAGGGGGGGATAAAAAGCCAAAATCTATTACAAAATTAACGAACATCTTTTCCCAAAAACTTTTATATATATATATATATATATATATATATATATATATATATAAAGCGAAAATTGGACAGCACACCAGGTAAAAATGAAGAGAAAATATTTATTTACCCATGTGGCAAAAAAGTTGCGATGTTTCGGCTCAACAACAGAGCCTTTTCTCTTCATTTTTACCAGGTGTGCTGCCCAATTTGCGCTTGATATTTTTGGACTGTGAGCAGTTGTCCAGGGACTTAGCACCCACCCACACCCTTTTTCTCCTGGTGCCACTATATTTTCTATTGTGTATATATATATATATATATATATATATATATCGCATTTTTCGCCCCACAAGACGCACTTTTTTCCCCCAAAGTGGGGGAATGTCCCTGCACCTTATGGGGCGAATACTAATGAGCACTTCCATTATGGAAGCACTCATTAATACTGGAGGACCGGGAAGCGGTGAAGGCTCTGTACTCACAGCTTCCTGGTCCTCGTCTGTGGATGTGCACAGTGCGAGGGTGCTCTGTGACCTTACGCTGTGCGTATTGGGTCACAGCTGCGGCAGGAAGAAGACAGAATGCACTGGAGGTGCGGAGCAGCAGAGTCTGGAGCAGGAGAGATAAGTTGATTTTTTTAATTTATTTTTTGCTCTGAGGCTGGGGGCTGACATGAGCCTAAAGGCTGGGGGCTGACATGAGACTGATGGCTGGGGGTTGACATAAGGCTGATGGCTAAGGGCTGACATGAGGCTGATGGCTGGGGGCTGACTGATTGCTAATATATTGCTGATGACTGGGGGCTGATATATGGCTGGGGGCTGATCTGAGGCATGGGGGTGCTGATCTGAGGTCTGAAGGGGGGTTATTTATATTGGGGCTATTAGCTGAGGTCTGATTGATGGTCATTCACATTGGGGTCTGAGCTGAGGTCTCATTGTGGGTCTGATCTGAGGTCGTATTGGGGTCTTATTAATATTGGGGGTCTGATTGAGGGTCTTATTAACATTGGGGATCTGAGTGGGGCTGTGAGCTGGTCTGATCTGAGGTCTAATGAAAAATATTTTTTTCCTATTGTCCTCCTCTAAAACCTAGGTGCATCTTATGGACCATGTGACTTATAGGGTGAAAAATACTGTATATATATGTCCTAGGGGACTAGAAGGATTTAACTACCAATTTTCAGGGCAAGTGGAGCAACTTTGATTTGGGTAGAATCTATTTGAGTCCGAACCTAACTTTTTGAAAAATGTTGCGACTCTGAAACAAACCAAATCTCAACAGGTTTGCTCATCTGTAATTTTGACCCAATCTAATCTGACAACTAGGGATGAGCGAATTCACTTCGGATGGAAGATCCGAAGTCGATTCGCATAAAACATTGTTTCAATACTGTACAGAGCGAACGCTCCGTACAGCATTAGAATGTATTGGCTCCGATAAGCCGAAGTTATTACTTTGCAAAGTCTCGTGAGACTACGCAAAATAACTTCAGAAATTAATTGCTACTATAAAAAATCATTTCCCGAACTCGGGTTCAGTTCCAAGGCACCACTTGGAACGGAACCCGAGTTCGGGAAATGTTTTTTTTTTACTGTAAAAATCAAGTTATAAGTTATTATGCGAAGTCTCGCAAGACTTTGCGAAGTAATGACTTCAGCTCATCCGAACCAATAGAGTCTAAAACTCTACGGAGCTGTTTCTCCATACAGTATTGAAACAAAGGTTTATGCAAATCGATTTCAGATGTTTTATCCGAAGTCGATTCGCTCATCCCTACTGACAACTAATGACCAAATCGAACCCTAAATGAATTTCAGAAAAATTGCTCATCTCTCTTTATGTTCTGTATAGACATAGCCTTATTGTCATTATCATTATGTGTCATTTGCACAACAACATGCATCACTAGAGAGTTCATTTTATTTAGAGGTAAAAGCTGACTGATCAAATGCACCATATGCTAAGTGAGCACTGTCCTTGAGATGTGCATTGGATAATATTTGTGTTGCTTTTCTCACTCATAAAGTAATATTTTGTTGTTGCTTTAAAGTGTATTTAAATGTAATTAGCATTAATGGGAGAGATGTAGTTATCTGATATTTCAAAGATAAATCTCATTTCCCAACGGATGGCAGAGTCACAAATTCTTAAAGAGATGTTTTATTTCACAAGGTAGAAGCTACTGCCAATATTTCTGCTTGTTTGCTCTTCTGTAGAGTTAAGCGGACACCTGGATGTTCGGGTTCGAGAAGTTCGGCTCAACTTCACGAAAATGTTTGGGTTCGGGATCCAAACTCAACCCGAACTTGTTCCCAAACCCGAACCCCATTGAAGTCAATGGGGACTCGAACTTTTGGACACTAAAAAGGCTGTAAAATAGCCCTAGAAAGGGCTAGAGGGCTGCAAAAGGCATCAAAATGTAGGTAAATCCCCTGCAAACAAATGTGGATAGGGAAATGACTTAAACTAAAATAAATAAAAATTAACCAATATCAATTGGCAACTTGGAGGAGGAGGTGAAATAGGAGGTTGGGGTGGCGTCAGGTGGGAATGCTATGGAAGTCGAAGTTCTCCTCACAGCCAAAAAGGATTCATGTCTGCCTGCAGTGCCACAGTCCTCACTCACAGACTCAGGCCAATGGCAACCATACATGGGAGTTGAAGTTGTCATCACAGCCAAGAGGGAATCATGTCTGCCTGCAGGGCCACAGGCCTCATTCAAACATTCAGGCCCACGAGACCCACAAAGTGGAGAGTTAAAATCACGCCAAGACAGTATTGATTTCACCCAGCAATGCCACAGGCCTAATTCACAGATTCAGACCCATGGCACCCACAAAGACACCAGCAGTGCTGCAGGCCTCATTCACTAATTAAGGACCATGGCATCCGCAAAGAGGAGAGCGGTCCCGTAACAGCAACACAGGCCTCAGGTCAACCTGCAATGGAACAGGCCATTATCATTTATGTAGACAGAGGAGAGGTCATTTGACAGTAATAAGAGGTTAATGTCTCCCACCAATACAGCTGGCGATGAAACGAAATATAGGGCCCCTGACCACTAGACAATGGGGCGGTCATTTAACAGTATAAAGAGTTTAATGTCTCCCACCAATGCAGCGAGCGATTAAACGAAATATAGGCCCCTGACAACCAGACAATATAGAAGTCATTTGACAGTATAAAGAGTTTAATGTCTCCCACCAATGCAGCAAGCGATTAAACGAAATATAGGTCCCTGACACCCAAACAATGGGGCGGTCATTTGACAGTAAAATGAGGTTAATGTCTCCCACCAATACAGCAGGCGATGAAACAAAATATAGGCCCCTGACAACCAGACAATGTAGAAGTCATTTGACAGTATAAAGAGTTTAATGTCTCCCACCAATGCAGCAAGCGATTAAACGAAATATAGGTCCCTGACACCCAAACAATGGGGCGGTCATTTGACAGTAAAATGAGGTTAATGTCTCCTACCAATACAGCAGGTGATGAAACAAAATATAGGCCCCTGACAACCAGACAATGTAGAAGTCATTTGACAGTATAAATAGTTTAATGTCTCCCACCAATGCAGCAAGCGATTAAACAAAATATAGGCCCCTGACTAGTGTTGAGCACAAATATTCGCAAAGCGAATTTTTATCTCGAATATTGGGATTTCGAGATTTCGTGAATATGTCGAATACATGACCCCATATTCGCAATTACGAATATTCGCTCTTAAGATACATAGTGATAGGGAAATTGTATTGAAAATAAAAGATTCAGACATAATTCCCCCAATCTCAATTGCTTTCTATAACAATAACTATTGCAGCTCATCCAGGTAAGACCCATTCACAATATATATGTGTACTATGCCATTCTCAATATATGGGACAGAATTATGTGCAACATGTGCCATATTTACAGAAAATTTGCTGTACTGCTAATGAACATCCGTTGTACCGATCTAAAATATGATTACTCTCCTTAACTGTATACCATTGCACATTAGTGTATATCCAACCTTTTATTTTGATGTGGAATCGGACCTTTGGGAACTCCGTCACTAGTGTTGAGCGAACAGTTAGAGCATAGTTCGGGTTCGTACCGAATTTTGGGGTGTTCGGGACAAGGACCCGGACCTTTTCAAAAAAGTTCGGGTTCGGATCCGTTGTTTGGCGATTTCTTCCCGCTTTCTAAAGGGCTGCACAGCAGCCAATCAGCTAACGTTTTACTTCTTGCCCTAAGAAGACATCACTGCCATGCCTAATAATGGCATGGCTGTGATTGTCCAAGTGCAGCATGTGACCCAGCCTCTATTTAAGCTGGAGTCACATAGCGACGCACGTCACACTGCTCTGATTAGTGTAGAAAGAGGACGCAGCTTCTGTTAGGGAGAGATTAGGCAGGGAAAAGTCAGCAAAAGCACCTAATGAAGTGATCGATCTACAGCTGTGAATGATTCAACTTCTGCTAGTTAATTGCTCACTGGTTTTTAGGCAGCACAGAGCGTTTTTCTGTCACTTTTTTCTGGGGTGATCGGTGGCCATTTTGTGACTTGTGGTGAACCAGAACAAGCTGCCACCAAGTCCATCAATCCATCAATACTATTTTTTTTTTTGCTATATCCTACATCAGGGGCTTGGCTGTGCTAATTGTCACCCCTAAAAACTCAGGATAGCAATTTCAATATTTTATTAAGGGGTTAAATACAATTGCTAAAATACCAATCCCCTAAATCTGGTGTTCCAGCTTTGGCTAGCCAAGTGTAATACTGTCTGCTGCCTGGCAAAGGATTAAAAATTATTTTCTGTGGTGAAATTCAATTGCCAAAATAGCTATCCCCTAAATCTGGTGTCCCAGCAGTGGCTCGCAAAGTATAATAGTGTCCGGCAAAACATATATTTTGTTCTGGGTTGAAATTCAATTGGCAAAATAGCAGTACCCCAAATCTGGTGTTCCAGTAGTTGCAGGCCTAGATTAAATCTGTCCGTAACAGAGTATATTTTGTTCTGCAGTGAAATTCAATTGCCAAAATAGAAATACCATAAATCAGCGGTTTCAGCTGTGGCTGGCCAAGTTTCATAGTGTCCTCCAAAGGATATCTTTTGTTCTGTGGTGAAATTCAATTGGCAAAATAGCAATACCATAAATTAGTGGTTTCAGCTGTGGCTGGCCAAGTTTCATAGTGTCCTCCAAAGGATATATTTTTTTCTGGGGTGAAATTCAATTGCCAAAATAGCAATAACATAAATCTGGTGTCCCAGCAGTGGCAGGCAACGTATAATAGTGTCCGGCAAAACATATATTTTGTTTTGGGGTGAAATTCAATTGCCAAAATTGCAATACCATAAATCTGGTGTCGTAGCAGTGGCTGGCAAAATATAATAGTGTCTGGCAAAACATATATTTTGTTCTGGGGTGAAATTCAATTGTCAAAATAGCAATACCCCAAATCTGGTGTTCCACCAGTTGCAGGCCTAGTTTAAATCTGTCCGTAACAGGGTATCTTTTGTTCTGCGGTGAAATTCAATTGCCAAAATAGAAATACCATAAATCAGTGGTTTCAGCTGCGGCTGGCCAAGTTTGATAGTGTCCTGCAAAGGATATATTTTGTTCTGGGTGAAATTCAATTGCCAAAATAGCAATACCATAAATCAGTGGTTTCAGCTATGGCTGGCCAAGTTTCATAGTGTCCTGCAAAGGATATATTTTGTTCTGGGGTGAAATTCAATTCCCAAAAGAGCAATACCATAAATCTGGTGTCCCAGCAGTTGCAGGCAACGTATAATAGTGTCTGGCAAAACATATATTTTGTTCTGGGGTGAAATTAAATTGCCAAAATAGCAATACTCTGAATCTGGTGTTCCAGCAGCTGCAGGCCTAGTTAAAATCTGTCCGTAACAGGATATATTTTGTCCTGGGGTGAAATTCAATTGCCAAAATAGCAATACCATAAATCAGTGGTTTCAGCTGCGGCTGGCCAAGTTTCATAGTGTCCTGCAAAAGATATATTTTTTTCTGGGTGAAATTCAATTGCCAAAATAGCAATACCATAAATCAGTGGTTTCAGCTGTGACTGGCCAAGTTTCATAGTGTCCGGCAAAACATATATTTTGTTCTGGGGTGAAATTCAATTGCCAAAATAGCAATACCATAAATCAGTGGTTTCAGCTGTGGCTGGCCAAGTTTCATAGTGTCAGGCAAAACATATATTTTGTTCTGGGGTGAAATTCAATTGCCAAAATAGCAATACCCTCAATCTGGCATTCCAGCAGTTGCAGGCCTAGTTTAAATCTGTCCGTAACAGGGTATATTTTGTTCTGGGGTGAAATTCAATTGCCAAAATAGCAATACCATAAATCAGTGGTTTTAGCTGTGACTGGCCAACTTTCATAGTGTCCTGCAAAGGATATATTTTGTTCTGGGGTGAAATTCAATTGCCAAAATAGCAATACCATAAATCTGGTGTCCCAGCAGTGGCAGGCAACGTTTAATAGTGTCCGGCAAAACATATATTTTGTTTTGGGGTGAAATTCAATTGCCAAAATAGCAATACCATAAATCTGGTGTCCTAGCAGTGGCTGGCAAAGTATAATAGTGTCCGGCAAAACATATATTTTGTTCTGGGGTGAAATTCAATTGCAAAATAGCAATACCATAAATCAGTGTTTTCAGCTGTGGCTGGCCAAGTTTCCTAGTGTCCTGCAAAGGATATATTTTGTTCTGGAATGAAATTCAATTGCCAAAATAGCAATACCATAAATCAGTGGTTTCAGCTGAGGCTGGCCAAGTTTCATAGTGTCCTGCAAAGGATATATTTTGTTCTGGGGTGAAATTCAATTGCCAAAATAGCAATACCATAAATCAGTGGTTTCAGCTGTGGCTGGCCAAGTTTCATAGTGTCCTGCAAAACATATATTTTGTTCTGGGGTGAAATTCAATTGCCAAAATAGCAATACCCTGAATCTGGTGTTCCAGCAGTTGCAGGCCTAGTTTAAATCTGTCCGTAACAGGGTATATTTTGTTCTGGGGTGAAATTCAATTGCCAAAATAGCAATACCATAAATCAGTGGTTTCAGCTGTGGCTGGCCAAGTTTCATAGTGTCCTGCAAAGGATATATTTTGTTCTGGGGTGAAATTCAATTGCCAAAATAGCAATACCATAAATCAGTGGTTTCAGCTGTGACTGGCCAAGTTTCATAGTGTCCGGCAAAACATATATTTTGTTCTGGGGTGAAATTCAATTGCCAAAATAGCAATACCATAAATCAGTGGTTTCAGCTGTGGCTGGCCAAGTTTCATAGTGTCCGGCAAAACATATATTTTGTTCTGGGGTGAAATTCAATTGCCAAAATAGCAATACCCTCAATCTGGCATTCCAGCAGTTGCAGGCCTAGTTTAAATCTGTCCGTAACAGGGTATATTTTGTTCTGGGGTGAAATTCAATTGCCAAAATAGCAATACCATAAATCAGTGGTTTTAGCTGTGACTGGCCAACTTTCATAGTGTCCTGCAAAGGATATATTTTGTTCTGGGGTGAAATTCAATTGCCAAAATAGCAATACCATAAATCTGGTGTCCCAGCAGTGGCAGGCAACGTTTAATAGTGTCCGGCAAAACATATATTTTGTTTTGGGGTAAAATTCATTTGCCAAAATAGCAATACCATAAATCTGGTGTCCTAGCAGTGGCTGGCAAAGTATAATAGTGTCCGGCAAAACATATATTTAGTTCTGGGGTGAAATTCAAAATAGCAATACCATAAATCAGTGTTTTCAGCTGTGGCTGGCCAAGTTTCCTAGTGTCCTGCAAAGGATATATTTTGTTCTGGAATGAAATTCAATTGCCAAAATAGCAATACCATAAATCAGTGGTTTCAGCTGAGGCTGGCCAAGTTTCATGGTGTTCTGCAAAGGATATATTTTTTTCTGGGGGGAAATTCAATTGCCAAAATAGCAATACCATAAATCAGTGGTTTCAACTGTGGCTGGCCAAGTTTCATAGTGTCCGGCGAAACATATATTTTGTTCTGGGCTGAAATTCAATTGCCAAAACAGCAATACCCTGAATCTGGTGTTCCAGCAGTTGCAAGCCTAGTTTAAATCTGTCCGTAACAAGGTATATTTTTTTTGGGATGAAATTCAATTGCCAAAATAGCAATACCATAAATCAGTGGTTTCAGCTGTGGCTGGCCAAGTTTCATAGTGTCCGGCAAAGGATATATTTTGTTCTGGGGTGAAATTCACTTGCTAATATAGCAATACCCTGAATCTGGTGTTCCAGCTGTTGCAAGCCAAGTGTTAATCTGTCCGTAAAAGGGTATATTACACTCAAGGTGTATATACAAGTGCTGAGAGGGTCATCCTCAATAACTTCACACGCTACCGTGCATCTCCCATTGTATTTCTGTCCGTTAAAGGGTATATTACACAAAGTGTTAAAATACAATTGCTGAAGGCATAATCCTACATATTTTTTCACACGCTACTGAGCATCTCCAAGTGTAAATCTGTCCATAAAAGGATACCTTTCATCCAGGGCCTAAATACTAGCCCTACAATAGATATTCCCCTAAATCAGTGGTTACTGCTGTGCCTCGATTAGTGTAATATGGTACATAAATAAATAGGCAGATAGTGTTAGGTGCCTGTAAAAAAAGGCCTGAATTTGAAATCAATACATTGGGCCAAATATTTTTTTCTTATTGTGGTGCTTGGTGAACGGTAACAATGAGGAAAACATCTAGAAAGGAATGCGGACGCGGTCGTGGTGGTGTTAGTGGACCCTCTGGTGCTGGGAGAGGATGTGGCCATTCTGCCACAGCCACACGTCCTAGTGAACCAACTACCTCAGGTTCCATTACCCGCCAGAATTTACAGCGATATTTGGTGGGGCCCAATGCCGTTCTAAGGATGGTAAGGCCTGAGCAGGTACAGGCGCTAGTCAATTGGGTGGCCGACAGTGGATCAAGCACGTTCACAACATTATCTCCCACCCAGTCTTCTGCTGAAAGCGCAAAGGTGGCGCCTGGAAACCAAGCCCATCAGTTTGTCACATCACCCCCATGCATATCAGGGAAACTGTCTGAGCCTTAAGTTATGCAGCAGTCTCTTATGCTGTTTGAAGACTCTGCTGGCAGGGTTTCCCAAGGGAATCCACCTAGCCCTTCCCAAGTGGTGAAAGACATAGAATACACTGATGCACAACCACTGATGTTTCCTGATGATGAGGACATGGGAATACCACCTCATCGGAGTCTGCACGTCTCTGATGATGACGAAACACAGGTGCCAACTGCTGAGTCTTTCTGCAGTGTGCAGACCGAACAGGAGGTCAGGGAGGAAGACTGTGTGGAAGACGATGCAGGAGACGATGAGGTCCTACACCCCACATGGAATGAAGGTGATGCCACTGACTTTCATAGTTCAGAGGAAGAGGCAGTGGTGAGACCGAGCCAACAGCGTTGCAAAAGAGGGAGCAGGGGGCAAAAGCAGAACAGCCGCCGCCAAGAGAGTTCGTCTGCCATTGGCCACCGCCACCAGGGACCGAGCACCCCAAAGGCAGCTTCAAGGAGTTCCCTGGCATGGCACTTCTTTAAACAATGTGCTGATGACAAGACACGAGTGGTTTGCATGCTGTGCCATCAGAGCCTGAAGCGAGGCATTAATGTTCTGAACCTTAGCACAACCTGCATGACCAGGTGCAAAGCATGAACTGCAGTGGAGTAAACACCTTAAAAGCACGGAACTCACTCAGGTTCCCCCTGCTCCCTCTTCTGCTGCTGCCTCGGCATCTTCCTCCGCCTCGGGAGGAATGTTGGCACCTGCCGCCCACCAAACAGAGGATGTGCCACCGACACCACCACCTGCGTCACCAAGCATCTCTACCATGTCACACGGCATTGTTCAGCTCTCCATCTCACAAACCTTGGAGAGAAAGCGTAAATTTCCACCTAGCCACCCGGGGCCTGAATGTCAGCATTTCTAAACTCCTGGCCTTTGAAATGCTGTCATTCAGGCTGGTGGACACAGACAGCTTCAAACAGCTGATAGCAATGGCTGTCCCACAGTATGTTGTTCCCAGCCGCCACTACTTCTCCAAGACAGCCGTGCCTTCCCTGCACAACCAAGTATCCGATAAAATCAAGTGTGCACTGCGCAACGCCATCTGTGGCAAGGTCCACCAAACCACAGATATGTGGACCAGTAAGCACGGCCAGGGACGCTATATCTCCCTAACTGCACACTGGGTAAATGTAGTGGCGGCTGGGCCCAAGGCGGAGAGTTCCTTGGCACACGTCCTTCCGCCGCCAAGGATCGCAGGGCATCATTCTTTGCCTCCTGTAGCCTCCTCCTCCTACTCGGCTTCTTGCTCCTCTGCTTCCACCAGCTCATCCAGTCAGCCACACACCTTCACCACCAACTTCAGCACAGCCCGGGATAAAATTCAGCAGGCCATTCTGAAACTCATATGTTTGGGGAAAGGCCCCACACCGCGCAGCAGTTGTGGCAGGGTATTGAACAACAGACCGACGAGTGGTTTCTGCCGGTGGGCCTCAAGCCCGGCCTGGTGGTATGCGATAATGGGTGAAATCTCGTCGCTGCTCTGGGACTAGACGGTTTGACGCACATCCCTTGCCTGGCGCATGTGCTGAATTTGGTTGTGCAGAAGTTTATTCACAGTGCGGGCCGTCTGTGCGCGCTTCCGGCGTTCACATCCTGCCGCTGCTCATCTGTCTACGCTACAGCATAAGTTCGGCCATCCTGCTCACCGCCTCATATGCGACGTGCCCACCAGGTGGAACTCCACCTTGCACATGCTGGAGAGACTGTGCGAGCAGCATTAGGCCATAGTGGAGTATCAGCTGCAGCTGTCGCCCTGCGGAACAGCACCACTTCACCACCTATGATTGGGCCTCCATGCGAGACCTGTGTGCTCTGTCGCGCCGTTTCAAGTACTCCACCAACATGGCCAGTGGCGGTGATACCGTTATCAGCGTTACAATACCACTTCTATGTCTCCTTGAGGAAACGCTTAGGGCGATGATGGAGAAGGAGGTGGCCCAGGAGGAGGAGAAGGATGAGGGGTCATTTTTAACACTTTCAGGCCAGTCTCTTAGAAGTGGCTCAGAGGGAGGTTTTTTGCAACAGCAGAGGCCAGGTACAAATGTGGCCAGCCAGGGCCCATTACTGGAGGACAAGGAGGATGAGGAGGATGAGGATGAATCAGGTTCACAGCGGGGTGGCACCCGACATGACGATATGCCTCCCACAGAGGACAGCTTGTCCTTATCTCTGGGGAGCCTGGCACACATGAGCGACTACATGTTGCAGTACCTGCGTAATGACAGCAGAGTTGCCCATATTTTAACGTGTGTGGACTACTGGGTTGCCACCCTGCTGGATCCCCGGTACAAAGACAATGTGCCCACCTTACTTGCTGCACTGGGGTGTGATAGGTAGATGTGCGAGTACAAGCGCACGCTGGTAGACAAGCTCTTGAGAGCATTCCCAAATGTCACAGGGGAACAGGTGGAAGCCCAAGGCGAAGGAGGCAGAGGAGGAGCGAGAGGTCGCCAACGCAGCTGTGTCATGGCCAGCTCCTCTGAGGGCAGGGTTAGCATGGCAGAAATGTGGAAAAGTTTTGTCTCCACGCCACAGCTAACTGCACCACCACCTGATACGGAACGTGTTAGCAGGAGGCAGGATTTCACTAACATGGTTGAACAGTACGTTTGCACACCCCTCCACGTACTGACTGATGGTTCGGCCCCATTCAACTTCTGGGTCTCCAAATTGTCCACGTGGCCAGAGTTAGCAATTTATGCCTTGGAGGTGCTGGCCTGCCTGGCGGCCAGCTTTTTGTCTGAACGTGTATTCAGCATGGCAGGGGGCGTCATTACTGACAAACGCAGCCGCCTGTCCACAGCCAACATGGACAAGCTGACGTTCATAAAAATGAATCAGGCATGGATCCCACAGGACCTGTCCCTCCCTTGTGCAGAATAGACATTTGTAACTGCCTCCCCTCAACCATGTATTCTTGTACTCTGGGGCACTTCTTTATTGAATCCTCATTTTTTTTCACTTTACCATGATCTTGCCGTGCAACCCAAAGTTGAATGAACCTCTCCTCATTCTGGGCGCCGGGGCCTAAATAACTGAAAGTGGCCTGTTACAATGGTGGGTGACATGAAGCCTGAACCTCTGCATTGCGACCTCTCTCCTCTGTCTGGGTGCTGGGGCCTAAAAACTGAAAGTGGCCATCTCCAGTGGTGGTGTTATGATGCATTATTCTCTGCTGTGGGACCTCTCTCCTCTGTCTGGGTGCTGGGGCCTAAATAACTGAAAGTGGCCTTCTCCAGTGGTGGGTGATATGACGCATGATTCCTTGCTGTGGGACCTCTCTCCTCTGTCTGGGTGCTGGGGCCTGAATAACTGAAAGTGGCCTTCTCCAGTGTTGGGTGATATGATGCCTTATTCCTTGCTGTGGGACCTCTCTCCTCTGTCTGGGTACTGGGGCCTAAATAACTGAAAGTGGCCTTCTCCAGTGGTGGCTGATATGACATATGATTCTCTGCTGTGTGACCTCTCTCCTCTGTCTGGGTGCTGGGGCCTAAATAACTGAAAGTGGCCTTCTCCAGTGGTGGGTGATGTGACGCATGATTCTCTGCTGTGGGACCTCTTTCCTCGGTCTGGGTGCTGGGGCCGAACTGAAAGTGGCCTTCTCCAGTGGTGGGTGATATGACACATGATTCTCTGCTGTGGGACCTCTCTCCTCTGTCTGGGTCCTGGGGCCTAAATAACTGAAAGTGGCCATCTTCAGTGGTGGGTGATATGACGCATGATTCTCTGCTGTGGGACCTCTTTCCTCGGTCTGGGTGCTGGGGCCGAACTGAAAGTGGCCTTCTCCAGTGGTGGGTGATATGATGCCTTATTCCTTGCTGTGGGACCTCTCTCCTCTGTCTGGGTGCTGGGGCCTAAATAACTGAAAGTGGCCTTCTCCAGTGGTGGCTGATATGACATATGATTCTCTGCTGTGTGACCTCTCTCCTCTGTCTGGGTGCTGGGGCCTAAATAACTGAAAGTGGCCTTCTCCAGTGGTGGGTGATGTGACTCATGATTCCTTGGTGTGGGACCTCTCTCCTCTGTGTGGGTGCTGGGGCCTAAATAACTGAAAGTGGCCTTCTCCAGTGGTGGGTGATATGACACATGATTCTCTGCTGTGGGACCTCTCTCCTCTGTCTGGGTCCTGGGGCCTAAATAACTGAAAGTGGCCATCTTCAGTGGTGGGTGATATGACGCATGATTCTCTGCTGTGGGACCTCTTTCCTCGGTCTGGGTGCTGGGGCCGAACTGAAAGTGGCCTTCTCCAGTGGTGGGTGATATGACGCCTTATTCCTTGCTGTTGGACCTCTCTCCTCTGTCTGGGTGCTGGGGCCTACATAACTGAAAGTGGCCTTCTCCAGTGGTGGTTGATATGACGCATGATTCCTTGCTGTGGACGTCTCTCCTCTGTCTGGGTGCTGGGGCCTAAATAGCTGAAAGTGGCCTTTTCCAGTGGTGGGTGATATGACACATGATTCTCTGCTGTGGGACCTCTCTCCTTTGCCTGGGTGCTGGGACCTAAATAACTGAAAGTGGCCTTCTCCAGTGGTGGGTGATATGACTCCTTATTCCTTGCTGAGGGACCTCTCTCCTCTGTCTGGGTGCTGGGGCCTAAATAACTGAAAGTGGCCTTCTCCAGTGGTGGGTGATATGACACATGATTCTCTGCTGTGGGACCTCTCTCCTCTGTCTGGGTCCTGGGGCCTAAATAACTGAAAGTGGCTATCTTCAGTGGTGGGTGATATGACGCATGATTCTCTGCTGTGGGACCTCTTTCCTCGGTCTGGGTGCTGGGGCCGAACTGAAAGTGGCCTTCTCCAGTGCTGGGTGATATGACGCCTTATTCCTTGCTGTTGGACCTCTCTCCTCTGTCTGGGTGCTGGGGCCTACATAACTGAAAGTGGCCTTCTCCAGTGGTGGTTGATATGACGCATGATTCCTTGCTGTGGACGTCTCTCCTCTGTCTGGGTGCTGGGGCCTAAATAGCTTAAAGTGGCCTTTTCCAGTGGCGGGTGATATGACACATGATTCTCTGCTGTGGGACCTCTCTCCTTTGCCTGGGAGCTGGGGCCTAAATAACTGAAAGTGGCCTTCTCCAGTGGTGGGTGATATGACGCATGATTCTCTGCAATGGGACCTCTCTCCAATTGATATTGGTTAATTTTTATTTTTATTTTATTTTAATTCATTTCCCTATCCACGTTTGTTTGCAGGGCATTTACCTACATTTTGCTGCCTTTTGCAGCCCTCTAGCCCTTTCCTGGACTATTTTACAGCCTTTTTAGTGCCCAAAAGTTTGAGTCCCCATTGACTTCAATGGGGTTCGGGGTAAAGTTTGGGTCGAGTTCGGATCCCGAACCCGAACATCCAGGTGTTTGCTCAACTCTAGCTGTGGACACTAAATGTTGCAGAAATAATTAGAGATGAGCGAACTTCAAAAATTAGTTCGGTGTTCGGGTTGGGGTAATCGCCGCATCCCGTTATGGATTCCACTACCGCGGAGACTATCCCGGCATATGGAATCCATAAGGGGCGGCTTCCACGAACCCGAACTTTGGAAAAGCCAAAGGACATGGGGTGACGTCACCATCATGTGATCAGTGCAGGGAGCGTGGCTCAGCACTGGATCAAACCCAGTGCTGAGCCACGCCCCCTGCACTGATAATATGATGGTGACGTCACCCCAGGTCCTTCGGCTTTTCCAAAGTTCGGGTTCGTGGAAGCCGCCCTTATGGATTCCATATGCCGGGATAGTCCGCGGTAGTGGAATCCATAACGGGATGCGGCGATTACCCCACCCCGAACGCCAAACTAATTTTTGAAGTTCGCTCATCTCTACAAATAATGTACATTTCCCCAAAATACACTGGTTTCACCTGCGGTACAGTATTTGACACAGAGATGCACACACTGTGGACTGTATATGTTGCAGAAATAATGTAAATTTCCCCAAAATACACTGGTTTCACCTGTTGTACAGTATTTGACAGAGAGGCACATGCTGAGGACAGTAGATTTTGCACAAATAATGTAAATTTCCCCAAAATACACAGGTTTCACCTGTGGTACAGTATTTGATAGAGAGGCACATGCTGTGTACAGTAGATGTTGCACAAATAATGTAAATGTCACCAAAATACACTGGTTCACCTGTGGTACAGTATTTGACAGAGAAGCACATGCTGTGGACACTAAATTTTGCACAAATAATGTTAATTACCCCAAAATACACTGGTTTCCCCTGTAGTACAGTATTTGACACAGAGAGGCTCCCGCTGTGGACACAAGATTAGGTCCAGATTATTTAGATTTGCGTGTTAGACCCTCAATTCGGATGATGGACAGTATATGTCCCATAAAACCACAGAATATGAACACTATTAGACCCAGATTAATGGAATTTGCGCTGCAGACACTGTTTGCTGATGTAGGACTGTATTTTTTACACAAAGCCACACACTAGATATGAGCCAGATTATTAAAGACACAGTCTGCGGATGATGTACATGATATGTCACTAATAGGTACAAAATAAAAATATTTTGCTGCTGTGAAACACACCCAGTAGTCATTAAAAGGCATTGTGGGGGGGGGCGGAGCTTGGCTGCAGAGCGAGACACACATGCCTGTGTGAGCTCTGCTGCAGACGTGGTGCCGGCGAGCTTCTATAGCTTATATTTAGCGGAGAAGATGGGCAAGATCCGTCGGGACAGACCCAGGGACACTCCTGGAACCCGAGGAGCCACTCAATCCCAGAGTGAGGTTGAAAAGTTCTTTAAAAAGAATGCCCCGCTCCAGCGCAGCGATTCCAAAATGGCGCTGGACAAAGACAGGGTGGGTCGTTCAGACCCCGCCGAATCCTCTGCTGATTCTGATGGCGGTAAAGAAAGCGACGCAGAGTCTCTGACTACCGGTGAACACCTACCTGTGTCCCGCTCGTTTATCAAGGAAGCCTTGGAGATGGCACTTGCTCCCATGAAGCAGGACCTGCAAGAGATCAAACGCGATCAAAGACAACTCAGGGAGAAAGTGGAAGTTATGGAAGCTAGCCTAGAAGGTACTATTGCTTTCAACCATGCTGTTTCTAACACCTTTGATTCCACACAAGCCCACCTAAACCAGCTATATAACTTGGTGGAGGACCAGGATAATTGTGGACGACGCAATAATCTCCGCATAAAGGGGGTCCCCGAATCTGTGCTCCCTGCTGACATCGAGGCCGCCCTTAAAGAGATATTCCTGGATTTACTGGGCCCACAAACTACAGAAAATCTCAATATGGACAGAGCTCATAGAGCGTTGCGCCCACCTCCTAAACCGCAAGAACCGCCTCGAGATATTATCTGCCGTATGGTGGACTTCTCTGCTAAAGAAAAGATCCTGAAAGCTGCGAGGGATAAACACTCGGTGTCCTGTCTTGGCACCACTATCTCCCTATTCCAGGATCTCTCGCCGATGACTCTCCAAAAGCGCAGGACACTGAAACCCTTATTGCGCATCTTACAGGAAAAATCGATATCCTACCGATGGCTGCATCCTTTCGGCCTATTGATCAACAACCCCGGTCGTAAAATTGTGGTACGCTCCCCGCTGGACTTGAATCAGGCCTACAACGTCCTAGAGATTGAACCCTTGGACATTCCTGACTGGACTGTCGTGAGGACCCTGATTGATCTACCTACTGTCCCTGAACTGGAACCCTGGACCCCGAACGTCTCTTCTAGGCCCCAGCGCTCTAGGAAGAAACAAGTGCGGATGACCCCGAGGAGGCTACCAGTGGATCCAGACTGACACCTACCGGGACCATAGCTTGATATCGCCTGCCTTAGAGCTCTCCTACTGGAAGAAGTTAATCTGAGGACTTGTCCTCTAGTTCCTCATATTACCTTGAGCTCATTTGCTTCTGTGCTCTGTTACTCTACCTCATCCCTATTTTCCTTTGCTCTGCTTTGTTCACGGTCCTGACTCTCTCTCTTTCTCTCTCCTACCTACCTCACTCACTCTATATTCTGTAAAATGAAAAAGAAGAAAAAAACAAAAAATGATTTACAGCTTAACCTACTTATATTCACTGTCTTATCTTTATTATGCCTTTCTCCTCCTCTCTGCTCTCTGGCGCCCCCTCTGCCATGTTCACTGTCCAATCCTCCTCTTCTCCTTTTTTTTTCACCTGTACCTGTCTCTTACGTAATTCTTTTGATTTGTCTATTGATTTATCTATTGATTGATCTCTTAGATGCCTATTGCTATGTTTGCTATTTACATCCCATAAAGGAAACAGGTTCTTGGCAATAGCCAAAGACAATTTCCTTTCCCAACTGGTTCAGGACCCCACTAGAGGGACGACCATACTGGACTTAGTATTAACCAATAGACCTGATAGAACAACAGATGTACAGGTTGGGGGACACCTGGGAAATAGTGACCATAAAGTTATAACCTTCCAATTATCCTTCAAACGAGAGTTTCTAAAGGGAGGAACAAAAATACCAAACTTCAAAAAAGCAAAATTTAGCCAACTAAGCGAGGCCATAGGCCTAACTAACTGGGACAAAGTCCTCAAAAATAAAAATACAACCATAAAATGGGAGATTTTTAAAAGCATTGTAACATCTAATTGTGAGAGGTACATACCTTATAGGAATAAAAGGCTAAGGAACAATAAGAGACCAATGTGGATAAATGGAACCGTAAAGAAGGCAATAAATGACAAAAGAAAGCATATAAATCGCTAAAACAGGAGGAGCCAGGAAGCACTGATAAACTATAAGGAAAAAATAGAATATGTAAAAAACGAATAAAATTTGCCAAACTAGAGACCGAGAGATTAATTGCCAAAGAGAGTAAAACTAACCCTAAAATGTTCTTCAATTATATAAATAGTAAAAAATATAAATCTGGAAGGAGTCGGCCCTCTACATAGCAATGAGGGTGTTGCAGAGAGCGACGAGGATAAAGCAAAACTATTAAATATTTTTTCTCCACTATATTCACTGAGGAAAATAAACTGTCAGATGAAATGCAGAATGTAAAAGTAAATCCCCCATTAAAAGTGCCCTGTCTGACCCAGGAAGAAGTACAACAGCGACTTAAAAAGATTAAAAAATAGACAAATCGCCAGGACCGGATGGCATACACCCCGTATCCTAAGGGAATTAAGTGATGTCATAGCCAGACCATTATTTCTGATATTTACGGACTCTATAATAACAGGGAATGTTCCACAGGATTGGCGCATAGCAAATGTGGTGCCAATATTCAAAAAGGGTCCAAAAACAGAGCCTGGAAATTATAGGCCGGTAAGTTTAACATCTATTGTTGGTAAACTGTTTGAAGGGTTTCTAAGAGATGCTATCTTGGAGTATCTCAATGAAAATAAGCAAATTACGCCGTATCAGCATGGCTTCATGAGGGATCGGTCATGCCAAACAAATTTAATCAGCTTCTATGAGGAGGTAAGTTCTAGACTTGACAGCGGCGAATCGATGGATGTCGTATATCTGGACTTCTCCAAAGCATTTGACACCGTACCTCATAAAAGGTTAGTATATAAAATGAGGATGCTCGGACTGGGAGAAAATGTCTGTATGTGGGTAAGTAACTGGCTGAGTGACAGAAAACAGAGGGTGGTTATTAACGGTAGATACTCAGATTGGGTCACTGTAACTAGTGGGGTACCTCAGGGGTCAGTATTGGGCCCTATTCTCTTCAATATATTTATTAATGATCTTGTAGAAGGCTTGCACAGTAAAATATCTATTTTTGCAGATGACACTAAACTGTGTAAAGTAATTAACACTGAAGAGGACAGTTTTCTGCTACAGAGGGATCTGGATAGATTGGAGGCTTGGGCAGAAAAATGGCAGATGAGGTTTAACACTGACAAATGTAAAGTTATGCACATGGGAAGGAATAATGCAAGTCACCCGTACATATTAAATGGTAAAACACTCGGTAACACTGACATGGAAAAGGATCTAGGAATTTTAATAAACAGCAAATTAAGCTGCAAAAACCAGTGTCAGGCAGCTACTGCCAAGGCCAATAAGATAATGGGTTGCATCAAAAGGGGCATAGACGCCCGTGATGAGAACATAGTCCTACCACTTTACAAATCACTGGTTAGACCACACATGGAGTACTGTGTACAGTTCTGGGCTCCTGTGAACAAGACAGACATAGCAGAGCTAGAGAGGGTTCAGAGGAGGGCAACTAAAGTAATAACTGGAATGAGGGATCTACAGTACCCTGAAAGGTTATCAAAATTAGGGTTATTCACTTTAGAAAAAAGACGACTGAGGGAGATCTAATAACTATGTATAAATATATCAGGGGTCAGTACAGAGATCTGTCCCATCATCTATTTATCCCCAGGACTCTGACTGTGACAAGGGGACATCCTCTGCGTCTGGATGAAAGAAGGTTTGTACACAAACATAGAAAAGGATTCTTCACTGTAAGAGCAGTGAGACTATGGAACTCTCTGCCTGAGGAGGTGGTGATGGTGAGTACAATAAAGGAATTCAAGAGGGGACTGGATTTATTTCTGGAGTGTAATAATATTACAGGCTATAGCTACTAGAGAGGGGTCGTTGATCCAGGGAGTTATTCTGACTGCCTGATTGGAGTCGGGAAGGAATTTTTTTTTCCCCTTAAGTGAGGAAAATTGGCTTCTGCCTCACAGGGGTTTTTTGCCTTCCTCTGGATCAACTTGTAGGAAACAGGCCGAACTGGATGGACAAATGTCTTTTTTCGGTCTTATATACTATGTTACTATGTTACTATGTTACTGGTTAATACCTATGTTGCTGTCCCTTACAGCCTTTTCCCTGGTTGTTTATCACCTTCCACTGTCCCTGACCTGCTGATTCACCTGGACATCGACCGAACCTGGACATGTTACTTCGCCGTGTCCACTGATACATTGCTAACTCCATGGCTACCTTAAAGGTTTGCTCCTTCAACGTTCGTGGTCTTAATTCGCCGGACAAGAGAAATCAGGTTATTACTATGTTGAGAAAGCAACAGGTGAGTGTAGCTATGCTACAAGAAACTCACTACAAGGAAGGCCATACACCGCGGCTGAATCACCTGTGCTTTAACCAGTGGTTTCACGGTGTATCTTCTTCCTCTGCTTCTAAAGGGGTCTCGATAGCCCTCCACAAAAATGTTCCACTTCATGTGCTATCCTCCCAGGCTGACCCTGACGGTAGATTCATTTTTATCAAGGGTAATCTGGGCAGCCAAATGTTTACGTTCGGGAATATCTATGCCCCCAACACGTCCCAATCTGTGTGGCTTATCAAAACTCTTAATCTTTTAAGGGACTTTGCTGAGGGATTGATTATACTGGGTGGAGATTGCAATCTGACTTTATACCCACTACTAGACTCCTCCACTGGATCATCTTCCTCCTCAAATGTTGCTCTTTCTAGGGTGAGAGGGAGTCTTGAAGCTTTGGGATTGGTGGATAGTTGGAGGGCATTAAACCCTCAGCTGAAGGACTACTCCTTTTTCTCAGCAGCCCACCGCTCCTACCAATGATTGGACTATATTTTTGTCCCTGTCCAAACCTTGTCCTCCTGTCTCAGGGCCTCCATAGGCTCCTTCCTATTGTCTGATCATGCCCCCGTATACTTAGAATTAACCCTACGCCAACTCCCCAAACCTATGTCTAATTGGAGACTCAATGAGTCACTTTTGGATTTGCCGGAACATGTATCTAAACTTGAGGGCCTATTACAGGAATATTTTAACCTTAACTCTACTCCAGGTATTTCCCCGGGTACACTATGGGAGGCTCACAAGCCTGTAATTAGAGGTCATTTTATAGGACTGGGGTCTTATGTTATGAAACAGAGGGAAATGAGGATTACATCCCTCACTTCTCAGATTAGGAAACTTGAGAACATTCACAAAAAGGATTTGTCGGACAACATCTTAGATAAATTAGCAGCCCTGAGATCCGAATTAAAGAACCCGCACTGCTAAGTTGTTTCTCTCTGCTAAATATAGGTATTATGCTCACGGCGACAAAGCCTCTAAATTTGTTCTAGCCCAGATTAGGAAGCGGAAAGCTAAATCATATATCCACATGATTAGATCGACCTCCTCTGCTCCCCTTAGGAACACCTCTGATATAGCGGCTCGATTCACTGAGTTTTATGAGGGCCTTTATAATATATCTTCGGCATCTCCATCCCCTCCTTGCGTTGATAGGAGTATCTGATATCCAGACCTGGCTGTCCACCCTTAATCTGCCCTCTCTCTCGGCTTCCCAAGCTAGCTCTTTACTGGCTCCCTTCACGCTTAATGAACTGACTGAAGTGCTTAAGACTACCCCGATTCATAAGACCCCTGGACCCGATGGCCTTCCCCTCCTTTATTATCGGACTTTCCAATCCTCCCTTCTCCCTAGATTCCTCGACTTGTGTAATGCAGCCTTAACTGGCTCAGAGCTGCCTTCTCAAATGTTAGCAGCGCATATTACCATTCTCCCTAAAGAGGGTAAAGATGTTTCCCTATGCGCGAGTTATAGATCTATCTCGCTCCTAAATACTGATCTCAAAATGTTTGCTAAACTCATGGCATTACGTCTTAAGCCACTTCTTCCACAACTAGTTCATAGCGAACAGGTAGGCTTTGTAGCCGGGAGAGAGGGTAGGATGAATACCACCAGATTATTACACATTATACAATATGTATGTAGCCGACGGATCCCCTTAGTGTTGTTAGGGACCGACGCCGAAAAGGCATTTGATCGTATAGATTGGGCGTTCATGCAACAAGCCCTTCAAAAATTTGGCATTCCCGACCAATTTATCTTAGCCATCATGTCAATGTATAATAACCCTACGGCCAAGGTTTTGGTTAACAATTCTTTATCTCCGCAATTATCCATCCGAAATGGCACACGTCAGGGGTGCCCTCTATCCCCTTTATTGTTTGTATTGACGGTTGAGTGCCTCTTCCAGGCGATCAGACAGGATGAACACATTCAGGGTCTTGTCCTGCAAGGCGTTTAACATCAATTAGCCGCCTTTGCGGACGATTTATTGATAAATATCACTAACCCGGATCAGGCCTTTCCAGCTATACAAAGTACATTCGACTTGTTTGGCAGGCTGTCTAATTTCCTGATAAACCCGTCAAAATCTCAGGTCTTAAATGTCACTTTAGATTTGCAAAGTCAACGTAGATTAGAGCTATCCACCCCATTTCAATGGTCTAACACTACGCTGAAATTTCTGGGTATTAATCTCACTGCGAAACCTAAGAGTACTTTTGACGCTAACTTTAGAGACTTACCTGACACCCTGACAGAGGTCATAAATTGCTGGGATGTCCAGTTCTCTTCTTGGTTTGGTAGAAGGTCTTTGATTAAGGCTATACTTTTGCCAAAGATTTTATATCTCCTCCAAACCCTCCCCATCCCTCTCCCTGGTTCCTTTCTAAGAAAGGTACAGTCGGTCTTGTCTGGGTTCCTATGGCACAAGAAAAAACCTAGACTTAAAAGGAGCTATACTTTTCTGCCTTCTCGTCAGGGAGGGATGGGGATGCCGAGTATCCACGGCTATTACACGGCTGTTCAGGGTGTCAGGTGTCTGGAGTGGCTTCGGGAGGATGATTCTCGACTGGACATACAGGCGGAGAGAGCTGTGAATAATCGCTCCCTGCTCTCTCTTCTCCTGTTTGACACTCACTCTCCTCTCTCTACTGTCAAAGTTGCCATAACTCGCAATACCATTCTCTGTTGGAGGTCCAGCTTAAAACCTTTTCTACTTTCGAACTCGCTTTCTCCCCTGATCCAAATTAGAGATGTCCTCTGGGACTCTCCCCCCTTGTTTAGGCAGACTCTTCCGGAATCTAATTCATCCCTATCCATACCTTTGGTAGATTTATTAGACAGTCAGGGGACTCTTCCTGATGCCTGGTTGGAAAAGGATCCTTTTTCTCAATTATCCATCTTTCACAAATCTTTTCTTAAAGAACGACTCAAAAATATATCCCTTAGTAATCCCTCTACTCCTACTCAATTTGAGAACAGAGTCCTTCAGCTCAGAGACTTAAGAGGAAAAATTTCTTTTCTCTATAACTCCATTATCCACCAATCTAAACCAGCTACATTCTCTTTCCTAACCCAATGGGAGTCAGACTTAGGAGATAATCCGAATAATCCTTCTCTCAGCAAATGCCTAACGTTGACCACACGAATATCCTCTTGTGTCCGGCTCCAAGAGAATTATTATAAAATGCTTACGCATTGGTACTATACTCCAGATAAAATAAACCTAATGTATCCCGACGTTTCCTCTATTTGTTGGAGATGCAAAAAGGCAACAGGCACTTTTCTACACATCTGGTGGCAATGTGACCTGATTTCGCCCTTTTGGTCGTTGATCTGCTCCATTATTAGCAAGATTTGCCACATTAAATTCCCTCCTACAGTTCATAACTGCCTTCTTAATTTACTAGTACAGCCACCTCTCCCCCTAGCTGTACGCAAGCTGATCTCCCCATTGTTGGCCGCAGCCCATCATTGCTGTCACCTATAACTGGCGTTCGGAACTGCCCCCTGACTTAGCTAGATGGCATAACTCCTGTGACGAAATCTTCCATATGGAACAGATTTCCGGATGGGTGCACAGACGTACACCCCTCTTTCACAATATCTGGGATCCCTGGGTGGCTTATAGAGGATTTAATCTTACCGCGACCACGTAACTATCTGTAGCTGTTCTCACAATATGCTATCAACTTATTAAAGAACCTACTACATGTTCCAGGCTCGGATATGTCCATTCCAAAAATGTCCTATCTTTAAATTTTGGTCTATTCTATCCCTCCACCTACCTATTTCCTTCCCTCCCCCCCCCTCCCCCTTTCTCCTACCATATTGTTAAATTGTATTCCCTTCGATTATTTCCCCTCCTTTTATGCCGTATTTTATCAATTTTTCTGTTTGTCAATAACGAATCACTTTGAGTGCTTTATGTAAAGTTTCTTTTGATTGATTACTCGCATCACTTGAAATGTGCATTCGCACTTTTTTGATTTGCAAACTTAATAAAAAATGTTTTGAAGTTAAAAGGCATTGTGGGGTCTTTGAAAAGCTTTTGGTATTAAATACAGCAAATTTATTTCCCTGCACACTATCTGTCCCTTCGTTAGCACGGATGTCCCTAACACTGCTGTTAAATATATTGTTGATCTAAAGCACACACACACACACAGTAGTCCTTAAAAGGACTTTTGGGCCTTTGAAAAGCTTTGTGTAATTAAAATAGCTGAAATTTGCTCCCTGCTCTGTCTTTCCCTTCCTACCCGATGCTCCCCCTGACTATGTCTGAGCCAAACATGCGTCATCGGGTGCTATATAACCTCCGATGACGTGTTCCGGCCAGCCAATCACTGTAATGCCAGCAGCTAACATGGCTACTGGCATTACAGTGAGGGCAGTACTTACCTGCACCTTCATTGGCTGCTTAAAACCTGCGAAACGGGGGGGGGGGAGGGGGGAAGAGACTCGAGCATTCCGCTCAAGCACATGAGGTACTCGGATGCTGAAGTCATTAAGATCCATATACGTGATCATTTTTCCACCTTTCAACATATTAACTTGAAGAACTGACTGATTGGTTACCTAATATAGTCAACTCCTTGACAGGTGCCATTGTCAAAAGATAATCAATTTTATTCATGTCACCTGTCAGATGTAATGTTATGGCTGTTGCATAAGTTGCATTCCTTTATTTTGTTCATAGTGCTGCTTTACAGGTCATTTTGTGAGGAAACGTCAGAGTATAAGGATCTTTTTATAAGAAAATAATGATATTGACAGTTTCGGAAGCAATTATGCAAATTTTGGACAACCGCTTGATTACATATTCATTGTGGTGATGTGTATTATGACTCACGTTCAATTCTATGCAAATTAACACACACTGCCTCATTATGGTGGTATGTATGGCGCTATAACTTTGACAAGACTTTACTTAATGTCCAATTTTCATTGCTGGTTGTAATGTGGCTATAAGCCCGCCCCTTACTTCTCATTGGGATTTAGCTTCAAGTTAATGCCATTAGTGGATATGTAATTACAAATTTAAGTCAGAGAGTAAAGCATAACTACAAATATATGTCAGTTTAGTGATATCTAATGTGAAAAAAGATGTCAAGGAATTATTTGCAGCTTCAAATGTGGGTCACCACTTGATAATTATCACCATATGGCTGTCTGACTATAATCCTTTAATTAAGAAATTACTGTCTGAGCTAAATTTACTTCATTACAACACATTTGGGCCTCTTTGCATTTAGAGAGCAAGAAAAAATAAATAAATAAAATCACAATAATGTATTTCCTATTGCATTTTCTTGTACTAAACTGTAGTATATAGTGTTATATCACAAATTCAAATATTTCTGATTAATGTTCTAGGTAAAATGAAGCAAATAAAGCTGATGTCCAACAATTAGTATATTAAGAATAAAAGTATTTTTAACACTGACAAATGTAAGGTTATGCACATGAGAAGGAATAATGCAAGTCACCAGTACATACTAAATGGTAAAACACTAGGTAACACTGACATTGAAAAGGACCTAGGAATTTTAGTGAGCAGCAAAGTAAGCTGTAGAAACCAGTGTCAGGCAACTGCTGCCAAGGTCAATAAGATAATGGGTTGCATCAAAAGGGGCATAGATGCCCGTGATGAGAACATAGTCCTACCACTTTACAAATCACTAGTCAGACCACACATGGAGTACTGTGTACAGTTCTTGGCTCCTGTGAACAAGGCAGACATAGCAGAGCTGGAGAGGGTTCAGAGGAGGGCAAATAAAGTAATAACTGAAATGGGGGGACTACAGTACCCTGAAAGATTATCAAAATTAGGATTTTTTAACTTAGAAAAAAGATGACTAAGGGGCGATCTAATAACTATGTATAAATATATCAGGGGTCTGTACAGAGATCTTTCCCATCATCTATTTATCCCCAGGACTATGACAGTGACAAGAGGACATCCTCTGCTTCTGGAGGAAAGAAGATTTATACACAAACATAGAAGAGGATTCTTTATGGTAAGAGCAGTGAGACTATGGAACTCTCTGCCTGAGGAGGTGGTGATGGTGAGTTCACTAAAAGAGTTCAAGAGGGGCCTCGATGTGTTTCTGAAGTGTAATAATATTACAGGCTATAGTTACTAGACATGGGTAGTTGATCCAGGGAGTTATTCTTATTTACTGATTAGAGTCGGAAAGGAATTTTTTTCCCCCTAAAATGAGGAAAATTGGCTTCTACCTCACAGTTTTTTCCCCGCCTTCCTCTGGATCAACTTGCAGGATAACAGGCTGAACTGGATGGACAAATGTCTTTTTTTAGCCTTATAAACTATTTTACTATGTAACAGTTTTATAAAATATTATTTGGGCAACAAAAAGATAACTTTTGATTTCCCCCAATAACCCTTTATAGTGGTTTTCCAAGATTAAAAAATGTGTTAGAGAGCAGGTGTTGCAAGATATAAATGAAAAACACACACTCTGATCCCTGTAGGGCTTTCAGTAATCACATGTTGTTCATTGTTCACATGACTGCTGCAATCAATCTGTAACAGAGAGTTGATGTGGGTCCACTGTACCAACTATCGGGTTTGGCTTTGGGCTAGACTTACATTATGGGCATTTTCCTGATTGTCCCCTGGTTATCACCCTTTATTCAGGGATCTGGCCTTCACTGCAGGGGAGTCATCAGACCACTACCTCTTGGACTAGTCCCAGTGTAGTTGCCTGCTCACCCATGTGGGTCAGAGACTCTTGTGTGAAGCACCAAGGCAAATGGGTATGAAAATCCATAAAACAAGGCCAAGGTGTGGGCAGGCAGCAAACTGAAGTTCTGTGAGCCAGCAGACAAACAAAAGTCACACCTACACTGGTAAACTAGCAAGCTAGGAACCTAAAGTTCAGCTCCTCTCCCTGCTTTTTTCTATTGACGACATATACTCAGTGCCAGCACCCCCACCAATCAGCTGTTTGAAGAGTGCCCGTATGAGTGCTGCCTTCTCTTCTCTTTTTACTTGCTCGCCGTCACAGTGACGGGTAGTGTAATTACAACTATAGCGTCCCCATTTGCTTTGATCCAAATTAATTCATCATGAAGCGTGTTAAATTAGGTCTAAACTTTAGGGAGAATGTATCATGGTGTACTTTACTATGCAGTGTAGCAACATGCATAGCTAGTCCTTTCTGGTAGTAAAACAGTTGCTGTGAGTCTGAATGACAGGTAGGTCACATATGACTGTGCACATCATTGTGCAGGCCACCAACACTCCTAGCATCAGGACTAATTTATCATTGTGTACTTAAACATGCAGTGGACAAAAATTCAAGGAGTGGCCCCATGGCATTGTGGAGGGAGTCAGCTAGTTTTATGTCCGAAGTCGGCTGGGATCCGAAGCTGGCTTCAGTACCGTCTGGTACCCGGATAATGAAGCTGACTTCGTATCACAGTTTTAAAATGGTTTTCAAGTTGAATAATCAAAGTCCAAAGTTATTTAATGAAGTCTCGCAAGACTTTGGACATATTGGATTTCACCTCCCTGAAACCCGTACATGTGAATGCTGTATGGACATTTGTCTCCGTACAGTATTCAAACAAACTTTTTAACAAAGCAACTTCGGATCTATGATCCAAAGCTTGCTTCAGTCAACACTAGTGTCAGCAGTAAGGCTGTGTTCACATCACTGTTTCTTTTTCTATTCTTCTGATACATTAGAAGAACAGCCCAAAAAATGCTGATTCTGTAGTTTCAGCATCCACCTTCACAGTATTTGGTCAGCATTTGATCAGTATTGGTAAGGCAAAAACAGGATTCGGTCCAAAACATAGATCACATGAGATGGAAATATTTGCATGTCTTCTGTGTTTTGGACCCACTCCTATCCTGATTTTGGCTTCTAAATTATGATCAAATCACCATGCAAATTGTGACCATATGATAGAGGCCTCATGCTCAGCTTTTTTCTGCTTTATTCAGATGGAAAAGAAGTCCTGCATGCGAGACCTTAATGGTGTCTATCACAGGGTCAGTGTCACGATACTAGTGGAATACTTATGGAATCTAATTGCAGGGACAAGGCCTAAACACAGGAGGCACAGGAGTCTTGAACAGAAGGTAGCAGGAATGCAGATAAGGCAGGGATCCAGATGAGAAGTCAGGAAGAAAACCAGCGAGCGGTCAGCAGGTGTCCAAGAGTTGCAGAGTAAACCACAAGCAGGAGGAACAAACCAGATAGAAAGTTCCAGACAAGAGGACTGCACAAGCAGGAGATAAAACACAAATTCAAGCAACGAGTAACAGGCTTGAGAGGATTATATATCAAACAGGAAGTAAGATGGCACCCAGCTGAGACACAATCCGCCTTCTTAACTGAGGGAAAACTTAAGGGCAAGACAGTCTGAACTAAACAGACATAGCAGGATGATTCCTGACATTACTCCCACCTCAACAGCGGCCTCTGGACGAGACCTGACTTGGTCTCCCAGGATGTCTTTGATAAAACTGTTTGATCAGTCGGGGAGCATTAATGTTACTCACAGGTTCCCAAGAATTCTCTTCAGAGTCCAAGATTTTCTCTACAACAAACTGTTCTTGCCCATCTATCTCAACTGCATCGGGAGGAGAAGGAAATTTAACAGAGACACATAAAAAACAGGATGATCTTCATAGATGGTGGGAGTTTGAGCCGAACGATTACTGGACTATTTTTCCCGATAGTTTTATAAGGCCCAGCAAACTTCTGTCCTAGTTTTGGTGACGAAAGCTTTAGTTTCAAATTTCTGGTGGAAAGCTATACTTTATCCTCCACTTTAAAGATTGGTGCTCAACTACAAAATTTATCTGCCGCCTTCTTGCAATTTTCTTGAGCCCTCTCTAACGTTCCTTTTAGCAGTTCTAAATTTTTCTGTAATGCAGAGATCATTTCCGCGACTGCTGGAATACGTGAAACAGCAGGGAATTTGGGAAGAATATTTGGACAATACCCTAAATTTGCAAAGAAAGGAGTTTGCTTGGTGGAGGCATTTTGGGAGTTATTGTAAGAGAACTCACCCACAGGAAGCAGATCAACCCAATCATCTTGTAAATGACAGATATAGCATCGAAGATACTGTTCCAGAGGTTGATTTGTGTTTTCAGGTTGTCCATTAGATTGTTGGTGAAATGTGGTTGATAAATTAATATCAATATTAAATGTTATGCAAAAACTCCACCAAAATTTTGATGTAAACTGCACCCCACCATCTGAGATAACTTCATCAGAAACTCCATGAAAATGAAACACATTATGAATTACAAGGTCAGTGGTATCTTTGGCAGAAGGTAAGCCGGTACATGGAATGAAATGTGAAGCCTTGGTGAGCCGGTCAACTACTACCAGAATTGTTTTTTTCCCCTTAGAGGTAGGTAGATCTACGATAAAGTCCATGGAATTAGAACCCCAGGGACGAGAGGGGACCGACAAAGGCAATAACAAACCCATGGGTGAAGAATATGGGGTCTTGCATCTAGCACAAACGTCACATGACATGACATATTTCCTTACATCCCGTTGATAATTGGCCCATCAAAACAAACAGGATGGAAATTCCTGTGTCTTCTGCACTCCTTTGTGACCCACTTATTGTTTCTGGTATATATAGCTGCTGCCCATGGGACCACACCCTGTGGAATCATTGGAAAAGATTTTAGATGGAGCATCTGCCTTGCCGTTACGGGAACCAGGCCTGTCTGAGATTACAAAGTTGAATTGGTTGAGGAAGAGACTCCAACGAGCTTGGTGAGGAAGATAGACATTTGGCAGATCTAACGGATTTCAAATTACTGTGATCAGTCAGAACTATTATTTGCTGTGAGGTTCCTTGAAGATGATGTCTCCATTCCTTAAATGCTGCAATGATAGCCAACATCAGAAGACTGGGACAAACCCAATCAGGGAATAATTACTTAAAACGTAACCTTTAATAATGATATACTAAAAGTGCACTAGGCCACATAGCAATAGATAAAGATAAAAAATGGAACCATCTCACCAAGTTCTAGACGTCCGAGTACGGTATACTAATAATATTTCAGGAGGAGGACCACAATGTAGATCCGCCACGGAGGTCCGTATGGCTGGAGTAATCCAAACTGGCCAATGATGATACTGGTAGACTTAAAATTTGAAAATTGCAGGGATAAGGACGGGGGCAGAGCAGATGTAAGTAGGCCCTAAAATGCCCTACACAGACAGGGGGGGCTAGCGTGTCCCTGCCTATCTATACAGAGCACCCGCCCCGACAGGGGCGACCCCGTCCGGATACCTGTCCCTATCTTTGGGCAAGTCCCTAGTCTAACCTAGGCCAAAAAAAAAATGCAAAAAAGAGGGACCCCTATAAAGGGACCCCAAAGGGAAAAATGTCCTTGTCTCAGTTCCTCATCAGGGGAGCTCGGAGAAGGAACATGATGATAGATAATCAAACTGCAGAACGTCAAAAAAAGTGAGACCACCAAAGAGGGGGAGAAAAAAGTGTATCTTTCTCAACCCCGATATGGTCACGTATACAGGGCAGATATAGGAGTGGGAGACAATAAATAAATGCCCCCTAGACAGCCACCTGTATAAATCAGAAAGAGTGCCAGGCTAACAAACAGGTATACTAACGCCAGAGGGCGATATACATATAATATCAATGGGCCAGGTGCAGGGCACGCCATGTGTGCACTAATATATAGGCTCCTTACCTGTTGTAACTAAGCTGCATGAGGACGCCACACGTGGGGCGGGAGACGCGAACCGCCGGAAGTGGGCGTGGTCACGTGACCCGCACGTCACGTGTGCGGAAGCGGGGAGCGTAACCGGGCAACCAGGAAAGCGCCGCATCCGCGCGTGCGCCCGCCGACCATGGACCGGAAACTATGCCGTCACCATGGAAGCGGGGACGCCGCGCAGGCGCAGAGAAAACCCGGCCGCCAGGACATGGGCAGGGATCAATAGCGATACCCAGATGAAGTCAGCATCCAAAAGGATGTAATAAAACATCGGAGACAAGTAAATGCAGGATTCTTGAAACGCACTGACCTAAGTACCGTTTTGAGATATGTAGGGGTAATGGTTGGTAAATCTTTAAGTTATCCTAATGGGGACACTGGACACAAGTAGAGTAATGATCAGGGAGGGTATAGGAGACTACATAGGGCAATAAGTACAGACATAGATTATTCGGATAGGGGCGCAGGACAAAAATAGCGTAGTGATCAGGAAGGATGTACTGGATAGAGGAGAATGTATTGGAATACATAGGACAATAAATACAATAAGTGTAGACGGAGGGTGTATAGATACAGGAGCCCTCATCATCGAGCTAGTCCTAAATCACAAGAAGCAGCTGAAATTAAGTTGTTCATTAAGACCGTTGGGGGAAACGGTTTTCAAATAGAAAATCCACCTCGCCTCCCTCTGGAGATGGAGGCGGTCCCAATCGCCACCGCGACGTGGGAAGGGGATTGAATCAATGCCCATGAATGACAGACAGGCAGTGGAGCCCTGGTGATGGGAATGGACGTGTAGGGAGATAGGGGTATCCTTTTTGTTTACATCATTAATGTGTTCCCCCACCCTCCTACGGATCTCACGCCTCGTCTTCCCTATATACCCAAGGCCGCATTTACATACGCATCGGTATATAACCCCTTTAGTTTTACAGTTAATAAACTGTTTGATGTAATAGGTGCGGCCAGTGTTGCTGCTAACGAAGCTGTTGCCAACAGTCATGTAGCGACACGCTACACACCCGCTACAGCGGAAACAACCCACTATTTTGGTCTGCTGTCCCAGCCAAGCGGACCCTGATTGTATGGGCGGTATATACTCACTATGGACCAAGCTATCCCTTAGATTACGACCCCGCCGGTAAGTGACTCTTGGGCGGTCGCCCAGGACAGATTTGAGTGCTGGATCCATAGTGAGCATACCCCAATTACGGGTCAAGATCTTTTTAAGTTGCGCAGAGGCGCCATCGTGTGTGGTAATAAGCCGGATGAGGCCCTTCTCCTGTTTGTCGACTGGTTTTGGTAACAGGAGGCTCGGTCGCTCAGTTAATACGGCCGTCTGAAAGACCGAGCGTAAGACTGAATCAGGATAGCCCCTCTGTAGGAACCTAACTCTAAGGTCAGCCGCTTGTCTCAGGAACTCCCTCTTATCCGAACAGTTTCGGCGCAGGCGCAGATACTGTCCTTTGGGTATGCCTTTTTGAGGGGGCGAGGATGACCACTCTCCCAGCGTAAGAGGGAGTTCGTGGACGTAGGCTTCCTGTACACTTTCGTTTGAAGTGTTCCAGTCTCCGTTTTGGATATACAAACATCCAAAAACGGAAGAGTCTTCAGGTCCATCTCGAAGGTAAATCGAAGATTTAACTGGTTAGAGTTAAGTCGTGCCACAAAGGCCTCAAAAGAGGGTATATCGCTCTGCCAGATGACAAAAATGTCATCTATGTACCGTGCCCATAGTCCAATGGTCTCCTGTGATAGTCTGCCAGACTCAGCGAAGACGATCGTCTCCTCCCACCAGCCCAGGAACAAGTTGGCATACGATGGGGCACACGAACTCCCCATCGCCGTGCCCCTGAGCTGGTGGTAGAGACGGCGCCAAAGGAGAAAACATTGTGGGTGAGTGTGAACGCCAAGAGTTGGAGCACAAATTGGCTATGGTCACGGTACTGGCAACCCCTCGAACGTAAAAAGAAGGCAACAGCCTCAATGCCCAATGAGTGGGAAATACACGAGTAAAGCGCTTCCACATCCACGGAACACAGCCAGTGATCTGGATGCAGGGAGACCCCATCTAACCTTAGCAATAAATCGGAGGTATCACGTGTAAAGGATGGCAGAGAGGATACGAACGGTGCCAAAATCCGGTCCACGTAAATGCCCACGTTCTGGCATAGCCCACCCACGCCTGACACTATAGGGCGACCTTCCAGTGGGGAGGTGCCCTTGTGCACTTTAGGTAGACAATAGAAAGTGGGCAGGCGTGGGTGGGCTGGATACAAGAACTCATATTCCTCTTTGCTGATGACCCCATCAGACAATCCCTCGTCCAAGATAGTTTTCAATTCTAACAGGTGAGAGGGGGTAGGGTCCGATCTAAAGACACTATAAGTGTCCTTATCTTTCAACAGGTGTTCGCACATTCCGCAATATTGATCTGGCTCCATGACCACCACATTACCACCTTTGTCAGATGGTTTAATGACAATAGATTTGTCAGATTCAAGGTCACGAATGGTGGCGGCCATGGAGCGATCCACATTGGACGGTGTGTGCTTGAGGGAAATGCTCTCAATTTCACTGCAAACTTGGTTGAAGAAAACATCAATGCAAGATATTTCACCGCTGGATGGTGGCATCCTACTACTTTTTGGGCGAAGATCTGTAAAGGGACCTAACCCCTTATGCTGTGGAGGGATACGTTCCAGATCAAACAGGAGATGTACATACTGCAACAAGTTCGTGGAGATGCCTAACTCGCGGCTCTCCTTCATTTCTTGTAAGCGGAAATATTTAAACCACTTTAATTTTCTAACAAAAAGACTAAGGTCCTTGACCAGGTTGAAGCGGTCAAAATGAGGAGTCGGTACAAACGATAAACCTAAGCCCAACACCTGTAGTTCCGTGGATGGGAGCAAACGGGTAGATAGATTAATAACCTGTGGACCCTGTATTAGGTTTGTGTCGGTGGCATTCGATTCTGCAATGGGTAGATGGGAGCTTGCTGGCGTGGGTTGGAGCCCGGTGGAGGGGGCTGATTTGTGCCTGACTGTAATAAAGAACGGTCCTGTGTGTTAGAGTTCCCCCTAAGTCGACCCCGTCGTGAATTGTCCCTCTGGAAATTCCGGGGGGGTCGAGGGCCTCCCTCTTTCTCAGAATCAGACGGGTCAGTCTCAGTACAGGAACTATCAGTGTGTTTAGGCGAGGGTACATCGGCCTGTACTATTGAGGAGTAAACTCTATTTTCTTTGAAATCACCCAGGTCTCTAATGAACTGTCTGTGCTTTCTTTCTTTTAGATGATATTGGAATTTATCCAACGTGGATTGAAACAACTTCTCACGGTTGGAGAATTCGGGTTCCTGAGCAAAGGATTGAGCAACAGCCAACAGCCAACAAAGAAATTCTTAATGAGTCTATAAAAATTGGCAAAACCTATGAAACGTTGAAACGTTGCTAGAGTCCATGTGTAGACCACAGGGTCAAATTATATAGCCAAGGAATTGGATCTCAGTCTGTTGAAATTTACATTTTTCAAACTCAATGTAAAGTTGATTCATTCATAGACTTTCCAGAATGAGTTTCACATGTCTCTGATGTTCTTCCATAGAGTTGGAGAAGATCAAGATATCGTCCAAATCGATGACTATAAACTGGTCCAGAAGGTCTCTGAAGATATAACTGACGAGATGTTGGAAGGTGACCGGGGCATTACAAAGAGTTACAGTAATAAGGCTTAACAAGATATTCAAAATGTCCGTAACACGACCTAAAAGCTGTTTTCTATTCATCTCCTGATCTGATACGGACCAAGTTATAGGCGCCTCACAGGTCTAACTTGCTAAAAATTATTGCATGTCGCACTCTCTCCAAAAGCTTGGGGATCAACTGTAGAGGATAATGGTTTTTGATTGTAATTTTATTAAGTTCTCGTTTTTGGTAATCAATGAAAGATCTCCTTCTTAATGAAGAATATTGGAACTCCCCGCATGTGAGGAAGATGGGCGGATGAACCCCTTACCCCCAATTTCTACTATGTAGTCCTTCGGGGCTTTTAGTTCAGGGCCTGCCAAAGGGTAGATGTTTTCAAAAAGGTATAAATGCACCAGTAAGCAATTCTATAGGACAATTGTAGGGTCAGTATGGAGGGGACCGCATTTTGTTTATCGCAAACGTCCTCAAATTCCTTGTATACAGAGGTTAACTCTATTATTTTATTATCTTGAGCTAGATTTTCTGAACCTTGTTCAGACTGAGCTGTCAAAAGAACATCCTCCGCTGGGAAACTTGTCTTTGGTTTCCCAGTTGATAACAGGGTTCTGTGCTTGCAATCAGGGTAGGCCTAGAATAACAAGGACATGTGGAGAAGAGATCAATAGAAACTATAGGACTTTACGGTGATGGGGTGTTATAATGATTTCAAGGGGTTCCGTCTCTTGATCCACTGGCTCTGAAATGTAACCCTATGCCTTTGAGCAAAAGAAAGGTCCATAAATTGCCACTAGCCCCAGAGTCCACCAAAGCAGAGGTGGATATCCACTGAGCAGGGCCGGCGCTTCCATACAGGCAAGGGGGGCTATTGCCCCCGGGTCCCTGAGTATTTAGGGGCCCCCAAGCCCACTACCATCCCATGTCTACAATATTAGGAGGCCAGTGGCCCCTCTCTTCCACTTTAAGAGAGCACTGTCAGGGGCCGACTGAGCGTCACAAGATGCCGGTGCAGGCAGCACGATGACTTCATTGTGCCACCTGAGCCATACAGCATGGGACACAGGCCGGAAGAGGTCTGCATCGCATCACTGCCATGGAGGTAAGTAAAAGTATATTTTCTGTTCTTTTTATATACTGGACTATCTGTTACTGGCACATGGGGGTGGGGGGTTAAAGAGGCACTTGTTACTGGCACATGGGGGGGGGGTTGAAGAGGCACTTGTTACTGGCACATTGGGTGGAGGTTTAAATAGGCACTTGTTACTGGCACATGGGGTGGGGGTGGTTAAAGAGGCACTTGTTACTAGCACATGGGAGGTTAAAGAGGCACTTGTTACTGGCACATCGGTTGGGGGGTTAAAGAGGCACTTGTTACTGGCACATGGGGTGGGGGGTAAAGAGGCACTTGTTACTGGCACATGGGGTGGGGGGAGAGGTACTTGTTACTGGCACATGGGGGGAGAGGAACTTGTTACTGGCACATGGGGGGAAGAGAGAAACTTGATACTGGCACATGGGGGGGAGAGAGGCACTTGTTACTGGCACATGATTGGGGAATCTATGTGGGGCACTTGTTACTGGCACATTATTATGGGGCACTATGGGGGCTTCTACTGAGGCCACAAAGAAGGGGTATTTTATATGGGGGGCTCTGTGTGGTACTAGTATTATCAGGGGTATTATCTCTTTCTGCAGTATAGTATTGGAGAGCACAGCGGCACAGTATTGGGGGTAGTAGGATGATTTGTCCAGAAGATGGGAGGATGATGGAAAAGTAGTAAACAAAGATTTTTTTTGTTAGCTATTGCAGAGATGGAAAATGGTGAAAAAATGGGGGTCTGGTCTAAAGGTCTGAAAGGAGAAGACGAGGACAGAGAACATCTACATCAAAGGAGACGTCACTGGATGTAACCGGTTTGGGGCACTGTATTTCTGTATGCTCTCATGGAGTGGCGGGGGAATAATGTGACACGAAGGGGGTGATGTAAAAAGGAGGGGGTGATGATGTGACATGGAGGGGGAGAACTGTGCCATTCGGGGGGGGGGAGAGGGTGGGAAGTATGCTGCCATGGAGGGGGAGAAATAATGTGATGCGAAGGGGGTGATGTAAAAAGGAGGGGGTGATGATGTGAAATGGAGGGGGGGGGGAGCCCTTATTGTTTTTCCAATAAAGATATATGTAGAAAACAAGTATCACAGAAATGACCGTGTGTAGCTGGGTTAGTATCAATAGGTATCAATAGGTTACATTTATTCAAGTACTATCTTTTTTGAAGTGTCTGATTGTGATGTATTCAGCTTTTGCTTGCTATTTTTCCATGACCCACATTTGGGCCTTATACTAGTGTTTGGCTAGTTATCACAACATTGGTCATTTTGTTACATACATCTTGCATTGTACTAAGTTACCCATATTGAACTGGCACTTTATTTGTATTTTTACTTCACACTATCATGTTCCACCGGCTTGTCTGTTTTTAAATTGATTTTAACGTAGTTGTCAATCATGTAGTAATTATTTGTGTTTAAGGACCCAGCCATTTTTCACCTTAAGGACCAGGCCATTTTTAGCAAATCTGACATGTGTCACTATATGTAGCAATACATTTAAAACGCTTTTACTTATCCAGGACATTCTGAGATTATTTTCTCATCACATATTGTACTTCATGACAGTGGCAAATTTGAGTCAAAAAATGTCATTTTTATTTTTTAGTTTTTTCAGTTTTTGGGTGATTATCTTGGGTAGGGTATGATTTTTGTGGGATGAGATGATGGTTTGATTGCCACTATTTTGGGATGCGTATGACTTTTTGATCGCTTGGTATTACACTTTTTGTAATGTAAAGTGACAAAAAATGGCTTTTTTTACAGTTTTTATTTTTATTTTTTTTACGGTGTTCATTTGAGGGGTTAGGTCATGTGATATTTTTATAGAGCAGGTTATTACGGAAGTGGAGATACCTAATATGTATACTTTTTAAATTTATTTTACTTTAACACAATACCAGCATTTTAGAAAAAAAAATGTTTTAGTGTCTCAATAGTCTGAGAGCCATATTTTTTTTATCTTTTGGGGCCATTGTCCTATGTAGGGGCTCATTGTTTGCGGGATGAGATGGCGGTTTGATTGCTACTATTTTGAGAGGCATACGCCTTTTTGATCGCTTGGTATTACACTTTTTGTGATGTAAGGTGACAAAAAATGGCTTTTTTTACACTGTTTTTATTTTTTTACGGTGTTCATTTGAGGGGTTAGGTCATGTGTTATTTTTATAGAGCAGGTTTTTATGGACGCGGCGATACCTAATATGTGTAGTGTATTTTATTGTTTCAATTTTTATTCAGTGATATCCGCATAGATCAGAGATCACAGAAAGCGCTGTAAACTGAAGGTCTGAATTGACCTGCGGTTTGCTGCGATCGCCGATACGAGGGTCCACAGGACCCCCCCGGTGTTGTGATAGGATGCCCGCTGAATGATTTCAGTGGATATCCTGTTCCTATTAACCCCCGCCACGCCACGCTCTCGTTTTAAACAGAAACACAAGGGGGGGGGGGTCACGTAGCTATGGCAAAATACACAAACACAGAAATGCAAAGGCACTCTGCAACCAGCACTCTGCCCTGCCTCTATACTAGAAGCTATAAGAGGTCGTTAGTGTACATTTTGATCAAAAGGTAATACGCCACTCGCCGCGTCAAGGCCACCTCTATGAGTGGTCCAAACGCTAAATCCTACCCGTTATGCCCTGACAGCCACAGGGCCCATAATGGTTGCAGAGTGCTGTTGCATTTCTGTGTTTGTGCATTCTCGTTATAAAGATATGACGTACCGGTATGTCATGGGTCTTTAAGGACTCGGGAACTGGTAACCAGTACTGTACTACATCAGAAAACAGTGTCTGTATTGCAAATTCCAAAAATCTGGGCCTGATATAGTGTCCATATTCTGTGGGTTTCTGTGACATATACTGTCCTACATCCGAAAACAGTGTCTGTATTGCAAATTCCAATAATATGGGCCTAATATAATGTCCATATTCTGTGTGTTTCTGTGACATATACTGTCCTGCATCCGACAACAGTGTTTGTATTGCAAATTACAATAATCTGGGCCTAATATAGTGTCCATAATCTGTGGTGTTCTGTAACCAATACTGTACTACATCTGCAAACAGTGTCTGTATTACAAATTACAATAATCTGGGTTTAATACAGTGTCCATAATCTGTGATGCTCTGTAACCAATACTGTACTACATCTGCAAACAGTGTCTATATTACAAATTCCAATAATCTGCCTGCTGCCAGTGCACCAGAGAAAAAAAAAATCCACCATACCCAGTTTCATTTCAAACTTAGCTGGGCGGCGCAAGATTACACTGTCCAAGTCGGACCAGTGCGAACAGTTGGTTGGTTGCATTGCTGAAGATAATGCTTCCAGTCGGTTAAGCACCACCCTTTATTCCACCAGGTCCAGTCTCTGTAGCCAAGAGTCTGGTCAACCGAATCCTCACTCTGATCATCATTCCTCCCACCATGGAGAGGCTTTTCAAACGAGTGATCCCACACTCGGATATTCCGAGGATATCTTTCCAGCACCACTATTAGATTTGGCCCTCTCGATCAGCACACTTGAAGAGGGACCTGAGATATTGTACCCTTATTCCCAAACTCTTGAGCCTTCACAGTCTCAAGAAGATGACCGTGGTGAACGACAATCATTCGTTCACGAGGTGGATGATGATGAGACACAGTTGCCAATCACTTAGGTTGTGGTTAGGTCAAGTCAGGAGGATGAGCAGAGTGAGGAAGTGGAAAAAGAGGTGGTGGACGATAAGGTCACTGACCCAACATGGGAAGGTGAAAAGCCAAGCCAGGACAGCAGTTGAGGGAGAGGGATCCGCAGCACCGCAACAGTCTGGAAGAGGCAGTGGGGTTGCAAAAGAAAGAAGTCGGCCCACACCAAACAGGCCAGCATCCTTTACACGGAGCACCCCCATGCGTAAATCTACCTTACCAAGGGGTAGGTGTTCTGCAGTATGGCGCTTTTTTTAGGAAAGTGCAGACTACAAAAAAGTGGTAGTTTGCAACCTGTGCCATACCAAAATGAGTCGGGTGTTGAACACTAGCAACCCCATCACCACGAGCATGATATGCCTGGGCCAAATGCCTGGGTCAACAATCTGGGTCTGTGGGTCACACTACTTCCTCATCTTCCCCTATGTTACACACTGCTGGCCAATCCACTGTTGAAGGCGCAGGAACAGATGCCCCTCGCCTTGCACCTGGACATTCGCATGAACAATCAGCAACAACATCCACTTCCCTGTCCAAGCGCAGCATCCAAATGTCGATAACACAGGCATTTGAACACAAGCGCAAATACCCAACCACCCACCCACAGGCCATAGCACTAAATGCGCAACTTTCAAAATCACTGTCCCTTGAAATGTTGTTATTTAATCTTGTGGACACTGAGGCCTTCTGCAGCCTGATGTTGGCGCCCGTCCCTCGGTACGCAGTCCCCAGCCGCCACTAATTTTCAGTGTACCGTGCCCGCCTTACACTAGCATTTTTCCCATAACATCACCCATGCCCTAACCAATGCACTTACTGGGTAGGTCCACTTCACCACGGACACATGGACAAGTGCTGGTGGCTAGGGATGCTACATTTCAATGACCGCACACTGGGTGAATGTTGTGGAGGCAGGGAGTGAGTCGTACCCTGGGATGTCACAGGTGCTACCCACGCAAGGATTGCAGGCCCTACGTCCATCAGGGTCTCCGCCAGCAGCTATGTTACTGGCTCCAACCCCCACTTCTCCTCCTCCTCCACCGCCGCCTCCTCCTCCAATTCCCCCTCCAGCAGCAATCAGCCATCAGTCGCTAGCTGGAAGCAGTGTAGCACTGCTGTAAGTATGCGTCAACAGGCCGTGCTGAAGTTGATCTGCTTAGGGGACAAACAGCACACCGCCACAGAGCTATGGCAGGGTATAAGGGACCAGACATGGTTGTGTCTGACAATGGCCGTAACCTAGTGGCAGCTTTGGAGCTCGGCAACCTGACACACATCCCATGCCTAGCCCATGTATTAAACTTAGTGGTTCAGCGGTTTATCAAAACCTACCCCAATTTGCAAGAGCTACTAGTGAAGGCATGCTGCGTGTGTGCCTAATTCCACAAGTCTTTCACAGCTTCAGCCGGTCTGTCAACGCTGCAGCAGAGCTTGCGGCTTCTAGTGCGACGTGAGCATGCGCTGGAACTCTACGTTCTACATGTTGGCCAGGCTTTGTGAGCAGCAGAGGGCAGTTGTGCAATACCAGCTGCAACATTTTTGTCGCCTTTCAAGTCAGCTGCCACTATTTACAAGCGAGGAGTGGGCATTGATTTCAGACCACTGTGAGGTTTCAAAAAACTTTGATGAATGCACACAGATGATTAGTGGTAATAATGCTATTATCAGCTTAACCATCCCACTGCTGTGTCTACTTAAACGATCGCTGCTCACAATTAAGGGGGAAACTCTGAATGTGGCAGAAGAGGAAATGGGGGAGGACATTGCACAGGGTGATAGCCAGACCACCCACAGTTCGCCTTCTCAGCGTGAATTGGAGGAGGAGGAGGAGCTGGAGACAGTTGCCTCTGCTACAGAGGGTAGTACCCATGGAACTTTAGTTCCATCTGTTCAGCGTGGATGGGCAGAAGAGGAGGAGGAGGAGGATGATGAGGGTATGGAGAGTCATCCTGAACTCGACATTGACATCTTGCTTGTTGGTACTCTGGCACACATGGCTGACTTCATGTTAGGCTGCCTTTCCCGCGACCCTCGCGTTATACGCATTTTAGATAACATGGATTACTGGGTGTTAACCCTTCTTGACCCCCGCTACATAGAGAACTTCTCATCTCTCATTCCTGTGGTGGAGAGGACGAGTAAAACGGTGCAATACCAGAAGGTACTTGTTGAGAGATTGCTCCAAAATTTTCAATCTGACAATGTGGCTGGCAGAGTCCGTACTTACTTAGGCAACCGAGGAAGGGAGACAAGGGGAACACACAGCAGTTCCAACAAATGCAAGGCAACAATCTCTAAGGCATGGGACACTTTCATGACACCCCGCAAGCAACTTGCGCTCTACCCCTGAGGTGCTGGCCTGCCCTGCGTTTTGTCTGAGCGTGTATTTAGTGTTGCTGGTGGCATTATAACAGGTTGATAAAAATAAACAAAGCCTGGAATGCCCCTGACTTCTCAACTCCACCAGAGGAGAGTTGAGCTGATGATGAACATAAAGGCAATTTCAGCCTATCATTTATAATGTACTCAATGTACTGTAGTGTATTCCCATGCACTTTTTCCACCACAAAAAAAAAGAAAATGGTTTAATCTTGTTTTCTCCTCCTCATCCAGATTGTATATATTCCCTCCATTCTATTTTTTTTATAGGGTCAGCTGAACAGCATGCACTCACATATAATGTTTTAGAGCGTCGGCTGTACAACATGCACTCGCATATAATGTTTTAGAGCGCCAGCTGAACACCATACACTCGCATGTAATGTCTTAGAGCGTCAGCTGAACAACATGCACTCGCATATAATGATTAAGAGCGTCAGCTCACCTGCAGGCACTCGCATATAATACTTTACAGAATCAGCTCACCTGCAGGCACTCGCATATACTGTTTTAAAGAGTCAGCTGAACAGCATTCACTCGCATATAATGTTTTAGAGCATCAGCTGAACAGCATGCACTCGCATATAATGTTTTAGAGCATCATCTGAACAGCATGCACTCGCATATAATGTTTTAGAGTGTCAGCTCACCTGAAGGCACTCACAAATAATGTTTTAAAGCATCAGCTGAACAGCATGCACTCACATATAATGTTTAGAGCGTCAGCTGAAGAGCATGCACACGCATATAATGTTTTAGAGCGTCAGCTCACGTGAAAGCACTTACAAATAGTGTTTTAGAGCGTCAGCTGAACAACATGCACTTGAAAATAATATTTTAGAGTGTCAGCTGTACAGCATGCACTCGCAAATAATTTTTTAGAGCATCAGTGGAACAGCATACACTCGCATATAATGTATTAGAGCATCAGCTGAACACCATGCACTCGCATATAATGTTTTAGAGCATCATTTGAACAGCATGCACTCACATATAATGTTTTAGAGCGTCAGCTCACCTGAAGGCACTCACAAATAATGTTTTAGAGTGTCAGCTGAACAACATACTCTTGAAAATGATGTTTTAGAGCATCAGCTGTACAGCATGCACTCGATGAACATAGTTCCTATCTCCAGTTGGTGAGGAGAGAGCCAGGATTCAATTTCTTGGTTGATGACATGGAGCAGTTTCTCCTCGGGTGAGTCTGTTCACCCAGCTTGACCAGTTGCAGAACAGCGTGCTTTGCATAGGTGGTATGCTTGAGGACTACTCTGAATTGTGCCTACAGTTAAGGCCTCATGCACACGACCATTTTTTTTTTGTTGTCCGCAAAAAGGGGTTCTGTTGTTCAGTGATCCGTGTCCGTTTTTGCCTTCCGATGTGTTTCCGTGTGTCTTCCGTTTTTTTTAGCGGACATGACCTGAAAGATTTTACCAAAATACAGGCTGACAAGTTTTGCCAAGTGCCTGCCAAGGGATCTGCAAAAAAAACGGACGCGGAATGCGGATGACACACGGATGGCCATCCGCATTTTTTCACGGTCCTATTGACTTGAATGGGTCCGTGAACTGTTTTTCACGGACAAGAATAGGACACGTTATATTTTTTTGACGGACTGGAATCACGGACCACGGACGCGGAGGACAAACGGTGCATTTTCCGAGTTTTCCACGGACCCATTGAAAACCAATGGGTCCGCAGAAAATCACGAAAAACGGAGCAACGGACACGGAATCAAACAACGGTCGTGTGCATGAGGCCTAAGGCTGAGGACAAGGTGGAGGATGATGAGGCAGAGGAGGACATTGGCACAGTAATCCCACAATGCTGAGATGTAATTTCCATCACCTGGCCAAATTGCTGGTGTGCCTGGGCCGGAACCACATTTACTCACCTGAAGGCACTCACAAATAATGTTTTAAAGCATCAGCTGAACAGCATGCACTCGCATATAATGTTTTAGAGCGTCAGGTGAACAGCATGCACTCGCATATAATGTTTTAGAGTGTGTGCTCCTCTGAAGGTACTCACAAATAATGTTTTAGAGCGTCAGCTGAACAGTATGCACAGGCATATAATGTTTGAGTGTCAGCTCACCTGAAAGCACTCGCAAATAATGTTTTGGGGCTCTTTCACATTTGTGTTGTGAGGATCTGGCGTGCACTTCCGTTGCCGGAAATGCCCGCCGGATCCGTCATAACGCAAGACAACTGAAAGCATATTAAAGACTGATCAGTCTTCAATATGCTTTCAGGTAACCATGGCAGCCAGGATGCTACTGAAGTCCTGGCTGCCATGGTAAGTACTCCGCAGCAGTGTACTTACCTGTGATGTGGCTTGCTGGGCGCTCCTTTATGACGTCACAGGTCCCCGCGATGCATAGATCAATGCGCCGCCCGGACCTGTGACGCCATGAAGGAGCGCCTGGAGGCCGCAGCACAGGTAAGTACACTGCTGCGGAGAACTTACCATGGCAGCCAGTACTTCAGTAGCGTCCTGGCTGCCATGGTAACCGATAGGAGCCCCAGCTTACACTGGGGTCCCGATCTAAACTGCTGCTGCGCATGTGCAGAGCTAAATGTCGGATCCGGCGATGGGCTGAAACAACGTTTAGCTTAATTCCGGATTAATGCACTTCAATGGGCATTAATTCAGGATCTGGCGTTACGGCATGTCTTCAGGATTTTTGGACTGAGACAAATCCGCAGCACTCGCATATAATGTTTTAGAGCGTCAGCTCACCTGTAGGTACTCGCATATAATGTTTTAGAGCATCATCTGAACAGCATGCACTCGCATATAATGTTTTAGAGTGTCAGCTCACCTGAAGGCACTCATAAATAATGTTTTAAAGCATCAGCTGAACAGCATGAACTCGCATAAAATGTTTTAGATCGTCAGCTGAAGAGCGTGCACTTGCATATAATGTTTTAGAGCATCAGCTGAACAGCATGCATTTGCATATAATGTTTTAGAGCATCAGCTCCTCTGAATGCACTCACAAATAATGTTTTAGAGCGTCAGCTGAACAGTATGCACACGCAAATAATGATTTAGAGCGTCAGCTCACCTGAAAGCACTCACAAATAATGTTTTAGAGCATCAGCTGAACAACATGAACTTGAAAATAATGTTTTAGAGCGTCAGCTGTACAGCATGCACTCACAAATAATTCTTTAGAGCATCAGCTCACATGCAGGCACTTTCATATAATGTTTTAGAGAGTCAGCTGAACAGCATGCACTCACATATAATGTATTAGAGTGTCAGCTTAACAGCATGCACTTGCATATAATGTTTTAGAGTGTCATTTGAATAGCATGCTCTCACGTATAATGTTTTAGAGTGTCAGCTCACCTGAAGGCACTCGCAAAGCATATTTTAGAGTGTCAGCTGAACAACATACACTTGAAAATAATGTTTTAGAGCATCAGCTGTACAGCATGCACTCGCATATAATGTTTTAGGGCATCAGCTTACCTGCAGGCACTCGCATATTATCGATGAACATGGTTCCTATCTTCAGTTGGTTAGGAGACAGCCAGGATTCAATTTCTTGGTTGATGACATGGAACAGTTTCTTCTCGTGATCACTGGATTCACCCAGGTTGACCAGTTGAAGAACCACGTGCTTTGCATAGGTGGTATGCTGGAGGACTACTCTGAACTGTGCCTACAGTTAAGTCTGAGGACAAGGTGGAGGATGATGAGGCAGAGGAGGACATTGGCACAGTAATCCCACAATTACAATGCTGAGATGTCATTTACATCACTTGGCCAGGTTTCCGGTGTCCCTGGGCCAGAACCACATTTACCCATTGGGAATAAAGGTACTGTACTACCAGCAACTTGGCCAGGTGAGTGTTCAGCTTCTGCACCATTTTGAGTGCACATATACTGTTGTCTCCTTGATTTTCGCCTTGGTGATTGATTGCTGGTGAAACACATGAAGAGGAGAAGCATCATGAGCAATAGATGAACGGAAGGAATTAAAGATTCCTTCTGCTGAGGTTGAGGAGCCCTGACTGCTGGAGAAGGCGTGCGGGCTGCTGAAAGTTGCAGCAGTTGAGGCATCAGGTTCTACCACTACAGTAGTGCCATGGATTTTCCAGGCCACATTATGGTGACACTCCATGGGGTTCATTTATTATACTGAAATACAACTAAATTAAGTGTATTTCAGGCACAGATGGCAGGGCACCTATCTGTGGCTTCTCCCAGCTCACACCCAGGTCTAAAATTGTGGGTGTAGCATGGGCCAGAAGTCTCCTTACTCAGTCCCTGCATTGGCACTATCCAATATTCTACAATTAAAAGATTGCTAAAACATTGTTCCTAGCACTTGCCACATCTCTCCCTATGCTCAGTTCACAGAAAAGTGACTGAGACAGGGCAGGATTAGGCATTTTAAAGGGCTGTGACATCACAGGGAATGGCTATCTGCTGATTGGCTGGCTGAACTGCATTATGGGTCATATGCATACTTGGGCTTCTTGCTTCCACTTTTTGACACGTGTAACTGCCATTTTAGGAAAAAGACGATTGGTTACTACAAAGTGAGAGGAAATTCAGATTCATAGCAAATTGAAGTTTTTCTGAAATTCGGATTAAAATCAATTTGTTCCACTTCGATTTTCTAAACAATACTCATAGCTACTGACTTACATCAAATATGCAGTTTAACTGAGAGTGCCTGGATTTCCATGTAAACTGCCTAATGTTATTGCTGATATTTTTGGCAAAACCCTACTTATGAAGGAATTAGTATATCAATTCTTGATCTATTTTTTTGCATAGTTTTTTTTTGTATCATAAAGGCATCATAAAAGAGGCATACTGTGCAATATTTGGCAGCCCGGTGAAGAGGCCCATATATTACCCAACCAAAGTTAACAGGGCAACTATAGTCCAAAAAAAAGCTAAAAAAAAAAAGTGTTTTAGCAATATGTGTCACGTTAAAGAATTTTAGGATACATTAAAGTCAATAAATAAAAGGTAAAAGCAAATGAAAAGAGTCAAGAAAGGTGAACATATGCAGTTGACATTAATCTCCTATTTTTTTCAGCTTTCTGGCCTGTGTTGTCTGTGCTGTTTACAGAAAGGCTCAAATGCTTCTTCTGTTCTTGATCCACCCACACAAATTCTTTTTTATAAATAATATTTCATATAATTCACATTTTCAAGTCTTTTGAACAATAAAAAAAACATCTGCTAAAATACAGAATAACAAATATATTTAGCTAATGTCACATACTTAGAACTCAGTATTTGCATATAAAAGTTTTTTTTTTTTTACAGTAATTCAGAGTAGCACTGTTTTGAGCATCAATAAATTTGTGCAAGTCAGGTAAAAAAGGGCTAGGGGGTGGAGTAGTACACATTGGAATAGCAGAGGTTGAGAGGTTGTTCTGTGCAGGTAAACACTACACAATAGTGGTGAGCAGCATAGGCAATATTCAAATTCGTGATATTTTGGCCGAATACCATAAATTCATGATTGTAAAAATCAGTAATGTAATATGCACATATTGCACACACAATTTAATTGCCTCTAACATGTAATAAACAGACAATCACACAAATACTATATGCCAACAACCTATCCATGAGACAGGTACAGTCAGGATACCTTACAATGACAGCCTTGTGCACTATAAGACATTCAAAAGCAGCTCTCATCTATCTGAGAGAGATACCGTAAGCCTCTAAATTGCTTGATTTAAGATGGATGGCTTGGGGGGACCTGTGCACCTAGATCATTATTATTAGGGTGACAAAAATTGTAAAAAAATAAATAAAATTGGGATGCCAGCTAACTCTTCTCTTACTTCTTAGGAGGGATAAACATTTTCAGTTTTCTATATGTCCTAATATTATATTCAATAACCTTTCTACACTGTTTTGGCATGTAAACTCATTTGCATAAACTTGAATGTGGGAAAGACATGCAAATTAGCAGAATCTATCTTGTTTTTCAACTGAAACACTATTTGCATGTCGTTCCCATATTCAAGTTTATGCAAATCAGGTTTGTCATGTAAACTCATTTGCATAAATTTGAATATGGGAAAGACATGCAAATAGTGTTTCAGCTGAAGATTTCCCATATTCAAGTTTATGCAAATGAGTTTACATCACAATGCAGTGTAGAAAAGTTATTGAGTATAATATTAGGACAATTAGAAAACTGAAACATTGTATGCAGCCCTCCAAAGCATTGAGAGAAGAGTTAGCTGGCATCCAAAAAATGCATTTATAATTTTTGTCACCCTAATAATAATGATCTAGGTGCGTAGGTCCCCCCAAGCTATCCATCTTAAATCAAGCAACTTTGAGGCTTACTGGTCCTCAGTCAGATGTATGCCTTCTGTTATAAATTGAATCTGTTCCGCTGGTAATCTTGTAAGCTTCTTGGGTTAATTGTAGTTTTGTTGCTTCAGTCCCTTGTTGTCCAATCTCTATACATATGTATAGACCATCAACAAGGGACTAAAGCAACAAAACTACAATTAACCCAAGAAGCTAGATTACCAGTTGAACAGATTCAATTTATAACAGAGGGCATTCAATTCATATTGGATCATATTTATTCTTATTTTGACTCCAATTATTATTTACAGATACGAGGAATGGCCATGGGTACCAGTTTTCCCCCTAGTTATGCAAATTTGTTTATGGCGCAGTGGGAGGATCACACCATTGCGCCGAGACTGGGGACGGACCTGGTACTATGGTGACGTTATAGTGATGGTATTATTTTTATATAGAAAAAGGATGAAGAAGAGCTCCGTTGTTTTTTGGAAATGATCAACAATAATCCCAACTTAAGTTTCAGTTCAAATACAATAAAATTTTTAGATTTACAAATCTCTATGGCCAATGAGAGACTAATATGCAATACCTACCAAAAAGCTATGGCCAGAAATGGTTATATATTATTTACAAGCTGTTACTTGCCTAGATGGCTTTCAAACATTCCACAGGGCCAGTTCTATAGAATAAAAAGGAATTGTACTAATGAAGAAAAATTTGATGAAGAAGCAGTCAAAATGAATCAACTTTTTGTTGATAAAAAATATCCAACACAATTATTAGAACAATCACTTGATAAAGTGAGAACCTTAGATAGAAAAACGTTTTTTACAAACAAACCACAAAAAAATGAAAAGCTGCTGGAGGAAAGTCAATTGAGAAAATTCATACCATATAATACAGAATATAAAAAAAATACAAGAGATTGTCCAAAAGCATTGGCATCATTTACAAAATGATAAAGTGTTAGGCCCATTTGTTCCGACATCTCCTAAGATAACGTTCTCAAATGCTCCAACTTAGGCCTAAAAGTGGCCCTATCGATTAAGATAAATGAAAGGAAAACAACAAATATCCAAGAGTGGGTAGAGTTAGTAGGCTTCTACAGATGTGGAAAGTGCCCAAATTGTAGAATTACATCATTTTCAAAGAAAACTACGGAAGTAACATCTAACACAAATTCCCATAAACACTCTATAAAAGAATTCCTAACTTGCAGCAGTACTAATGTAATTTATGTCCTGGAATGCCCTTGCTCAAAACAATATATAGGAAGGACAAAAATGGCATTAAAAATCTGTATTTCAGAGCATATTTCCAACATAAAGAAAGGCTATATCAAACATACAGTTTCAAACCACTTTAAAACTACTCATAACCAGGACCCATCTGGCCTTAAATATGCTGCAATAGAAAAAGTAGAAAAGAGTTGAAGGGGGGCAACCACATTTGTAAAATGTCTCGCCTAGAGTCACAATGAATATTTGAATTTGATTCTATGGTACCGAAAGGCCTGAATGCTGAATTGGAGATTTTTGTTTTTTGTGAGGAGAATTGACCGGGGCGGGCGCTTCTCATTCATGGGAAAACCGGGCATCTTATCTTCTGTTCGGTTCGCCCTCGACGGAAGGCCTCTGCTCCCACTATCTCCACACATATATCTACATATTCTGAATATATGTATATATTCCATCCCTGGAGAGTTCTACAGTTACTACTATTTTTTATTTTTTTTATTTATTATTATTCTTTTTTTTATTTATATTTTTGCTTCTAGTGCATTTTATGTTTGATTTTATATAATTTACATGTCATCCATGAAAATGGGGACTTATACCTTGAATTCTGGCATCATAGAAAAATTGACCTATATATCAGTATAACACCCATATCTATGTAGTCCAGACACCGGGATTTTGGTTGTTACCTGGAGGTAATTTTACCCATAATCCCATATAAAAAGCAGGAATCTGGAGGGGAACCCTTACTCACTGATGAAGGGACTACGGGTCCCTAAACGCGTTTGGCAAAGTTAAAGGGTCTACCCCACAAGATTGCCAGGAATACTCCAAGTGATCACTATGGAATAACAAAAAGGACTTTATGACTAATTGCTCCTTCCTTTTGTTAATACGGAAGATACGGAGACATGGAGACCTTACAACACATGACCGGAGCTTCTAGTCACGCGGACACTTACGTCATTATATCAGTAGGTACACACAGTTATCCAGCGTGAACAGCAAGCACGGGGAATGCGGACCACAGTAACTATTTGCAGTATAACACCTGCCTGCAATTACCTACAAGCCGAACATTACCGCATATCAACATATGGAACTCCGCAAAAGGGGAAGCTCCTGACTAGAGGTAAGACTTGTGCCATGAACTACACTGGACGCGTTCAGGCACATCCTCAATACCACAGCACCCCTATAAGTGTTAGTTACCCCAGGATTGTTGGCTACCAAAAGGTGGAATCGTGTTCTGCTGCTATTTACTATATTGTGGCATATAAAGTGTCGTGCGGGCGATACTAATTACATTTTGGTCTACAAAGTGTCACTCTAAGGCCAATAACTAGTGACATACAACATACAAGCAGTATAATATGGACCCCAATAACTTTATTCAAGTGCATTATTAAGTGCTGCAGTACCCATTAGTGCCCTAACATCGGGACTTTGTCTATACATTGTGCAACGTTATTTTTATGCAATATCTTTTATGTGCTGCATATATTTAGCTGTGTTATTGTAATAGGTCTTTGTTTTTTATTATATTGTCTTTTATCATAACAATTTACTTTACTATTTTATCCTTATATTACATCCAATAAATATACATGAATTCAGATGTATAGCGAGAGCCTGCTAATTCTGAATTAATATACAATTTTATTAAGCTTAGGTGTAGCAAAGCACCACTACTGTTGAAGCCAGACCATAGAGCCACCTCATCCAATTTATTTCCTATAGGTAAAATAATAACTAAAAAAAAAAAGTATAGATGATAGATAGCATAACAAGGATAAAGAAAAGCTACATACAATAAGTGAGAAAAGATTATAGGTTTATATAGTGATAAAAAAATCTAGAAAATCGTAATTATAAAGATAGCACTATATTCTATATATTCGCAAATTCTCGAAATGTTGATATTCGCAAATTCGCGAAATGTTGATATTCGCAATAAAAATTTGCGATTAGAATATTCACGCTCAACACTATTACACAACTAGTATACACTGACATCTAGCTTTTTAAAGAGTAGCTGTTTAATTATTATTTTTATTTTCATAAATGACTAGTACAGGTGAATATAAGAAACTCTGTAATATATCTTATCCGAGAAAAAATGCATCTATCTTTGTTTAGACATTTCTCCTGGTCCCCCATGTCTTCCTTAAAGGATTCTTAATGCTCAAATCCATCTTCAGTGAAGACACTGGTTGCTCACTGAAGGATTGCATAGTAAACCATATAGAGCAGTGATAGATAACCTCTGGCACTCCAGCTGTAAAACTACAACCCCCAAGATGTGCATTTGCTTGGCTGAACTCCAAGGAAATGAATTGAGCATGCTGGGAGTCATACTTTCACCACAGTTGGCCGGAGGTTAGCAATCATTGATATAGAGCATAGGCAGAGGAGGAGAAGAAGGGAGGCAGTTCCCACTTGGATTTTCCAGTAAACTGCTTAGTTCTGCTGTGTAATGTCCTCTATTACTGCTGCTGCTTCTGAATATGTGCCACAGAGAGTTAGGAAAGACAAATCTCCTGTGCATTTATTCTATTTCAGCAGAAATGATTCTAACTAGTCTACACCTACTAGTTTGGAAACATTTAGAATTCCAGACAGACTGCAGATGGGAAAAGAATTATATAAAATGCAAATGCAAGTCATATAATGACCAAAAATAGTGTTATCCCTTATGTACACCCATAGCAGCTTATTCTGAAACAACAGTTGCACTTATTGGCTAGAAAGGCTATTACTGTGAATTACACACAAAGCCAATCTAATCTAAGTGAGATCACTTAAGACAAAGAGTAGAGTTGACAGAAAATATTGACTATTGTCCAATTTCGCATATTGATGACCTATAGGTCATCGGTATCAAATTGGCGCGGATCTGACTCCCGCCACCCCAGCCTATCAGTTGTTTGTAGAGACTGTGGAGCTCATTCAAGCGCTGTGTTCTCTTCAGTGTTTACTTGCTCACTTCTGCAATGTCACTTGAACGGGATGGAGTGTAACTTCAACTGCTCCTTCCCATTCATGTGAATGGGACAGAGGAGCGGTAATTACACTGCTCGCTGCTGTAATATTAAGAGAGTGCTGGTGGGGGTGTCGGGAGTTGGACCCCACTGAACTGATATTGATGACTTATGATGAGAATAGGTCATCAATAGACGAAACCGGACAACCCCTTTAAGTTCCATTTCTCCACGCTATATGCATAAATTGTAAACCATGCAAGTTGCCTGGCATTGTAGTCCATATGACCAGCAAAGAAGTCTAATACCAGTAACATAGCAAATTCATACCCACAAACTAATTTTTGGCAACGTTGTATTTTCACTGTCCATTGTAATTCATAAGAACAGCTTAAAAGTCATATTCTAAAAGCTCAACAAAGGATGGAGGGTTCGATTTATATATTATCTAATTCTGACATCTAGATTAGGCTCCCTCCACATTACATTCAGAAGTTCCGCTCTGCTGTGCTTCTTCTTGGATAAATAGCAATATTGGATTGAGGTACAAGGTTAATGTAACCCACAGTGGTTGATTCAGTTCAGAGAATGCCAATGAGTAAGCAATGCTAACAGGAAATCAACTTGGGCATTTATATTAATTGTGTTTCTAGTATGCTTTTCCTTCCTTTCATTCCATTACAGTGCTGTATTAGATCAGTTTTTATAATTAAGTGACTAATGCCACATGCTACAAAAATGCATCTAAGGTGATGCATGAGGTGACATACATACATAGATACAGATATGCCCACTGATCCCTCACATGCTTTTGTGTTTAACTTGACTGAGTGTGCATATATAATCAATAGACATGAGCAAATCGAAGCTGAGAAAGTGGAATTAGTTTAGAATTTCAGGAAAAATTTGATTTGCAACGAATGCGAATTTTCTCGTGCTTCGTGGTAACGATAACAAATCATAATTTTTCCTAACATTGAGGCTACAATGGTGGCTAAAATGGTGGCTACACGTGTGAGGACATGGGGTAATGAACTCTGGGAAGGTGGGATGATAATGCCATGCATGCAGCCAATCAGCCCGGTGATGTCACAGCCCTATAAATACGGCGGCCATCTTAGATTCTGCCATTCACAATTGTACTTTGTTCAGGGACAGACGTGTATGCAGGCGCTAGGGAGAGTGAAAGAAAAACTAATTGTTAAATAAAAAAAATGTAAAGAAGCGATTTACTAGTGCAGGAAAAGGATAGTGAGAGGAATCATTTCATAGGCAGGGAGAGACGTTTGCAGATGCTAGGGAGAGTCATGGAAAATCTTCATTGGGAAAAAAAATGATTTACAAGTGCAGGGAAAGGATAGTGAGAGGAATCATAACAGAGGCAGAGAGAGATGTGTGCAGATGCTAGGGAGAGTCATAGGAAAATCTTCATTGTGAAAAAAGCGATTTACAAGTGCAGGAAATCATTACTTGGGGATCCAGATCGTCTCATAATACAGCTCTGTCATTCCAGCAATTAGTTATTGGGGTGCAAGTGCCATGTTGAAAAGCCTTTAGTGGCTTTTATCTGTGGAAAAAGATAAAAATATGCCCAGGTCACTTTTGTTGTTATTTACGCTAAAATCATTTGCAGTCATTTCTGGTGAAAGAGTATAGGGCGTTATTTCAGTAATATACGAAAAATTAAAACGCAATGCACGTTGCAGTAATTTCTGGTGAAAGAGTATAGGGTGGTATTTCAGTAATACACAAAACATTTAAACGCATCGCACGGTTGCATTCATTTCTGGTGAAAGAGTATAAAGGCTTATCTAATTAAAAAAATAATAATATATATGCACTGTACTGTTGCAGTTATTTCTGGTAAAAGCGTATAGTGTCGAATTTCAGTAAAAAAGGAAAAATATATACGCACTTAACTCTTTAATTGTTTTCTAGGTAAAGCGTCTAGTGGCCTTTTTTCCAGCCAACAAGAAATAAATATTCTCGTGTCACTTCTGCAGTTATTTCTGGTGAAATGGTATAGGGGCATATTACAGTAAAAAAAGAAAAATATATATACGCAGTGCACTCATTTTTTTCTGGTAAAAGAATATAGGGTCACGTATAGGGTTTTAGTACAACAAGAAAACTATCCAAATAAAGCAAAGGAAGTCCAGCTTCCAAAAAACACGGCAACTTTTATTATTTCAGTGCATTGAAAACAAAAAAAAGCAGTCCATGTCTACGCATTTCGGATCTGGTAATGATAATCCTTATTCATGACAAAGAAAAGACCGTATGAACTTGGATTAAATAATGGCCAACCCAAAAAACTCAGGTGGCCATAATTAACCACAGCCACACCTCCATGCGAGTCACTAAAATACAGAGAACACATTAGAACAACCATGAATCCAGCATACAACGATAAAAACAATGCTATAGAAAAGTATCAATAGTGCAATATTAAATCATGTTTACGATTTAAGCCTTTAGGATAAAAGACCCATACAGAAAATCCAATAGGACTTCCTGTTCAAAAGCTTCTTCCTGTGGTCTCCACCCCTGGTCAGACGGCTAACTCTTTCAAGACCTTGTATTTTCATACCGTTGATGTCACCTCCATGAACTGCTGCATAATGTGAACTGACCGCAGACACATTTCTGGTTTGATCATGCGGAATGTCAGAAATGTGTCTGCAGATCCTAATTTTTAAACTATTAATAGTGCAGCCAACATACTGGAGGTGACATAATGTGCAAGTAATACAATATATGACAGACGTAGTATTGCAATTAATATATTGTTTTAAGACAAAGGATTGGTAATTGGCAATCAGATGAAGGTGGTTGCCAACTTGAATAACTGTACAGCATGTACATATTCTTTGGCCACATTTAAAGTTGCCAACTTATCAGCCTGGTTGGTTGGATTTGCTGTGTGCAACACATTTAATGCCACCGCTAGCAATATTTGACCACTGCTCTTCAGAGTGCAAAACTGACGGATGTTTATTGACAATTTGGCAAATACATGAGTATTCTAAACTGAGTTTATTCGGGCTAGACTCAATTGTTCTCATGATCAAGCATGTCATGTTGAAATGGATGCTATTGCTGCCCATCTTTCCGTTCGAAAATATTCTAGCAATTTGTTACAAACAGCAAAAATGTGCGTACTTGGCACATCTCGAGCTGATTTAATTTTTGCCATAACTGCTCAAGTTTATCCAAATAAATCACAGAAGATAAGGGTTAATAAATCAGCTCCTGTGTTTGTGACTAATTTCAGTTTAGAATAATCACGTATTTGTCAAATAATAAAAGTTGACACGTTTTTTTTGGAAGCTGGACCTCCTTTGCTTTATTTGGATGTTTACCTTGATGCCCAGGTCCCTGCCATTGTCCGTGTCTCCTTCAACCCTATAGGCAGGTGAGCACACCGTTCGTGTTTTTGTGTACTGCTTAGTTTGGAAACCAGGTCCCTTGGCTTTTGGCTATAATTTACTTTGCATCAGTGCTAGATTTAATTTTAACATTAAAAACCATTCGATTTTTTCTGCCATGTCACAATCTTCGTTAAGAGTCATAGACGATTGTCATGAGAGAATCATGAAAATGGATGCGATTTTCAATATGGACAATAAAGACTTGCAGGATGCTTTGAAATCCATATGACTTCGCTGGAAGAGCTTCTTGTTAAGAAATGCAGACTTGGTGGAACTTGACAGCATTGAAAAAAATATATATATATGGAAAAGCATATGATACCACGGGGCTTGGGACTCCGTAATAGACCCATTACCGTATATTCTGATGCCTTTTTTTCCCAATGGTAGAATATTTTATCTGATTGCTCACTTAAGCTTATGAGTCTCATTATTTCACATGAGGAGGAAACTCTATCCACCCTAAGAGAGGACATCAAAGCCATTCAGGACTCTATTGTTCCTTTTTCCAGCATGCATGCTTTTATTGATATGGATGTCAAGCTCCAAGAAAACCTAAATAAGCTGGAAGAAAGCCTGATTTCTGTGCAACAAGAGAAATTTAATTGTGATCTGCAAGATTACAAAAGTCGCAGTGTATATAAATGGACGGACAATAGAGCTGGTATCCCACGATCCCTAATGAAAAACCCAACCGGTCTAAGAGAAATAAACCTGGGAAGGTAATGTTCAGCTCTACTATACCTGATTCTTCTGATTCAGGACCTGAGTTACCATCTTTTTCGAAGATTGATGGAGGCAAAAATATGGTAAGCAATACCGCAGGAGAAAAAGCTCAGACCTTTAAGTCTTCAAAAAACGCCTCGCTGGGCATGAACACTCCAAAAGCGGCCGCTATCCTTCCCGCCACAGAAAAACTTAGACAATATTCAGGTGATAAATTTGTCAGCAAAGGTTTTCAGACAACCACAGATTGATGTACTTACCAGGGGACTTACCTTTTCGCCCACCTGTCACTTATATTTGATATAATATGTCACTGATATTTATCGTACTATTTTGGATGTCAACAAACTTGCCCGTAACCTCACTATTAAAAAGCATTTTTTGGATTCTAATATCTCTGAAGAAACTACGACATCTAGTCCTGTATCTTATGTGCCTCCGTCCTCCAAATTTATGTTTAATTTTTCTTTTCAAAAACTTGTCAATATATTGTTAATGCAGCAGTCTCATCCCGTTCCTGAAGCCGCTCCTTCAAATAGTGTCTCAAGCGATTTTGCACACAATTTTGTAACTCATAACCATAATTTTTATTCCATTCAATCATGCACTACTGCGCAAGATCGGTTTCAGGAACTAGTGGAGTGAGACCTGTTTGCTCTTGATGATTCAATTTGTTTGCCCAGTCTGAAAATACCCTGATAACTTAACATATAATGAGCGTTTTGCCCTTCGGGAGCTTGAGCAGATGCTTGATACCATTATCAAGCAGGCTGATAAGGGGGGTGCTGTTGTGATCATGGACAAGCTCATTTATACATCTCAGAACCTTGCAATGCTTGAGGATATTAACACCTATAGGGAGCTTGTCCATGACCCCATCCCCTTTATCAAAAGGAATTGTTTTCAATTTTGTCCCTAGGTCTTCAAAAGGGGTTCCTGGACAAAATACAGGTGGACTTTATTTTTGTCCCTCATCCTGGCACTCCAATTTTCACTCCCTTCCCAAAAAAATCATAAATGGGGTTTTCTCCCGACCCCGCTCATACGTTCGATAGTATCGGGAATTGGCTCTTTCTCTGAAAGGCTGTTGGCCTGTGTTGATAGCATTTTACAGCCGTTGGTCCAATGCATTCCAGGTTTTCTGCGAGATACGAAGTCAGTATTACAGTCCTTCCTTGAATTTATTTGGAAGCTGGAATACATGTGGATCACTGTTGATGTCACTTCACTATATACTGTCATCCCCTATGACCTAGCTATTGTTTCCCTAAAATGGTTTCTTAAGATGTACGCTGATTTTGCTTTTGCTTTTCAGGAATTTATTTGTCAAGTTGTGTCATTTTTGCAGTGGCAGTTAAATGTGTTGCACACAGGGCAACCACGCTAGCGAATAAAGTTAGTCCTTCAATGTTCTCAGAAGAGCAGAAAATCCAACCAACCTGGCTGAGATATGTTGGCAACTTCAAATGTGGCCACAGAATATGTATGTACTGTACAGTTTTTCAAGTTGGCAACCATATTCATTCGATTGCCAATCGCTAATCTTTTGTCTTAAAACAATATATTAATTGCAATACTACGTCTGTCATATATTGTATTACTTGCAACTTATGTCACCTCCAGTATGTTGGCTGCACTATTAATAGTTTAAAAATTAGGATCTGCAGACACATTTCTTACATTCCGCATGCTCAAACCAGAAATGTGTCTGCGGTCAGTTCACATTATGCAGCAGTTCATGGAGGTGACATCAACGGTACAGGGGTGTAAACCACAGGAATAAGCTTTTGAACAGGAAGTCCTATTGGATTTTCCGTATGGGTCTTATATCCCTAAAGGCTTAAATCATAAACATGATTTAATATTACACTATTGATCCTTTTCTATTGCATTGTTTTTATCGTTGTATGTTGGATTCATGCTTGTTCTAATGTGTTCTCTATATTTTAGTGACTCGCATGCAGGTATGGCTGTGGTTAGTTATGGCCACCTGATTTTTTTGCGTTGGCCATCATTTAATCCAAGTTCATGCGGTCTTTTCTTTGTCATGAATAAGGATCAACATTACCAGATCCGAAATGCGTAGACATTGACTGTTTTTTTTTTTTTTTTTTTTAATGCACTGAAATAATAAAAGTTGCCACGTTTTTTGGAAGCTGGACCTCGTTTGCTTTATTTGGAGGGTTACCTTGACACCCAGGTCCAGGGCGTTGTCCGTGCCTCCTTCAACCCTATAGCCAGCTGAGCACACTGTTCGTGTTTTTGTGTACCAAAGAAAACTATATTCTCAGTGCATTTCCACAGTTAATTGTGGTGAAAGCATTTAGTGGCCTATTTCAGTACAAAAAGTAGAATATATTTGTCGCTTTTAGGGGTGTTTTAATTTACGTTTAATTGGTTTAGTTCAGCTACAAGTATGTCAGGCAGAGAAGTTCCAGGCCATGCACATAGGAGTGGCAGAGGCCTGAATGTTTTTGGCGCAAGCAGCGGTCGCAGCAAAGTAAGGGTCGTGGCAGCAGTAGTCGCAGCGATAGGCCTGAGCTCCCGGTGTCATCTACCAGTTGTGTTTTCACCAGCAACCCAGCATTTCTTGATTGGTTAACTTGGTCATCCACGTCATCCCAAGTGACACCAGACACCCCTAGCAGTCGGTGGGTTCGTCAGACCCAACCCTTAGTTAGCATGGCCCAGGTGCAGGCCCTGTGCCCTCACCTTTCCTCAACCTTCTTCTGTCCTTTTCTGTTTTCTCAAGCAGAGAAGTATTGCATGCTGTGGGATCAGCTCCACTATAAAGTGAGGACGAGCTACTAGAGGACAGTCAGCAGCTACTGCCCAGCCAAGATGTGGAGGAGACATTCGCCGCTTCCTCCGCTAGGCGGGCAAGTAGTAATGAGGATAGTGGCACAGAAGCTTGTGTTGTGAGTGGTCAGGCTCCTGACCCAGAGGCCGTTGGTTGAGGAGGACATCAGTGATGAGCAGACACTACTCGATGATGACTGAAGAAGGGGCTTTGTCATTATCAGGAGAAGAGGGTGGCAGCTTGCCCATCAGGCAGCGTCTGAGCCAGCAAGTCACTAGCGTGGCTTGGAGTTAGCAGGGTAGCAGCAGTGGGAGGTCTGGAGCCAAACTGGCACTGGGTAGACCACCCGTTTTGCAGCAGCCTTCCTGCCCAGAAAGGAGTGGTGCACGGGTTCACAGAAGCAGCGGCATTAGCAGTCAGCCAGTGAGTGGTGTTGGGGTGGAAATCAGGTACTCGGCTGTGTGGCAGTTTTTTGTGCAGCCGCTGGAGGAGGTCAACACGGCCATATGTAGAATATGTGGGCAGAAAGTGGAGCATGGCCAGGGTGCCAATGTTGGCACCACAGCCCTGCATCAACATATGCAGCGCCACCATCAAGTGGCCTGGGAGAACCGTGGCTCCGATGTGTTGGTCCAGCCTGCCACAGCTACCACTACATTACCCAGTGGCATGCACCCAGTTTCAGCCGGTCAAGACTCCACCACCTCAGCCAAAGGGAGCTGTCTGTCAATCCCATCTTCTGCTGGTCCAGATGCTCCTGCTCCTACTCCTCATCAGTCATTCCATCAGCAATCGATCACGGAAACGATTGCCAAGAGACAACAGTATTCATGCACGCATCCAGCTGAACGTGCTCCTGTCCAAGTTGCTGGTTCTTCAGTCCCTCCCTTTCTAAGTGGTGGACTCTGCACCTTCAACCACTTGACGACCACCCATAGGATATAAACGTCCTATGGGCAGTTGTCTATCTCTGATTGGACGTTTCTGAACGTTCATTCAGAGAAGGCAGCTGCACGCTAATCGTGCAGCTGCCGAGCGGGTTGCCTGCTGTCAGTTAAAGCAGGGCAACCCAGAGAGAAGGCAGGCACAGTGCCCAAGTGTCCCTGCCTTTTAAATCGCTGCAGAAACAGCACTTGGTGACCGCCGGGACCGGGTAAGTGCAGGAGCTGTCAGATCTTTAACAGACCAAGATCAGCCCTGAACTGAGGCTGTACAGCATAGTATTCAGCTGTACAGCCTCTCTAAGGGCTGTATTTCCCCTGTAACTGGAGCTACCTAGTCACAAGTTACAAGTTACAAGAGAAATCAATAGTGAAAAAAAAAAAAAGATAAAGTTAAATATTTCCCAGAGGTCTTGTATAATAATAAATAAAGTGTTTAAAAATAAAAAATAAAAATGGTTTTACTGTACATGTAAAAAAAAAAAAAAATTCCCAATTAATTAAAAGTTTCAAAAAGTAATTAAATTGGACACATTTGGTATTGCCGCACCCGTGATTGGATTGCCAGCTCTATAAATATATCACATGATCCACCCCGAAAAAAAAAAGCAATTTTTGTTATCTTATATCACAACTAGTGATCAAAAATTGTGTTTGTCCCACAAAATGAAACCAATAAAAATGTCACCTCATCCCACAAAAAATGAGCCCCTGCAAAAGAAAATCGCTCAAAAAAAAAAAAACTATAGCTTTCAAGACATGGAGACATTAAAACATCATTTTTTGTTTCAAAAATGCTATTATTGTGTCAAAGTGAAATAAATTTAAAAAAAGTATACATATTAGGTATCGCGGCATTCGTAAAAACCAGCTCTATAAAAATATCACATGATCTAACCCCTCACATGAACACCATAATAAAATAAAAAAAACAGTGCCAAAAAGCCATTTTTTTGTCAACTAACATAACTAAAGTGCAACACCAAGCGATCAAACCAGCAAAATAGTACCAATCAAACCGTCACCTCATCCCGCAAAAATTTTCATCCTAACTAAGACAATCGGTCAAAAAGTAAAAAAGCTATGGCTATCAGGCTATGGAGACACTAAAATATACATTTTTTGGTTGAAAAAATGCCATTATTGTGTAAAACTTAAATAAATAATAAAAAGTATACATATTAGGTATTGCAGCGTCCATAACAACCCGATCTATAAAAATATCCCATGACATAACCTCTCACATAAACACTGTAAAAGTAAATGAATAAAAACTGTGCTTAAAACAACCATTTTTTTGGTCACCTTGCCCCATAAAGTGAAATAATGAATGATCAAAAAATCATATGTACCCAAATATGGTACCAATAAAAACATCAACTCTTCCTGCAAAAAATGAGCCCCCAAAAATATGGCGTTCAGAATATGGAGACACAAAAACATTCTTTTTTCTCAAAAATGCTTTATTAAATAAAACTGAAACAAACAAAAAAAGAAAGTAGACATTTTTGATATAATTTCGCCCGTACCAACCTGCTCTATAAAAATAGTTCATGATCTACCCTGTCAGATGAATGTTTTAAAAAATAAAAACTGTGCCAGAACAGCCATTTTTTTGTTACCTTGCCTCACAAAAAGCATAATATTGAGCAACCAAACATTATATGCACCCCAAAATAGTACCAATAAAACTTGCACCTTATCCCCTAGTCTCCAAAATGGGGTTAATTTTTGCAAATTTCTACTTTCAGAGTGCATCAGGGTGGGCTTCAAATGGGACAAGGCATCTAAAAACCAGTCCAGCAAAATATGCTCTCCAAAAACCATATGGCGTTACTTTTCTTCTGCGCCCTGCCATCCGCCCTTACAACAGTTTACGACCACATATGGGGTGTTTCTGTAAAACCGCAGAATCAGGGTAATAAATATTAAGTTTTTTTGGCTGTTAACCCTCGGTGTTTTAAAGAAAAAAATTGATTAAAATGGAAAATCAGCCAAAATAGTGAAATTTAGAAATTTCATCTTCATTTTCCTTTAATTCTTGTGGAACCTCTAAAGGGTTAACAAAGTTTGTAAAATCGGTTTTGAGTAACTTGAGGGGTGTAGTTTCTACAATGGGGTCATTTATGGGGATTTCCACTGTGTAAGCCCCACAAAGTGACTTCAGACCTGAACTGGTCCTTAAAAAGTGGGTTTTAGAAATTTTCTTAAAACTTTTAAGAATTTCATCTAAACTTCTAGCCTTCTAACGTACTAAAAAAATAAAATGACATTTACAAAATGATGCCAACATAAAGTAGATATATGGGGAATGCTAAGTAATAAATACTTAATGAGGTATAACTTTCTGTTTTAAAAGCAGAGAAATTGAAATTTTGAAAAATACAAATTTTTCAAAATTTTTAGGAAATTTGGGATTGTTTCATAAATAAAGGTGAAATATATTGACTTAAATTTATGACTATCATGAAGTACAATGTGTCACGAGAAAACAATCTCAGAACGGTTTGGATAAATAAAAGTGGGTGAATGTACAGGGTGGGCCATTTATATGGATACACCTTAATAAAATGGGAATGGTTGGTGATATTAACATCCTGTTTGTGGCACATTAGTAGATGTGAGGGGGGAAACTTTTCAAAATGGGTGGTGACCATGGTGGCCATTTTGAAGTCGGCCATTTTGAATCCAACTTTTGTTTTTTTCAATAGGAAGAGGGTCATGTGACACATCAAACTTATTGGGAATTTCACAAGAAAAACAATGGTGTGCTTGGTTTTAACGTAACTTTATTCTTTCATGAGTTATTTACAAGTTTCTCTTTGTTTACAGCCATTGACATGTCACCGAGGTTAACACGTGAGGAGCGGATAGAAATTGTGTTGATGTCTGGTGAACGCAGTAACCGGGTCATTGCAGCAGATTTCAATGCAAGACACCCTACGAGAGCACCTATCTCCCATGCTCCAGTTAGCAAACTGCTTGCTAATTTTCATGAAACTGGTTCAGTGTTGGATTTGCCAAAATGTGGACGCATGAAATCTGTCACTAATGAAGAAACATCAGTGGCTGTCCTAGCTTCATTCAGCAAGAGCCCACAGCGTAGCACTCGCCGCATGTCACTGGAGAGTGGCATTAGTCGAACATCCCTTCGGCGGATATTAGCTACTCAAAAATGGCACCCTCACGAACGCCAGCTACTGCAGCATCTCAATGAGGATGACCCAGATCGGCGCACTGAATTTGCAGAATGGGCAAAACAAAAATTGGAACAGGACCCTCAGTTTACGCAGAAGATTTTGTTCAGTGATGAGGCAAACTTTTATGTGAATGGTAAAGTTAACAAACAAAACCACCGCTATTGGTCTGACACTAACCCACATTGGATAGATCCCTCCAAGACTGTTGGAACAAAAAAATTGATGGTATTGTGTGGTATATGGGGTACAAAGATAGTGGGGCTATTCTCCATCAATGGAAACCTCAAGGCCACTGGATATGCGAAATTGCTACATGATGATGTGTTTCTCTCTTTATGCACTGAAGCTGTCACGTTCCCTCAGTTTTTCCAGAAAGATGGTGCACCACCACATTATGGGTGTCAGGTCCAAGCATTCCTAGATAAACAGTTTCCTGGAAAGTGGATTGGTCGTCGTGGGCCGATCTGACCCCCTTAGACTTTTATGTTTGGGGTCATCTGAAGACAATTGTCTATGCTGTGAAGATATGAGATGTGCAGTACCTGAAACTACGGATACTGGAAGCCTGTGCTAGCATTTCTCCTGCGGTGTTGCTATCAGTGTGTGAAGAGTGGGAGAAGAGGGTCACATTGACAATCCAACACAATGGGCAGCACATTGAACACATTTTAAAAGTGGTCAGAAACTTGTAAATAACTCATGAAAGAATAAAATTACGTTAAAACCAAGTGCACCATTGTTTTTCTTGTGAAATTCCCAAAAAGTTTGATGTGTCACATGACCCTCTTCCTATTGAAAAAACTAAAGTTGGATTCAAAATGGCCGACTTCAAAATGGCCGCCATGGTCACCACCCGTCTTGAAAAGTTTCCCCCCTCACATATACTAATGTGCCACAAACAGGAAGTTAATATAACCAACCATTCCCATTTTATTAAGGTGTATCCATATAAATGGCCCACCCTGTAGTTCATGCACACACACACCAGCAACTTGCACAGGACTCACCGCTTCCGCCTCCACGTTGTCACTCCGTTGGTCCTGCGACAATGTCCATCTCTGCCTCCTCATCCTCCACCATGTCCTCAGTCTCCACTGCAGGGACAAGTCACAGTGCCCCTCCAGCATACCACATGTGCAGGGATCGGCAGTGTCAGGCTGTTCTGCACCTGGTTTGCCTTGGCGAACTGAGTCACACAGGGGAGGAACTGCTCCGTGTGATGCATCAAGAAATCGAATCCTGGCTTTCTCCGGGACAACTCAAAATTGGAACCATGCTGACCGACAATGGGAAGAACATGGTGTCAGCGCTGTGTCAAGGAAGACTGAGCCATGCGCCCTGCATGGCACACATGTTTAATCTGTTTGTCAAGTGGTTCCTGAAGTCTTCCACCCATCTGCAAGACATCCTAACAATGGCCAGGAAACTTTGCATGCACTTCAGCCACTCGTACACCGCAAAGCACACCCTCCTTGAGCTGCAGCGGCAGAACAGCATCCCCCAACATAGGCAGAAATGCAACGTTTCCACCCGTTGGAATTCCACTCTTCATATGTTAGACTGACTATACGAACAGAGAAAGGCCATCAACAATTTCATGATGATGCAAGGAGGGATGTGGCAGCTCATGCGTGACACCTGATATTTGCTCACGCCCTTTGAGGACGCTATGTTATTTGTTAGTCACCAGGACTATGGTATGAATGATGTCATTCCACTGCTTCATGTCCTGGAAGAGATGGTGGCAACAATGGCTGGTCAGGGGACAGGAGACATGGCGCCTCGATCTCATGGCCACATGAGCCCTGTGGGGGATGAACTGGAAGAGAAGGAGGACATTGGAGCACAGGCAATGTGTAGCCTAATGGGTGGTTTTTCTACTCAGCTGACAGGACAGGAGGAGCAGGAGCTGCCAGAGGAGCTACAGGGCGATGAGAAAGATGAGACAGAGGACCCTGACCCGTTTCAGTATGCAGTGAAGATGGAAGCATGGAGTCCCTCAGAGTCAATTGCAAAAATGGCATTATGCATGTTCACTTGCTTGCGTAGTGACAGCCTAATTGTCACAATTTCGCCAGAGGAATGAGTTCTGGCTCTCCACCTTGTTGGACCCTAACTACCGGTCCAGAATAGGGGCTTTTTTTACACCCACCGAGAGGGAGGACAAACTGAACTACTGCAGAGACATCCTATGTAGTCAGTTGGCCACTGCCTATCTACAACATCGTCCATCCTCTCGCAGGTCTGACCAGGGGGGCCATCTGCACTCACGTTCCACTGCCATGGCTGCTGGGGAGGGGTGGGGTGGCAGGAGCAGTACCAGCTCCATCAGCAGTAGCCTTAGTCTACAGTCGCTGATGAGTAGCTTTCTTCACCCGCATAGGGAAAAAACTACTCATCAGCAGCAGCAGGTAGACCTGGAACAGAACCTGAACCAGCAGATGGTGGCATACTTGGACTGCACACTGCCACCCCACATTGAAGATCCGCTGGACTACTTGGTAACCAAACTGGATTTGTGGCCACAACTAGTAGAGTTTGCTCTGGAAAAGCTGTCCTGCCCGGCCAGTAGTGTGGCATCAGAGCGGGTGTTTAGTGTGGTGGGGGCCATAGTTACCCCAAGAAGAACTGGCCTGTCCACCCAAAATATGGAGAGGCTGGCCTTTGTCAAGATGAATCAGGCGTGGATCTGACAGGATTTCCAGCCACCAATTCCTGATGCGTCAGACAAGATCATCCATGGTGTAACACCAACACTTTGATACAAGAGACAGGTTTCTTCAAAGTACTTGCCTCAGCTACTACATTGATGATGCAAGCCGCCTGATGCCACACATCTGATGCCAAGTGCACCTTATTTTACCCACCTTTGTCAGCGGGTACTGGTATTGCCACCCACCGCCCCACTCTGTTACCTGGTCATTTGTGGTCTCCTGATGCAGCTGTTCTGCCATCTCCAAACTATGTCACCTTGCCACTCTGTGGTATCCTCCTGATGCTGCTGCTGCTACTGCCATCTCAACATTATTTCACCTAGCCACTCTGTCGCCTCCTGATGCTACTGCCACCTCCAAACTATGTCACCTTGCCACTCTGTGGGCTCCTCCTTCTGCTTCCATATTCACACTATGTCACCTTGCCACTCTGTGGTATACTCCTGATGCTGCTGCCATCTCCACATTATGTCAATTTGCCACTCTGTGGTATCCTCATGCTGCTGCCATATCCAAACTATGTTACCTTGCCACTCTGTGGCCTCCTGATGCTACCACCACCTCCAAACTATGACACCTTGCTACTGTGTGGTCTCCTCCTGCTGCTGCTGCCATCTCCACACTATGTCACCTTGCCACTCTGTGGTATCCTCCTGATGCTGCTGCCCGATGCATGCTCACTTGCTTGCGTAGTGACAGCCGAATTGTCACCATTCGGTAGAGGGATGACTTTTGGCTCTCTACCTTGTTGGACCCTCACTACCGGTCCAAAATAGGGGCCTTTTTTACACCCGCTGAGAGGGAGGACAAACTAAACTACTATAGAGACATTCTATGTAGTCAGTTGGCTTCTGCCTATCTGTGCCATCATCAATCCTCTCGCAGGTCTGACTGGGGGGGGGGGGTCCTCTGTGCTAACATTCCTCTGCCATGGCTGCTGTGGCAGGGTGGGGGGTAGGAGAAGTTGCATCATCAGCAACTTGAGTTTAGAGTCGCTGAGGAGCAGCTTTCTTTACCTGCTGAGTGAAGAAGCTACTCACCAGCAGCAGCAGCAGAAGCAGCAGGTAGACTGGGAGCAGGACCTGAACCAGCAGTTGGTGGCATACTTGGACAGCACCCTGCCACCCCACATTGAAGATCCGCTGGACTACTGGGCAGCCAAACTGGATTTTTGGCCACAACTGGCAGTGTTTGCCCTGGAAAAGCTGTCCTGCCCGGTCAGTAGTGTGGCATCAGAGCGGGTGTTTAGTGTGGCGGGGGCCATAGTTACCCCAAGAAGAACTCGCCTGTCCACCCAAAATATGGAGAGACTGACCTTTGTCAAGATGAATAAGGCATGGATCAGCCAGAATTTCCACCCGCCAATGCCTGATGCATCAGACTAGATCATCCATGTTGCCACACCAACACTTTGAAAAAAGAGACCAGTTTCTTCTAGCTACCTGCCTGAGCTACTATTCTGATGCTGCCACCCGACTGATTTCACACATCTGATGCCAAGTGCTCCTTCTTTCACCCAGCATTTTCAGCTGGTACTGGTATTGCCACCCACCTACCCACTCTGTCACCCGGGTCACTCTGTGGTCTCCTGATGCTGCTGCCATCTCCACACTATGTCAACTTGCCACTCTGTGGTATCCTGCTGCTGCTGCCATCTCCACATTATGTAACCTTGCCACTCTGTGGTCTCCTCATGCTGCTGCCATATCCACACTATGTCATCTTGCCGCTCTGTGGTATCCTCATGCTTCTGCCACCTCCAAACTCGTTCATTGTGCTACTCTCTGGCCTACTCATGCTGCTGCCACCTCCAGACTTTGTCATTATGCCACTTGGGGGCTTTCTCCTAATGCTGCTGCTGCAGCCACCTTTCAAAATAGAAAAAGTCACTTAGATACGTAGCTGTACTTATTGCGCTGCAGGTCCTCGATGTGATGTGGGTTAAAATCACAGAGTCCAGTCAATCAATGTATAAGAAGACTGCGATGCTGTTCACTCCTCTGAGCCTCCTCTTTTTTCAATACAGAACAAATATCTGGCATGGAAATGGACCATCAAGCTCCACAGAACGGTTTCTCTCCTCTACCCAACGTTCTTGTAGGTAATCAAGGAATCACAATCATAGTGAAGCGCTGACTTCCTCCGTACATTAAAATGTTTTATTATACTCACAAGCAGAAACTTGACCAAAGCGTATACATAAAATCACAAAGGTGCACAATCACCCAGGTTTCGCTTACCCGCTTCTTCAGGAGCGTACACCTGCACTCCAAATGACCAGCCTTATAAACCCCTCATAATCCCACCCCTTATCCACATCATTTAATCCAACACAAATAAAAGCACAATTCAATAAAAATAAAAACATCCTTACTAATCTATTTTACCCCCCACTCTCGTATATAATGTTAGCTATAAAAAAGAATACTCCGGTATCATTCACAAAGGTAAACGGTCACATGATAACAAATTTCGATCCAGATCACCCAACAGAATCCAACCAACCGCTGCTTGGTACCACCCCTTACAACCATAGGTCCTACCTTAATGTTAGCTAAAAAATAGAATTAATACGCCGGTATTGTTCACAAAATTAACGATCGTTCACCTGATGGAATCCAACCAACCACTGTTTAGTACCAACCCTTTTAACCACAAGTCCTCACTCAATAGCACTGCCGGTATGTAACGTATAGAACTAAATTAAGCATGGTTTCAAATCACACTCAATATTTAGTCCATTAGGTTGTAGTGTCCCTAGAGTGTACATCCATTCCACCTTCCTCTTATTAATTTTTGTTACATAATCGCCCCCTCGCCAGTGAGTTTTAACTTATTCCATACCCATAAAACACAAATCCCTTAGGATTCTTCTGATGGCATCTCGCAAAATGAATTGGAACGCCATGAATTTCTAGTCCTTTCATTATATTCCGTATATGCTCTTGGACCTGAGTCTTATGTTTGCTAGTTGTTCTCCCTACATACTGAAGGCCTCAAGGACACTCCAGTACACAGATCACCCCTGTACTTTCGCATGTAATGCTCCCCTTCACCCTAAGGAACCGTTAACTTCTATTAAGCCAAGGAAAAATTATACGCTCCTGCGTATAAATCCATCAAATAAATCTCACTATGTGACCGCTGACTCTCGAAAAAGTAGTTGGGGACACTGGTGCTGGTCAGTGAGTAAAAAGGATATATTTAGAGTTTGCGATACAAGTAATGTGGTGGATCACCCTGCAGTTAGCTTGCTATATTCAACCTCCAGCAGTGCGTATGTACTGACAGGTTGGGGCAGGGGATGGGAGTCCGTTGGGTGGCACTCCTAATTGCCCTGAGTATTAACTGTTTAATATTATAGTTCTTGCAATACCTCTATTTATCAATATTTTATAGTATTGTTTATTATTAGTATTTTTTATCAATCACAGAACGGTACTTCAGATTTGTCAATGAATAAATTTAATTCAAATCAGGGATATATTCCGAGGCACTCTTATTTAGACTAAGTCCCGATCTCAAATGTGTATCTTTTTTTTTACTCGTTCACTTCTATTGGCACATATCACCTGCGTTGTCCTCAAAATATCATTCCTGCTCCTGTTTTTGCAAAGGGAGACAAAATCCACACCAGGTAAATTTATCCTCTCTTTTCCTCTCATCACTCTTACTTTCAGCACTATGTATTAACTGCTGCCAAAGATTAGGGGCCTTCTCCTAAAAAGGTGTCATTCTTCAATATACCCCAATTTTTTCTGATTGCATTCTTTATTTTACCTGAGTTTGTGTTAACTCGCGTAAAAAAACTAAGCTTAACAACATTGCCGCCTTCCACTTTTCCCTAATCTCTCCTCTTTAAAATTCCTTCAACCTCCTCCCTACATTAATTCAGTTCTCCCTCCTTTTTCTAGGAACCGATCTTTAATGATCTGACTCTGCTGGCGGGAATCCCTTTGCTCTGTACAATTTCGATGCACCCTCTTGAATTGTCCCTTGGGAATATTCCTAAACCAAGGATTATAGTGGCAACTTGTGAGGTCAATATACGAATTGATGTCTGTGGCTTTGAAGACAGTTTTAGTTTTATAACGACCATCCTCTATAAAAATAGTAAGATCTAAAAAGTCAATTGAGGTGGCACTTATAGCACTAGTAAAATTAAGGTTCAACTCATTAATATTAATCCCCGCAATGAAATTTTACAGACCCTGTCTTTCCCCTCTCCATGCATGCAGGCAGTCGTCGATGTAACGCCTCCATATCACTAACTCTCCTTTCTCTGTTTTTTTGTTAAGTGCAGGGCTGATGTAATCCCTCTTCTATGCTGCCATAAAGAGGTTGGTAAAACTTGGCGAATTTTGCCCCCATAGCTGTCCCTGTGCACTGGAGGTAATACATGTCCTCAAACATAAAGTAATTGTGCCACAAACAAAAATCGCTGCAATTTCCTTTGCACAGGTTTCAAGTCAAAATTCCTCCCCAGAGTCTCCTCTATTCCCCTAACTCCCAAATGTTTCGAGATAACCGTATAGAGAGAGGTGATGACATCAATGGTGGCTAGCCACATGTCATTTCCACTTGGCCCCAAAGTATTCACTGACCGAACTAAATCCCCAGAGTCATTTAAATACGGAACTAGTGTCACAAGATCTTGGAGAAAATGATCGATGTACTCACAGACTAGGCTCGTAATAGAGTTGATCCCCAACATGATAGGTCTCCCTGGGGGATCAACCAGATTTTTATGGACCTTCGGCAAATGGTAAACCACATGCGTGACAGGGGGGTTTTTGCAAATAATCCAATTCTTTTGCTGCAGCCGCCTACAGACTCTGTCATTCTGCCACTCGGTGGCCTCCTCATACTTCTTCCACCTCCAGGCCCTGTCATTGGGCCACTTTGTGGTCTCCTCATGCTGCTTTCTCCTCACCACTATGTCATAGGTCCCCTCTGTGGACTTCTCATGCTGTCCCCATCCTCCCCACTTCATGACTGGGCCACTATTTTGCCTTTCGGACTGGCTGATGTGGATTCTGTCTGTGTAGCAGCTTTAAGACCTATATGGTCCCATCAGAATTGGCTTATGATTTGGTAGCCAAAAGCAGGAGTGAGTAGAAAGCACAGAAGACATGCAAATATTCCATTCACATGTCATCTCAGCAATACTGATGGATTATTGAGCAAATACTAACCGAGTGAAGGCGTCTGATCCACAGACAGGATCCGTTTTTTGTGGGTTACTGTTCTGATGGTTTAGAAGAAGGGCAAAATAATCAGTGACGCCAACACAAACTTACTGCTGAAACCCTCTTCACTCTGTTAGGGGGGCCTCTACTTGCATAAGCGTTTAATAGAACAGGTTCTGTAGACATCTATGTGGAATCAGCTGATGTTTGAGTAAAAGGAGTGCGCTTCTTCTTGACGCTAACATCTACCTGTAAGGCTGAGTTGATACTTGAGTTATTTGGTCAGTTTTGGCCCCGTGACCCCTCAAATAAGTGAATTATGCAGTGATTCTAAGAGTGACGCCTTTCATCGGCATGTCATACGGACTCACAGTAGTATTTCACTACCAAAGCACACTCCCTATGCGTGTTACTGCAAGGCACAGTGTTCTACACCACTATAAAGGCTCTAAGCAGCTAGGAAATAGCTGTTTTTTAACATAATTCGCAGCTAATTATGTTAACAAATGCATCCCATATTAAGGCAAGCAAATGCTTCAATGTGTACCCCAAATATGTCATTATACTGTAGTCAGCTCTTCATTTCTGTTTTAACTTTTACTTATGAAAGTGATTTTGTAAAAGTAACATAGATACAAAATAATTTGTGACTCTTATCATAGGGATGCCCCAGGTCATTGGCAAGGTAAGACTCTCTTCTTGTCCATTCATTCCCTCATGTGGACCTCTACTCATTTCAATATCAACTGTCTAATGATAGTAGCAGAAATGGGTCACCTGACCACTGACCTAGAGAGAAGTGTACTGAATTGGTACTAATGATCAAATCAGTAAGGCTCAGGACTGTAAGGATTAATGCACCCAGCACTGGATCAGAGGAACTTAAGCACTGAAAAATAAATTCTCAAATGAGGGAAACTGGCAAACTGGAGGGTGTAAGAAATGAAATTTTCCTGCTTAGGATGCACATTTAATTGGTATAAGTAGGCATTTAATGCTAATCGGTTATCACAATGAAGGAAAGTCTACAGAACAGCTGTTCTGCTTTTACTTTAACATATTTTAATAAATTAAAAATGCTACATTACATGCTTGGGGACATTTAGAAAACATGATACACAAGTAAGGCAGTGTAGGGACAACGAAACTAGATATTGGTTGCCAATGCTAGCCTAAAAGTGTATGGGGTGTATATGTAGTACCCAAGATCTAAAGGTATTACTATTGGATTTTTTAATGGCTGCATTCTTATATGTATTTCAAGGCAATGCTACTGTATGTAATGTGAGATGTAACATGACATTTGATTCAGCAGGGGAAGAAATGGTTGGCAATGGCTGGTTGTAACAGAGTTAACCACCCTGTTCCATCCCTCCTGGTAGAGCAGGCTGATGCCACTCCCTGCCAGGTGGGGGAAGTCTAGAGTAGTTAGTCAGTCGAGGCATGTGGAGGGCAGAGAGGGGACGTGAGAAGTCCGGTCCTGATAGTGGGGATGTAGGGAAGTAGCTAATAGAGCAACTACTCCTAAGAACTGTATCTGAGAGTCAGGGTCTAGATATCTCTCTCCTGCCAGAAAGTGTGGAAGTTTGTAGAGCATCAATTCTCAAAAAAAATTAAAAACTGCCAGAGAGTTGAGTAGTAGCTTGTTGAGCACCAATTCTCCAGAACCATAATGAAGACACTGCTGTGAGCTGAGGGAGTATTGCTGAGACACCCATCAAGAGAGGACTGCTAGGCTAGTATCTTCTAAGCACAGAATTGCAGCCATCCAATATGCCACCATACCTTCTTAGCTGGTACCAGAGAAGAATTGCAATAGAACCTGCTGCTGCTGTATGTATTTCAAGTTATATGTTGGACTTAGTAAAGGGACTTTGTTACATTTAACTCTGGCCTCATTTTTCAGTACTATAACTTTCACTGCAATGGACCTCAAGGAGCTATGGGGTCCTGCTACCCTGAGGTAGGAAACCATGACACCACAACATCACATCAGGGCCACTACCACTCCCATCCTCTACACTAAGATACTAAGATAAGGACTATGCTAGAGAGCTTCTGTTCTTCACAGAGCCTTCTCGGTAGTTACTATTCTTTGTTAATATAAAATAAAAGACTTTGCTTGCCATTGCCTGAATTAGAAGTTGTGGCTGGACCCTTAATGTGAAATAGTGTGTGGACTATGGAATAGTTATTTATAAACAGTATGTTAATTGTTTGTAACTTTTTACTATAAATGTTTGTTCATTGTCTTTTTGGGCTTCTATTATGTACAATATTTGGATAAGTGACTACATATCCAATTTAACAGCTTCAAAGCTTTGCAATCATGTTCCTGATATTTAGTCCATAGCATACAATTACCTCTTCTTCCTACATTTTATATAGTATTAAAGATGCTAATCTACTTGATCATTGTTTGTGTTTGATACTGACCTAGTGGACTCTTGGTTTTATGTATTTTAGCAATGTCTTTGGTAATGGAAAGGGTTGATATCTCAACCAGATTGCTCAGATGGGTGAGGTAAAAGAAATCCAGAAGGCTGTCTGATTTCAGCAAAGTATAGCCTGGTATACTGGTTTATTTAGACTTTCTTTATGGGCTTTCATTTTTTATTTTTTTATTTTTAGAAAGGTAGTGATTGCCCCTAGCTGGAGGTATTCTCAGGTGTAGTTACTGTGATTATTACTGGGGAATAAAAAGAGCCCTCAGACTGTCAGTCTATGGCCCCTTTCACACGGGCGTTGCGGAATGGGGCCGGATAGGATGCGTGTGCGTTGCGGGAAAATGCACAATTTCTCTGCGCAAGTGCAAAGCGTTTTAATGCATTTTTCACGCGCGTGGGAAAAATCGGCATGTTTGGTACCCAGACCCGAACCCGGACTTCTTCACTGAAGTTCGGGTTTGGGTTGAGTATTCTGTAGATTTTATTATTTTCCGTTATAACATGGTTATAAGGGAAAATAAAAGCATTCTCAATACAAAATGCTTATACATGCAATACAGAAGTGAATGGGGCTGCGTGAAAATCGCAAGCATCCGCAATCAAGTGCTGATGCTGTCGAATTTTCCCGCAAGGTTGCTGTCACGAGGGTGTCAGGAGCCACGTCTGACTCCGTTATACCCGGGGTCAGGAAGTCGCAGCGGATGGCTGCGCGCTCTATGTCTAAAGATCGTGCTGTTACTAAATGGTGGCTTTCTGTGTTTGCCTCGCAATCCTTTTTGTCTCACTCAGGGATCCGTAGCTTCTTCTCCTCAGCTGTTTCTTCTCCGTCACTCCCAACCTCCTTATATTCCCCCTTCCCACTTCTCTGGTTGCCAGATATAGAGCTTTTTGCCTGGACTTCTATACTAACCCACTGGAGCTGTGTAGCTGTTGTTCCTGGTTGTCGTACCAGAGCGTTACACTTCGGATCCCTGTTGGGCTTTTGTTGTCCGCTGATGTCGCCCACCTGGGCTTTTATGTTTTATCTGTATTGTCTGTCCTCTCCCTGGTGTTTTCCTTTAGTGTTAGTGGTGAGGACTAGTGCTCCCAACGCCCTATTCACTACTTAGGGCTCAGCTTAAGGAAAGCCAGGGTTTTGCACGTGATCGGCATACGGGTGAAGAACCCGTCTAGGGACGTCAGGGCAGTCAGGTGCCAGCTTCTAGGTGAGTTAGGGGTCACCACCTTTCCCTCTCCCTTGGACAGGGCTTCCCCTTTTCCCTCCCTTTGCGTCACACATCTGTGATCGGTATGGCGGTCGTGATAGTTGCTAAGAGACGAACGGGATGGGGACCCAATCTTTATTATTTTCCCTTATAACATGGTTATAAGGGAAAATAATAACATTCTCACTACAGAATGCTTAGTAAAATGTGGATTGAGTGGTTACAAATAAAAAAATTAACTCACCTAATCCACTTGATTGCATAGTTGCGATCTCTTCTTCAATCATTAGCCTCTGGCTAAAGGACCTGTGATGACGTCACTGCGCTCATCACATGGTCCAATCACATGGTCCATCACTATGGTGATGTACCATGTGATTGGACCATGTGATGTGATGTCACCACAGGTCCTTTAGCCAGAGGCTAATGATTGAAGAAGAGAGAAGAGATCAGCAACTACGCGATCAAGTGGATGAGGTGAGTTAATTTTTTTTTTAACCCCTCAATCCACATTTTACTAAGCATTCTGTAGTGAGAATGCTATTATTTTCCCTTATAACCATGTTATAAGGAAAAATAATAAAGATCGGGTCCCCATCCTGATCGTCTCTTAGCAACCTTGCGGAAAAATCGCACTGCCTCAGCACTTGATTGTGGATGCTTGCAATTTTCACACAGCCCCATTCACTTCTATGTGGCCTGCAATCTGTGAAAAACGCACAATACAGAGCATGCTGTGATTTTCACGCAACGCAGAAGTGATGTGTGAAAATCACAGCTTATGTGCACAGTGTGTGCAGCGAGTTCCATGGCCGCCGGGTGTCTGCTGTTTTAAAGAACAGACACCTGACACGTATGTCGGCGTCCAGCCTTCAGATGCCTTGATCATCCGGTGTGCTCCAGCTCCCTCCAGAAAAAAAAGGGCTTATTAGCCATTGTGTGGTGAAGTGAGAAAATTACAGCCTTTTTTGGTGTGTATTAGTGGCAAAAAAAATATATATTTGCTCTTAAGCGTTGCAGTTATATGTTCTAAAGCCCTTTGTGGAGTATATAAGTAGCACAAAAAAAAGGATTTGCCATTGTGTGGTGAAGTGGGAAAATTACAGCCCTTTTTGGTATGTATTAGTGGCAAAAAAATATATTATTTGCCGTTCAGCGGTGCAGTTATTTGTTCTAAAGCCCTTTTTGGCATGTACAGTATTAGTGGCACAAAACAAAGTACTTGCAGTTGTGTGGTGTAGTGAGAAAATTACAGCCCTTTTTGGCGTGTATTAGTGGCAAAAAAATATATTATTTGCCGCTTAGCGGTGCAGTTATATATTCTAAAGCCCTTTTTGGCATGTATTAGTGGGAAAAAAATATATATTTGCCATTCAGTGGTGAAGTTTTATGTTCTTAAGCCATTTTTGGCATGTATTAGTGGCAAAAAAAATATGTTATTTGCCGTTCAGTGGTGCAGTTACAGTATATGTTCTAAAGCCTTTTGTGACATGTATAAGTGGAAAAAAGTAAGGGCCTATCTGCTGTTCAGCGGTGCAGTTATATGTTCTAAAGCCCTTTTTGACATGTATTAGTGGCACAAAAATATATATTATTTGCCGTTCAGCTGTGCAGTTATATGTTCTTAAGCCTTCTTTGGCGTGTATTAGTGGGAAAAAAGGGCTTAGCCGTTGTGTCGTGAAGTGAGAAAATTACAGACTTTTTTGGCGTATTTTAATTTCCTTTTTATTTATTTATTTGATCTAACAGTATGTCAAAAATTCACTGACAGAAAGATTTACAGCTAGTAACGTACCCAATTTGATATAAAAATTCACTGCTTGTCTAGATACTAAAATACAAAATAATAAATCTTATATTAAATGCATACAAAAACCTAATATGCAAATATCCAGGAGAGAGAGCACTGGGTCGCACATCCACAATGCTATGCTTTGATCTATTGCTTCTCAGCAGTCTTCCCCTTATTCTGCCAGACCCAGGACAACAGCGCTTGGTTTGTCACCAACTTGAGTTTATCATGGATTTTATTGCCCATCTCATGAGCCGGTACTTTCTTTCACAAGTAAGGATGATGTGCTTTCGCACCCGTGGCCTCTCTCTTTTCTTTTTCCTTTTTCTCTCCACATTTGGCCTTCGGCCTCTGGAACTTTTGCCGATCATACAAAAAAGATGTTTTTGTATGATCGGCAAGCTCTCTGTTTTGATTCTCTGGCTTTCACACATGCTCTTCACATCTTTTCTTTGACTGCTGCAACTCTTGACTGAACTGTTTTAGTTCATGGCCGTGTCCCACTCCCGACCCTTTCTCCTTTGCCTTGCAGGGCTCCTTCAGCAGAGCAGGCTTGTCCCCGCTCACTTCTTTTACATGCCTGCGGTTCCCCGCTTTGGCGGCAGTTTCAGAGACCTTTGCTTCTTTAGTGGGCTTTTCCACTACAGTAGCCGCTCCTTCAGAATCTGCAGCACCTGAGGAGTAGAGATGTTGCGAACATAAAATTTTCTGTTCGCGAATGGGCGAACCGCCATAGACTGCAATAGGCAGGCGAATTTTAAAACCCACAGGGACTCTTTCTGGCCACAATAGTGCTGGAAAAGTTGTTTCAAGGTTACTCACACCTAGACTGTGGCATGCCGGAGGGCAAAACTCCCATGGAAAATTACGTAGTTGGCGCAGAGTCGGGTTTTAATCCATAAAGGGCATAAATCACCTAACATTCCTAAATTGTTTGGAATAACGTGCTTTAAAACATCCAGTGTGTGTATATGATCAGGTATGATGTTGTATTTATCAGGTAGTGTAAGGGTTACGCCCGCTTCACAGTGACAGAACAATCTCCCCCGTTTAACGCACCTCAAACAACCTCAAACAGTCCATTTTTGCACAACCGCAAACTCCCCATTTGCACAAGGTAGGATACCAAGCTAGCCGATGTCCTGTTCATTGTCCTCACTGACGTCATTGAAGGTCTCTTTCTCCACCCAGCTACGTACAACAACAAGGGTCCCTGAAAGGTGACAAAAAGCCCCCTGGGACGCCTGCCCACCACCTCAAAGCCACCTTCCTCCTCTGACTCCTCTTCTTCAGACTGTTCTCTCTGCGTTGCCGCAGGTCCAGCAATCGACGACGACAAGGCTGCTTCTAGTGGTGATGGTGACCACAACTCTTCCTCTTCATGCTCATCTACTGCCTGCTCCAGCACTCTTCGCAGGGCACACTCCAGAAAAAACACATATGGGATGAGGTCGATGATGTTGCCTTGGCTGAGCAGGGTTTTCACCTCCGCAAAAGGACGCATGAGCCTACAGTCATTGTGCATGAGCGTTCAGTAACGCGGCCAAAATATACCCAGCTCCGCAGAGGCTGTCCTCTTTTTTTTAAATTAAAAAAATCTGTTCTTACCAGATTAATCTCAATTTTGTCTCCTATCAGGGGCCGGTGTATGGAATAGATTTTAGAAACCGGGAGATAAAAAAAGATGATTTGGTCGGTCCTCTTCCTTCCAATTTGGGGCACTGCACGTGCGCCGTGCAATGTACTGTGCCACCCTATATGAGTGGCGTGTTAAGTAATACTATTCCTATCAGTTTAATCCCTGTTACGTCCCCTATCAGGGGAATTGTATTGAATAGATTTTAGGAACCGGGAGATGGAAGAAGATGATTGGTCGGTCCTCTTACTTCAAATTTGGGCCACTGCGCGTGCTCCACACAATGTACTGTGACACCAATACAAATAGTGTGAACTACTATTCTTACGATTTTGATCTTTGTTAAGTCCCCTATCAGCTAAGTGACCCAGAAAACAATGATTCTGCAGTGTGGGCCTATTGTTGGCCTAGTAGGCTTTAATGATCACCTTAGATGATCACAAAGAAAATTTATGTTTTTTCTATGAAACATTATCCAGCCGATCGTTTTTGGTCTGTTCACAATGAAGCAACGACCTTATCATCTGGGGTGTGCCAACATTGCCAACACACTCATAGAGGTGATTGCTTCATTGTGATACGCAAGCCCCTTCGCCACAACAAGGTAACGATCACGAAGGGGAATTGACACATGTATGTGCCTTTTTTTTGTTTTGTTTTTGTAGCCACAGTACAGCACCAGAGGCCAGAAAAATTAGGCATGTACACATGCCTGAAAAATTTTGTATTGTTGCAGCCACTGCTTTCTAGGCAGAAAGTATATTAAACATTACGGCTTGAACTCTAGTTGGTGGAGAAGAAGTCATGCAAGTCATCCGGCATGCAGAGAGGAAATACAGCAGCGTGGGGACCATTTTTAGCCCAAAGGATCTCATCAGAACTTTTTTAGTCAAATGTATCCCCCACTGTAAGTCCCTTGGGAATACACGCCTCATTCCGCTTAATAAAGGTAAGGTAATCTAGACTTTTTTGACCTAGACGACTTCTTTTGTCAGTGACAATACCTCCTGCTGCGCTGAAGGTCCTTTCTGACAGGACACTTGAAACGGGGCAGGCAAGAAGTTCTATCGCAAATTGGGATAGCTCAGGCCACAGGTCAAGCCGGCACACCCAGTAGTCAAAGCGTTCATTGCTCCTCAGAGTGTCGATATCTGCAGTTAAGGCGAGGTAGTCTGCTACCTGTCGGTCGAGTCGTTCTCTGAGGGTGGACCCTGAAGGGCTGTGGCGATGCGTAGGACTTAAAAAGCTCTACATGTCCTCCATCAACAACATGTCTGTAAAGCATCCAGTCCTTGCCAGTGTGGTTGTGGTAGGAGGAGGATTACTTTCACCTCTTCCCCTGTTAGATTCCCATTGTGCTCTGACATCACCCTTATACGCTGTGTAAAGCATACTTTTCAACTTGTTTTGGAACTGCTACATCCTTTCCGACTTCCGGTCTAGTAGCGTGGCCACCCAGTACAGGTCGTTCTCCTTCAGCCTTTTTATACAAGGGTCCCTCAACAGGCATGACAGCATGAAAGACCCAATTTGCACAGGGTTGGATGCTGAGCTACTCATCTCCAGTTCCTCGTCCTCACTGATCTCATTGGAGGTCTGTTCTTCCCCTCAGCCACGTACAACACCACGGGTCCCAGATACGTGACAACAACGAGTATCCTGGGATGCCTTCTGTGGTTGGTCTTCCTCCTCCTCAAAGCCACATTCTTCCTCTGACTCCTCTTCCTCAGACTCCTCTTCCAGCGTTGCCGCAGATCCAGCAAGCGATGATGATAACGCTGTTTCTGGTAGTGATGGTGACCACAAGTCTTCCTCTTCACGCTCATCTACAATTGGGTTGAGGTCGCTGATGGTGCCTTCGGTGCGAGTTTGTCACCTCCTCAAAAGGACGCATGAGCCTACAGGCATTGCGCATGAGCGTCCAGTAAAGTGGCAAAAAAATACCCAGCTCCGCAGAGTCTGTCTTAGCACCCCGGTCATGCAAATACTCGTTGATTGATTTTTTTTGTTGGAGCAGGTGGTCGAACATTAGAAGTGTTGAATTCCAACGTGTCGGGCTGTCGCAAATCAAGCACCTCACTGGCATGTTGTTTTGCCGCTGAATATCGGAAAAGTGCGCCATGGCCGTGTAGGAACGCCTTAAATGGCCACACACCTTCCTGGCCTGCTTGAGGACGTCCTGTAAGCCTGGGTACTTATACACAAAGCGTTGTACGATCAGATTCAACACATGTGCCCTGCACGGCACATGTGTCAACTTGCCCAAATTCACCACTTTGCCGATCTCCAGTTTGTGCGGTGTCAGCCACTGATCCAGCTGTGCGTTCAGGGCGGACAGGAGTGCTGGTTCGGTGTGACTCTCTGCTTTCAGGCAAGTCAACCCCAAGACGGCGTAACACTGTCGTATCCGGGATGTGGAATACCCCTAGGGGGCTGGGGGCTGGTGTTAATGTGGAGCAAGACGCAGCAGCAGAAGAGGACTCAGCCGAGGAGGTTAGCGAAGAGGATGGATTAGGAGGAGTAAAGGAGGTGGCAGCAGGCCTGCTTGCAAGTCGTGGTGGTGTCACCAACTCTCCTACAGAGCCACGCATTCCATGCTTGGCAGCCGTCAGCACTCAGCAGGTTTACCCAGCAGGTAAACTCAGCACTCAGTTTACCTGATATACCTGCCCTTACCGTGCTTTGCAGACCAGGTATCAGTGGTCAGATGGACCCTTGCCCCAACACTGTGTGCCAGACATGCCATGACTTTCATTTCCACAATAGAGTACAGGTTGTGGATTGCCTTTTGTGAATAAAAAAATTCGGCCGGGTACCTTCCACTGTGGTGTTCCAATAGCAACACATTTTTTGAAGGTCTCAGACTCCACCAGCTTGTATGGTAAAAGCTGGCGGGCTAAGAGTTCCGATAAGCCAGCTGTCAGACGCCGGACAAGAGGGTGACTCTGTGACATTGGCTTCTTACTCTCAGATATTTTCTTGACAGACACCTGACTGTGGGCAGATGAGCAGGAACTGCTGAAGGTGAGAGGCAGAGTGGCGTGTGGTTGAGAGGGGGCAAGGAGGACAGCAGTGGTTGACGTGGCTGAAGATGCTGGACCAGGAGGAGGTTGGTGGCTTTGAGTCTGCGTGCTGCTTGTACTCATGTGTTGATCCCATAGGCGTTTGTGATGTGAGATCATGTGCCTTCGCAAAGCAGTTGTCTCTAGGTGGGTGTTGGACTTCCCACGACTCAGTTTCTTTTGGCACAGGTTGCAAATGGCATCGCTGATATCAGTGGCAGACACACCAAAAAAGCCACACTGCTGTGCTTTGCAATGACGGCATTCTGGTGGTGGCAACAGCATGCGTTAATTGGTGTGCTGTCTGGCTGACCCCGGGTGCCGATACATGCTGTCTGACTGTGCCACTAGCTCCTTGCGACGACCTCCCCCCGCTTCCAACTCGTCTCACCCTCCTCCTTTCCCCCTGTTCTTCTTCTCTTCGTGCGGGCACCCACTTGACATCCAGGGACACATCGTCATCATCAACCGCGTCACTTGTATCTGACAACTCAGCAAAGGAAGCAGCGGCGGGTACAACATCATCATCATCACAACGTAGGTCTATGTGTGTAATGCTGCCTGACTGAGACATATGACTTTTATCTACATCCTCCGGCAATAATGGTTACGCATCACTCATTTATTCCAACTGATGTTTAAATAACTCCTCTGACAGATCAAGTGAAGTGGCTGAGGTGCTATTGTTGGTGGTGGCGGCAGGCGAGTGGTAACTTGAGAGGTGCCCAAAGCTGAGCTGGAGAAGGATGGTGCGTCAAGTTTCCAAGCGGAAGCTGTAGAAGATTGGGTGTCCTTTGTAAGCCAGTCAACTATGTCCTCTGAACACTGGGCATTGTTCTAGGACCAAAGGAAATCACAGCACCACAACCACGACGGCCCCTGCGGGGTTGCCTGCCTCTGCCTTTGTGGTACTATGCGTGCAAGGTACTGTGCCACCCTATATGAGTGGTGGGCAGTGGGCACAGTACAGTCTGTGGGCCTGACACTCACTGGCAGGCAACTGCATTTATATTACAGAGAAAAAATGAAATTACTTTTTTATCTGCATGGTACTGTGCCACCCTATATGAGTGGTGGGCAGTTGGCACAGTACAGTCAGTGGGCCTGACACACACTGGCAGGCAACTGCAATTATATTAAAGGGTAAAAATGAAATGACTGTTTTATCTACAAGGTAATGTGCCACCCGATATGAGTGGTGGGCACTGGCAGTCTCCATGAAGCACCTGTTTCTATTTGAAACGACTTAGCCTGGAGTCCGGACCTTTCCCGGACGTTCATTCCAGCTGCAGCCTTTAGGACTCGGTCCACAGTCACAGGGAATATAAGAACTCCTGAGAATCGCACCGCTCTCCACCTCCTTGTCTTCCCGACAGTTTCCCTTGGCAATGGCATACATCCGTTTTTTTTCCGGAACTCCCACCGCAGTACTTTAAGTACTTTGAAGACCTTGCCCAATATGATTTCTCCTTTCATGGTCTCGCATTTCAGGAGCTCCCACTGTATAGAGTCATAGTCCGTTACAAAAGACAGAGAAACAGTGGTATCTGTCTCTGGCCACCTCTCCATAAAGTCCAGAATCTCGAGCATGACCCGAGACACATGTTGGTGGGAATCTAGCGCAACCCAGACCTGGATTCCCCCAACCACCAACTAGCAGGATTTCTTAAATATTTTGTTGTATCTCCCGATCAACCATTCCTCCTCCAGCTGGCAACATTCACAGCAACACTTTGTTTCACCTGATGGGCTCCATCCAGCCGCAGAAACTTCCACATAGGGTTTCATAGTTACCCAAAAAGAAATTCTCCACAGGGCAGTCTCTTTCACTGGGGTTCTGGACCTTTAAAGGGTTTCTGTCATCAGGTTTAGTGATGTCGCGAACAGCGAACGCGAACTTCTGCAAATATATGCGAACGGGCGAACCGGGTGAAACGCCATAGACTTCAATTGGCAGGCGAATTTTAAAACCCACAGGGACTCTTTCTGGCCACAATAGTGATGGGAAAGTTGTTTCAAGGGGTCTAACACCTGGACTGTGGCATGCCGGAGGGGGATCTATGGCAAAACTCCCATGGAAAATTACGTAGTGCACGCAGAATCGGGTTTTAATCCATAAAGGGCATAAATCAACTAACATTCCTAAATTGTTTGGAATAACATGCTTTAAAACATCCAGTGTGTGTATACGATCAGGTATGATGTTGTATCGATCAGGTAGTGTAAGAGTTACGCCCGCTTCACAGTGACAGACCAAACTCCCCTTTTAATGCACCGCAAACAACCGCAAACAGTTCATTTGCACAACCGCAAACTCCCCATTTGCACAAGGTAGGATACCAAGCTAGCCACGTCCCGGTGATGTCATTGAAGGTTTCTTCCTCTACCCAGCCACGTACAACACCAAGGGTCCCCGAAAGGTGAATTGAATAGATTTTTCGAACGGAGAGATGGTTAGAAAAACGCTGGCTCCCTCCCCTTTGTTTTGATCCACGGTCACTGCGTCTGCGGCATGCAATTTACTGTCACACCCGATATGAGTGGTATTTTCTGTAGTATTATTCTCATCAGTTTAATCCCTCTAACGTCCCCAATCTGGGGGCCATTTATTGAATAGATTTTTCGAACGGGGAGATGGTTAAAAAAACGCTGGCTCCCTCCACTCTGTTTTAATCCACGGTGACTGCGTCTGCGCCGTGCAGTTTACTGTCACACCCGATATGAGTGGTATTTTCTGTAGTACTATTCTCATCAGTTTAATCCCTCTAACGTCCCCAATCTGGGGGCCATTTATTGAATAGATTTTTCGAACATGGAGATGGTTAAAAAAACGCTGGCTCCCTCCACTCTGTTTTAATCCACGGTCACTGCGTCTGCGCCGTGCAATTTACTGTCACACCCGATATGAGTGGTATTTTCTGTAGTACTATTCTCATCAGTTTAATCCCTGTTACATCCCATATCAGGGATTGCCTTTTGTGAAAAAAAAATTTAGGTCGGGTACCTTCGACTGCCTTCACAGTTACAGACCAAACTCTCATACACCAAACTGAATTGATTTCAGGAACTGGGAGCTGGAAAAAGCAGCTTGGTCGGTCCTCATACTCCCAAATTGGGGCACTGCGCGTGCACAGAGCAATGTGCTGTGACACCCTATATGAGTGGTGTCTTAACTAGTGCTATTCCTATCAGCGGCGGGCGGGTGCGTGGTAACTTGAGAGCAGGTGACCGAAGGTAAGCTGGAGGAGGATGGTGCGTCAAGGTTCTTAGCGGAAGCTGTTAAAGATTGGGTGTCCTGTCTAAGCCAGTCAACTATGTCCTCAGAATTTTTCGGGTTCAGGGTACATGGCCTCTGAACACTAGGCATTATTCCAGGGACAGTGGAAATCACAGCACCACGACCACGACGGCCCCTGCGGGGTGGCCTGCCTCTGCCTGTCATTTTTTTTTTTAGATATGTGGTACTACGCGTGCTAGGTACTGTGCCACCCAGTATCAGTGGTGGGCACTGGCAGTGGGCACACTACAGTCTGTGGAAGTGGGCCTGACACACACTGGCAGCAGGCAAGCAACTGAATTTAGACTACTGTCTAAAAATGAAATGCCTTATTTATCGGCAAGCTACTGTGCCACCCGGTATCAGTGGTTGGCACTGGCAGTGGGCACACTACAGTCAGTGGAAGTGGGCCTGACACACACTGGCAGCAGGCAAGCAACTGAATTTAGACTACTGTCTAAAAATTAAATGCCTTATTTATCGGCAAGCTACTGTGCCACCGGGTATCAGTGGTTGGTTGGCACTGGCAGTGGGCACACTACATTCTGTGGAAGTGGGCCTGACACACACTAGCAGCAGGCAAGCAACTGAATTTAGACTACTGTCTAAAAATGAAATGCCTTATTTATCGGCAAGCTACTGTGCCACCCGGTATCAGTGGTTGGCACTGGCAGTGGGCACACTACAGTCTGTGGAAGTGGGCCTGACACACACTGGCAGCAGGCAAACAACTGAAATTACACTAAAGTGTAAAAATTAAATGCCTTTTTTGATGCAAAGTCCTGTGCCACACGGGATGACAGGGGTGGGCACTGGCAGTGGGCACACTACAGTCAGTGGAAGTCGGCCTGACACACACTAGCAGCAGGCAAGCAACTGAAATTACACTAAAGTGTAAATATTAAATGGCCTTTTTATGCAAAGTCCTGTGCCAGCCGGTATGAGTGGTGGGCACTGGCAGTGGGCACACTACAGTCAGTGGAAGTCGGCCTGACACACACTAGCAGCAGGCAAGCAACTGAAATTACACTAAAGTGTAAATATTAAATGGCTTTTTTTATGCAAAGTCCTGTGCCAGCCGGTATGAGTGGTGGGCACTGGCAGTGGGCACACTACAGTCAGTGGAAGTCAGCCTGACACACACTGGCAGGCAACTAACCTTAGATTAACGTGTAAAAATTAAATGCCTTTTTTTGATGCAAAGTCCTGTGCCACACGGGATGACAGAAACCCTTTAAATCATTGCACAGGTCTTTTCTGTCCCACACACAGCAAAACAGCTTTCAGCAGCACCTGCTGTCTCGTCATTGCCCTTAGCAATCCTCCACCATATGTAGGGGATCGCTTGACTTTGGGGGTCATTCTCACAAGTCTCTTCACCATACACGGTTTCACTGTCCAAACTGTGCATTTAGTTTTTACCAGCAGAACATGAACAGCAAAAACAATAAACACCTTGCCCATCTGGGCCCTACCTAAACAAAGAGTGTCCCAAACTCAGCTATTAGACACAGTTTATATCTGGTACCCCGTGCGGCTTCCCCCAGCCTTACAGTCCTCCAGCCCCCAGGCTGGGCAATAACAGAGTCCCTTGCAGGATTCGTGCTCACTAGTCTGCCTGACTAGGACCCTGCAACCCCCCCTGGTGTCGCTTTGTCCCCCCCCCAAGACCAGGCTAACACCTAGCCTCGTGGCCCCTCAGCCTGGCCCGGCTGCTGAGACCACACGCACAGAGCCATCCCACGCCTCTGTTCCATACTCTCCTCTGACTGACAGTCTGGGCTGGGCTTTTATCCCAGACTGATTGTGACCCCTGGTGCGGCCTCTGACCTGCTGATTGACAGGGAAGACATGGGAACTCCTGCCCGAAATCTCCCCTAGCAGCTATGAGGCCTGTCACTGCCTCACAAAATAATCAATATTTCAGAAATAATGGACCTCTTGGACGGTGCTGCTACAGATGAAGTCAGGACTCGGTTGTAGATAATAAATGGATCTTTATTTCAGTCGACGCGTTTCAGGGGCAAACAGCCCCCTTCATCAGGACAGTTAGTGTCTATAATACATTATGGTGTGTTTGTATGTTCTATTTATTTGGTCTGTTTGGGTGCGCTGTGTCCGAAACTTTTGGGGGCGTGGATAGGGAGGAGGGGACATGGGCGGGGTTATGCGGAATCTCTGTGTTACGATTCGCGCGCACCCATGGTTTACTGGATGCCGGCTGTTGTTGTATGGGCCGGTCTTGTTGACGCGATGTTTATGGGCGGAGTGTTGGTGATGCGCTTTTGTGGGCGGGGTCATGGTCGCATGGTGCGCTCCGAGGATCTGGGTATGTCTAAGCCACGTATCATGTTATGGCTCTGGTAACCGATGTTTATGGGCGGTGCAATGGTGTAAACTTTGTTGGGCAGGATCGGTGCTCTGTGCATTTCTGGATCGACTTTGTGCAATGCTCTGGTATATGTGGGTGCTATAGGCTATCTTTCATTTATTCTGCACTGCTTCTTACAATCAGGGGGCAGGCTGGGTGGCATTTTTATGTCATATTGTTGTCTGTGTGGGCGCTATCTCCCGTTTATCCACTACATAGCCATTGATTATCCACTACATAGCCAAGACTGTGGTTACGGCAATAGGCAAGTACCTTGGCAGCAGCTGCAGACACCCCCGCAAGCTGGACGGGCCTATACCAGCAAAAGCTCCATACAGGTGTTGTGACCCATCACAACCAAAAACGGTAAGCACAATCACTGTATGTTTTTCTTGCTTTCTAACCTGTTAAACGGTTCTACACACGAGGCGCTGCCTCCTGTCAAAATATACATATAGTGCTGTGATGTCACAAGTTCACAACAATACTTAGTGCACCACTCACTAATATGTAGTCAGACCTGTTAAAATGTGAAGTTGCACATATTGCGCCAAAATATTGGCATCATTAGTGCCGATTTCGCATTCGCGAATATATTGGAGCACTCTGCATCTGCATATAAAGCTATTGCAATGCTCTGCCGTGCCAACCATTTTCTCCAGTCTCAGGAAACTTCTAGCAGCTTGAAACAGGTAGTTATAGTGACTGTAGCAATACCCCTTAGTAGCAGAAGGGTTTCACCGCAAGAGATGTCCTTTTCCCATTGGTAAGAGGTGCTGCAGGAACTCCAGAGTCATCCGTGAGAGAAGCAGGAACAGCTCTTACAAGAGCTAGTGAACTGTGATATAGCGTTTCCCCCAATAAGAGACAGAACTCAGAATTGAGGGTGAAGATGAACTGCTTTTTTTTGGTGCCACACTTGGCCTTATATGTAAGTCCCCATGCAAGGGGACCTCCCATCTGGACCTGATGGGGAACTTGGTGACAAACACACAGACCAATGGAAAGAGGAAACAATCCCTCCCCTCTGCCTGGGAGATAATTAGACAAAACAATACCTGATCTCAGGGAGACCAGCTACAAAAAACACTGCAGAGCCTCAATTTAAGAGTATCTACACAGCAAAGTGCAAAGCTCCCTGGGAAACAGTAATATTCTGTTTCCCAGGGAGCTTCTGCTCCTCCCACTCCTCGTCAGTCATTCTGTCAGCAATCGGTCACCGAAGCGATTGCCAAAAGACAGCAATATGCATGCACTCATTCAACGGCGCAGAAGCTGAACGTGCTGCTGTCCAAGTTGCTGGTGCTGCAGTCCTTCCCTTTCCAAGTGGTGGACTCTGCACCTTTCAGAGAACTGATAGCTTGTGCCGAGCTGAGGTGGAGAGTCCCAAACCGTCATTTCTTTGCCAAAAAGGCAGTACCAACCCTGCACACGTATGTAGAACAGAGGGTGGGCCAGTCTTTAAGCCTGTCAGTGTCTGCCAAAGGGCACGACAGTGATGACGTGTGGAGCTGTAACTACGGTAAGGGACAATACATGTCCTTTACGGTGGGTGAATGTCGTTCCTGCACAGCCACACCAGCAACTTGGCCAGGTGGCCACCTTGCCTTCATGTTCTCAAGCAGTTGGTCCTGCGACAATGTCCGCCCCTGCCTCCTCATCCTTCACCGTGTTCTCAGCCTCCACTGCAGGGACAATTCACAGTACCCCTCCAGCATATCACATGTGCAGGGCACGGAGGTGTCAGGCTGTTCTGCACTTTGTTTGCATGGGTGAACTGAGTCACATAGGGGAGGAACTGCTCCATGTCCTTCATCAAGGAATCGAATCCTGGCTTTCTTCACAAGAACTCAAAATCAGAACCATGGTGACCGACAACGGGAAGAACATGGTGTAAGCGCTGTGTCAAGGAGGGCTGAGCCATGCGCCCTGCATGGCACACTTGTTCAATCTGGTTGTTAAACGGTTCCTGAAGTCTTCACCCCATCTGCAAGACATCTTAAAAATGGCCAGGAAACTTTGCATGCACTTCAGCCACTCGAACACTGCAAAGCACACCCTCCTTGAGCTGCAGTGGCAGAATGGCATCCCCCAACATAATCAGATATGCGACTTTTTACCCGTTGGAATTCCACTCTACATATGTTGGACCGACTATACCAGGCATAAGCAACCTTCGGCTCCCAGCTGTTGTGAAACTACAATTCCCAGCATGCTCCATTCATTTCTATGTAAGTTCTTAGAAGAGCAGAGCAACTATGCATGCTGGGAGATGTAGTTTCACAACAGCTGGGAGCCAAAGGTTGCCTACCCCTGGACTATACAAACAGAGAAAGGCCATAAATGATTTCTTGATTATCCAAATGGACATGAGTACTCCCTGTGTAACTTCGATGTCAGCCAGTGGCCTCATGAGTGACACCTGCCGTTTGCTCAGGCCCTTTAATAAAGCCATGTTATTTGTCAGTCGCCTGGACTACGGGATGAACAATGTAATTCCACTGCTTCATGTCCTGAAACAGATGCTGGTAAATTTGGCTGGTCAGGGGACTGGAGACATGGCGCCTAGATCTGGAGACAGCCACATGAGCCCTGTGGGGGCTGAACCGGAGGAGGAGGAGGACAATTAAGTACAAGCAATGTGTAGCGAAATGGGTGGTGTTTCTAAATACGTAGGTGACAGGAGAGGAGGAGCAGGACCAGCCAGAGGATCTACAGGGTAATGAGGAAGACCAGGCAGAGGACCCAGGCACACCGTGGCTGTAAGCAGTGGAAGGCACACCGTGGCTGTAAGCAGTGGAGATGGAGGCAGGGAGTCCCTCCGAGACACTTTCACAAGTGGCCTGATGCATGCTCACTTGCTTGCGTAGTGACAGCCGAATTGTCACCATTCGGTAGAGGGATGACTTCTGGCTCTCTACCTTGTTGGACCCTCACTACCGGTCCAAAATAGGGGCCTTTTTACACCCGCTGAGAGAGAGGACAAACTAAACTACTATAGAGACATTCTATGTAGTCAGTTGGCTTCTGCCTATCTGTGCCATCGTCAATCCTCTCGCAGGTCTGACTGGGGGGGGGGGGGGTCCTCTGTGCTAACATTCCTCTGCCATGGCTGCTGTGGCAGGGTGGGGGGTAGGAGCAGTTGCATCATCAGCAACTTGAGTTTAGAGTCGCTGAGGAGCAGCTTTCTTCACCTGCTGAGTGAAGAAGCTACTCACCAGCAGCAGAAGCAGCAGGTAGACTAGGAGCAGGACCTGAACCAGCAGTTGGTGGCATACTTGGACAGCACCCTGCCACCCCACATTGAATATCCGCTGGACTACTGGGCAGCCAAACTGGATTTTTGGCCACAACTGGCAGTGTTTGCCCTGGAAAAGCTGTCCTGCCCGGCCAGTAGTGTGGCATCAGAGCGGGTGTTTAGTGTGGCGGGGGCCATAGTTACCCCAAAAAGAACTCGCCTGTCCACCCAAAATATGGAGAGACTGACCTTTGTCAAGATGAATAAGGCATGGATCAGCCAGAATTTCCACCAGCCAATGCCTGATGCATCAGACTAGATTATCCATGGTGCCACACCAACACTTTGAAAAAAGAGACCAGTTTCTTCTAGCTACCTGCCTGAGCTACTATTCTGATGCTGCCACTCGACTGATTTCACACATCTGATGCCAAGTGCTCCTTCTTTCACCCAGCATCTTCAGCTGGTACTGGTATAGACACCCACCTACCCACTCTGTCACCGGGTCACTCTGTGGTCTCCTGATGCTGCTGGCACCTCCACACTATGTCACCTTGCCACTCTGTGGAATCCTGATGCTGCTGTTACCTCAACACTATGTCACATTGCGACTCTGTGGCCTCCTGATGCTGTTTCTGCCAACTCCACACTCTGTCATTGTGCCACTCCGTGGTCTGCTCATCCTGTTGCTGCTGCCACCTTCACACTCTCATTGTGCCAATCTGTGGTCTCATCCTGATGCTGATGCTGCCTTCACATCCACACTCTATCATTGTGCCACTCTGTGGCCTCCTCTTTATGCTGCTGCAACCTCCACACTCTGTCATTGTGCCACTCTGTGGCATCCTCCTGATGCTGCTCCCGCCACCTCCACGCTCTGTCATTGTGTCACTCTGTGGCCTCCTGATGCTGCTGCTGCCACCTCCACACTGTCATTGTACCACTCTGTGGCCTCCTCCTGATGCTGCTGCCACTTCCAGACTCCTGTCTCCTTGAAAAAAATGCTTCAGGCGATGATGGAAGAGGATGTGGCACAGGAGAAAGAGGAGGAGGAAGAGGGATCATTTCCATGGATATAAGGACAGTTATTCACAAGTGGCTCGGAGGATGGGTTCCTGCACCAACAGAGGCCAGGTACAAAATTGTTCAGCCATGGCACAGTTCTGGAAGATGATGATGGTAGAAACCGTGTTCACAGCAGGGTGGCACCCAAAGCAGCTCATAGGCATCACTGGAACGTGGCTGGGGATACAGAGTACACAGACTATACACCTCCCACAGAGGACAGCTTGTCGTTGCCTCTGGGCAGCCTGGCACACATGAGCAACTACATGCTGCAGTGCCTGCGCAACAACCATCAAGTTGCCCACATTCTAACCAGTGTTGATTAGTGGGTGGCCACACTGCTGGATCCCCGCTACAAGTACAATGTGCGGTCCTTAATTCCGTCAATGGAGCGTGATCAGAAGATGCGCGAGTACAAGCGCTCGCTGGTAGACACACTGCTGATGGCATTCCCACCTGACACAGGGGGCACAGTGGAAGCACAAGGTGAAGGCAGAGGAGGAGGAAAAAGTCGCCAATGCAGCTGAGGCACCGCCAGCACCTCAGAAGGGAGGGTTAGCATGGCCAAAATGTGCAAAAGCTTTGTCAGCATGCCACAAGAACCATAGTAACATAGTAACATAGTATATTAGGCCGAAAAAAGACATTTGTCCATCCAGTTCGACCTGTTTCCTGCAAGTTGATCCAGAGGAAGGCAAAAAAAAACTGTGAGGTAGAGCCAATTTTCCCCACTTAAGGGGAAAAAATTCCTTTCCGACTCCAATCAGGCAGTCAGAACAACTCCCTGGATCAACGACCTATCTCTAGTAGCTATAGCCTGAAATATTATTACGCTCCAGAAATACATCCAGGCCCCTCTTGAATTCCTTTATTGTACTCACCATCACCACCTCCTCAGGCAGAGAGTTTCATAGTCTTACTGCTCTTACCGTGAAGAACCCTTTTCTATGTTTGTGTACAAACCTTCTTTACTCTAGACGCAGAAGATGTCCCCTCGTCACAGTCACAGTCCTGGGGATAAATTGATGATGGGAGAGATCTCTGTACTGACCCCTGATATATTTATACATAGTTATTAGATCTCCCCTCAGTCGTCTTTTTTCTAAAGTGAATAACCCTAATTTTGATACCCTTTCAGGGTACTGTAATTGCCCCGTTCCAGTTATTACTTTAGTTGCCCTCCTCTGAACCCTCTCTAGCTCTGCTATGTCTGCCTTGTTCTCAGGAGGCCAGAACTGTACAGAGTACTCCATGTGTGGTCTGACTAGTGATTTATAAAGTGGTAAGACTATATTTTCATCACGGGCATCTATGCCCCTTTTGATGCAACCCATTATCTTATTGGCCTTAGCAGCAGCTGCCTGACACTGGTTTTTACAGCTTAGTTTGTTAAAATTCCTAGATCCTTTTTCATGTCAGTGTTACCCAGTGTTTTACCATTTAATATGTACGGGTGACTTGCATTATTCCTTCCCATGTGCATAACTTTACATTTGTCAGTGTTAAACCTCATCTGTCATTTCTCTGCCCAAGCCCCCAATCTATCCAGATCCCTCTGTAGCAGAAAACTGTCCTCTTCAGTGTTAATTACTTTACACAGTTTAGTGTCATCTGCAAAAATTGATATTTTACTGTGCAAGCCTTCTACAAGATCATTAATAAATATATTGAAGAGAATTGGGCCCAATACTGACCCCTGAGGTACCCCACTAGTGACAGTGACCCAATCTGAGTGGGTACCGTTAATAACCACTCTCTGTTTTCTATTACCCACATACAGATATTTTCTCTTAGCCCAAGTGTTCTCATTTTATATACTAACCTTTTGTGTGGTACAGTGTCAAATGCTTTGGAGAAGTCCAGATATATGACATCCACTGATTCACCCCGGCCAAGTCTAGAACTTACCTCCTCATAGAAACTGATTAAATTAGTTTGACATGACCGATCCCTCATGAAGCCATGCTGATATGGTGTAATTTGCTTATTTTCATTGAGATACTCCAAGATACCATCTCTTACAAAACCTTCAAACAGTTTACCCACAACAGATGTTAAACTTACCGGCCTATAATTTCCAGGCTCTGTTTTTGGACCCTTTTTGAATATTGGCACCACATTTGCTATATGCCAGTCTGGTGGAACATTCCCTGTCAGTATGGAGTCCGTGAATATCAAAAATAAGGGTCGGGCTAGGACATCACTTAATTCCTTTAGGATACGGGGGTGTAAGCCATCCGGTCCTGGTGATTTGTCTATTTTAATCTTTTTAAGTCGCTGCTGTACTTCTTCCTGGGTCAGACAGGGCACTTTTAAAGGGGAATTTACTTTTACATTTTGCATTTCATCTGACAGTTTATATTCCTCAGTGAAAACAGTGGAGAAGAAAATATTTAATAGCTTTGCTTTATCCTCGTCACTTTCTGCAACTCCCCCCTCATTGCTATGTAGAGGGCCGACTCCTTCAGATTTATATTTTTTACCATTTATATAATTGAAAAACATTTTAGGGTTAGTTTTGCTCTTTTTGGCAATTAATCTCTCGGTCTCTAGTTTGGCAGTTTTTATTAGTTTTTTACATATTCTATTTTTTTACTTATAGTTTATCAGTGCTTCCTGGCTCCCCTCCTGTTTTAGTGATTTATATGCTTTCTTTTTGTCATTTATTGCTTTTTTTACGGTTCTATTTATCCACATTGGTTTCTTCTTATTTCTTAGCCTTTTATTTCTATAAGGTATGCATCGATCACAATTAGATGTTACGATGCTTTTAAAAATCTCCCATTTTGTGGTTGTATTTTTATTTTTGAGGACTTTGTCCCAGTTAATTAGGCCTATGGCATCTCTTAGTTTGCTAAATTTTGCTTTTTTGAAGTCCGGTATTCTTGTTCCTCCCTGTAGAAACTCTCGTTTGAAGGATAATTGGAAGGTTATTACTTTATGGTCACTATTTCCCAGGTGTCCCCCGACCTGCACGTCTGTTGTTCTATCAGGTCTATTGGTTAATACTAAGTCCAGTATGGGCGTCCCTCTAGTGGGGTCCTGAACCAGTTGGGAAAGGAAATTGTCTATTGCCAAGAACCTGTTTCCTTTATGGGATGTACAGGTTTCAGTTTCCCAGTCTATATCTGGGTAGTTGAAGTCCCCCATAATAACCACCTCATTATGGTTTGCCGCCTTGTTTATCTCGTTTAGTAATAGATTTTCTGTGGACTCTGGTATATTAGGTGGTTTATAGTAAACTCCTATTAGTAATTTATTATTGTTTTTGGCTCCATTTATCTCCACCCACAATGACTCCATATGTTCGTGTCCCTCACAGATGTCTTCCCGGAGTGTGGGCCTTAGACAGGACTTTATGTAAAGGCAGACCCCTCCCCCTCTCCGGTTTGGACGATCCTTTCTGAACAGATTGTAATCTTGTACATTAACAGCCCAGTCATAGCTATCGTCCAGCCATGTCTCAGTTATTCCCACTATGCCATAATCCTCCTCACACATCACTAATTCCAGTTCCCCAGTTTTATTAGTCACGCTTCTGGCACTAGTATACATACATTTGAGAGGTTTATGCATATTTTTTGCCCTACACCTTTCCTTCTGAACTTTTCTAGTCCCTCCTTCCATTCCTCCCCCAGTCCCACTACCTTGCCCCCGGTCTCTATCTGCACTATCTTCCCCTCCTATAATGTAATTTCCCTCCCCCCAGTCCCTAGTTTAAACACTCCTCCAACCTTCTAGCCATCTTTCTCCCCAACACGGCTGCCCCTTCCCCATTGAGGTGCAGCCTGTCCCTACAATAGAGCCTGTAGCCGATAGCGAAGTCGGCCCAGTTCTCCATGAACCCAAAACCCTGCTTCCTACACCAGTTCTTGAGCCACTTGTTAACCTCTATAATCTCCCTCTGCCTTTCTTGTGTGGCCCGTGGTACAGGCTGTATTTCGAAAATACTACCTTTGAGGTCCTTGCCCTAAGCTTTTCACCTAAATCCCTGAAATCATTCTTAAGGACTCTCCACCTACCCCTAACTTTGTCATTGGTTCCGATATGGACCATGACCGCTGGATCTTCTCCAGCCCCTCCCAGTAATCTGTCAACCCGATCTGCGATGTGTCGAATTCTAGCGCCAGGAAGACAGCACACTGTTCGGCGATCACGATCTTTGTGACAGATCGCCCTATCTGTTCCCCTAATAATTGAGTCTCCCACTACCAGCACCTGTCTGGCCTGCCCTGCTCTCCTGGTCCCCTGCTTACTGGAGCTGACATTCCCCTGACCGGCAGAGGAAGTGTCTGGCTGCAGCAGTGCTGTCCCTGAGCTGCCATCCCCCTCAGCTGCCAAACGTGCAAACTTGTTAGGGTGTGTCAGATCAGGGCTAGCCTCCCTGGCACTCTTCCCTCTACCCCCCTTTCTTACTGTCACCCAGCTAGCTACCTCACTTTCCTCAGCCTCCTTACTGTCACCCTTCCCCTGAACTACCCCAAAGACTGCTTGCTCGGTGAGCAGCAAACTCTTTTGCAAATTGTCAGTGGCTCTCAGTGTTGCAATATGCCCGTTTAGAGCACCACCAGCACCACCAGCTAATATGGAACGTCTTAGCAGGATGCAGCATTTCAGCAACATGGTGGAACAGTACACCTGCACACGCCTACACGTACTGACTGATCGGTCTTCCCCATTCAACTTCTGGATCTCCAAATTGAGCACATGGCCTGCGCTTGCCCATTATGCCTTGGAGGCATGGCAGGGGGGTGATCACAGACAAGCGTAGCTGTCTGTCCACAGCCAATGTGGACAAGCTTAGATTCATTCAAAATTAACCAGGCATGGATCCCATAGAACTTATCCGTACCTTGTACAGAATAGACAAGTATATCGTCCGCAGCCAGCCATTGTTATACTCCAGCGCACTTTCTCTTTGCATTCTCTTTTCTATTTCCTAATGTTTTGGGGTCTTCTCAAATAAAAAAAATAAAATAAAGGGAAAAAAATAAACAGTGTTGGCTACCTCCTCCACCACCACTTCCACCTAAACCGCCACATCCACCACCTTCTCAACCTCTTACTCCACTTTGACCTCCGCCTTCTACAGTTGTGTTCAAAATTATTCAACCCCCACTGAAATTGAGTGTTTTGGCCAGTTGGACATTGATTTTGATCATTTCAGTCATCTTGTTTACAATTAAATCAAAGAGGCACTTGTAAGTCAGACAAATATAACATAGCATTTATAATGAAATAACCACAAATGTCTTTTCTGTGCTCACATCATTATAAGTTTTATTCAACCCCCAAGTGACATTCAATCTTAGTACTTAGTACAACATCCTTTTCCAGTTATAACAGCTTTTAAATGTGAAGCATAGCTTGACACAAGTGTCTTGCAGCGATCTACGGGTATCTTTGCTCATTCTTCATGGGCAAAAGCCTCCAGTTCAGTCACATTCTTAGGCTTGCGCGCTGCAACTGCTTTCTTTAAGTCCCAGCAGAGGTTCTCAATTGGATTTAAGTCTGGTGACTGCGATGGCCACTTCAAAATGTTCCAGCCTTTAATCTGCAACCATGCTCTAGTGGACTTGGAGGTATGCTTGGGATCATTGTCCTGTTGAAAGGTCCAACGTCTCCCAAGCCTCAGGTTTGTGACGGACTGCATCACATTTTCATCCAATATCTCCTGGTACTGAAGAGAATTCATGGTACCTTGCACACGCTGAAGCTTCCCTGTACCTGTAGAAGCAAAACAGCCCCAAAGCATGATTGACCCCCGCCATGCTTCATAGTAGGCAAGGTGTTCTTTTCTTCATGGGCCTTGTTCTTCCTCCTCCAAACATAGCGTTGATCCATGGGCCCAAACAGTTCTAATCAGTCCACAGAACACTATCCCAAAACTTTTGTGGTTTGTCCACATGACTTTTGGCATACTGCAGTCGACTCTTCTTATTCTTTGGAGACAGCAAGGGGTGCGCCTGGGAGTTCTGGCATGGAGGCCTTCATTACGCAGTGTGCGCCTTATTGTCTGAGCTGAAACTTCAGTACCCGCATCTGACAAATCTTTTTTCAGTTCCTCAGCAGTCACACGGGGACTTTTCTCCACTTTGCGCTTCAGGTAGCACACAGCAGTCGAAGCCAGCATCTTCTTTCTGCCACGACCAGGTAGCGTTTCAACAGTGCCCTTTGCCTTGAATTTGCGAATGATGCTTCCTATGGTGTCTCTTGGTATGTTTAACATCTTTGCAATCTTCTTATAGCCATTGCCATTCCTGTGAAGAGAAATCACCTCTTCTCTTGTCTTCCTGGACCATTCTCTTGACTTCACCATGTTTGTAAACACACCAGTAAATGTCTAGAAGGAGCTGAGTATCACAGGCATTTTAAATCTGCCTAATTGGTGCTTATTATGCTTGATTGCTGCTCCTTGACATCCACAGGTGTTTTCAATACCTGATCGAAAACACTTGAATGCACCTCTGTTCTTAAGAGTGGTAGTCTTTAAGGGATTGAATAATTGTGTCAATGAAGAAACATCACAAAAAAAAATGTAATACTGTATTACAAAAACAATTGATGTCATTTTTGTTGCATTTGGTTCTTTAAAAAGTCCTTGTAAGATATCATTCTGAACACAATTACAAATGTACACTAAATTCCCTAAAACCCTTTACAGCATTGGGGGTTGAATAATTTTGAACACAACTGTAGTTCAAGATCATTATTTTTTACCTTTTATATATGTTATGTTAAATCATTTCCCTATCCACATTTGTTTGCAGGACAATTGTCCTGCTCTTGCCCCCCCCCCCCCCATTTTGCTTCCTTTTACAGCCCTCTAGCCATTTCTATGACTTTTTTAGAGCCATTTTAGTGCCCCAAAGTTCGGGTCCCCTTTCGACTTCAATGGGGTTCAGTTTCTGGTTCAGGGTCAAGTTCGGGTCCCAAACTCGAACTTTGCGGCGAAATTCAGCCGAACCCGGCGACCCCGAACTTCCAAGTGTTTGCTCAACTCTAGTCAGAAGGAATAAAAAATGAGACACACAACGGATCCTGTCTATGTAACAGATGTAATGCCTGCATGACGCTATTTTGCATCAGAATTGGATTTGGTAGCCAAAAGCAGGAGTGGGTTCAAAACACAGTAGACACAAATATTCCATTCACGTGTCATCTCTGTTTCGGATGCATTCCTGTTTTTTTTTTGGCTTTAGCAATTCTGATGGATTACTGACCAAATGCTTACTTAGTGAAGGCTGATGCTCAACAGACAATATCTGTTTTTTGGGGTTTATTGTTCTAACGGATTAGAGGAAGGGAAAAATAATCAGTGATGTCAACACAAACTTACTGCTGACACCCACTCCACTCTGCCAAGGGGGCTCTACTTGTATAAGCGTTTAATAGAACAGGTTCTATAGACATCTATGTGGAATCAGCTGACGATGGTATAAAAGGAGTGCGCTTCTTCTTGATGCTAACATTGACCTGTAAGGCTAAGTTCACACTTGAGTTATTTGGTCAGTTTTGGCTCCTAACTGCCCAAATAAGTGAAGTGTGCAGTGATTCTAAGAGCCTTGACTGTCATCTGCATGTCATACTGACTCACAGTATTATTTCACTACCAAAGCAGACTCCTTATGCGTGTTACTGCAAGGCACAGTGTTCTACACCACTATAAAGGCTCTCTGAAGCCAGGAAATAGCAGTTTTTTAATGTGAGTCGCCACAAATAAATTCGGATCGAACCAAATTTTTTCGAGAACTTCTGCAAACCGGCCAAATCGAATTTCTGAGAAATTCGCTCATCTATACTGGCCAGTAATATTTTTCCACTGGATCCAGTGATGCTGCCTCATGTGCTGCAATAAAGCCCTGCAAATGACTTATTAAAGGGGACTTTCACACTTGTTCAGAACGGATCCGTTTGCATTAGTTAAAAGAAAAATGAAAAAGTACAAAATGGATCCGTTTTGAATTACATTGAAAGTCAATGGGGAACGGATCCGTTTTCAAATGCACCATATTGTGTCATTAAAAACGGATCCGTCCCCATTGACTTACATTGTAATTAAAAACGGATCCGTTAGGCTCCGCCTCTTCAGACGGACACCAAAATTCTGCATGCTGCGTTTTGGTGTCCGCCTCCAAAACAGAATAGAAGCGTAACGGAGCCTAACTGATGCATTCTGAACGGATCCTTATCCATTTAGAATGCATTGGGGCTTAACTGATCTGTTTTGGACCATTTGTGAGAGCCCTGAAATGGATCTCACAAACGGAATCCAAAACGCTAGTGTGAAAGTTCCCCTAATCCTGTATATCTTGCACACAGCTGTGATTCTTTGTGTCAGTCTTGTGGAGAAAATGGCAAAATGAGAAATATTTGCACAGAGTTAGTGGCAGCTGAGCTTTTCCACTAGGACAAGCTTAGTAAGCACAGTCCGCAGCTACAGGCCAGCACATACTAGGAGGAGAGGCTCGCTACATCCTCCTTAAGGTGTGCAACTAGAAATGATGACAGTCGGGTGGGAGCACGTGTTGTGAACAGTCAGGGATGTGGTCATGAGACTTGTGAGGGTGTCATAAGTGATGAACAGACAGTAGTGGATGTTAATGTCGACAATCGCAAGTGGGAGCCGGGTGAAGAGGGGGCATCATCATCCTCATCAGGGGGTGTGGGTGGCAGCAGGGCCATGAGACAGCAGCAGGGTGGCAGCGTGCCAATGAGCCAGCAGGGTGGAAGCAATGGGAGATCTGGAGTCAAACACGTCCAGGGTAGACCATCTGCCTACCTGTCGGGAAACAACTAGTGTTGCACTGATTCATAAAGACAGCGGCAGACAGCATGCAGTGGTGGGAGTAAAATGCCATACTCAGCAGTGTGAGAATGTTTTATCAAGTCGCTGGAGGATGTTAGCATGGGAGTATTTAGGATATGTGGGCAGAAGGTGAAGTGCGGTCAGGATGGCACCACAACCTGCGTCAACACATGGAGCGTCACAATAAAGTGGCCTGGGAACACCATGGCACTAATGTAGTGGTACAGCCTGACACAGAAACCACCGCATCTCCTAGCGCCCCACACACCTTCTCCAGCAGTCAGGGCACCTCAAATTAAGCGGAAGGAAGCTGATGTTCCTTCCCTTTATCTATTGCTCCTGATGCTCCTCCTACTTTTAATCGCGTGTGTCGCCAGCAATCGTTCACCAAGGCAATGGCAAAGAGACAACAGTATATGTGCACTCATCCAACGGAGCATAAGCTGAACGTGCACCTGGCCAAGTTCCTCCCTTTTCATATCGCGGACTGTGAACATTTCAGTGAACTGATGGTTTGTGCCCACCCAAGATGGAGAGTCCCAAGCCATCATTTCTTCTCTAAAAAGCCTGTATCAGCCCTGCACATGTATATTGAGCAGAAGGTGGGCAAGTCCTTTTGCCTTTCGGTTTTCGATACTGTTCATGCTAGCACTGACGTGTGAAGTTGTAACTATGGTCAAGGACAATATATGTCCTTTAAAACCCACTGGGTAAATGTGGTTCCGTCCCAGACACACTAGCAACTTGGCCAGGGGATTGTAATGCTGGCTCAGCGTTGTAATCATGGGATTTCCTCGCCAATGTGCTCCTCTGCCTCCTCATTAGAGATGGCCCGAACTATCCGCCGGCGAACAGTTCACGGCGAACATAGCTTGTTCGCGTTCGCCTCTGCCGGGCGAACATATGCGATGTTCGGTCCGCCCCCTATACATCATCATTGAGCAAACTTTGACCCTGTACCTCACAGTCAGCAGACACATTCCAGCCAATCAGCAGCATACCCTCCCTCCCAGACCCTCCCACCTCCTGAACAGCATCCATTTTAGATTCATTCTGAAGCTGCAGTCTTAGTGAGAGGAAGGAGAGTGTAGTAGCTGCTGATTAAATTGGGAAATTGATAGCTAGGCTAGTGAATTCAGTGTCCACTCCAGTCCTGAAAGACTCATCTGATCTCTGCTGTAAGGACAGCGTCCTGACAGCACCCCAAAAGCCCTTTTTAGGGCTGCAACATTAGTCTGCTTTTTTTTTCCTTTATATACATATTGCAGTTGCCTGGCCTGCCTGTGTGTGAGGAGCTGCAGGCCCACAGACTGTAGTGTGCCCACTGCCAGTGCCCACCCCTGTCATTCCGTGTGGTACAGGACTTTGCATCAAAAAAGGCATTTAATTTTTACACTTTAATCTAAGGTTAGTTGCCTGCCAGTGTGTGTCAGGCTGACTTCCACTGACTGTAGTGTGCCCACTGCCAGTGCCCACCACTCATACCGGCTGGCACAGGACTTTGCATAAAAAGGCATTTAATTTTTACACTTTAGTGTAATTTCAGCTGCTCACCTGCTGCTAGTGTGTGTCAGGCCGACTTCAACTGACTGTAGTGTGCCCACTGCCAGTGCCCACCCCTGTCATCCCGTGTGGCACAGGACTTTGCTTAAAAAAAGGCACTTAATTTTTACACTTTAATCTAAGGTTAGTTGCCTGCCAGTGTGTGTCAGGCTGACTTCCACTGACTGTAGTGTGCCCACTGCCAGTGTCCACCACTCATACCGGCTGGCACAGGACTTTGCATAAAAAGGCATTTAATTTTTACACTTTAGTGTAATTTCAGCTGCTTGCCTGCTGCTAGTGTGTGTCAGGCCGACTTCAACTGACTGTAGTGTGCCCACTGCCAGTGCCCACCCCTGTCATCCCGTGTGGCATAGGACTTTGCTTAAAAAAAGGCACTTAATTTTTACACTTTAATCTAAGGTTAGTTGCCTGCCAGTGTGTGTCAGGCTGACTTCCACTGACTGTAGTGTGCCCACTGCCAGTGTCCACCACTCATACCGGCTGGCACAGGACTTTGCATAAAAAGGCATTTAATTTTTACACTTTAGTGTAATTTCAGCTGCTTGCCTGCTGCTAGTGTGTGTCAGGCCGACTTCAACTGACTGTAGTGTGCCCACTGCCAGTGCTCCACCCCTGTCATCCCGTGTGGCACAGGACTTTGCTTAAAAAAAGGCACTTAATTTTTACACTTTAATCTAAGGTTAGTTGCCTGCCAGTGTGTGTCAGGCTGACTTCCACTGACTGTAGTGTGCCCACTGCCAGTGTCCACCACTCATACCGGCTGGCACAGGACTTTGCATAAAAGGCATTTAATTTTTACACTTTAGTGTAATTTCAGCTGCTTGCCTGCTGCTAGTGTGTGTCAGGCCGACTTCCACTGACTGTAGTGTGCCCACTGCCAGTGTCCACCACTGCATACCGGCTGGCACAGGACTTTGCATAAAAAAGGCATTTAATTTTTACACTTTAGTGTAATTTCAGCTGCTTGCCTGCTGCTAGTGTGTGTCAGGCCGACTTCCACTGACTGTAGTGTGCCCACTGCCAGTGCCCACCCCTGTCATCCCGTGTGGCACAGTACTTTGCATAAAAAAGGCATTTAATTTTTACACTTTAGTGTAATTTCAGTTGCTTGCCTGCTGCTAGTGTGTGTCAGGCCGACTTCCACTGACTGTAGTGTGCCCACTGCCAGTGCCAACCACTGATACCGGGTGGCACAGTAGCTTGCCGATAAATAAGGCATTTAATTTTTAGACAGTAGTCTAAATTCAGTTGCTTGCCTGCTGCCAGTGTGTGTCAGGCCCTCTTCCACTGACTGTAGTGTGCCCACTGCCAGTGCTCAACCACTGATACCGGGTGGCACAGTAGCTTGCCGATAAATAAGGCATTTAATTTTTAGACAGTAGTCTAAATTCAGTTGCTTGCCTGCTGCCAGTGTGTGTCAGGCCCTCTTCCACTGACTGTAGTGTGCCCACTGCCAGTGCCAACCACTGATACCGGGTGGCACAGTAGCTTGCCGATAAATAAGGCATTTAATTTTTAGACAGTAGTCTAAATTCAGTTGCTTGCCTGCTGCCAGTGTGTGTCAGGCCCACTTCCACTGACTGTAGTGTGCCCACTGCCAGTGCCAACCACTGATACCGGGTGGCACAGTAGCTTGCCGATAAATAAGGCATTTAATTTTTAGACAGTAGTCTAAATTCAGTTGCTTGCCTGCTGCCAGTGTGTGTCAGGCCCGCTTCCACTGACTGTAGTGTGCCCACTGCCAGTGCCAACCACTGATACCGGGTGGCACAGTAGCTTGCCGATAAATAAGGCATTTAATTTTTAGACAGTAGTCTAAATTCAGTTGCTTGCCTGCTGCCAGTGTGTGTCAGGCCCACTTCCACTGACTGTAGTGTGCCCACTGCCAGTGCCAACCACTGATACCGGGTGGCACAGTAGCTTGCCGATAAATAAGGCATTTAATTTTTAGACAGTAGTCTAAATTCAGTTGCTTGCCTGCTGCCAGTGTGTGTCAGGCCCTCTTCCACTGACTGTAGTGTGCCCACTGCCAGTGCCAACCACTGATACCGGGTGGCACAGTAGCTTGCCGATAAATAAGGCATTTAATTTTTAGACAGTAGTCTAAATTCAGTTGCTTGCCTGCTGCCAGTGTGTGTCAGGCCCACTTCCACTGACTGTAGTGTGCCCACTGCCAGTGCCAACCACTGATACCGGGTGGCACAGTAGCTTGCCGATAAATAAGGCATTTAATTTTTAGACAGTAGTCTAAATTCAGTTGCTTGCCTGCTGCCAGTGTGTGTCAGGCCCTCTTCCACTGACTGTAGTGTGCCCACTGCCAGTGCCAGCCACTGATACCGGGTGGCACAGTAGCTTGCCGATAAATAAGGCATTTAATTTTTAGACAGTAGTCTAAATTCAGTTGCTTGCCTGCTGCCAGTGTGTGTCAGGCCCTCTTCCACTGACTGTAGTGTGCCCACTGCCAGTGCCAACCACTGATACCGGGTGGCACAGTAGCTTGCCGATAAATAAGGCATTTAATTTTTAGACAGTAGTCTAAATTCAGTTGCTTGCCTGCTGCCAGTGTGTGTCAGGCCCACTTCCACAGACTGTAGTGTGCCCACTGCCAGTGCCAACCACTCATACCGGGTGGCACAGTACCTAGCACAGCGTAGTACCACTTATCTAAAAAAAATGACAGGCAGAGGCAGGCCACCCCGCAGGGGCCGTCGTGGTCGTGGTGCTGTGATTTCCACTGTCCCTGGAATAATGCCCAGTTTTTCAGAGGCCACGTACCCTGAACCCGAAAAATTCAGAGGGCGTAGTTGACTGGCTTAGACAGGACACCCAATCTTCAACAGCTTCCGCTAAGAACCTTGGCGCACCATCCTCCTCCAGCTCAGCTTCGGTCACCTGCTCTCAAGTTACCACGCACCCGCCCGTCGCCACCACCACCACTACCACCACAGCCACCACAGCCGCTTCACTTGATCCGTCAGAGGAGTTATTTACACATCAGTTGGATGCAATTAGTGATGCGCAACCATTGTGCCAGATGATGTAGATTACGGGGATATGTCTCAGTCAGGCAGGATTACACACATGGGCGTACAGTGTGATGATGATGATGATGATGTTGTACCCGCTGCTGCTTCCTTTGCTGAGGTGTCAGATACAAGTGAAGCGGTTGATGATGACGATGTGTCCACGGATGCCACGTGGGTGCCTGCTCGAAGAGAAGAAGAGGGAAAGTTCTGAAGGGGAGACAGAGAGAATGAGGAGACGAGTTGGAAGCAGGGGAGGTCGTCGCAAGGAGTTAGTGGCACAGTCAGACAGCATGTATCGGCACCTGGGGTCAGCCAGACAGCACGCCAGTCAACGCATGCTGTTGCCACCACTAGAATGCCGTCATTGCAAAGCTCAGCAGTGTGGCATTTTTTTGTGTGTCTGCCTCTGATAAAAGCAATGCCATTTGCAACCTGTGCCAAAAGAAACTGAGTCGTGGGAAGTCCAACACCCACCTTGGTACAACTGCTTTGCGAAGGCACATGATCTCACATCACAAGCGCCTATGGGATCAACACATGAGTACAAGCAGCACACAAACTCAAAGCCACCATGCTCCTCCTGGTCCAGCATCTTCAGCCACGTCAACCACTGCTGTCCTCCCTGCCCCCTCTCAACCACCCGCCACTCCATCTCTCACCTTCAGCAGTTCCTGCTCATCTGCCCACAGTCAGGTGTCTGTCAAGGACATGTTTGAGCATAAGAAGCCAATGTCACAAAGTCACCCCTTGCCCGGCGACTGACAGCTGGCTTGACGGAACTCTTAGCCCGCCAGCTTTTACCATACCAGCTGGTAGAGTCTGAGGCCTTCAAAAAATTTGTCGCTATTGGGACACCACAGTGGAAGGTACCCGGACGAAATTTTTTTTTCAAAAAGGCAATCCCAAACCTCTACCATGTCATTGAAAAGGAAGTCATGGCATCTCTGGCATACAGTGTTGGGGCAAGGGTCCATCTGACCACTGATACCTGGTCTGCAAAGCACGGTCAGGGCAGGTATATCACGTATACTGCGCATTGGGTCAACCTGCTGACGGCTGACAAGCATGGAATGCGTGGCTCCGCAGCGGAGTTGGTGACACCACCACGACTTGCAGGCAGACCTACTGCCACCTCCTCTACTCCTACTCCATCCTCTTCAATATCCTCCTCGGCTGAGTCCTCTTCTGCTGCGGCGTCTGGCTGCACATCAACTGATTCCCCCAGCTCCCCAGGGGCTATTCCACATCCCGGATACGACAGTGTCACGCTATCTTGGGGTTGACTTGCCTGAAAGCAGAGAGCCACACAGGACCAGCACTCCTGTCCGCCCTGAGCGCACAGGTGGATCAGTGGCTGACCCCGCACCAACTGGAGATCGGCAAAGTGGTGTGTGACAATGGAAGCAATCTGTTGGCGGCATTAAATTTGGGCAAGTTGTCACATGTGCCGTGCATGGCACATGTGTTGAATCTCATCGTACAACGTTTTGTGTCTAAGTACCCAGGCTTACAGGACGTCCTCAAGCAGGCCAGGAAGGTGTGTGGCCATTTCAGGCGTTCCTACACGGCCATGGCGCACTTTTCCGATATTCAGCGGCGAAACAACATGCCAGTGAGGCGCTTGATATGCGACAGCCCGACACGTTGGAATTCAACACTCTAATGTTCGACCGCCTGCTCCAACAAGAAAAAGCCGTCAACAGTATTTGTATGACCGGGGTGCTAGGACAGCCTCTGCGGAGCTGGGAATCTTTTGCCACGTTACTGGACACTCATGCGCAATGCCTGTAGGCTTATGCGTCCTTTTGAGGAGGTGACAAACCTAGTCAGTCGCACCGAAGGCACCATCAGCGACCTCATCCCATTTGTTTTCTTCCTGGAGCGTGCCCTGCGAAGAGTTCTGGATCAGGCTGTAGATGAGCGTGAAGAGGAAGAGGAAGAGTTGTGGTCACCATCACCACCAGAAACAGCCTTGTCATCATCGCTTGCCGGACCTGCAGCAACGCTGGAAGAGGAGTATGAGGAAGAGGAGTCAGAGGAGGAATGTGGTGGCTTTGAGGAGGAGGAAGACCAACCACAGCAGGCACCCCAGGGTGCTCGTTGTTGTCACCTATCTGGGACCCATGGTGTTGTACGTGGCTGGGGGAAGAACAGACCGTCAATGACATCAGTGAGGACGAGGAACGGGAAATGAGTAGCTCTGCATCCAACCTTGTTCAAATGGGGTCTTTCATGCTGTCATGTCTGTTGAGGGACCCACGTATAAAAAGGATAAGGAGAACGATCTGTACTGGGTGGCCACGCTACTAGACCCCGGTATAAGCAGAAAGTGGCAGAAATGTTACCAAATTACCGAAAGTCGGAAAGGATGCAGCAGTTCAAAACCAAACTAAAAAATATGCTTTACACAGCTTATAAGGGGATGTCACAGCACAGCGGGAATCTAACAGGGGAAGAGGTGAGTGTAATCCTCCTCCTACCACGGCGGCAAGGACTGGACGATTTACAGATGTGTTGTTGATGGAGGACATGCGGAGCTTTTCAGTCCTACTCATCGCCACAGCCCTTCGGGATCCAGCCTTAGAGAACGACTCGACCGACAGGTAGCAGACTACCTCGCCTTAACAGCAGATATCGACACTCTGAGGAGCAATGAACCCCTTCACTACTGGGTGTGCAGGCTTGACCTGTGGCCTGAGCTATCCCAGTTTGCGATAGAACTTCTGGCCTGCCCTGCTTCAAGTGTCCTGTCAGAAAGGACCTTCAGTGCAGCAGGAGGCATTGTCACTGACAAGAGAAGTCGCCTCGGTCAAAAAAGTGTTGATTACCTCACCTTCATAAAGATGAATGAGGCATGGATCCCGAAGGGACTGACAGTGGGGGATACGTTTGACTAACAAAAGGCCTGATTACATGCCATGGCCTTAAAATGGTCCCCACGCTGCTGTATTTAATGTCTGCATACCGGATGACTTTCGTGAATTCTCCACCACCAACTAGGGTTCAAGCCGCAATGTTTTAGTCACTTTTCTGCCTGGAAAACATAAATTTTCCGGCCGCTGCTACAATAGCGGCTGCAACAGTGCCATTATTTTTCAGGCATGTGTACATGCCTAATTTTTCTGTCCTATGGTGCAGCACTGTGGCTGCAAAAACAAACCAAAAAAAAAGGCACATACAAGTGTCAATTCCCCTTCGTGATCGTTACCTTGTTGTGGTGAAGGGGCTTGCGTATCACAATGAAGCAATCATCATCACCTCTATAAGTGTGTTGGCAATGTTGCCACACCCCAGATGATAAGGCCGTTGCTTCATTATGATCAGACCAAAAGCGATCGGGTGGCCACGCTACTAGACCCCGGTATAAGCAGAAAGTGGCAGAAATGTTGCCAAATTACCGAAAGTCGGAAAGGATGCAGCAGTTCAAAACCAAACTAAAAAATATGCTTTACACAGCTTATAAGGGGATGTCAATGGGGATTCGACAATGGTTAATCAATTCGACCGGATAGGGTCCGTAACAGGGATTAAACTGATAGCAATAGTACTAGTTAAAACACCACTCATATCGGGTGTGACAGTAAATTGCACGGCACAGACGCAGTGACCGTGGTTTAAAACAGAGTGGAGGGAGCCAGCGTTTTTAACCATCTCCCGTTCGAAAAATCTATTCAATAAATGGCCCCCAGATTGGGGACGTTAGAGGATTAAACTGATGAGAATAGTACTACAGAAAATACCACTCATATCGGGTGTGACAGTAAATTGCACGGCGCAGACGCAGTGACCGTGGTTTAAAACAGAGTGGAGGGAGCCAGCGTTTTTAACCATCTCCCCGTTCGAAAAATCTATTCAATAAATGGCCCCAGATTGGGGACGTTAGAGGATTAAACTGATGAGAATAGTACTACAGAAAATACCACTCATATCGGGTGTGACAGTAAATTGCACGGCGCAGAGCGCAGTGACCGTGGTTTTAAAACAGAGTGGAGGGAGCCAGCGTTTTTAACCATCTCCCGTTCGAAAAATCTATTCAATAAATGGCCCCCAGATTGGGGACGTTAGAGGATTAAACTGATGAGAATAGTACTACAGAAAATACCACTCATATCGGGTGTGACAGTAAATTGCACGGCGCAGACGCAGTCACCGTGGTTTAAAACAGAGTGGAGGGAGCCAGCGTTTTTAACCATCTCCCGTTCGAAAAATCTATTCAATAAATGGCCCCCAGATTGGGGACGTTAGAGGATTAAACTGATGAGAATAGTACTACAGAAAATACCACTCATATCGGGTGTGACAGTAAATTGCACGGCGCAGACGCAGTGACCGTGGTTTAAAACAGAGTGGAGGGAGCCAGCGTTTTTTAACCATCTCCCCGTTCGAAAAATCTATTCAATAAATGGCCCCCAGATTGGGGACGTTAGAGGATTAAACTGATGAGAATAGTACTACAGAAAATACCACTCATATCGGGTGTGACAGTAAATTGCACGGCGCAGACGCAGTGACCGTGGTTTAAAACAGAGTGGAGGGAGCCAGCGTTTTTTAACCATCTCCCGTTCGAAAAATCTATTCAATAAATGGCACCCAGATTGGGGACGTTAGAGGGATTAAACTGATGAGAATAGTACTACAGAAAATACCACTCATATCGGGTGTGACAGTAAATTGCACGGCGCAGACGCAGTCACCGTGGTTTAAAACAGAGTGGAGGGAGCCAGCGTTTTTTAACCATCTCACCGTTCGAAAAATCAATTCAATTCAACTTTTGGGGACCCTTGGTGTTGTACGTGGCTGGGTGGAGGAAGAAACCTTCAATGACATCACCGGGACGTGGCTAGCTTGGTATCCAACCTTGTGCAAATGGGGAGTTTGCGGTTGTGCAAATGAACTGTTTGCGGTGCATTAAAAGGGAGTTTGGTCTGTCAATGTCAGTGAAGCGGGCGTAACCCCTACACTACCTGATCGATACAACATCATACCTGATCGTATACACACACTGGATGTTTTAAAGCACGTTATTCCAAACAATTTAGGAATGTTAGTTGATTTATGCCCTTTATGGATTAAAACCCGACTCTGCGTCCACTACGTAATTTTCCATGGGAGTTTTGCCATAGATCCCCCTCCGGCATGCCACAGTCCAGGTGTTAGACCCCTTGAAACAACTTTCTCATCACTATTGTGGCCAGAAAGAGTCCCTGTGGGTTTTAAAATTCGCCTGCCAATTGAAGTCTATGGCGGTTCGCCCGGTTCGCCCGTTCGCGAACATTTGCAGAAGTTCGCGTTCGCTGTTCGCGAACTGAAAATTTTATGTTCGCGACATCACTACTCCTCATCCTTCGCCTTGTCCTCAGCCTCCACTTTAGGCACAGTTTAAAGTGGTCCTCAATCATACCACCTATGTAAATCACAGCATTGTTATGCAGTTCTGCAACTGGTCAGCCTGGGTGAACGGAGTCAGCCCGAGGAGGAACTGCTCCATGTTATCAACCAAGAAATCCAGTTCTGGCTGTCCTCGCCAACTGGAGATAGGTACCATGGTCATCGATAATAGGAAGAACATTCTGTCTGTGCTGCATCAGGGAGGGCAGATCCATGTTCCCTGTACAGCACACATCTTCAATTTGACTGTCACCCGCTTCCTGAAGTCTTAAACCCAACTGCAAGAAGTCCTGAAAATTGCAAGGAAACTGTACAATGCAAAACACGCCTTCCTTGAGCTGCAAAGGCAGAATGGTGTTCCCCTACATTATCTCATATAACCGATTTCTTATTGATGCAGACAGACTGGACTACCCCCGGTGTAACTTCGGCATTAGACAGTGGCAGCTCATGCGTGACACCTGCTGTTTGCTGAGGCCCTTTGAGGATGCCACTTTATATATAATTATTTATTTGTCAGTCACCAGAACTACAGTATAAATTATGTAATTCCACTCCTTCACGGCCTGGAGGGGATGCTAATTATCTGCCCAAGCGACAGGAGAGGAGCAGGAGGAGCTAGAGGGCAACGACCAAGACAACACAAATACCCCAATAGACCGTGCCAGTATGTAATGGAGATGGAAGGAAGTCCCTCCAAGTCCCTTGCACAAATGGCCAGATGCATGCCGAGTTGCTTGAGTAGTGACAGCCGCATTATAACCATTTGGCAATTGGATGACTGCTTGCTTTCCTCAATTAGGGATGGGACAAGCGAGCTTCAGATCCTAGATCCGAAGTCACTTCACTCAAAACAGCGTTTTAACTCTGTTTGAAGATTAAAATGTATGGGCTTCGACGAGACAAATTTGTTATCACCTAAGTCTCCCGGGGCTTCGGTCAATAACTTCGGGATTTGATTTTTCAGCTTTAAAACCATGTTAAAACTTGGTTCCGAAGAAGGCTTCGGTACTGAGGTACCGATCTTACAGAAGCAGACTTCGGATACCTGTTTTAAAATGGATATCCAGTTTAATAATCAAATGCTGAAGTTATTCATCGAAGTCTTGCGAGGCTTCGGTGATAACTCATTTTGCCTCTCCGGAACCCATACATTTTAATGCTGTACATTCATCCCTATCCAAAATGTTAAACCTTGGCTACCGGTCCAAATTTGGGGCCTTTTTTATACCTTTTGAGAGAATGAGACATTTGTGGTTGGTTTTTAGAGATGGCCTGAACTATCCGCCGGCGAACAGTTCCCGGCGAACATAGCTTGTTCGCGTTCGCCTCAACGGGCGAACACATGCGATGTTCGGTCCGCCCCCTATACATCATCATTGAGCAAACTTTGACCCTGTACCTCACAGTCAGCAGACACATTCCAGCCAATCAGCAGCATACCCTCCCTCCCAGACCCTCCCACCTCCTGCACAGCATCCATTTTAGATTCATTCTGAAGCTGCAGTCTTAGTGAGAGGAGGGAGAGCGTAGTTGCTGCTGATTTAATAGGGAAATCGATAGCTAGGCTAGTGAATTCAGTGTCCACTCCAGTCCTGAAAGACTCATCTGATCTCTGCTGTAAGGACAGCGTCCTGACAGCACCCCAAAAAGCCCTTTTTAGGGCTGCAACATTAGTCTGCTTTTTTTTCCCTTTATATACATATTGCAGTTGCCTGGCCTGCCTGTGTGTGAGGAGCTGCAGGCCCACAGACTGTAGTGTGCCCATTGCCAGTGCCCATCCCTGTCATCCCGTGTGGCACAGGACTTTGCATCAAAAAAAGGCATTTACTTTTTACACTTTAATCTAAGGTTAGTTGCCTGCCAGTGTGTGTCAGGCTGACTTCCACTGACTGTAGTGTGCCCACTGCCAGTGCCCACCCCTGTCATCCCGTGTGGCCCAGGACTTTGCATAAAAAAAAGGCACTTAATTTTTACACTTTAATCAAAGGTTAGTTGTCTGCCAGTGTGTGTCAGTGTCAGGCTGACTTCCACTGACTGTAGTGTGCCCACTGCCAGTGTACACCCCTGTCATCCCGTGTGGCACAGTACTTTGCATCAAAAAAAGGCATTTCATTTTTACACTTTAGTGTAATTTCAGCTGCTTGCCTGCTGCTAGTGTGTGTCAGGCCGACTTCCACTGACTGTAGTGTGCCCACTGCCAGTGCCCACCCCCGTCATCCCGTGTGGCACAGTACTTTGCATCAAAAAAGGCATTTAATTTTTACACTTTAGTGTAATTTCAGCTGCTTGCCTGCTGCTAGTGTGTGTCAGGCCGACTTCAACTGACTGTAGTGTGCCCACTGCCAGTGCCCACCCCTGTCATCCCGTGTGGCACAGGACTTTGCATTAAAAAAGGCACTTAATTTTTACACTTTAATCTAAGGTTAGTTGCCTGCCAGTGTGTGTCAGGCTGACTTCCACTGACTGTAGTGAGCCCACTGCCAGTGCCCACTACTCATACTGGCTGGCACAGGACTTTGCATAAAAAAGGCATTTAATTTTTACACTTTAGTGTAATTTCACCTGCTTGCCTGCTGCTAGCGTATGTCAGGCCGACTTCAACTGACTGTAGTGTGCCCACTGCCAGTGCCCACCCCTGTCATCCAGTGTGGCACAGGACTTTGCATCAAAAACAGGCATTTAATTTTTACACTTTAGTGTAATTTCAGTTGCTTGCCTGCTGCCAGTGTGTGTCAGGCCGACTTCCACTGACTGTAGTGTGCCCACTGCCAGTGCCCACCACTGATACCGGGTGGCACAGTAGCTTGCCGATAAATAAGGCATTTAATTTTTAGACAGTAGTCTAAATTCAGTTGCTTGCCTGCTGCCAGTGTGTGTCAGGCCCACTTCCACTGACTGTAGTGTGCCCACTGCCAGTGCCAACCCCTGATACCGGGTGGCACAGTAGCTTGCCGATAAATAAGGCATTTAATTTTTAGACAGTAGTCTAAATTCAGTTGCTTGCCTGCTGCCAGTGTGTGTCAGGACCACTTCCACTAACTGTAGTGTGCCCACTGCCAATGCCAACCACTGATACCGGGTGGCACAGTAGCTTGCCGATAAATAAGGCATTTAATTTTTAGACAGTAGTCTAATTTCAGTTGCTTTCCTGCTGCTAGTGTGTGTCAGGCCCGCTTCCACAGACTGTAGTGTGCCCACTGCCAGTGCCAAAAACTGATACCAGGTGGCACAGTAGCTTTCCGATAAATAAGTCATTTAATTTTTAGACAGTAGTCTAAATTCAGTTGCTTGCCTGCTTCCAATGTGTGTCAGGCCCACTTCCACTGACTGTAGTGTGCCCACTGCCAGTGCCCACCACTGATACCGGGTGGCACAGTAGCTTGACGATAAATAAGGCATTTAATTTTTAGACAGTAGTCTAATTTCAGTTGCTTTCCTGCTGCTAGTGTGTGTCAGGCCCGCTTCCACAGACTGTAGTGTGCCCACTGCCAGTGCCAACCACTGATACCAGGTGGCACAGTAGCTTTCCGATAAATAGGGCATTTAATTTTTAAACAGTAGTCTAAATTCAGTTGCTTGCCTGCTTCCAATGTGTGTCAGGCCCACTTCCACTGACTGTAGTGTGCCCACTGCCAGTGCCCACCACTGATACCGGGTGGCACAGTAGCTTGACGATAAATAAGGCATTTAATTTTTAGACAGTAGTCTAAATTCAGTTGCTTGCCTGCTGCCAGTGTGTGTCAGGCCCTCTTCCACTGACTGTAGTGTGCCCACTGCCAGTGCCCACCACTCATACCGGGTGGCACAGTACCTAGCACGCGTAGTACCACTTATCTAAAAAAAAAATGACAGGCAGAGGCAGGCCACCCCGCAGGGGCCGTCGTGGTCGTGGTGCTGTGATTTCCACTGTCCCTGGAATAATGCCCAGTGTTCAGAGGCCACATACCCTGAACCCGAAAAATTCTGAGGACGTAGTTGACTGGCTTAGACAGGACACCCAATCTTCAACAGCTTCCGCTAAGAACCTTGATGCACCATCCTCCTCCAGCTCAGCTTCGGTCACCTGCTCTCAAGTTACCACGCACCCGCCCGTCGCCACCACCAACACTACCACCACAGCCACCACAGCCGCTTCACTTGATCCGTCAGAGGAGTTATTTACACATCAGTTGGATGCAATTAGTGATGCGTAACCATTATTGCCAGATGATGTAGATTACGGGGATATGTCTCAGTCAGGCAGGATTACACACATGGACATACAGTGTGATGATGATGATGATGATGTTGTACCCGCTGCTGCTTCCTTTGCTGAGGTGTCAGATACAAGTGAAGCGGTTGATGATGACGATGTGTCAACGGATACCACGTGGGTGCCTGCTCGAAGAGAAGAAGAGGGGGAAAGTTCTGAAGGGGAGACAGAGAGACTGAGGAGACGAGTTGGAAGCAGGGGGAGGTCGTCGCAAGGAGTTAGTGGCACAGTCAAACTAGTGATGAGCGGCAGGTGCCATATTCGATTTCGACGAAATTCGCGAATATTCGAATGAATATTCGTTTCATATTCGTCGAAATCGAATATTCGTCATTTTTTCTAGTTATCGCGATTAACATGCGATTTAAATAATCGCATATTGCGATTTGTACTTAAGGCTACTTTCCTATTGGTTTCATATCTAGAATTAGCGAGGATGACGAATATGACGAATGTATTCGTCTATTCCTCAAAACGAAGATAACGAAGTATTCTACATCTTCGCTTTAGCTACCTATTTGTCAACTTCGCTAATTCTAGCAATCAAATAGGAAGGTTGACTATAGAGACAGCTGTATTAGATTCATGCTATTTGTTTTTTTTTTAATAAATAGAATACTTATAATAATTTTATCAAGTAATATAATTATTGTATTAAAAAAAAAATAATCGCATAGCGAATTTAACACAGCTGTCTGGTAAGTCAACCTTCCTATTTGATTGCTAGAATTAGCGAATAGCGAAGTTGACGATGACGAGACGAATAGGTAGCTAAAACGAAGATGTAGAATACTTCGTTATCTTCGTTTTGAGGAATATGACGAATACATTCGTCATATTCGCTATTCGCTAATTCTACCAAGCCAACCATAACTTCTGTGCTCATGGCACAGGTACCATGGCACAGGTACCATGGGCACATCACCATGGGAACGTCTCCATATGCTAAAATGTACTGTCGGATTTGAGGAATTACGTTTAATCGCAATGCGATTAATTCAAGTTATATTAATCGCATTGCGATTTCAACTTAGAGCTGGGTTTATAATGGGTCAGCTTGCTAGAATTAACGAAGTTAACGTATATGGAATATAGCAGCAGTGCTAAGTTGAAATCGCAATGCGATTAATTTAACTTAAAGTATTCACATTGCGATTTCAACTTAGCACTGCTAGTGCATAGCTATACTCCATATTCGTTAATTCTAGCCTATGTAAGATAGCAGTGCAAAGTTGAAATCGCAATGCGATTAATTTAACTTAAAGTATTCGCGATTGCGATTTCAACTTAGCACTGCTAGTGCATAGCTATACTCCATATTCGTTAATTCTAGCCTATGTAAGATAGCAGTGCTAGTTAGTAATCGCAATGCGATTAATTTAACTTAAAGTATTCGCATTGCGATTTCAACTTAGCACTGCTAGTGCATAGCTATACTCCATATTCGTTAATTCTAGCCTATGTAAGATAGCAGTGCTAAGTTGTAATCGTAATGCGATTAATATAACTTGAATTAATCGCATTGCGATTTCAACGTAATTCCTCAAATCCGACAGTACATTTTAGTATATGGAGATTCTCCCATGGATGGGGACGCTCCACATGAGCACGGGAAGTCGGCAGAAGCGGCAACGGGCACTGACTAGAGCAGCCAGGAAGCCAGGAATCCTCAGGACAGGTAAGAACTACTTTTGGGAAGTAGGAAAGAAAAAATATAACTAAAAAAAAAAAAAAAAAACGAATATTCGAAATAGCGAATTTATAGCGCTATATTCGAAATATTCGCGAATTAGCGAAGTGCCGATATTCGCTAAAAAAATTCGCTTTTCGAATATTCGCGCTCAACACTAAGTCAAACAGCATGTACCTGGGGTCAGCCAGACAGCACGCCAGTCAACGCATGCTGTTGCCACCACCAGAATGCCGTCACTGCAAAGCTCAGCAGTGTGGCATTTTTTTTGTGTGTCTGCCTCTGATAAAAGCAATGCCATTTGCAACCTGTGCCAAAAGAAACTGAGTCGTGGGAAGTCCAACACCCACCTTGGTACAACTGCTTTGCGAAGGCACATGATCTCACATCACAAACGCCTATGGGATCAACACATGAGTACAAGCAGCACACAAACTCAAAGCCACCATGCTCCTCCTGGTCCAGCATCTTCAGCCACGTCAACCACTGCTGTCCTCCCTGCCCCCTCTCAACCACCCGCCACTCCATCTCTCAACTTCAGCAGTTCCTGCTCATCTGCCCACAGTCAGGTGTCTGTCAAGGACATGTTTGAGCATAAGAAGCCAATGTCACAAAGTCACCCCCTTGCCCGGCGACTGACAGCTGGCTTGACGGAACTCTTAGCCCGCCAGCTTTTACCATACCAGCTGGTAGAGTCTGAGGCCTTCAAAAAATTTGTCGCTATTGGGACACCACAGTGGAAGGTACCCAGACAATTTTTTTTTTCAAAAATGGCAATCCCTGATATGGGACGTAACAGGGATTAAACTGATGAGAATAGTACTACAGAAAATACCACTCATATTGGGTGTGACAGTAAATTGCACGGCGCAGACGCAGTCACCGTGGTTTAAAACAGAGTGGAGGGAGCCAGCGTTTTTTTAACCATCTCCCCGTTCGAAAAATCTATTCAATAAATGGCCCCTAGATTGGGGACGTTAAAGGGATTAAACTGATGAGAATAGTACTGCAGAAAATACCACTCATATTGGGTGTGACAGTAAATTGCACGGCGCAGACGCAGTGACCGTGAATTAAAACAGAGTGGAGGGAGCCAGCGTTTTTTTAACCATCTCCCGCTCGAAAAATCTATTTAATAAATGGCCCTCAGATTGGGGAGTCGGGGACGTTAGAGGATTAAACTGATGAGAATAGTACTACAGAAAATACCACTCATATCGGGTGTGACAGTAAATTGCACGGCGCAGACGTCAGTCACCGTGATTTAAAACAGAGTGGAGGGAGCCAGCGTTTTTTAACCATCTCCCCGTTCGAAAAATCTATTTAATAAATGGCCCCCAGATTGGGGAGTCGGGGACGTTAGAGGGATTAAACTGATGAGAATAGTACTACAGAAAATACCACTCATATCGGGTGTGACAGTAAATTGAACAGCGCAGACGCAGTCACCGTGGTTTAAAACAGAGTGGAGGGAGCCAGCGTTTTTTTAACTATCTCCCCGTTCGAAAAATCTATTCAATAAATGGCCCCCAGATTGGGGACGTTAAAGGGATTAAACTGATGAGAATAGTACTACAGAAAATACCACTCATATCGGGTGTGACAGTAAATTGCACGGCGCAGACGCAGTGACCGTGGATAAAAACAAAGGGGAGGGAGCCAGAGTTTTTTTTAACCATCTCCCCGTTCGAAAAATCAATTCAATTCGCCTTTTGGGGACCCTTGGTGTTGTACGTGGCTGGGTGGAGGAAGAAACCTTCAATGACATCACCGGGACGTGACTAGCTTGGTATCCAACCTTGTGCAAATGGGGAGTTTGGGGTTGTGCAAATGGACTGTTTGCGGTTGTTTGCGGTGCATTAAAAGGGGAGTTTGGTCTGTCAATGTCTGTGAAGCGGGCGCAACCCTTACACTACCTGATCGATACAACATCATACCTGATCGTATACACACACTGGATGTTTTAAAGCACGTTATTCCAAACAATTTAGTCCACTACGTAATTTTCCATGGGAGTTTTGCCATAGATCCCCCTCCAGCATGCCACAGTCCAGGTGTTAGACCCCTTGAAACAACTTTCCCATCACTATTGTGGCCAGAAAGAGTCCCTGTGGGTTTTAAAATTCGCCTGCCAATTGAAGTCTATGGCGGTTCGCCCGTTTCGCCCATTCGCGAACATTTGCGGAAGTCCGCGTTCGCTGTTCGCGAACGGAAAATTTTATGTTCGCGACATCACTATTGGTTTTTTGCTGCCTACGTGTGCCATTACCCATCCTCATGAAGGTCTGACCGGGGGACCCTCTGAGATTACGCTTCACTGCCTGGAATGCTGTGGGAGGGGGGCAGGAGCAGCACCAGCTCCATCAGCAGCAACTTAAGTCTTGAGTCTCTGATGAGCAGCTTTCTTCAGCTGCCTACTGAAGTAACCCCTGCAGCAGCAGGGCATGGAGCAGAACATGAACCATCAGATGCTGGCATACTTGGACATCATCCTGTCAGATCCAAGATCCCCTGTCCTACTGGATGGTCAAATTTGAATTGTGGCCACAACTGGCAGAGTTTGCCTTGGGCAAGTTTTCCTGCCCAGCCAGTAGTGTGGCATCAGAGCGGGTGTTTAGTGCAGCAGGTGGCATAGTTACCCCAAAGAGAACTCGCCTTTCAACACAAAATGTTGAGAGACGAACCTTTATAATGATGAATCAGGCCTGGATCAACCAGAATATCCAGACACCGGTGCCTGATGCAACAGACTAGATCAGTCTGATAGTAATGATCTGACTGTAGTGTGCTGCCACACCGAACATTGTGACAAATGGCCCATTACTTCTGATTATGTGCTGCTGCCATTATTCTGATGCTGCCACCTGCCTGATGCCACATGCCTGCTGCCTTTACTGCAACCATTGCCACCATCAACACTCTTTTCTGGGGCAACGATTGTGACTCTTCATGCTGTTCCCACCCTCACCACTCTGTTCTAGGGCCACTATTTTGACTCCTTATGCTGCTGCCACTCTCAACAATCTGTTACTGGGACAATAGTGAACCATGTTGACGACTGTTTATTTTTCTGTTCTTCTGATTCATCAGAAGAACAGAAAAAGGACAAAAAAAGAGGGGTCCTGTTGCAACCGTAAGGCCTCTATCACACTGTCAGTATTTTGGATCAGGATTTGATCATGATGTTGAAGCCAAAAGCAGGAGTGGGTCCAAAATACAGAAGACACGAAAATATTTCCATCACATGTTATCTCTGTTTTGGTCTCACTTCTGAATTTGCCTTCTCAATACTATTGCAAAAAAAACTGACCAAATTTTGACTGTGTGATAGAAGCCAATAAAGTCCTGCATGCAGGATGTCTTTTTCATCTGAATAATACCAATTTCAGATGCAGATTGTCAAAACTCATGCAAATTCAGCATAAGGCCTCTTTCAAACAGTCAGTATTTTGCATCAGAATTTGATCATGATTCGGAAGTCAAAAGCAGGAGTGGATCCAAACACAGAACAGATGAAAATATTTCCATCACATTTTATCGCTGTTTTGGACTCACTCCTGTTTTTGCCTTACAAATACCAATCAAATGCCAAACAAATACTGACTAGAGATGAGCGAATTTCATGTTATGAAATTCGTTCACGCTTCGTTTGGTGGTAAAAACAGAGTTGCATTATGGATTCAACGGACCATAACGCAATTCTACGACTGAATGCATAACGAAATGCCTTCGTTCTGTCATAGTAGAAATCTATGGCCTGCATAAAGGATCTGTCCCGATTCCATTATGCAGGAGAGGACAGATCCGTTTTGCAGCCCATAGACTTCTATTATGACGGAATGAACAACGGAATGCCTCTGAAGGCGTTCCATTATGCATTCCATAATAGAATTGCTTTATGGTCTGTGGTAACGGAATCCATAATGCAATTCTGCTTTTACCACCAAACGAAGCTTGAACGGATTTCAAAATTTGAAATTCGCTCATCTCTAATGCTGACAGTTTGAAGGTGTATGCTCCATGTACTGTGGCCCCATACATAAACTGTAAAGCCTGTACTCCGTACACTGCTGAGAAGTCAGCAGTATACAGAAAAGTGGATTTTAAGTGCACAGGGAAAGGTGTGCTTTAGGGGAGATATCTGTATTAAAAATTTAAAAAATGCATTAAGTATTATTAGGTCATTAGGGACATTTTACCGAAAAGTTAATTAAAAGTTTAGTTATTCTTTCAGGATATACTCAAATGGTTTGAATAATGCTTCACTCATAGCTCAGCTGCATCAGTAAGTCACATAGAGTTTGTATAGAACACATACTTAACCATTGCTGGGAGTGTGAGATGTAATGTAGACTTGGACCCCTCATTCTAGTGATTTCAGTGGGTTCCATTAGTAGGGCCCCAGTGATTAAACAATTATCAACTATCATGGAGGTGGTTACATAATTGAAGTTATACTATTAAGACTTCAAAACTTTTCTTTTAGCACCATGCAGTACCTTTACAGCTATAACCTGAGTCAATAAAAAGCAAAATAAAAAATAATAAAAGTCAATCTGTAAGACATCAGAGAGCATGGTTCTGAACATTGTCAAATATCCCTCGCTTACAGTCTTTTAGTACAATAGGACTTGTTTGCAGCATGGGGCATAAGATAATTAACTCTTTTTCTTTTGCAATGAGTGGGTCCATCTTTACTTACTACAAGACTTACATTGATTTTTTGCATCCTATCCACATTCACAATCATTTAGTTGTTTAATTTCTAGCAAGAAGCTTCTTCTTCAGTGCTAAATTTCAGGAGAACAGTAATCTTCAAGAAATACATTCAAGAAAGACACCTTTACATTCCTTGATTGAGAGAACATCCAGCTCTGGTGAAGACCTTAATCAATTCTACAGTAGGTCTGGAGTGTTGTTGTTTTTTTTTTTTTGCTTTTTATCTTTTATTTTGTTTCATTTAAATGAGACCTACAAAATGAAACACATAAAAGCCTCTTTAGTGTTATTATTATTACTCTGACGTTTTCTTGGAGACCTTACAATATATAAATTCAGATCACCATTTGCTTCTTTGTCAGCACATAACGTATACTCACATGCATAAAAGCGAGAAAGGATGCAGAAATTTCTGTATGCCTTAACACAATTGTCCCATTAAATTTTGCATCATGTTTTACCAAAGAGAATGATCCACTATGCCTAACTCGCCTGTTTCAGTTTCATAGCTTGACAAAGGGGTGCGTCTGAATGGAAAGGGTGCGTGACTGTTTGCGACAAATGTTTGCCACAAAGTAATGAACCAATAGTTGGTGTGTTGAACTAAATTTTGAGCCATGCACCAAATATTTCTGCCTGCAAGTCTAGGTTGCAGAGGATTATTAAATTTGCACCACAGTGGTAATTTGGTTCCAAACAAAGCTTCCAGTGCAACAGGCTGGGTTTACACATTGCCATTTCTAGCACAATTGTATGTAGTTTCTAAGGATAAAACATGTTAAATCAATGTGTTTTACCAGTAAACATTAGTGTTGAACGCGAATATTCGAATATCACTTAGCACTTCGCTAATTCGCGAATATTTCGAATAAAGTGCTATAAATTCGCTATTTCGAATATTCTTTTTTTTTTTGTTATATTATTTTCTTTCCCACTTCCCAAAAGTAGTTCTTACCTGTCCTTAGGATTCCTGGCTTCCTGGCTGCTCCAGTCAGTGCCCGTTGCCGCTTCTGCCAACTTCCGTTCTCATGGAGCGTCCCCATCACCATGGGAACGTCACCATACTAGAATGTACTGTCGGATTTGAGAATTACGTTGAAATCGCAATGCGATTAATATAACTTGAATTAATCGCATTGCGATTTCAACTTAGACCTGGTTTACTATGGTTGGCTTGGTAGAATTAGCGAATATGACGAATGTATTCGTCATATTTCTCAAAACAAAGATAACAAAGTATTGTCCATCTTCGTTTTTGCTACCTATTTGTCAACTTCGCTAATTCTAGCAATCAAATAGGAAAGTTGACTATAGAGCCAGCTGTGTTTAATTCGCTATGCGATTATATTACTTTGCTTTTTTTTAATAAATAGAATAATTATAATAATTATCAAGTATTATTATTATTGTTTTTGTTTAAAAAAAAAAGCAAAGTAATATAATCGCATAGTGAATTAAACACAGCTGTCTCTATAGTCAACCTTCCTATTTGATTGCTAGAATTATCGAAGTTGACGAATATGGAGCAAAAATGAAGATGGAGAATACTTCGTTTTCTTCGTTTTGAGTAATATGACGAATACATTCGTCATCTTCGCTAATTCTACCAAGCCAACCATAGATTACAACTTAGCACTGCTATATTACATATTAGGCTAGAATTAACGAATATGGAATATAGCAGTGCTAAGTTGAAATCGCAATGCGATTACTTCAAGTTATATTAATCGAATTGGGATTTCAACTTAGCACTGCTATATTCCATATTTGTTAACTTCGTTAATTCTAGCAAGCTGACCTATTAGAAACCCAGCTCTAACTTGTAATCGCAATGCGATTAATATAACTTGAAGTAATCGCATTGCGATTTCAACTTAGACCTGGTTTACTATGGTTGGCTTGGTAAAATTAGCGAAGATGACAAATGTACCGTATTTGTCATATTCCTCAAAACGAAGATAACGAAGTATTCTCCATCTTCGTTTTTGCTCCATATTCGTCAACTTCGATAATTCTAGCAATCAAATAGGAAGGTTGACTATAGAAACAGCTGTGTTTAATTCGCTATGCGATTATATTACTTAGCTTTTTTTTTTTATAAATAGAATAATTATAATTCTTGATAATTATTATAATTATTCTATTTATTAAAAAAAAGCAAAGTAATATAGTCGCATAGCGAATTAAACACAGATGTCTATATAGTCAACTTTCCAATTTGATTGCTAGAATTAGCGAAGTTGACGAATAGGTAGCTATAACGAAGATGGAGAATACTTAGTTATCTTCGTTTTGAGGAATATGACGAATACATTCTTCATATTCGTCATCTTCGCTAATTCTAGATATCAAACCAATAGGAAAGTAGCCTTAAGTTAAAATAGCAATACGCGTTTATATAAATCGCATATTAACCTCCTTTAGACTGCCTAACGCATTCGGCGGGCGGTCTTCTTTCTCTGGCTGGACGCATCGGCGCGTCATCTCGCGAGACACGAGATTAAGCGCTGATGCCGCCGCGCAGTTCAAGAAGGAGTTGGTCATGACCCTGCCAGCCAATGATCAGCGCTGGCAGGCTTCACAAGCACTGCGGCGATAAAAAATCAGTTTTGATCTTTTTTATCAATCGCAGCGGCTTCCTGTACTTCGCTAGCCTCACTTTTGTAAGACAGGCTTGCAATTTTTCTTGGGTAGTCTCAGGGAATACCCTCTAAATTTAGTTGTCCAAATGTCAAATAAGGGGTATTCGTCTGAAGAGGCCTACAGGATTCTGACCCAGTCGGATGAGGAATGGGAACCCTCATCTGACGAATCTAGCGGGTCAGAATATGAACCTGTAAAAAGCAGTGGCAGTCTGACCCAAAGTTCGGACGAGGAGGTTGAGGTCCCTGATACCACCAGGCGTACCCGGCCCCGTGACGCTAGACCACAGGTTGCGCAGGATCCGCTTCAAGGGCAGCAGAGTGGGGCTGGCGCTGTCGGATTACGTGGTGAGGCATACACCAGCAGCGCAGCCCTTCCTGGACCTAGTACCAGTACTGCCGTAGAACATGAAGTGGCGAGCAACAGAAGGGCAGTTGAAGCTGGTACGGTGGCACGTGCAATAGTTCCCCCGTCGCAGCCGCACAGACAGGCCCGTATAGCCCTTAGAATCCCTGAGGTGCTGGCAAACCCTGATTGGCAGCCCCCAACTTCAGAAGCACTAGTTCCCCCTTTCACCGCCCAGTCAGGAGTTCGGGTGGAGACAGCTCATATCGGATCGGCACTGGGGTTTTTTGAGCTGTTCTTCACTGTGAAGCACTTTGACCTAGTCGTGGCAGAAACAAATTGGTATGCCACTCAATTTTTAACGCCATCCCGGGAAGCTCTTATGCCCAGTCTTTCCGGTGGAAACCAGTCCAAGTTTCCGGAATTAAAACTTTTCTGTGCCTTCTCCTCAACATGGGCCTAACAAAAAAGCATCAATTGCGGTCATATTGGTCCACAAACCCAATTCATCACATGCCCATGTTCTCTGCTGCCATGTCCAGGACACGATTTGAGACCATCCTGCGTTTCCTGCACTTTAGCGACAACACCACCTCTCGTCCCAGAGGCCACCCAGCTTTTGACTGGCTCCACAAAATTCGGCCCCTCATAGACCACTTCAACAAAAAATTTGCTGATTTATATACCCCTGCACAAAACATCTGCGTAGACGAGTCCCTGGTACATTTTACCCAGTGCCTTGGCTTCAAACAATACATCCCAAGCAAGCGCGCCCGGTATGGGATCAAATTGTATAAGCTCTGTGAAAGGGCCACAGGCTATGCCCACAAATTTCGTGTCTATGAGGGTAAAGATCAGACCCTGGAGCCAGTCGGTTGCCCTGACTACCTGGGAAGCAGTGGAAAGACAGTCTGGGACTTGGTGTCACCCTTATTCGGCAAAGGGTACCATCTTTATGTGGGCAATTTGTACACAAGTGTGCCCCTCTTCAGGCATTTGTTCCTAGAACAGATTGGCTGCTGTGGCACCGCGCGACCTAGTCGCCGGGGCTTCCCCCAACGGCTCCTTACCACCCGTCTTGCAAGGGGGGAGAGGGCTGCCTTGTGCAACGAAGAACTGCTCGCGGTGAAATGGAGGGGCAAGCGTGACATTTACATGCTCTCCTCCATTCACGCAGACACGACAATCCAAATTGAACGGGCAACCAGTGTCATTGAAAAGCCCCTCTCGGTCCACGACTATAATTTGCTCATGGGAGGTGTGGACTTCAATGACCAGATGTTGGCCCCATATTTGCTTTCCCGAAAGACCAGATGCTGGTATAAGAAGTTGTCTGTATTTCTAATTCAATTGGCTATATATAATAGTTTTGTTCTCTATAGTAAGGCTGGGAGAACAGGATCCTTCCTCAAATTTCAGGAAGAGATCATCGAGAACCTCCTGTATCCAGGAGGTTCCGTGGCCCCAACCACCAGTGTAGTTAGCCGTCTTCACTAGCGACATTGTCCCAACGTCGTTGCTGGTACCTCAAACCAATCGCCACCCCGAAAAAGATGTTGTGTCTGTAGCAGGAGTGGAATAAGGCGTGACACCCGCTATTTCTGTCCTGACTGCCCTGACCACACTGCCCTATGCCTAGGGGAGTGTTTCCGGAAGTACCACACTCAGGTACACTTAGGGACGTAGGGACCACAGGACACAGGTAGTTTTTACACTCAGGAGCTAGGGTCTCTCAGGATACTTGGTTTTGAGAGACCCTAACACACAGGGGTGCTAGTGTGCTACTGCAGCTATGTGAAACGGTAGAAACGTCTCTTTCGCTTGGGATAAAGTGCATAATGTACTTCGCACCATCTCTGTGCGATTTACACATTGTCCCATGGGAGAGGAGAGGTTTCTGCAAGGAAAATAAAGAGTGAAAAGAAAAAAAAAAGAAAAATTAACAGGTAGCAAGAAAAAGAAATCTTGAGTTAGTTTAGGTTTTAAAAGTTTTATGATGTTCAGGTTTATAAAGTTCGTAACGTTCAAATGTATGAGCCTGCTGCTTGTTTTTTCTTTTTTTTTTCTTTTTTTTAATAACCACCCTTTATTTTCCAGCTGGACCAACCGATGAAAATGCTGCAGCAATGATGTGCATTCTGAGAGAAGCATTGCGCTGCTGTCAGAAGACACGTGAAGTCGGTGTATGCGGTGCTGCAGGACGAGATTTCTTCTCCGCAGTACAGGTACGTTTGCCCAGGCATATGAGCTGAGGAGAGGCGTTGGAGTTCATATGCTTTGGCAAACACTTTGTATCAAAAATCTGGCAAAGATGTCTTCCTCCACAGCGATCGATTGATCGATGTGAATGGAGAAATCATGTTTGCCAGGATATAGGAGCTGAAGTGGGTATGGATGTTTGGGCGGAGCCCCCATGTCCTGGCAATCGCCATGCCCCTCTTTTTTTTTTTTTTTTGCATATTTTTTGGCAGAGATATTTTCATCCACATCGATCGATGCGAATGAAGAAATCTGTGCTGTTCATTTTTTCTTTCAACCCAGAGGCTGAACGAAAAAAAATATCTCATCACCCTTATGCTCCATATAAGGAGAATAGCAGAAACTCCTAATGCTGGCCATACATGTAATGATTGCGGAGACCCTCAAATGACAGAGCAGTACAAAAACCTTACATGTGACCCCATGTTGGAAAGAAGACACCTCAAGGTATTCGCTGAGTTTCATATTGAGTCCATGAAAGATTGAACTTATTTTCACAAGTTAGCGGAAAGGGAGACTTTGTAGAAAAAAACAAAAAAAATCATCAAATTCCGCTAACTTGTGCCAAAAAAAAAATCTTCTATGAAGTCGCCATGCCCTTCACAGAATACCTTGGAGTGTCTTTTTTCTAAAATGGGGTCACATGTGGGGTATTTATACTGCCCTGGCATTTTAGGGGCCCTAAAGCGTGAGAAGAAAAATGCGTAAAAATGCACTCCTAAAAGGTACTCATTGGAATTAGGGCCCCTTTGCGCATCTTGGCTGCAAAAAAGTGTCACACATGAGGCATCGCCGTACTCAGGAGAAGTAGGGCAATGTGTTTTGTGGTGTATTTTTACATATACCCATACTGTGTGTGAAAAATATCTCCATTCCATTCCATTTTTTTATACAAAGTTGTCATTTACAGAGATATTTCTCTCATCCAGCATGGGTATATGTAAAAATACACCCCAAAACACATTGCCCTACTTCTCCTGAGTACAGCGATACCACATGAGTGACACATTTTTGCAGCCAATATGCGCAAAGGGGCCCTAATTCCAATGAGTATCTTTAGGATTTCACAGGGCATTTTTACGCATTTGGATTCCAGACTTCTTCTCACGCTTTAGGGGCCCCTAAAATGGCAGAGCAGTATAAATACCCAACAAGTGACCCCATTTTAGAAAGAAGACATCCCCAAGGTATTCCGTGAGGGGTATGGTGAGTTCATGTAAAATTTTATTTTTTGTCACAAGTTAGTGGAATATGAGACTTTGTAAGAAAAAATAAAATAAAAATAAAAATCAATTTCCGCTAACTTGTGCCAAAAAAAAAAAACTTCTATGAACTCGCCATGCCCCTCACGGAATACCTTGGGGTGTCTTCTTTCTAAAATGGGGTCATTTGTGGGGTATTTATACTGCCCTGGCATTTTAGGGGCCCCTAAAGCGTGAGAAGAAGTCTGGAATCCAAATGCGTAAAAATGCCCTGTGAAATCCTAAAGGTACTCCTTGGAATTAGGGCCCGTTTGCGCATCTTGGCTGCAAAAAAGTGTCACATGTGATATCGCCGTACTCAGGAGAAGTAGGGAAATGTGTTTTGGGGTGTATTTTTACATATACCCATGCTGGATGAGAGAAATATCTCTGTAAATGACAACCGGGTATAAAAAAAATGGAAAAAGTTGTCATTTACAGAGATATTTTTCACACACAAAAAATAACATTTTTTGAAAAAAAAAATTCCTTTTTCGCTAACTTGTGACAAAAAATAAAAAATTCCATGAACTCACGATGCCCATCAGCGAATACCTTAGGGTGTCTACTTTCCGAAATGGGGTACTTATGGGGTATTTCTACTGTCTGGGCATTGTAGTGCCTCAGGAAACATGGCAGGTGCTCAGAAAGTCAAAATGCGGAAATTCACTTTTTTTGCACCATAATTTGTAAACACTATAACTTTTACCCAAACCAATAAATATACACTTATTGAATTTTTTATTTTTATTAAAGACATGTAGAACAATACATTTTGCGAAAAATTTATATAGAAATGTAATTTTTTTAAAAAAAATTTACAACAGAAAGTGAAAAATGTCATTTTTTTGCAAAACTTTCGGTAATTTTTAATTAATAGCAAATAAAGTAAAAATGTCAGCATCAATAAAATACCACCAAATGAAAGCTCTATTAGTGAGAAGAAAAGGAGGTAAAATTCATTTGGGTGGTAAGTTGTATGACGGAGCAATAAACGGTGAAAGTAGAGTAATGCAGAATTGTAAAAAGTGGTCTGGTCATTAAGGGTGTTTAAGCTAGGGGGGCTGAGGTGGTTAATCGCGATAACTAGAATAATGACGAATATTCGATTTTGACGAATATGAAACGAATATTCTATTGAATATTCGTGAATTTCGTTGAAATCAAATATGGCACCTGTCGCTCATCACTAGTAAACATCACATTGACCATTATCATGGCTATCACAAAAAATTTGGTTTTTGTTGTAGTTTTTTAACACAACAAAAACTGCAACCTGTAAATCCACCCTTAGTAGTGCAGCAAAACTATTAAGATCTTTACGCTGGGTTCAGACCTGAGCGTTTCTGAGACGCGCGTACTCCGCGCGTTTATGTCGCGCGTTGTACGCGCGTTTTTGTGTGCGTTTTTGGCAATAGTAAACGCGCGTTTTACGCGCGTATGTGTGATTGACTGCAGTGTTGTCCAATGACCAAAAATCCCTGTCTATATGAAGTTTGGCCTTTCCAGCATGTTGCCAATTCATTCAAAGTTTGTTAGGCAAAGCTATGTAAATGCAGAGCGGCACCCAGAGATGTCCCTTCACTTACTATTATCCCTGGGTGCCGTTTCGTTCGTCCGCTGTAGCCCACGATACTGGCGCACCTGCTGCTGCTAATTTTTCTGTGGGAGGAGACATCCTCTTTTGCCCTGGGCATCCCCTTCTCCCAGGCTGGAGTGCTGACAATCACAGCGCTCAGCTCATATCCTGCAACCTTCCAGGGGGGCTACAGCAGACGAACAGAGCTGCACCCAGGCATAATAATAAGTGCAGGGACATCCCTCGGTGCCTCTCTGCATGTACATAGCTTTACCTAACAAAATTAATGTATTCAGCAACATAATCCCTGACAAGCAGAGCAGAGAGGAGGATGAGGCGGCTCTTTACCTCAGTGCTCGGAAGTAACTGTCCTCCTGTGTGATTAGGACAGGTTTTGACTGTACTAATAGGGCAGCGGACATTTTATTTCTTCTAATGATTGCTCCCTAGACAAAATGAGCCATTGAAATAAAATGTATTTGGGAATAGATTTATAATAAAGTAATATTTAAGTATTTTCATTTTCTTAATTCCCAGAGAACCCCTTTTAAAGTCAAAAACTGCCGGGGACCCTGGGGATAAGCCAGAAGCAGTTGCAATGACATAGCCCTGGGTCTAGCATAGGTCTAACAGCAGCAATATCCTACTACTGGCATCCCAATGATTATGTGACCATTCCCATGACAACCAAGACCTAGCTATTAAAACATAATTAAACAGTATTTTATGGCCCATAAAAGGTAAGAATTAATGTTAGGGACCACTCGAGAGGCAACCGTGAAGTGGTGGGTGGCTTACATAATTTGGCCAAAATATAAACTAATGCCTCATCTAACATCCAGCATAGTGGCAGGACGGAGCTCTAGCTGCAGTGTGCCATTGCACCTTTGTTTTTACGATTAAAACAGATATGTCAGGAGTGGTGACAGGTCCTCTTTAATATGGTATGTGGATTTTAAGGTAATTGCAAGTTTAAAGCACTGGCACAACCTGTTGTATATATTAACTGTGGGCATTCATTGAGCAGTTATGAAGGTCATCTTGCTTATCTGCCATATTGTTAGACTACTTTCATACTAGCGTTAATATTTTCCGTTATTAAGATCTGTCATAGGGTCTCAATACAGGAAAAAAATTCTTCCGTTTTGTCCCCATTCATTGTCAATGGGGACAAAATGTGACTGAACAGAACGGAATGCTCCAAAATGCATTCCGTTCTGTTCTTATACCGGAGAGCAAACCGCAGCATGCTGGGGTTTGCTTTCCATCCTGGGATGCGGAGCAAGACGTATCTGTCATGACCCACAATGCAAGTCAATGGGGACAGATCCGTTTTCTCGTACACATTTTGACACAATAGAAAACGGATTTATCCCCCATTGACTTTCAATGGAGTTCATGACGGATCCGTCTTGGGTATGTTAAAGATAATACAGCCGGATCCTTTCATAACAGATGCAGATGGTTGCATTATCAGTAACGGAAGCGTTTTTGCTGAACTCTACAAGATCCAGCAAAAACACTAGTGTGAAAGTAGCCTTACTGTAATACATTAGCACCAAATTCATAAATAATACTAATAATAATGCAAAAAGTGATAATGCTGTGATTTAGTACTCTACCTCATACTTTAAAGCTCCACCTCTTTTACAAGGATTGGCAATATACCTCTACTGTCAAGTACAGGAATGTTGGGGATATATGTGGTCAGAAATAAAAGCACTGGTATAATTAATAGTGCTTTTGATATTATATTTTCTCAGTAAAGAATATACCTCTTGCAACATAGTAGCAGAACTATTTAACGAGCTCATTAATTATATTGAATTACACTGCTAATTTGTTGCATAAAATCACTGTATGTCACAAGAATCATTCAATGCATTAATAGCCTTATTATACGCAGCTGGGGGTTCATAGTTGTATATCTAATTATATTTAATTACAGATAATTATAATCAGCACTACTCTGCCATTTTTTAAACACTTCCCACTCTGCTGTATATTTTTCCTGTTTGTGATAGATTATAGGATATTTTCATGAAACTAAGACCATTGCAACAATACAGCTCACAATAGTAAAAATGTAAAAGTGACAATGAAATATTCCTCCATAATTGTCCTTTATGTGGTTTACCTTTAAAGGGTAGATGCTGTGGCTATACGTGCTTCTCGATATTTTCTTGTACATACCATGGGAGCGTGTTTAATGGGCAGAGCCAGCAATTTTATATGGTGATTAGAGATGACAGGAAAACAGACAGAGATTGGCTCAATATTCTGTTCACCTAGTAGTAAATGTCTGTTTTGCAGTTTCTGTGTCCAAACTAATGATGCAGTCTCTGAAAGGAGGAATATGGAATTTGGAATTTAGTCTTAGCTAAAAAACTACAGTCTGTTCTTAGACAGAAGGGTGAAATCCATTCCAAAAATCCATTTAGTTCGGTAATATTTTCTGTTACTGCCTTTTGGCCACTTTGCTTAGTTGCAATATTAGTGCTAGAAATTCGTCTTCTCACCCATATTATTAGCTGCTTAAAGAGGTTCTCCCATTAACAACATTTATCACCTAGCTAGCAGATGCATGTAATTCCCAAGAAGACAGGCCCAGCTAACTTACTAAGGAGTGCTACATAAGTGTAAACTGCAGAATATACGGCTGAATGAAAAAGTAAGTGAACCGTTTGACATTACCTGGATTTATGCTTTGATCACTAATAAAATGTGGCCTTATTGTTACCAGACTAACTATTATACACAAACTCAATCTAAGTAAAGTAGTAAAACACAAAGCTGTACTGTACATGTCTTTTATTGAGCACAATTGTTTTTAGAAATAGTCAGTTGTCACTCTGAAAGAAGAGGGTGGTGTTCATATCCTGGGTTGCAGGCCCATATAGTACATCCAAGTAGAAGAAATGAATCAGCACCCACTTTTTGATGCTAATAAATCTTTACTTTATTGCCATAAATAGAATACCGACAGCTTTTTTCAAATAAGGTGCAGGCAAAAGTCTGGCACAAAAGTTGACTAAAAAACATTTGTTTAGCATCTTGTCAATTAAACTTAAAAGTTCTGGTAAAAATAAAACCCAATCCAGGCACAGTAAGATTATATATCTGCCCTATTGTGTAAGCATTCATAGTGCAGGGAGGAAATGTAAGTGAACCTCTGTGTTAATGACTTCTCCATAAAATAATTGGCAACTGGTGTTTCAATTAGGAAGATAAGATTGGAATTGTGGTTTTAAAAGATGTTTGTCCATTAAGTAAAGGCACACAAAGACTAGTTACTGACAAATCTGTTCGTCTCATGAAAGATTAGTAAACAATGCCTCAATGCAATAAACTTTTAGAAGACCTACCTTATAGAGATAAATAATGCTGGAAAAGTATACAAAAGCATTTCTAAAAACGTGGGTGTATATTAATGTATGGTTAGATAAATTATCTACAAATGTGACAATTCATAATTGTTGCTACTCTCCCTAGGAGTAGGAGCAGTTGGACTGTTAAAATGACACCCAGAGCACAACTGTCAATGAAAGAGGTGAGAAAATACCCATGGGTAACAACAAAAGAAATATAGACTCTACAAGCTATAAAAAAAAACTTCACATGCCTACTGTTAGAAAAATACAGAACATGTTGTTCATGAAATAATACCAGATAGGAAGCTGCTGCTGTTCAAAAAATGTATTGCAGCCTTTCTCAAGCTTGCCCAAGACGACATAAATATTCCACAAAAGATAAGAGAAAAGTAGTTATGTTCTGTTTGGTGGAAAAAGAACACTTCACACACTCACCAATGGGGGAACATCATGATTTAGGACTGCTTCTCTTTCTCATGGCCTGTATGACGTGATCATTGAGGGAACAATTTGTTCTAAGGTGTATAAAAACATTTTACACATAATGTAAAGGCAACAGTCCAGACCTCAAGCTGAAGAAATGAAGCATGACAATGAGGTGATTGCTACTAAAGGGAGCTCTACAAGTTTAATTTAAGAACTCATTTACTAGTTACTCGTTTACTTTCATGTACTTAATAAAAGACTCACATGAAGGTACAACTTGTTGCTATTACTTTTGTTGGATTGTGTTTTCTATGTTTTAGTTACTCTCGGGCTACTTGAGAGACCTTGCTGTGGTGTCCGAGCTTAAGACATAGTAGGATATGTCGAACTAACCTCTCAATTTTATCAGTGTGAGGGTTTAGTATTGCCGCAGAGTGCACCTGCCTTTGCTATGGTTATGTTTTTGATTGTTCTCCACATCCACATTATCGTTATCGTATGTAGGATGGCTATTGTGGTACTTGTAGTCCGTTGCTTGCATCTTCCATTGTATGCATTTTTTGCTGTTGATTGCCCCTAGCAACGGACTACAAGTGCAGGATGTGCTCCCCTATATACATGCACAACTGCATATGGGTTGAGCATATCCTGCTTGTTAAACACCACACCACATTTTCTAATGGTTTGTATAATATGTTTGGATGTGTATAAACTCTGATTTAAATGTGCCTGCTTTTTATCTACAGGCTACATTCAGGTGCACCTGGGAGGCTCTGGGCCATATCAGCCGGTCTCGGATGGGGCTCACAGGCACCTCCCACCTCCCATTGCAAGCATGGTTACATGCTGGAGGTCACTGGTGAGCTGTCTGTGAGTCAGGCCTTAATGCCCAACGGCTCCTGGTATCGCCCATACGGCACAGGTAGGTTGAGTGGTAGGGCCTCGGGCTACTTGAGAGACCTTGCCTTATTGTCCGAGCTTAAGACATGTCCTCCTAGTAGGCTATGTCGAACTAACCATCTCAATTTTATCAGTGTGGGGGTTTAGTATTGCCGCAGAGTGCACCTGCCTTTGCTATGGCTAGGTCCTGATAGTACAACAAATAGATAAAATGAATGGGAGCAGGTGGGCAAGGGGCTACTAATAACAATATTTATTAAAACATGAAGGATATTACATGATAAAATATGCTACCTATTGGCAGAAAGTTGGTCCTCTCTCGTGAGGCAACCTAAGACCTCTACTTCTGTGGTAGAGATAGTTTTGTGCCATGCATTGTTGATGTTTACTTTCATGTACTTAATAAAAGACATGAAGGTACAACTTGTTGCTATTACTTTTGTTGGATTGTGTTTTCTATAATTGTAGATAACAATTGGACTACATTTTATTAGTAACCAGTGCAGGAAGCCAGGTAAATCTAAAGTTCACTTTTCCTTTTTCCTCTTACTACTGTACTTATAACACAGCAACAAATGAAAAGGCAGTGTTACTGTGTCCTCCTGCTCAGGTGTCCCAAGTAGGTCCTGATAGTACAACAACTAGATAAAATGAATGGGAGCAGGTGGGCAAGGGGCTACTAATAACTATATTTATTAAAACATGAAGGATATTACATGATAAAATATGCTACCTATTGGCAGAAAGTTGGTCCTCTTTCGTGAGGCAACCTAAGACCTCTACTTCTGTGGTAGAGATAAAGGTTGTTGCACAAATTCTCTATATGCCAACTAGTCAAGGCTTTGTGAGTTCCACAAACAGCTGAGCAAGAGTACTCACGAATATGCCATTAACGTCCTTCAAGAAAACTGAATTAGATTTTCTACACATAGTTTTCCATGGGTCCTTTTGCAATTTTTTTCTCCATTCCTATAGAAGAGCTGCATAGGAAAATACATGAAAAGACCACACATAGAGCTATGCTGTATTTTAAAGAAAACTACATTTTCATTAGCAAAACATAAAAACATGTAAAAAAAAACACCACCAAAATATACTTTTCCCCAAGAAATGTTAGAAGCACATGCCCACCCTATACAAGTTGCCACTAAGAATTGCAGGTGCTATGGGCCTGCTTCAATTTTCTAGGATTGTAGGTCTGAACAAAGTGAAATTTTTACCACATGCACACTCATTCATCTGAACTGCAGAGTGCTAATTTAACCTAATTGATTTTCTATATGTGTAACTGATTTCCTTGCATTACAACATTTTTCACTTTAACATTGCTCTTGGTCTTTGCAGTTATTTTGTTTTCATTTATAGTTAGTTGACATTAATATATAGGCGAAAGGTTAAATAGAACTCCCAGCTCAATGCTTATTTTCAGTGACTATTAATTGCATGGATATATTATGTAAGGTCATTTTACAGATAAGCCTCCCAATTCTAATTCTATGCTTATTATTGTTCTAAAAAAAATGATACATTATAAATGCCGTACATGTGACACTTGACCCTAGACCCCTGAACCTTGACCCTTTACACTTAACCTTAAAGATAATTTCCCAATGGTATCCATTTATGCACAATGCAATCAGTATTCATTTATATATGGAACTTTAAGGCTGAGTGTACATGGTAGATTTATGTCAAATTATAATGCGGCAGATCTGCTCCTGGACAATCTGCAAGAAGACACCTGCTATGGTTTGCAACCACATCTGTATGACATGTCCTTTCTTGGTGCAATCTGCAAAACTGCACAGAAATACATAGTAGCTGAATGACCAGCAGCATGGACTTTCATTGAATACCATTGGAGGTGGTTTTGACATCAAAATCCTTACCCTAAAATGATATCGAACGATATTAATTCACATATGAAATGCTTATTCCTTCCAGCATTCAGGCTTTTTGTAGCCCTGAGATAAGCAGATAATGAAAACCATGCTTCCAGCCTGCTGTGGCAGTTGGGCCTCTTTATGCCAGGTACAACTTGATCGAGATTTTATCGCACTGAAGGATTGTTTACATTAAAGGGTTTTACCGAGATTTTAATACTGATGACCTATCCTCAGAATGGGTCAACAGTATCTGATCTATAGGGGTCCGACACCCGGGACCCCTGTCGATCAGCTGTTTGAGAAGGCACCAGCCTTCTCTTAGCTTTTCCTAATACAGTGACGACACATTGATCTGCCACATGGCCTAGGCGTAGCTCAGTCTTATAGAAGTGAATGGGGCTGAGGGCGATACCAAGCACAACCACTATACAATATATAGTGCTGTGCTTGGTGAGCACAGGAGCACCGGAGCCTTCTCAAACAGCTGATTAGTGGGCGTCCTGGATGTCCTACCCCACCGATCAGATACTGATGGCCTATAAAGAGGATAGGAAGGAAAACCCTTTTAACATTTGATATTGTTGCATGCATTAATATAGAGAAGAGCAAATCAATGATACCATATCCTTCCATATTTAAATAATATCACACGACAAAATTATCTCAACAACGGAAATATTATTTTATTAACTTCAAGCACAAAGTGTTGGGATAAATCATGGCCGCGATCAAGTTACCTTACTTTTCAACTGGTAACCATTAGAATAATAACATAACTAAATCAAATTAATAAAACAGTCCACTTTTCCCCTGCATAGGCAAAGCGACAAAATGGCGAATGTAAAAAAAAAAAAAAAAACCGGGGGGTGGGGGATGGGGGAGGGCATTAAAATTATACTTACGTGAATGCGCACTAACTGTTGGACCTCTTCTTTTAAAGCCACTGCAAGCCTCCACCATTGAAGACTCCAGCCAATCAACTTTCAGGATCTGCCACCTGCCAGACATCGCAGTTTCCAGGGATGAACCATCAATCAAAACAGCACTGGTAAGTAATATCTACCAAATATTACCAATGAAGGGCGTCATTGTAATTACAATATGGTTTGCTCCATTCTAAATTAAACAGATTTATTACTAGTGATGAGCGAGTGTTCAGGTGTTCAGGTACTCTGTCCGAACACATAGCAATATTCGTGCGCTCAGCCGAGCACCTGAGTATAATGGAAGAAAATGGGAGACAACCAGACACCCCCTGCTCTGAAGAGGGGAGGGTGCCTGGTCCATAATAAAAGGTCTGAAAGTGAGAGAAACATCACCAAAATGGATCTGGAAAAGCATAGGGATGATGTATGGATGCATCTTGGACTTCCAGGTCGCTGCTGGGAACCATGCTGTACGAGTTTTACGCCACTTTAACAGACTGACAAAAATACGCACCCCCCCCCCCCCAACACTCTTTCCTGTATACTCAATTGTATATAAAGTGCAAGTGTTGCCAAAAATTACAAGCAAGAGGCACTCCAAAACATCCTGCATATCATATAAAGGAGGGCCCCGTTCACATTGTGGTACAATTGTTCAGGTAGTGGGACTCCAACACTCATAAAGCCTATGCACTAAGGGAAAGGGCTGCCAAGAATTACAAGGAACCCGCACTACAATACACCATTTATTACACACAAAGGAGGGCATCATACACACCCTTGAAAAATTACGATTGGTGGCCTGCTGGTAACTCTCCTAAACATTTGGAGCAAGTGCTTGCTGGAGACCCTCTAAAACATTACGGGTGAGGGCCTGCTGCTGAGCTGACCCTGTAAAACATTATGGTTAAGGGCCAGCTTGTGAGCTAACCCTATAAAACATTATGTTGAGGGCCTACTGGTGAGCTGACCCTGTAAAACATTATGGTTGAGGCCTACTGGTGAGATAACCCTATAAAACATTATGTTGAGGGCCTACTGGTGAGCTGACCCTGTAAAATATTATGGTGGTTGAGGGCCTGATGGTAAGCTAACCGTATCAAACATTATGCTTGAGGGCCTGCTGGTGAGCTGACCCTGTAAAACATTATGGTTGAGGGCCTGCTGGTGAGCTAACCCTATAAAACATTATGTTGAGGGCCTACTGGGGAGCTGACCCTGTAAAACATTATGGTTGAGGGCGTGCTGGTGAGCTAACCCTATAAAACATTATGTTGAGGGCCTACTGGTGAGCTGACCCTGTAAAACATTTTCGTTGAGGGCCTGCTGGTGAGCTAACCTTATAAAACATTCTGGTTAAGGGCCTGTTGATGAGCTGACCCTCTATAAAAATTGCAATGGAGGGAATATATACAATCTCGATAAGGAGGAGGAGTAGAAAACAAGATTCAACCTTATACACTTTTTTTTGTGGTGGAAAAGGTGCATGGGAATACACTACAGTAGACTTACATTATAAACAATACATTGAAATTGCCTTTAGGTTCATCATCAATCATCTCAGCTCTCCTCTGTTGGACTTAAGAAGTCAGGGGCAATCGAGGCCTTGTTTATTTTTATCGGAGACGACCTGTCAGCATTGTCAGTAGACAAGCGGATACGCTTATCAGTTATAATGCCACCGGCAGCACTAAATACACACTCAGACAAAACCCTGGCAGCAGGGCAGTCCAGCACCTCCAAGGTGTAGAGCGCAAGTTCGTGGCACGTGTCCAACTTTGACACCCACTAGTTGTAAAGCACTGAGGATGCTGACACGGTCTGAAATGTATTCCTTCACCATCTTCCAAAACTATTCCTTCCTTGTAGCACTGGGCCGCGCTTCAGGGTGAGGTTGCAGGCAGGTAGAGATGTTTTGAACGTGAATTTCCGCAAATGTTTGCGAACGGGCAAACCGGGCAAACCACCATAGACTTCAATAGGCAGGAAAATAGTGATGGAAAAGTTGTTTCAAGGGGACTAACACCTGGACTGTGGCATGCCGGAGGGGGATCCATGGCAAAACTCCCATGGAAAATTACGTAGTTGAAGCAGAGTCGGGTTTTAATCCATAAAGGGCATAAATCACCTAACATTCTTAAATTGGTTGGAATAACGTGCTTTAACCCCTTAAGGATAAAGGGCTTACATGTACGCCCTTGCGTCCTGGTACTTAAGGACCAAGGGCGTACATGTACGCACTGTGAATTTCCGATCACCGCTGCGCACGTGGCGGTGATCGGAACAAGATGCCTGCTGAAATCAATCAGCAGGCACCTTGGCACAATGCCCAGGGGGGTCCTGTGACCCCCCCATGTCAGCGATCGCAGCAAACCGCAGGTCAATTTAGACCTGCGGTTTGCTGCGCTATCTGTAGTCTCTGATCCCACGGTCTGTGACCGCGAGGATCAGAGACTAAAATATGCCCCAAACCTATAAATTTTAACCCCCTGCACCCCGCCATATTAGTGTCCCCCGGGCGGTGCAGGGAGGGTGCTGCGAGCGGTGCTGGCGATGTGCAGGATCGCACCGCCCGCCTCCTTTCAAACGCTTTCCTGGTGTCTAGTGGGTATAGCGGAGGTCAGCACATTGCTGACCTCCTGCTATAAACTGCTGACATCTGTGCTGCAGATGTCAGCAGTTTAACTCCTTCTATACCGCGGTCCGTACGGACCGCGGTATAGAAGGTGTTAACATGGAGGGAGCTCCTCCCTCTCCCATCGGGGGCTGCTGTACCTTTGCAGCCCCCGACGAGATAGGATAGTAGAGGAGGGATCTCCCTCTGTTCCCATCACCCGCTGCTCTCTTATGGCAGCGGGTGATGGTCACCATGGCAGCAGGACGCTTTCAGAAGCGTCCTGCTTGCCATGGTACTGAAACTCTGAATGGGCTTTTGCTAAAGGCAAAAGCCTATTCAGACTTTGTAAAGTAAAAAAATACAGTAAGTACACTATATAGTGTACTTACTGTATTATATAGACACCAGATCCACTGGATCTACAAGAACCAAGTGGGTCTGGGTCAAAAAAAATGTCAAAAAAGTGAAAAAAAAAAAAGGAAAAATAAGAAAAATACATATCACTGAATAAAAAAAAAAATAAATAAATACACTACACATATTAGGTATCGCCGCGTCCGTAAAAATCTCCTCTATAAAAATATCACATGACCTAACCCCTCACGCAAATACCGTAAAAAAAAACACAAGAAAATGGTGTAAAAAAGCCATTTTTTGTCACCTTGCATCACAAAAAGTGTAATACCAAGTTATCAAAAAGGCGTATGCCTCCCAAACTAGTACCAATAAAACCGCCATCTCATCCCTCAAAAAATGAGTCCTTATATAGGACAATCGCCCAAAAACATAAAAAAATATGGCTCTCAGACTATGGAGACACTAAAACATATTTTTTTTTTCTAAAATGCTATTATTGTGTTAAAGTAAAATAAATAAATAAAAAGTATACATATTATGTATCGCCGCGTCCGTAAAAACCTGCTCTCTAAAAATATCTCATTATCTAACCCCTCAGGTAAATACTGTTACAAAAATAAAATAAAAACAATGTAAAAAAAAAAACATTTTTGTCACCTCACATCACAAAAATTGTAATAGCAAGCGATCAAAAAGTTATATGCACCCAAAAATAGTTCAAACCGTCATCTCATCCCGCAAAAAATGATACCCCACATAGGACAATCACCCCAAAAAAAATATAAAAATAGGGCTCTCAGACTATGGAGACACTAAAACATGATTTGTTTTGTTTTAAAAAATGATAATATTGTGTAAAACTTAAATAAATAAATAAAAAGTATACATATTTGGTATCGTCGCGTCCGTCGCAACCTGCTCTATAAAAAAAACACATGACCAAACCCCTCAGGTGAACACAACAAAAAAAAAAAAAAAAATACGGTGTCAAAAGCCATTTTTGTCACCTTACATCACAAAAAGTGTAATAGCAAGCGACTAGTGTTGAGCGAACAGTTCGAGAATAGTTCGGGTTCGTACCGAATTTTGGGGTGTCCGTGACACGGACCCGAACCCGGACATTTTCAAAAAAGTTCGGGTTCGAGTTCGGAGTTCGGCATGTTCTCTCGGCGCATTTTGAAAGTACTATATAGCAGAATAGTACAGGCTTAAAGCTGAAATCGCATTGCGATTACAACTTTGAGCTACCGATCACCATGGGAACGCCTCCTCCACTAGAATGTACTGTAGGATGTTTGAATTACGTTGAAATCGCAATGCGATTCTTATATATTTGCTTAATCGCATTGCGATTTCAACTTCTCAAATCCGACAGTACATTCTAGCATTTTTCCCATGGTGATGTAGACGCTCCATTAGCACGCAATCCTTCTGAAGCAGAAATCGCAATGCGATTCTTAGAACTCAAATAAATCGCATCACACTACAAGTTCTAATTGCATTCGATTTTAACTTTACTGTTTGGTTTTGTATCGCGATAATACAAAATTTGAATAATCGTGTGCGTGCTGTTCTAGCACGCTGCGCTATTCGTATCCCACTATTAAGTTCTAATCGCATTCGATGTTAACTTATGCATTTTTTATTTTTTTTGCCAGGCATCAGCAGTAAGTTAAAATAGAATGTGATGCCTGTCAAAAAAAAAGCATAAGTTAAAATCGAATGCGATTAGAACTTAAGAGTGGGATACGAATAGCACTAGTGTTGTTGTTGAGCGCACATTTCGAGAATAGTTCCGGTCCGTACAGAATTTTGGGGTGTTCGTGACACGACCCGAACCAGAACATTTTCATAAAAATTCGGGTTCGGTTTTGTAGTTCATCATTTTTTGTGGCGCATTTTGAAAGGCTGCAAAGCAGCCAATCAACATGCATCATACTACTTGCCCTAAGATGCCATCGCAGCCATGCCTACTATTGGCAAGGCTGTGATTGGCCAAGTGCAGCATGTGACTCAGCCTCTTTATAAGCTTGTGCGCACGTCGCGATGTGCTCACTCCCGCTGTGATTAGACCAGGGATAGATGCAGCTGCTGTGAGGGCGAGATAGGCAGGGATAATTGAGGAAGAAAACCTGATAAGAAGTGAATGATCTAAACCTGTGCATCAGAACAACTCAGCTGAGCTGTTCACTGAAAGTTTATTTTTTTACACTGGCCAGATCGATTTTTACCAGCACATGTAACTGGGCTGACCGGCGGCGGCCATTTTGGGACCTGTGGTGCGCCAGCTCAAGCTGCCACAGAGTCCAAAGAAAAGCTCCAAAGAATTGAAAAATCTACTCCTGTGACACAGAACAACAGCGATTCAGCTGCTCAGTCAAAGTCAATTTTTTTTCTGGCTGGGCAGACCATTTTCTGGCACATGTTACTGGGCTGATAGTCGGCGGCCATTTTGGGACTTGTGGTGCTACAGCAAAAGCTGCCACAGCGTCCATTAATCTCATGTAATAGTCGATTTTTTCATAGATATACTACATCAGGGGTTTGGCTGTGCTTGTGTCACCCCTACTAACTGCCAATATATTTAATAAAACTGAAACTGAAAGTAACCCACTTGGATAGCAAATCCCATGAATGTGCTGTTCCAGCTAGGCTAGCCAGTGTCACTACAGCCAGGTCCAATACTGTCAGCCAGAAATTAAATTTTTTTTTTTTTTGCCAGAAATATAAATTAAAAAAATCTTTCCCTGTAACAAACATAATTCTGGTGTTAGACCAGAAGAAGCACTCCTTCAGTAAATAATACTGAAAAAGGTTTAGGCAATAATTCTTCCAGTGTGGGCAATTTATGTACCAAAACGAGCATTTTAAAAATTCCGGTGTTCTGAAATACCAGCAGTCCTCTTGTAATTAATACCAGAAAAAGGCATTATAGTGTCCAGTGTTGTCATTTTGGTTCCAAAAGGCCAATTTAATCAATCTGGTGTTGGTGACACCCGAAATAGTAGGCCGCACGTTGTTACTCCTTTGAAAGGAAATAGTTCTCCCACTGTGGGAATTCATTTAACATAAGTAGCATTTAAAAAATTCTGGTGTCCAATTTGCAGCAGTCCTCTTGTAATTAATACCAGAAAAAGGCATTATAGTGTCCAGTGTTGTCATTTTGGTTCCAAAAGGCCAATTTAATCAATCTGGTGTTGGTGACACCCGAAATAGTAGGCCGCACGTTGTTACTCCTGTAAAAGGAAATAGTTCTCCCACTGTGGGAATTCATTTAACATAAGTAGCATTTAAAAAATTCTGGTGTCCAATTTGCAGCAGTCTTCTTGTAATTAATACCAGAAAAAGGCATTATAGTGTCCAGTGTTGTCATTTTGGTTCCAAAAAGGCCAATTTAATCAATCTGGTGTTGGTGACACCCGAAATAGTAGGCCGCACGTTGTTACTCCTTTAAAAGGAAATAGTTCTCCCACTGTGGGAATTCATTTAACATAAGTAGCATTTAAAAAATTCTGGTGTCCAATTTGCAGCAGTCTTCTTGTAATTAGTACCAGAAAAAGGCATTATAGTGTCCAGTGTTGTCATTTTGGTTCCAAAAGGCCAATTTAATCAATCTGGTGTTGGTGACACCCGAAATAGTAGGCCGCACGTTGTTACTCCTTTAAAAGGAAATAGTTCTCCCACTGTGGGAATTCATTTAACATAAGTAGCATTTAAAAAATTCTGGTGTCCAATTTGCAGCAGTCCTCTTGTAATTAATACCAGAAAAAGGCATTATAGTGTCCAGTGTTGTCATTTTGGTTCCAAAAGGCCAATTTAATCAATCTGGTGTTGGTGACACCCGAAATAGTAGGCCGCACGTTGTTACTCCTTTAAAAGGAAATAGTTCTCCCACTGTGGGAATTCATTTAACATAAGTAGCATTTAAAAAATTCTGGTGTCCAATTTGCAGCAGTCCTCTTGTAATTAATACCAGAAAAAGGCATTATAGTGTCCAGTGTTGTCATTTTGGTTCCAAAAAGGCCAATTTAATCAATCTGGTGTTGGTGACACCCGAAATAGTAGGCCGTACGTTGTTACTCCTTTGAAAAGGAAATAGTTCTCCCACTGTGGGAATTCATTTAACATAAGTAGCATTTAAAAAATTCTGGTGTCCAATTTGCAGCAGTCTTCTTGTAATTAATACCGGAAAAAGGAATTACGGTATATCTTCCAGTGTGTGAATTTTGGGGCTAAAAAATAATATATTTTATTGTGGTGCGAGTTGAATCGCAAAAATGAGAAAACATTCTATTAAGGGACGAGGACGCGGTCGTGGTGGGGTCCGCGGAGTCTCTGTTGCTGGCAGAGGACGTGGCCGTTCGGCCTCAGGCGCACAAAGTAGTGAACCAACTCCCTCAAGTAGCCGGCAGAATTTACAGCGATATTTGGTGGGGCCCAATGCCGTTATGAGGATGGTAAGGCCTGAGCAGGTACAGGCATTAGTCGATTGGGTGGCCGACAGTGCTTCCAGCACGTTCACCACATTGTCTTCCGCCCAGTCTTCTGCGGAAAGCGCACAGGTGGCACCTGAAAACCAAGCCCATCAGTCTGTCACATCACCCCCATGCATATCAGGGAAACTGGCTGAGCCTCAAGTTATGCAGCAGTCTCTTCTTCTGTTTGAAGACTCTGCTCCCACGGTTTTCCAGGGGCGTCCACCTATCCCTTCCCCAGCAGTGGAAGACATTCCATGCACTGACGCACAACCACTTATATATCCAGATGATGAGGACATGGGAATACCACCACAGCAGAGTGACCGAGTGTCTGATGATGACGAAACACAGGTGCCCACTGCCGCGTCTTATTGCAGTATGCAGACTGAACAGGAGGAGGTCAGGGAGGAAGACTGGGTGGAAGACGATGCAGAGGACGATGAGGTCTTAGACCCCACATGGACTGAAGGTCGTGCCGCTGACTTAAATAGTTCAGAGGAAGAGGCAGTGGTGAGACCGAGACAACAGCGAAGCCAAAGAGGGAGCAGGGGCAAAAGCAGAACAGCCGCCGTCCAGAGAGTTCGCCTGCTATTGGCCAGCGCCAACAGGGACCCAGCACCCCAAAGGCATCTTCAAGGAGTTCCCTGGCATGGCACTTCTTCAAACAATGTGCTGAGGACAAGACCAGAGTGGTTTGCACGCTGTGCCATCAGACCCTGAGGCGAGGCATTAACGTTCTTAACCTGAGCACCACCTGCATGATCAGGCATCTACATGCAAAGCATGAACTGCAGTGGAGTACACACCTTAAAAACAAGGAACCCGCTCAGGCTCCCCCTGCTCCCTCTACCGCTGCTGCCTCGGCTTCCGCCTCAAGAGGAATGTTGCCACCTGCCGAGGCAGCAAACAGAGGATGTGCCACCGACACCACCACCACCACCGCCACCGTCACCTAGCGTCTCCACTATTTCACACAGCAGCGTTCAGCTCTCCATCTCTCAAACCTTTGAGAGGAAGCGCAAATTCCCACCTAGTCACCCTCGAGCCCTTGGCCTGAATGCCAGCATTTCTAAACTACTGGCCTTTGAAATGCTGTCATTCCGGCTGGTGGACACAGACAGCTTCAAACAGCTGATGGCCATGGCTGTCCCCCAGTATGTGGTTCCCAGCCGCCACTACTTCTCCAAGACAGCCGTGCCTTCCCTGCACATGCAAGTGTCCGATAAAATCAAGTGTGCACTGCGCAACGCCATTTGTGGCAAGGTCCACCTAACCACAGATACGTGGACCAGTAAGCACGGCCAGGGACGCTATATCTCCCTAACTGCACACTGGGTAAATGTAGTGGCAGCTGGGCCCCAGGCGTAGAGTTCCTTGGCGCACGTCCTTCCGCCGCCAAGGATCACAGGGCATCATTCTTTGCCTCCTGTAGCCTCCTCCTCCTACTCGGCTTCCTCCTCCTCCTCCTCTGCTTCCACCAGCTCATCCAGTCAGCCACACACCTTCACCACCAACTTCAGCACAGCCCGGGGTAAATGTCAGCAGGCCATTCTGAAACTCATATGTTTGGGGGACAGGCCCCACACCGCGCAGGAGTTGTGGAGGGGTATTGAACAACAGACCGACCAGTGGTTGCTGCCGGTGGGCCTCAAGCCCGGCCTGGTGGTGTGCGATAATGGGCGAAATCTCGTGGCAGCTCTGGGACTAGCCGGTTTGGCGCACATCCCTTGCCTGGCGCATGTGCTGAATTTGGTGGTGCAAAAGTTCATTCACAACTACCCAGACATGTCAGAGCTGCTGCATAAAGTGCGGGCCGTCTGTGCGCGCTTCCGGCGTTCACATCCTGCCGCTGCTCGCCTGTCAGCGCTACAGCGGAACTTCGGCCTTCCCGCTCACCGCCTAATATGCGACGTGCCCACCCGGTGGAACTCCACCTTGCACATGCTGGAGAGACTGTGCAAGCAGCAGAAGGCCATAGTGGAGTTTCAGCTGCAGCACGCACGAGTCAGTCGCACTGCGGAACAGCACCACTTCACCACCAATGATTGGGCCTCCATGCGAGACCTGTGTGCCCTGTTGCGCTGTTTAGAGTACGCCACCAACATGGCCAGTGGCGATGCCACAGTTATCAGCGTGACGATACCAATTCTATGTCTCCTAGAGAAAACGCTTAGGGCGATGATTGAAGAGGAGGTGGGCCAGGGCCAGGAGGAGGAGGAGGAGGATGACAGGTCGTTTTTAGCACTTTCAGGCCAGTCTGTTAGAAGTGGCTCAAAGGGAGGCTTTTTGCAACAGCAGAGGGCAGGTACAAATGTGGCCAGCCAGGGACCACTACTGGAGGATGAGGAGGATGAGGAGGAGGTGGAGGAGGATGAGGATGAAGCAGGTTCACAGTGGGGTGGCACCCAGCACAGCGCAGGCACATCCCTGGTGCGTGGCTGGGGGGATACAGAGGATGATGACGATACGCCTCCCACAGAGGACAGCTTGTCCTTACCTCTGGGGAGCCTGGCACACATGAGCGATTACATGCTGCAGTGCCTGCGCAACGACAGCAGAGTTTCCCACATTTTTACGTGTGCTGACTACTGGGTGGCCACCCTGCTGGATCCACGGTACAAAGACAATGTGCCCACTTTACTTCCTGCACTGGAGCGTGATAGGAAGATGCGCGAGTACAAGCGCACACTGGTAGACGCGCTCCTGAGAGCATTCCCAACTGTCACAGGGGAACAGGTGGAAGGCCAAGGCCAAGGCAGAGGAGGAGCTAGAGGTCGCCCACGCAGCAGTGTCACGGCCAGCTCCTCTGAGGGCAGGGTTAGCATGGCAGAAATGTGGAAAAGTTTTGTCTCCACGCCACAGCTAACTGCCCCACCACCTGATACGTAGCGTGTTAGCAGGAGGCAACATTTCACTAACATGGTTGAACAGTACATCTGCACACAACTCCACATACTGACGGATGGTTCGGCCCCATTCAACTTCTGGGTTTCCAAATTGTCCACGTGGCCAGAATTAGCATGTTATGCCTTGGAGGTGCTGGCCTGCCCGGCGGCCAGCGTTTTATCTGAACGTGTATTCAGCACGGCAGGGGCGTCATTACTGACAAATGCAGCCGCCTGTCCGCAGCCAACGTGGACAAGCTGACGTTTATAAAAATGAACCAGGCATGGATCCCACAAGACCTGACCCTCCCTTGTGCAGAGTAGTCCTTAATAACTGCCTTAAACCATGTTGTCTTGTACTCCTGGCCACTTCTTCATTGAAAAATCAATTTTTGAAATTAAGTAGGATCTTGGGGTGCAACCCAGAGTTGAATGAACCTTCCCTCTGTCTGGGTGCCGGGGCCAAAGTACATGAAAGTGTCCTTCTCCTGTGCTGGGTGATATGAATGTTATACTTGTGCTGTCTGACATGTCTCCTTTGTGTGGGTGCAGGGGGCCAAAGTCACTGAAAGCGGCCTTCTCCTGTGGTGGCTGATATAAATGCCTGATTCACTGCTGTGGGACCTCTCTCCTCCGTGTGGCTGCAGGGGTCAAAGTCTCTAAAAGTGGCCTTCTCTTGTGCCGAGTGATGTGAAGCTGATGTTTGTGCCATCTGACCTGTCTCCTCTGTGTCGGTGCTAAGGCCTAAGTCACTGAAAGCGGCCTTCTCCTGTGCTGGCTGATATAAATGCCTGAATCTCTGCTGTGGGACCTCTCTCCTCTTTCTGGGTGCAGGGTCAAAGTCTCTAAAAGTGCCCTTCTCCTGTGGTGGTTGATGTGAAACTGATGCTTGTGCTATCTGACCTGTCTCCTCTGTGTCGGTGCTAAGGCCTAAGTCACTGAAAGCGGCCTTCTCCTGTTCTGGCTGATATAAATGCCTGATTCTCTGCTGTGGGACCTCTCTCCTCCGTGTGGCTGCAGGGGTCAAAGTCTCTGAAAGTGCCATTCTCCTGTGGTGGTTGATGTGAAACTGATGCTTGTGCTATCTGACCTGTCTCCTCTGTGTCGGTGCTAAGGCCTAAGTCACTGAAAGCGGCCTTCTCCTGTGCTGGCTGATATAAATGCCTGAATCTCTGCTGTGGGACCTCTCTCCTCTTTCTGGGTGCAGGGGTCAAAGTCTCTAAAAGTGCCCTTCTCCTGTGGTGGTTGATGTGAAACTGATGCTTGTGCTATCTGACCTGTCTCCTCTGTGTCGGTGCTAAGGCCTAAGTCACTGAAAGCGGCCTTCTCCTGTTCTGGCTGATATAAATGCCTGAATCTCTGCTGTGGGACCTCTCTCCTCCGTCTGGGTGCAGGGGTAAAAGTCTCTCAAAGTGGCCTTCTCTTGTGCTGGGTGATGTGAAGCTGATGTTTGTGCCATCTGACATGGTTGCCGGGGTCCCATTAAATGGTGGCCTACTCCTGTGGTGGGTGATCTAAATGCATGATTCTCTGTTGTGAAAACCTCTCTCCTACGTCTGGATGCAGGGGTCAAAGTCTCTCAAAGTGGCCTTCTCTTGTGCTGGGTGATGTGAAGCTGATGTTTGTGCCATCTGACATGGTTGCCGGGGTCCCATTAAATGGTGGCCTACTCCTGTGGTGGGTGATCTAAATGCATGATTCTCTGCTGTGAAAACCTCTCTCCTCCGTCTGGGTGCAGGGGTCAAAGTCTCTCAAAGTGGCCTTCCTCTTGTGCTGGGTGATGTGAAGCTGATGTTTGTGCCATCTGACATGGTTACCGGGGTCCCATTAAATGGTGGCCTACTCCTGTGGTGGGTGATCTAAATGCATGATTCTCTGCTGTGAAAACCTCTCTCCTCCGTCTGGGTGCAGGGGTCAAAGTCTCTCAAAGTGGCCTTCTCTTGTGCTGGGTGATGTGAAGCTGATGTTTGTGCCATCTGACATGTTGCCGGGGTCCCATTAAATGGTGGCCTACTCCTGTGGTGGGTGATCTAAATGCATGATTCTCTGCTGTGAAAACCTCTCTCCTCTGTCTGGGTGCTGGTCCAAAATACATGAGAGTGGCCTTCTCCGGTGGTGGTTGATATGACGCATGATTCCTTGCTGTGGGACCTGTATCCTCTGTCTGGGTGCTGGTCCAAAATAAATGAGAGTGGCCTTCTCCGGTGGGGGTTGATATGACGCATGATTCCTTGATGTGGGACCTCTCTCCTCTGTTTGGGTGCTGGTCCAAAATACATGAGAGTGACCTTCTCCGGTGGTGGTTAATATGACGCATGATTCCTTGCTGTGGGACCTGTATCCTCTGTCTGGGTGCTGGGCCGAAATAAATGAGAGTGGCCTTCTCCGTTGGTGGTTGATATGAGGCATGATTCCTTGCTGTGGGACCTATCTCCTCTGTCTGGGTGCTGGTCCAAAATAAATGAGAGTGGCCTTCTCCGGTGGGGGTTGATATGACGCCTTATTCCTTGATGTGGGACCTCTCTCCTCTGTCTGGGTGCTGGTCCAAAATACATGAGAGTGGCCTTCTCCGGTGGTGGTTGATATGACGCATGATTCCTTGCTGTGGGACCTGTATCCTCTGTCTGGGTGCTGGGCCGAAATAAATGAGAGTGGCCTTCTCCGTTGGTGGTTGATATGAGGCATGATTCCTTGCTGTGGGACCTGTCTCCTCTGTCTGGGTGCTGGGCTAAAATAACTGAGAGTGGTCTTCTCCGTTGGTGGTTGAAATGACGCATGATTCCTTGCTGTGGGACCTGTATTCTCTGTCTGGGTGCTGGTCCCAAATAAATGAGAGTGGCCTTCTCCAGTTGGTGGATGATATGACGCATGATTCCTTGCTGTGGGACCTCTCTCCAATTGATATTGGTTAATTTTTATTTATTTTATTTTATTTTAATTCATTTCCCTATCTACATTTGTTTGCAGGGGATTTACCTACATTTTGCTGCCTTTTGCAGCCCTCTAGCCCTTTCCGGGAGTCTTTTACAGGCTTTTTAGTGCCCAAAAGTTCGGGTCCCCATTGACTTCTATGGGGTTCGGGTTCGGGATGAAGTTCGGGTTGAGTTCGGATCACGAACCCGGACATTTTCCGGAAGTTCGGCCGAACCTCTCGAACCCGAACATCCAGGTGTTCGCTCATCTCTACAAGCGACCAAAATGTCATATGCACCCCAAGATAGTGCCAATCAAACCACCATCTCATCCCGCAAAAAATGAGCCCCTACATAAGACAGTTGCCCAAAAAATAACAGCCAAACAGGGTTAACAGCCAAACAAAACTCAATTTTTATTGCCCCAATTCTGTAGTTTGCAGAAACACCCCATATGTGGTCGTAAACTGCTGTATGGCCAAACGGCAGGGCGTAGAAGGAAGGGAACGCCATATGGTTTTTGGAAGGCAGATTTTGCTGGACTGGTTATTTGACACCATGTCTTATTTGAAGCCCCCCTGATGCACCCCTACAGTAGAAACTCCAAAAAAGTGACCCCATTTTGGAAACTACGGGATAAGGTTTCAGTTTTGTATTATTATTTTAAGGTAAATATGATTTTTGGTTGCTCTATATTACACTTTTTTTGATGCAAGGTAACAAAAAATAGAAATTCCGAAATTTCATCTCCATTTGCCAATAACTCTTGTGGAACACCTAAAGGGTTAACAAAGTTTGTAAAGTCAGTTTTGAATACCTTCACGGGTGTAGTTTCTTAGTCGGAGTCACTTTTTTGGAGATTCTACTCTAGGGGTGCATCGGGGGCTTCGAATGGGACATGGTGTCAAAAATCCAGTCCTGCAAAATCCGCCTTCCAAAAACCATATGGCGTTCCCTTCCTTCTGTGCCCTGCCGTTTGGCCATACAGCAGTTTACGCCCACATATGGGGTGTTTCTGCAAACTACAGAATCGGGGCAATAAAAATTGAGTTTTGTTTGGCTGGTAACACTTGCTTTGTTACTGGAAAAAATGGATTCAAACGGAAAATTTTCCAAAAAAATCGAAATTCTGAAATTTTATCTCCATTTGCCATTAACTCTTGTGGAAAACCTAAAGGGTTTGCGCCGTGCAATTTACTGTGATACCCTATATGAGTGGTGGGCAGTGGGCACAGTACAGTCAGTGGGCCTGACACACACTGGCAGGCAACTGCAATTATATTAAAGGGTAAAAATGAAATGACTTTTTTATCTGCAAGGTATTGTGCCATCCTATATGAGTGGTGGGCAGTGGGCACAGTACAGTCAGTGGGCCTGACACACACTGGCAGGCAACTGCAATTATATTAAAGGGTAAAAATGAAATGACATTTTTATCTGCAAGGTACTGTGCCACCCAATATGAGTGGTGAGCACTGGCAGTGGGCACAGTACAGTCTGCGGGCCTAACACACACTGGCAGGCAACTGCAATTATATTAAAGGGTAAAAATTAAATGACTTTTTGATCTGCAAGGTACTGTGCCACCCTATATGAGTGATGTGCACACAGTACAGTCTGTGGGCCTGTGGCCTCTCACACACAGGCAGGCAACTGCAATATATATATATATATAGAAAAAATAAATAAAAGCAGACTGATGTACCAGCCATAAAAAGGGCTTATTGGGGTGCTGTCAGGACGCTGTCCTTACAGCAGTTGAGTCTTTGAGGACTGGAGTGGACACAGAACACTGGCCTAGCTAACGCTTTCCCTATTAATTCAGCATCAGCAGCACTCTCCCTGCTCTAACTAACACTGCAGCTTCAGAATGAATCTGAGATGGATGCTGTCCTTGCTTTTTGATAGGAGATGGGAGGGTCTGGGAGGGAGGGTATGCTGATTGGCTGGAATGTGTCTGCTGACTGTGAGGTACAGGGTCAAAGTTTGCTCAATGTTCATGTATAGGGGGCGGACCGAACATCGCATTTGTTCGCCCGCCGCGGCGAACGCGAACATGCAATGTTCGCCGGGAACTGCTCGCCGGCAATTAGTTTGGGACATCTCTACTGGCGTGGTGTCATGAAAGTGTCCCATTGTCTCCCTTAATACTGCTGTGTGTTCCCCATGTCTCTCTTCCTCGTACGGACTCTGGCGGCCTCGTGGTCAGATGGAAAATTTTGGAGCAATCTCTCGACAAGTACCTTCTGGTATTGCACCATTTTACTTATCCCCTCCACCACAGGAATGAGACATGAGAAGTTCTTTTTGTAGCGGGGGTCGAGAAGGGTGAACACCCAGTAATCTGTGTTATCTAAAATGCATATAACGCGAGGGTCGCGGGAAAGGCAGTCTATCATGAAGTCAGCCATGTGTGCCAGAGTACTAACAGGCAAGACATCAATGTCAACATCAGGATGACTCTCCATTCCCTCATCTTCCTCCTCTTTTGCCCATCTACGCTGAACAGATGGAATTAATGTTCCATGGGTACTACCCTCTGTAGCAGAGGCAACTGTTTCCAGCTCCTCCTCCTCCTCTTCATGGCCCAATTCACTCTGAGAAGACGAACTGTTGGTGGTCTAGCTATCACCCTGTGTAATGTTCTCCCCCATTTCCTCGTCTGCCACATTCACAGCATCCTTCTTAATTGTGAGCAGTGATCGTTTGAGTAGACACAGCAGTGGGATAGTTACACTTATAATAGCGTTATCGCCACTAACCATCTGTGTGGCTTCATCAACATTTTTTAAAACCTCACAGAGGTCTGACATCAATGCCCAATTCTCACTTGTGAATAGTGGCAGTTGACTGGAAAGGCGACAACCATGTTGCAGCTGGTATTCCACAACTGCCCTCTGCTGCTCACAAAGCCTGGCCAACATGTAGAACGTAGAGTTCAAGCGTGTGCTCACATTGCACAACAGTCGGAGAGCTGGAAGCCGCAAGTGCTGCTGCAGCGTTGACAGATCGGCTAAAGCTGTGGACGACTTGAGAAAATGGGCAAACACGCGGCACGCCTTCACTAGTAGCTCTGCTAAATTGGGGTAGGTTTTTATAAACAGCTGAACCGCTAAGTTTAAGACATGGGCTAGGCATGGGATGTGTTTCAGGTTGCTGACTTCCAAAGCCGCCACCAAGTTACGGCCATTTGAGACACAACCATGCCTGGTTGTAGGTTGAGTGGTGAGAGCCACAGCTTGGTCTGGTCCCTTATACCCTGCCAAAGCCTGCGGCGGTGTGCTGTTTGTCCCCTAAGCAGATCAGCTTTAGCACGGCCTGTTGACGCTTACCCACAGCAGTGCTACACTGCTTCCAGCTAGCGACTGATAAATGACTGCTGTTGGAGGTGGAAGTGGAGGAGGAGGCGGAGAAGGAGGAGAAGTGGGGGTTGGAGCCAGTAACATAGCTGTTCGTAGGAACCCTGATGGATGTAGGGCCCGCAATCCTGGGGGTGTGTAGCACCTGTGCCATCCCAGGGTACGACTCACTCCCGGCCTCCACAACATTCACCCAGTGTGCGGTCAGAGAAATGTAGCGTCCCTCGCCACCAGCACTTGTCCATGTGTCCATGGTGAGGTGGACCTTCCCAGTAAGTGCGTTGGTCAGGGCATGGTTGATGTTCTGGGACACATGCTGGTGTAAGGCAGGCACGGCACACCGTGAAAAATAGTGGTGGCTGGGGACTGCGTACCGAGGGACGGCCACCGACATCAGGCTGCAGAAGGCCTCAGTGTCCACAAGCCTAAATTGCAACATTTCAAGGGCCAGTAATTTCGAAAGTTGCGTATTTAGTGCTATGGCCTGTGGGTGGGTATTCGCGCTTGCGTTTAAATGCCTGTATTATCCACATTTGGATGCTGCGCTGGGACAGGGAAGTGGATACTGTTGCTGACGTTCATGCGAAGGTCCGGGTGCAGGGCGAGGGGCATCCGGGCCTGCACCTTCGACAGGGGATTGGCCAACAGTGCGTAACACAGGGGAAGAGTAGGCAGTGGTTGGATGCCATGCGGCGGATCATGCGAGTGGTGGTGAGGTTGCTAGTGTTCACGCCCAGTCATGTTTTGGTACGGCATCAGTTGCAAACTACCAGTCTTTTGTCGTCTGCACTTTCCTCAAAAAAGCGCCATACTGCGGAATACCTATCCCTTGGCAAGGTAGATTAACGCATGTGGGTTCTCCGTGTAACGGTTGCGGGCCTGTTTGGTGTGAGCCGACTTCTCCCTTTTGCAACCCCCCTGCCTCTTCCAGACTGTTGCGGTGCTGCGGATCCCTCTCCCTCTGTACTGCTGTCCTCGCTTGGCTTTTCACCTTCCCATGTTGGGTCAGTGACCTCATCGTCCACCACCTCCTCTTCTACTTCCTCACTCTGTTCATCCTCCTGACTTGACCTAACCACAAGCTCAGTGATTGACAATTGTGTCTCATCATCATCCACCTCGTGAACGAATGATCGCAGTTCACCACTGTCATCTTCTTGAGACTATAATGGCTCTAGAGGTTGGGAATCAGGGCACAATATCTCAGGTACCTCTTCAAGCGTGCTTAGCGAGAGAGCCAAACCAAGTACTGGCGATGAAAAGAGGTAATGTGAATATCCGAGTGTGAGATAACTTGTTTGGCCAGACGGGACATGATGGGAGGAAGGAGGATCAGAGTGAGGTTTCGGTTGACCAGACTCTTGGCTACAGAGACTGGACTTAGTGGAAGAGAGGGTGGTGCTTAACCGACTGGAAGCATTATCTTTAGCCATTCAACTGACCACCTATTTACACTGGTCCGACTTGGACAGTGTTGTCCTGCACCGCCCATCTAAGTTGGACATGAAGCTGGGTAAGGTGGATTTTTTTGTTTTTTTCTAGTGCACTTGCAGCACACACAGTTTCATTGTGCCCAGGGACACGGCCTCTGCTTGCACCATCAGCCTTCTTCATAATAATGGTTTTGTCTGTAGATGTGGCGCAGATCATTTTACTGTCTGCTAAATACACAATTTTCTAATGGAGGACAGTATTGGGTACAGAACACTACCGATTTTGGACGCCTTTTTAGGCCCAGATTAATGGAAGTTGTAATATACACAGTGTTTTCAGATTCAGTCCAGTATGGGATACAAAAACCCACAGATTGTGGACACTTTACCAGGCCCAGATAAATGGAAACTGTAATGTACACAGTGTTTTCAGATTCAGTTCATTATGGGATGCAAAAACCCACTGATTTTGGACAATTTACTAGGTCCAGATTATTGGAAATTGTAATATACCCACTTTTTTCAGATTCAGTTCAGTGTGGAATACAAAAACCCACCGATTTTGGACACTTTACTAGGCCCAGATTAATGGAAGTTGTATTATACACAGTGTTTTCAGATTCAGTTCAGTATTGGATACAAAAAGCCACTGGTTTTGGACACTTTACTAGGCCCAGATTAATGGAAGTTGTAATATACACAGTGTTTTCAGATCCAGTTCAGTATGGGATACAAATTTGTCCCAAATAAAATGTATTCTCTGCTGGAATACTGTATTTCCGGTTGCGGCCTATCGCACACACAAATATGCCCAAAACTAGTTAAATTTTCCAAAAATATAAATAATTCTCTGTTGGCGTAATGAATATAACGGTTGCCGATTGGATGCACACACAGATGTGCCCCAAACTACTGTAGTTAAATTTGTCCCAAATACAAATAATTATATGCTGGAATACTGTATATATGGTTGCGGCCTAAACGCACACACAGATGTGCCTAAAACTAGTTAAATTTGTCCCAAATAAAATGTATTCTCTGCTGGAATACTGTATATACGGTTGCGGCTTAAACGCACACACAGATGTGCCTAAAACTAGTTAAAGTTGCCTAAAATATAAATAATTCCTTGCTGTAGTAATCAACATAACTGTTGCGGACTGAACGCTCACACAGATGTGTCACAAATAAGGTTAATTTCCCCAGAATTTTTATTTTCTCTGATGGTATGGTGTATATCTCACTAGCAGGCACATTCTAGTGATTAAGCCCCTTTTTATAATGTCTGCTAAACATACTGCTTTCTTATGGCATATTGTACATCTCACTTGCAGACACACTCTAGTGAATAAGCCCCTTTTGTAATGTCTGCTAAACATACTGCTTTCTGATGTCGTTCTGTAGATCTCACTAATATCAAATCTTTCAGTCTTTTAAAAGCTTTTGGGTATTTAAAAAAGTGATTTTCAAGCCCTGCACTATCTGTCCCTTCCTGAAGAAGCCTGTCTCTGATACTGCTGAATTTAACCCTTGGTAAACAAAAAAAAAAATTTTCTGCACTGCTGTTCAAACACATACTGTAGTCCATAAGAGGACTATTTGGTCTTTCAATAGTTTTTTAGTTAAGCCTGTGAATTTCCAGCAAAACGCTATCTGTCCCTGCCTACTGTCTGCTCTCCCTGACACTGAATGATCCGAGCGCGGGACATTGGCTCCTATATAAACTGGGATCACGTGTTCCGGCCAGACAATCAATGTATGGCTAATAGCTAACATGGCTATGGCATTACAGTGATAGCGATGCTCGAGCTGAACCGGTACTTGGCCGAGTACCGCCACATGCCGAGCATAGCAATGCTTGAGCCAAATCGGTAGTCGGCCGAGCATGCTCACTCATCGCTATTTATTACGAATTTCATAAAAACTCTCTGCCAAACGAATACGGAGAAAAAATCATGGAAAACTGTGCCCACTATGTTACAGTTATGCAATGCAATGGAAAAAGGGCAGAGAGGATGAAGTCTGAGGATAAAGTGATCCTAGGAGGAGGGGCTTTCTGACAGCCACCCTATTTGGCTAACAGCCTATCAGCCAATCACGGTGCAGGATGTTGGCTGGTCATTCAGGCTCTATGCTATGTGTAAACCACAGATGCCATTGTGAGCTCAGCCAGTGATATGAGAGGACATGTCCTGACAAATGCCAATTTCAGACATAAAGCAGCCATATTAGGGTGGTGTAGGGATAGTTTGGGGACATATTTGGTTAGGTTGATTGTACTATGAGGTAGAAAAGTCAGAGCTTTGTATGTCTGTGTGGATTTTACAATGATGGCAACTGCTGAAAAGTTGAAAGCTGTTCATATAATGTATAGTGTTGAGCGAACAGTTCGAGCATAGTTCGGGTTCGTACCGAATTTTGGGGTGTTCGGGACCCGGACCTGGACCCGAACATTTTCAAAAAAGTTCGGGTTTGGGTCCGTTGTTCGGCGATTTCTTCCTGCTTTCTGAAGAGCTGCACAGCTGCCAATCAGCTAGCGTTTTACTTCTTGCCCTAATAAGGCATCACAGCCATGCCTACTAATGGCATGGCTGTGATTGGCCAAGTGCAGCATGTGACCGAGCCTCTATTTTAGCTGGAGTCATACAATTGCTAAAGTAGCAATACCATAAATCAGTGATTTCAGCTGTGGCTGGCCAAGTATAATAGTGTCCGGCAAAGGATATATTTTGTTCTGGTGTGAAATTCAATTGCCAAAATAGCAATCCCCTAAATCTGGTGTCCCACCAGTGGCTGGCAAAGTATAATAGTGTCCGGCAAAGGATATATTTTGTTCTGGGGTGAAATTCAATTGCCAAAATAGAAATACCATAAATCAGTGGTTTCAGCAGCGGCTGGCCAAGTTTAATAGTATCTGTCAAAGGATAGATTTTGTTCAGGGGTGAAATTCACTTGCCAATATAGCAATACCCTGAATCTGGTTTTCCAGCTGTTGCAGGCCAAGTGTTAATCTGTCCGTAAAAGGGTATATTACACTCAAGGTGTATCTACAAGTGATGAGAGAGTCATCCTCAATAACTTCACACTACTGTGCATCTCCAAGTGTTCTCTGCTGTGGGACCTCTCTCCTCTGTCTGGGTGCTGGGGCCTAAATAACTGAAAATGGCCTTCTCCAGTGGTGGGTGATATGACACCTTATTCTTTGCTGTTGGACCTCTGTCTGGGTGCTGGGGCCTAAATAACTGAAAGTGGCCTTCTCCAGTGGTGGGTGATATGATGCATTATTCTCTGCTGTGGGACCTCTCTCCTCTGTCTGGGTGCTGGGGCCTAAATAACTGAAAGTGGCCTTCTCCAGTGGTGGGTGATATGACGCATGATTCCTTGCTGTGGGACCTCTCTCCTCGGTCTGGGTGCTGGGCCTAAATAACTGAAAGTGGCCTTCTCCGGTGTTGGTTGATATGACGCATGATTCTTTGCTGTGGGACCTCTCTCCTCTGTCTGGGTGCTGGGCCGAAATAACTGAGAGTGGCCTTCTCCGGTGGTGGTTGAAATGACGCATGATTCCTTGCTGTGGGACCTGTATTCTCTGTCTGGGTGCTGGTCCCAAATAAATGAGAGTGGCCTTCTCCAGTGGTGGATGATATGACGCATGATTCCTTGCTGTGGGACCTCTCTCCAATTGATATTGGTTAATTTTTATTTATTTTATTTTAATTCATTTCCCTATCCACATTTGTTTGCAGGGCATTCATCTACATTTTGCTGCTTTTGCAACCCTCTAGCCATTTCCTGGACTATTTTACAGCCTTTTTAGTGCCCAAAAGTTCCGGTCCCAATTGACTTCAATGGGGTTCGGGTTCGGGATAAAGTTCAGGTCGAGTTCGGATCCTGAACCCGAACATTTTCGGGAAGTTCAGCCGAACTTCTCGAACCCGAACATCCAGGTGTTCGCTCAACTCTAATAATGTACTGTAATGCATGCACCATAGTCCTGCACAAAGATCTTTTCTTTTTCTGTGCATGAGTAGCCAGCCTTTTTCCCCACAATATCCAGCTTTTTCTAGTGTTTATAATTACACAGTTCATCACATTTTACTGTGTCAATATGATAGTTTAATTCAGTGCATTTTAGTGTATCAGTATACCAATACTGGTATATAAACATACCAGTTTAATTCAATTCATTTTCATGCATCAATATACCAATTTAATTCAGTGCATTCTGGTGTGGCAATATACTAATTTAATGCAATATATAGTAATGCATCAATATACCAGTTTAATTCAACACATGTTCCTGCATCAATATGCTAGTTTAATTCAATGTATTTTGGTGTATTTATATATTTTATTATTATTTATATATTCAGTTTAATTTAGTGAATTCTAGTGTGTCAATTTATCAGTTTAATTCAACGCAGTTTTCTATGTCTATATACTAGTGTTGAGCAGCACCAAAGTACTCGTGTGCTCGGGTGCTCTGGCCGAACACATCAGGATGATTGTGTGTTCTACCCAGCACCCGAGCACAATGTAAGTCAATGGGAGAACCCCAGGCACCCCCTGCTCGGAAGAGGAGAAGGTGTTTGGTTCCCCAAAAAAAGCCCGCTTTTTTGTATCTGAGTTTTTACAATCATGAAAACTCAGATCCGATGGTATATTCTAACCCCCGAGGCGTTTCCATGGTGATGGGACACTTGAAGTTAGAATATACCATTGTATCCGAGAAAACTCAGATTCAATGGTATACTCTAACCCCAAGGCGTTCCCATGATGATGGGGATGCACCTCTGACAGGGCTCTGCCATCCACGGCACCTGAGGGGTTAATTGTGTGGATGGCAGCTCCCTGTCAGAGGTCGGGTGCTGCTGGGAATGTTTCTACAATATTTGCATTGGTGGGCAGTGCGATTCCCCTCCCCAGTATTAAAATCATTGGTGGGCAGTGCGGCCCCCCCCCCCCATCATTGGTGGCGCATGTGAGTATAATGCGGCCACAGCGCATGTGAGTATAATGCTGCTGACTAACTGACCATGGCAGCCAGGACTTCAGTAGCCCCCTGGCTCCCATGGTAACCGATCAGAGCCCCAGCATTACACTGCTGGGACTCCATCGGAACTGCCGCTGCCATAAATGATGGGGGGGCACACTGCCCACCAATGATTTGGTGGGCAGTACGCAGATGGCAGCGCCCTGTCAGAGGTGAATCCCCATCACCATGGGAATGCCTCGGGGTTAGAATATACCAACAGATTGTAAAAACTCAGATCTGAAAAGGTGGGCTGTTTTTTTGGGAACCAGACACCCTCTCCTCTTCCGAGCAGGCGGTGCCTGGGGTTCTCCTATTGAATTACATTGTGTCTAATGGCACACGAGCACATGCAGTGTTCGGCCGAATACTCGGCTGAACACGAGCATGGCGATGCTCGAGTCGAACACCAGTTCGGCCATGTATGCTCGCTTATCACTACTACTGTATATACCATTATAAATTGGCAATAACAGTAGATTGTGAGTTCTAATCAGGGGATGTTTAATTGCGCCTCTGTTAATTACTGAAAAAAACAGTTGTAGCTTTGCTACCGTTTTATAATCAGTGTACCAAACCTTTGATTTGTTAATTATTAAATAGGCCTCATAATAAAATGTGACGTCTGGTAAACTAGAAAGCAGAAACAAGAGACCAGTGCCTTGTTATCTTTCAATTGGTATGTTGGTGTAGCAGTGCAAAAAGTATTAGCAGCACAGACAGCACCACACATCCAGCCAAAAGTAACAGCAGTAGCAGCAGGCCACAGTTCTCCCTCATTTCTAATAGGTGTCGGATTTTTATTGGAGACAAAGAAGATGACATTGTTGAGTAGATGTCTCACTCATCCTCTCATTCACAGTAGTATGATGTTGATGTCTCCTCTGAGTCTTTGAGCCAGCAGTCAACAGTGACAGTGGCACTTGGAGCAAATACAGAGGAGGGGGGGTCAAGACGCCCAAGATGACATATCACAGTCTGATTAACGTAGTGGAAAGGATGAGGACTGTGATGATTGTGCGTTGGACAGGACTTGGGGTGCTGAGGAGCAGGTGACATCAGAAGAGGAGTGTATTTTTTGTGGCAGCACCACATCCCCAAACAGTATAGTGTCCTCATCAGTCATCACCCATCATTATCTTGATCAGCTAATTCCTCTCCTGCTCAAACTCCCACCCCTCATTGTCTTCTACTTGATGGTGAGACATCCATAATAGAATATGTGGCCAACTATTCAAGACCAGTAATTAGCTTGTGTGCAAGCTGAACTGATCATGCAGTGCCTCGCCTTCACCAAAATTTAATAGTATAGGCACAGTAAAGGCACCAAAATTTCATTTAGCAAAGTAAAGGCACAGTATAGTGTGGTGCAGTTCAGCACCTTCACCAAAATTTCATTCAGCAGGCATAAAGGCTTCTGGGTAGAAAAGTCTGATTTTCAAATGATGTGCACTTCCACGCATTCATCAAAATTTACAAAGTAATCTCCCTCAAATTAATTAAGTCACTTGGCCCAGACAGGTTATCAAATTAATATTACAAAACCTTTACCCGTGCTCAAAACATGCTTCCTTGTTTTCAACAAATAATCAATACAGGTTACTGTATATTTCCCAAGAAATGCTATCAGCTATGATAGTGGTCTCAAGCAGGCAGGTCTAACAGACGACCTTGATTAGGTGGTGTATATAGCTGTGCAAGCTCCCATGATTGGGTGGTACATATAGCTGTGCGGGCTGCTCCTCTCATTGGTTGCTGATGCACACAGAGGTGACTAGGACTATATGTGCAGGGTCTGCTCTCCTGAATAATATAGATGCCCATAAGGCGTAGGCAGGTTTAGAGTAGGACTTGCCTGAATGAGACCACCTTGGCGCGGGTAGGCGGGCACAGATGTGTTTTGATCAAAATATATTGGCTGAGAGTCTCAGATTTTATTATTAGAGTAAGGGCTTAGTCCATATATTATGTATGCATCTATTATTTTAGTGCATTATTTTCCATGATTTGTTTTAAGGTGAACACTAATCATAATATGGTTATGGTTAGGGCTAAAATGAATTCTAATAAGTGTTTGACAAAAAACTGACTGGAGATAATACCCGAGCATTTTATATAGAGATGAGCGAATCGAATTCCACGAAGTGGAATTTGATCCAAATTTCAGGAATTATTTAATTCGCCTAGAAGCCGAATTTCCACGTGCGAATCGATTAATCCTGAAATTCAAAGTTACCGCCTCCATTTGCGGGCGAAGGGCCTCCAACCTCCATCTGGCTTGAAGATCTCAGCCGAAATCTCGCACCACACGTGATTTCAGATGAGATCTTCAAGCAAGATGGCGGGGGCGGCCAATCGCGAGCAAATGGATGCGGTAAGTTTCATGTAATGTTTTTTTTTCATGTTAATTTCACACTGTTTATTCACTCAGATGCCGCAATCATGTATGAACGCGGCATCTGAGGGGTACAATGATGGGGGTGGCGCTACTGCAGCTCCCTGTCATTGCACCTGCTTCTTATAGGCAAAGTAATTTGTCACGAAGCGAATTTTTTTGTGAAATTCGCCTATTAGCCGAATCGAATTTTCATGAAATTCGCTCATCTCTAATTCTATACAATAGCTTAGTTTTACAAAATGCCAGTTGCTGCAGTTTAGTCACATCTCAGTTTGTGTAAAACAAACTATTAATCTACAGAAAAGCTAATAAATATGTAAAGATAATGTTATGCAATGCCTTAAAATTTTTTAAGCCTTAACAATATACTGTATTCTTTTCAAGTTACCTTTATCAATATCATCTTTTCTTTGTCTGCCTTTTACCAAATTAAACTTGTGACAGAGCGTCTATACTCATTTTATCATTCTTCTGCTCCATTGTCGATTTTAGTAATCCTCATGATAGGATGGTCATTAGAAATGGATTTTCATTTGTGAGGTATCAGGTCTATTTTTGTTTTCTCTGTAAGACAGAAAGTAAAAGACAATTCAAAACTGTGCATTAATTTGCCATTTCCTACCCAACCTTACCGTAGTCAATAAAATGATAATACCAATATTGATTTAAAAAAATCATAAATTATACACCAGTAATTATATCCTTACATGCCACTTGTGGCTTTCTTTACGCATAAAAAATAATAGGAAAACCTAACTAAAATGAAAATTATTTTAAATGGTCAATATTAAGAAATTATGTCCATAATCTGATCAAAATCTCACTCTTAAAAAACACGATCAGCATTTTAATTTGAGAGTTTTCTGGATATTCCACTCTAAAATACCATATTCGTATTAATTCATAAATTAAGCCATTACAATAGAACAATATTATACATTGTTAAAGTGAATCAGAAAGTTACCTATTATGGTAATCAGGTATTTATGTTAAAAATATTTTTAAAGAATTTGTCCATGCCACAATCTATATTTTAAAAAAATCCTAAAATCCTGCATTACTTGCACTGGCCACTAAGCCTAATAATAGGTGCTACTTTTTAGTCTATACAGACCACATTTCAGCAGTCATCTCATTATTATTATATTATTATGACAATTTTACCTATATATAGATAACACAGACCCACTATTCACAATAGGTAATGGTCACAGCTTATCTGCTCCTCTGCACAGGTCACAAAACATGTCTAGAAAACTTTCCTATAGAAGTCAATGAGTCCCCACCAGTCAATAAGCCGCCACCTGTCTGTGAAGATTCATGGCTAATTGAAAACATATGTCTAAATGCTGTTAACAACAGCTCATCAAAATGGCAGACCTCATAATCATGTACCAGAAACAATAACAAATCTATAGTAAATAAAAATAAATTAGAAAAAAGGATATGTATCACTATCTGGTTTTAACTGGCAGAAAAAATCTTTAAATAAGCTGTCTGATTAAATTGAATTATATCCAATAGATGATACTTTGCATTTACTTTATGTGATGCTCAGAGGCGCAAAATTCATGAGGCAAATGGAGCCTCTGGTTTCATGCAGCACTCTGCCAGCACTGCAGGGGGGATGCAGTTTATACTCCAGCCCTGCACTTCTGCACAGCCCTGCACACATCTCTGTCTTTGAGAATAATTGCACATCATGGTTTTATTGCAGTCTTTTCCAAAACGTCCAACAAAAAGCATTTTTTTTTTCTGTCCTCCATACTATCTGAATGAGAAAAAAAAAAACTGTCCTTGATTCTCTCACCTAGAAAAATTCTGTCCATAGAAATTAGAAATCTGATACTAGGGGTCTGAGGAAGGGGTCCCCCCCTTTCCCAATTTTACATACAAAGATATGTAAACAATAAAAAAATAAACATACATGCATTAATTATCACTGCATCTAAAAATGTCTGAACGCTTAAAATATAAAAATAAATTTCCTGTACGGTGAACGCCTTAACAGAAAAAAAAAAAAGAAAAACATTCAACATTTTTTAATCACCTTGTCCCCCTCAAAAAATTGAATAACACTGATCAAAAAGTTGTACTGTACATACCACAAACAAGCCCTCATACAGCTCTGTAGACCGAAATATAAAAACTTTATGGCTGTCAGAAAATAGGAATACAAAGATTTTTTCGAAGGTTTTTATTTTTTTAAAGTGTTAAAATAAAATAAAAACTATACAAGTTAGGTAGTGCCATAATCGTACTGAGCTGCAGCACAAGGACGTCATGTAATCTTTGGTGCAAAGGAAGGCCATGATGTCAAAACCCCCAGAATTGTTTTTTTTTTTTTTTCAAATCTACCCCACAAATAATCTTTTACCCCTTTTACAATACAAGACATGGTAAATGAAATGGTGCCATTAAAAATGCATCTTGCCTCGTAAAATATATATATAGTCTTATATGACTATGTGAATAGAAAAATAAAAAGTTACGGCTATTTGAACATGGGGACGAAAAATAAAAAATGCAAACATGAGAATAGGCTATGTTTTTAAGGGGTGGGTGGAGCATGACTGAGTGACGTAACACTTCTGGCCTGTCTGCTGCTTTGATGAATGCTGCTACAGGTTAGTGACTAGTTTAGCAAAACAGCACCACTACAAGGGCTTGAATTGAACAGACTTTACATGTGACGTCTGCTCTGACCAGGGCCTGGCGTCATGAAGTACAGTGACTATACAGGGCCTCACCACTAGTGCAGCAGCAGTTGTTGGCCTCTGGAGCATCCAGAGATGGAGCTACTGTCCAGTTACCTGAGAGCAATACTGTCTGTACAGCCCTGATAATGACCATGTCTACAAAAAATGTGTGAGTGGTACATTGCAGGCTGCTATGCCTATTCAGCACAGCACGGCCAAGTAAGATTGCTCTTTTCACTTTATAAGAAGGGCTACCACTTTTCCCTCACTTTTGGGGGAAAAAAGTGCTTCTTATACAGCAAAAAATTCGGTGTGCCACTATTACCGGCACTGGTGTCACGAACTGTTAGGGACCTTGCCACCAGCACGCTAAACCTTCAACACCCAGGGCACCTCACCTACCACCTGGCCTGGTCCCCATACCTAGAGAGTGCCCCAGAGGATCCACGTGCCACTCGCTCACCCTGATGGTCTGGCATACTGCAAATGCAGCTCTCTCTTGGCTCTGTACTCATCGCTCCCTGGTCTTCCTCGCCACTTGCTGTGCTGTGTTTGCACACAGCGTGAGGACGTCCTCATGCTGTGACCTTACTCTGTGTCGGCAGTGGCGGACACAGACAGCAGAGGGCCACTGTGCAAAGAATGCGCCTGGGCCCCTCCACCCCCATGCCAAATTCTTAACCAAACCTATTCTGTCCTAACATTACATACAGCAATAAAAAACATACACCGTAAGGCTACTTTAACACCAGTGGCACTACGACTCAAACCCCTGATCCGGCAGAGAATGCAAGGAATTGGCAAGACACAGCATGCAGCAGTTTGTTTCCCACCGATTCTTTGTGTCTTTGCCAGATTGTGGCCCGATCTCTGCCAGACCCCATTGTAGTTTATGGAGCTGGCAGGCATTCTGTCTGCATTTAGCAGTGCCGGATCCGGTGAATCGCTAACGAAGATGTGAAGGTAGCCTAATACAGCGCTACCTACCTCTTAAATCCAATGACGTCTTCTTTGATGTAGATGTTCTTTTCCTCACCATCTTAATTCAGTCAAGACCACCATGATGATTTTTTTCAGCCATCTCTCATCTCTGCAGAGTTTGACAAACAGACATCTTAGTTTCCTACTTTTCCATCATACTTCCCACCTTCTCAACATTACATTGTGCACCCCCAATACTGTGTCCACTGTGCTCTCTAATACTATACTGCAGAAATAGTACCCCTGAAAATACTAGTACCACACAGATAGTGCCCTATCAATAATTATTGGCACAGTGCCCTAAAACGCAACTGTGACCAGCAAATAGTGCCCCTGACACTAATAGTGTAAACACAATGTCCCCCAAAAAGAATTGTGCAAAACTGATACTGTGCCAGGGTGCCCCCCACATTAATAGTGCTCCCAAAGTTCCACCAATAGTAATAATTATCTACCAGAGTGCACTTAGTAGTAATAGTGCCCCTACAGTGCCCCTAACAGTATTAATATCCCCACAGTATCCCAGAAGTAATAATTCTCCCATAGTGCCCATACTAGTATTCATGTTCCCCATAGTCCTCAGTTTAATAATGCTCACCATAATAATAATTCTCTGAGGGGGAGCTCCATCAGCAGCAACTTAAGTCTAGAGTCGCTGATAGGCTGTTTTTAACACCCGCCTACTGAAGAAACTTTTCACCAGCAGCAGCTAAACATAGAGCAGAACCTGAACCAGCAGGTTGTGGCATACTTGGAGTGCATCCTGCCACCCCACATCGACTACCTTGGACTACCGGGCAGCCAAACTCGATTTGTGGCCGCAACTGGCCGTGTTTGCCCTGGACAAGCTCTCCTGTCTGGCCAGCAGTGTGGCATCAGAGTGGGTGTTTAGTGCGGCGGAGGCCATAGTTACCCCAAGGAGAACTCGCCTGTCCAAAATGTGGAGAAACTGACCTTTGTGAAGATAAATCAGGCATGGACCATCCAGGATTTTTCAAACACCAGTATCTGAGCCATCAGACTAGATCATCCATGATGTCACACCAAAACTTTGTCAAAAGAGACCTGTTTCTTCTGGCTACCTGTTTCAGCTACTATTCTGATGCTGCTACCTGCCTGATGTCATACCTGCTGCCAGGTGTTTCTACTGCCACCCACCATCTTCAGCTGGTTCTGTTATTGCCACCCACCTCCCTACTCTGTTACTGGGCCACTCTGTGGTCTCCTCATGCTGCTGCCACCTTACCGCTCTGTGGTCTCCTCATGCTGCTGCCACTTCACCACTCTGTGGTATCCTCATGCTGCTGCCACATAACCACTCTATGGTCCTCTCATGCTGCTGCCACCTCACCACTATGTCACTGGGGCACTCTGTAGTCTCCTCATGCTGCTGCCACCTCACCACTATGTCACTGGCCCACTCTGTGGTCTCATCATGCTGCTGCCACTCTACCCCTCCTCATGCTGCTGCCACATCATCACTATATGGTATTCTCATGCTGCTGCCATATCACCACTCTGTTGTCTCCTCATGCTGATGCCACCTCACCACCCTGTGGTCTTCTCATGCTGCTGCCACCTCACCACTCTGCGAAATTGTAACGGGAAATACAGGTGTGGGTCACTTTGGCTACATTTTTCAAGCTGCTAGAAGTTTCCTAAGTTTATTCTGTGACTGGAGAAAATGGTTGGCATGGCAGAACATCACAATAGCTTTATATGCAGATAGAGTGCTCCAAAATATTTGTGATTGCGCAAATCGGGAATTAATGATGCGCATTTTTTTGTGCAATATGGGCAACTTTACATTTTAGCAGGTCTGACTACATATTACTGATTGGTGCACTAAGTATTGTTGTGAACTTGACATTGCTGCCTTCTCATTTGCCCACAAGCAAAAAGCAGGAAGCAATCATGTGTTCAGATGGAAAAAAAAATTGTGAATATTCGAAATTACGAATATATAGCACAATATTCTAAATATATGCTAATTTCCGAAGTTACGATATTTGCGATCAAAATTCACTATTCGAATATTTGCGCTTCAAAACTAATGCTGATGCAACCTTACCACTCTGTGGTCTCCTTATGCTGCTGTCACATCATCACTCTGTGGTCTCTACATGCTGCTGCCATCTCAGTACTCATTGGGGTCAGTAGCAGCAAGCGGATGGGCATGTTTTATGTGCAGTTGACTGCACATACAATAGATACAGTTATCACAACTTTTCTCAGAAACCTATTTACTTGCAATGGGAAATGAGATGCTGCAGGTCCTAACAGCAACACAACCACATCACGACTGTGCCTTATGGTCGTAACCTAATAAAGGCTAAATATGAAGTCTGTGTTTTAAACATGATGCTGTCTTCAGCTGCCTAGTGTGTGCTTTCTCCATATCTACAGCCTGGGTGAGTTACCCTCCTTGAATTCTGTCCCCCTTCCCACACACCTTCTAATGCTATCTTTGACACTGACAGAAGTAATGGGAAGCGCATAGAGAGACATCAGATTTAGGAGCATAGGTGTCACAGAATAAGATCAGATTCTGCAGCACCAGCAGCTAGGTGAAAGACTTACACACATTCTGTGGCAAAATGGTAGAATTTTTTTTTTCAAAGAAGACTGGTTAGAAAGTTGCTTAATGTTACATATAGAAAGCAAATACACACTAAAAACACTGCGCAAAGTTGCTCATAGCCTTTATATACATTTTGAAGATAAGTATGAAACCAAACAAGCATTGCTATGGTTGGGAATTTAACATACATTAATTCAAACAGACAAGAGTATATAAAAGCTAGATAGCTGTGTTCCAGAGAGTAATAAAATCAGTTATTATTCACCCGTCAGTGACTCTTTCTAGTTGTGGGAAATACAACCAGGGCATCGGCTATGACAATTTAGCTTGCATCTGACTGAAAAACGACATCACTTAATCATTTTCTTGCGACATCACCCGTAATTGGATGTGTACAGCTCAGTTCACTTATGTTCACAATCCCACATACAGATTACAGTACCCACAATCATAATATGACATAAACTATTATTAGTATAGTCAATGCAAGCCTCCATGTAGAAGCCCTCCAGTTTACCCTGCACCCTAATATCTAAAGTGTCCAGTGCCAGGTTAGGCACTAGTATCATTGCTCCACTTCATAATTGGCCATGACATCTCCGACAGGTCCATTTTTTTATTCCATTTAACTAATGAGGCCAACATTTATCAACATTTAGAACAATTAACAGTTGATATGCCAGTGTTTCAGAAATTAAAATAATATAATAAAATATTTGTACGAGTAGGTCATTTGAATTGAATCATCTGAACTATATTTTAATGTGTAATAAAATAGTAAAATCTCAAAAAAGATATGTCAGCCTTCTAGCTCGGTCATCAGGAGCCTGAAATTCTCTACCAAATGACATAATTCTAATGGGAAATACTTCAGTCTATTAAGCGCTGCACAATTTCTATCAGAGAGAAAATGCAAAGGACATCTTCATTATAGTGTTGATGACCCAGACATGTATGTCTTTGTCTGGTGCACTGAGCTGTCACGATAGAATTTTTAATGAGAATTTAATTTTTTTTCATGCTGATTTTCTTATTCATATGCTGGTTAACATAGTATTGTACCTGTCTTAGCCCTAAAAAAAAGTGACATATTCCAAAACTGAAATATTGGATAGTTGTAAGTGTAAGTGTTCCTTCAAGCTGTAACAAAATATAATAGTGACGAATCCCGATCTGTGTCCACCGGCATCTCCCCTCTTCTGGTGGTTCCTGCTCTTCCTTGCATTTAATAGGCCAGTGTGCCAATGGGCTAATTTTTTCCTAGCCTATCACACCATTCTTTGGGGTACATATGGCATCCCTATGGGATGGTGCTTGAGCAAAAAGGCTTGTCTAGTTCTAGTTCCAAAGGTGTGCCTCTATTATGTGTTCTGACCTTCAATCCGAACTCTGCCTGCCCTACCCGTTCTAATCTCTGTCTGATTGCTGTATTGCCCAAATGCTTCCGATCCTGACCTGTTGCCTGTCGCATGAACTATGCCTGTCTTAACCTCATTTAACATCTGACTTAAGGACCCTTTACACAGGCAGAGAATCACATAGATCATCGCTAACAAACATTCATAGTAATTATGCTCATTAGCAATGATCTGGCAGTGTAAATGTACCGCTGATTACTCAATGAACGAGCGAAATGCTCATTCATAGGGTATTTGGACAGTTTGTGCAAACACAAAAATCCATGTTTCCCGACTGCAGATCTGCTGCCGGGAAACAATGAGTTGTTATGGGGAAGAACGTTGGCTTTAGCGATCGCTCCTCCCCATCTCTAGAGGAGATCACTGCATATAAATGCATCTGTCTCCTCCACCAGTGAGCAGCAGATTGTCGGGAAGGAACGTTTCCTCCTTGACAATCTGCTGAAATTTTGTCCCATGTAAAGGGATCTTTAGATTCTGCCTGTCCAATCGGTGTCATGCACCAATGTCTCTTGACCTGCCTGGTTCAGTAGCCTCTGAATAGAGAATACTTCCAAAGATAGCAACCTGCAGCAAATCCAAATCGCTATATCCCCAGGACTGTCAATGTGGCAAGGGGACATACTTTGCGTCTGGAGTAAAGGTTTGTACACAAACATAGAAAAGGATTCTTTACGGTAAGAGCAGTGAGACTATGGAACTCTCTGCCTGAGGAGGTGGTGATGGTGAGTACAATAAAGGGATTCAAGAGGGGACTGGATGTATTTCTGGAGTGTAATAATATTACAGGCTATAGCTACTAGAGAGGGGTCGTTGATCCAGGGAGTTATTCTGATTGCCTGATTGGAGTCGGGAAGGAATTTTTTACTCCCCTTAGGTGGGGAAAATTGGCTTCTACCTCACAGTTTTTTTTTTTGCCTTCCTCTGGATCAACTAGCAGGATGACAGGCCGAACTGGATGGACAGATGTCTTTTTTTGGCCTTATGTACTATGTGAATATGTACTGTATATGGGGGATTATAAAATATTGTTGTTGAGGTGAGCTGACCCTCTCAAGTATTGTAGTTGAGGGCCTGCAGGTGAGCTGACCCTCTCAAAAATTGTAGGTGAGGGCCTGCAGGTGAGCTGACTCTCTAAAATATTGTAGGTGAGGGCCTGCAGGTGAGCTGACCCTCCCTGAAGTGGGACATGAGGAGATCTTTTGCACTGATTCCCAAACTCTTCAGCATCCACAGTCAGAAGAAGATGACGGTGGGGAATGGCAATTAGTGTTTCATGAGGTGGATGATGTGGATGAGACACAGTTGTCAATAAGTGAGGGTCTTGTTAGGTCAACAACACAAGTCAGGAGGATGACCCGAGTGAGGAAGTGGAAGAAGAGGTGGTGGACGATGACATCACTGACCAAACCTGGGAAGGTGGCCAGCCAAGTGAGGACAGCAGTACAGAGGGGGAGGGATCCACAGCACCGCAAAAGGCTGGAAGAGGCTGTGGGATGGCTAACTGGAGAAGGCGGGCCACACCAAATATGCCCGCATACAGATGTCCTTAACCCAGGCCTTTGAACGTAAGCGCAAATACCCACCCACCCACAGGCCATAGCACTAAATGCACACCTTTAAAAATTGATGGCACTGGAAATGTTGCCATTTAGGCCTGCGGACACTGAGGCTTTCGTCAGTCTCCCTCATTACACAGTCCCTAGCTGCCACAATTTTTCTCGGTGTGCCGTCCCCGCATTACACCAGCAATTGTGTCCCGTAACATCACCCATGCCCTGACCAACGCAGTTATTGGGAAGGTCCACTTAACATAAAAAAATGTAGTGTTAAAAAACCAATTCCAATTTAAATGTGCCTGTTTTTCATCTTCAGGTCACATTTGGGTGCACCTGCTAGGCTCTGGGCTATATCAGTCAGTCTTGGGTAGGGCTCATAGACACCTCCCACCTCCCTTTGCAAGCATGGCTACATGCTGGAGGTAACAGAGGAGATGTTTGTGAGTCGTCCTAATGCTCCTGTAATTGCCCACTGGCCCCTGATATCACCCATATGGCACAGGTAGGTGAGTGTTAGGGCCTCGGGCTACTTGAGAGACCTTGACGCTGGTGCCCGAGCTTAAGACATGTCCTCCTAGTAGGATATGTCTAACTAACCTCTCAATTTTTAACATCAGTGTGAGGGTTTAGTGTGACGGCAGTGTGCACCTATCTCTGGTTCTGTGTTTGTTCTGAATTCTTGCCACATCCACATAAATTTCATCTTATGTAGGATGTCCATTGTGGTACTTGTAGTCCGTTGCTGGCATCATCCATTGTATGCATTTTGTGCTGGTGATTGCCATTAGCAACGGACTACAAGTGCAGGATGTGCTCCCCTATAGAAATGCACAACTGCATATGGGTATGAGCGCATCCTGCTTTTTTAACACCACATTTTTTGATGGTTTATATATATGTACGGAGGTGTATAAACTCCAATTTAAATGTGCCTGTTTTTCATCTTCAGGTCACATTTGGGTGCACCTGCTATGCTCTGGGCTATATCAGTTAGTCTTGGGTAGGGCTCATAGACACCTCCCACCTCCCTTTGCAAGCATGGCTACATGCTGGAGGTAACAGAGGAGATGTTTGTGAGTCGTCCTAATGCTCCTGTAATTGCCCACTGGTCCCTGATATTGCCCATATGGCGCAGGTAGGTGAGTGTTAGTGCCTCGGGCTACTTGACAGACCTTGACGCTGGTGCCTGAGCTTAGGACATGTCCTCCTAGTAGGATATGTCGAACTAACCTCTCAATTTTTAACATCAGTGTGAGGGTTTAGTGTGACGGCAGTGTGCACCTATCTCTGGTTCTGTGTTTGTTCTGAAGGTCCACTTAACAATTGACACATGGACAAGTGCTTTTGGCCAGGGATGCTACATTTCTGTGATGACACACTGGGTGAACCTTGTGGAGGCCGGTAGCTAGTCGTACCCTGGGATGGCACAGGTGCTACCAATGCCAAGGATTGCGGGCCACCATTCCATCAGGATTTTCACCACCACCTACATTATTTGCAGCCAACCCCCCATCTTCTACTCCTACTACACTTCCACCTCTGAATTCTCATCTTGCAGCACCAGTCAGCCATCAGTCAGTAGCTGGAAGTAGTGTAGCATGGCAGTGGGGAAGCGGCAACAGGCTGTGCTTAAACTAATTTGCTTAGGTGACTAACAGCACACCGCTGCAGAGCTGTGGCAGGGTATAAGGGACCAGACTGAGCTGAGGATTTCACCACTCAACTTACAACCAGGCATTGTTGGTTGTTGTGTCTGATAATGGCCGTAACTTGTTGGCAGCTTTGGAGCTTGGCAAGCTCACACACATGGCAATCATACAGCATATATGTCCCATGCACAACAAACATTCCAAACTTATCTAATATATAATGCTGAGTGTATGTGTGTATGTCCGCTAAAGGAATCCGCACCGTCACATATACAATCACGAAATTTGGCACACAGGTACATCAGGTATCCGGGAAGGTTTCAGACCAGGTCTCAGCTCTCTGGGACGTACCGTTCCTGAGATATTCCCAAAAAATGCATTAGCCGATAGAAGCCTGGTCACATGACCCTCATCAACCAATAGAAGCTCACAGGCTGTTAGCCTCCAGATACATCAGGTTTCCCTAACAACCCAGCCATTTCTCTTCACTGCTGTAGGTGAGCTTTAAAGGAAATCTGTTACCAGGATAATCGCTAGGGAAGTAAAGCCTAATAGCACTTAGTTCATTATTTCCACATGTGCCTTTGTTGCAGCGATAGATATTTTTATCCTCTGAAAATTCAGTTTATTTGGTATGCAAATGAGCCAGTAAGGTGCCCAGAGAGGCGTCACCCTTGCAGGAAGGAGCCCAGACACTCCCCCTGCCACAATGTGCCCATCCTCAAAAGACGAACTTAAAACCAAGCCCCCAGGTCCAGCTAAACCAGGCCCCTGATCCAGTTAGGCCATGCCCCCTCCCACTCCACAGCCGATGGGGATTAAAAAAATGAAGTTAAAAATCAACTTCTGTTAGCTGCAGGGGTGGGAGGGTTGGTGACTTTCTCCCTGTAGCTTACATTCAGATCGCACTGTACTGCTGACTTAGAGTGAGCTGTTCAAAAGGACACAACCCCGATCTGGTTATGCCACATCCCCTCACACTCACCCAACAGGGATTGAAAAAATTAAGTTAAAAATCAACTTCTAGGTCCCGCTAAGCCACACCCCAAATCTGGTTAGGCCACACCACCTCCCACTCCAAAACTGACAGGGATTAAAAAAATGAAGTTAAAAATAAACTTCTGTCAGCTGCAGGGTGGGAGGGATGATGACTTTCTCCCTGGAGCTCACACTCAGACAGAACAGTGTTGATGTCTTAGGGTGAGCTGTTCAAAAGGACACGCCTCTGATACAGTTAGGCCACAGCCCCTCCTACTCCTCAGCCAACAGGGATTGAAAAAATGAAGTTAAAAATCAACCTCTAGGTCCTGCTAAGCCACACCCCTAACCCAGTTAGCCACGTCCCCTCCCCCTCCGCAGCCAACAGGGATTGCCAAAAAGTTAAAAATTAACTTTTGTCAGATGGGAGGGACGGTGACTTTCTCTCTGAAGTATATTATATCAACATTCCCTCCAGTGAGCAGAGGCTATTAGTATATTTATTTGAGTTGATAAATTGTGCCTACTCTTGGCTCCTGGATTAAATCTAAAACGTAACTTTTATTAACTTCCTAAATATTAACTCTATGTATAAAAGTTAGTGGCCGCTTGCCTGACTGGCTATCACTATCGCTATATCTTGCGGAGTAACACTCCACTACTATTAAGGGGGAGTATCGCGCGCACTATCTCCCCTTTACTGGTTTATGTGAATGCAGGTATAGCGGTCATATATTTAAAAGCACTGCACACTATCCCCCGACATGTTTCGCCTAAGCAGGCGTCTTCAGGGGTATCGGATAGCGTCGGGGGATAGTGTGCAGTGCTTTAAATATATGACCGCTATACCTGCATTCACATAAACCAGTAAAGGAGATGAGATCGCGCGACTATCTCCCTTTACTGGTTTATGTGAATGCAGGTATAGCGGTCATATATTTAAAAGCACTGCACACTATCCCCCGACGCTATCCGATACCCCTGAAGACGCCTGCTTAGGCGAAACATGTCGGGGCATAGTGTGCAGTGCTTTTAAATATATGACCGCTATACCTGCATTCACATAAACCAGTAAAGGGGAGATAGTGCGCGCGATTCTCCCCCTTAATAGTAGTGGAGTGTTACTCCGCAAGATATAGCGATAGTGATAGCCAGTCAGGCAAGCGGCCACTAACTTTTATACATAGAGTTAATATTTAGGAAGTTAATAAAAGTTAAGTTTTAGATCTAATCCAGGAGCCAAGAGTAGGCACAATTTATCAACTCAAATAAATATTTCTCTCTGAAGCTCACTCTCAGACAGGACAGTGCTGCTGTCTTAGTGTGAGCTGTTAATAAGGCCATGCCCCTATCCGGTTGTGCCACGAACACTCACATTCTTCAGTAGAGAGGGATTGAAAAAATGAAGTTAAAAATCTTCTAGGTCCCCCTAAGCCAGGGGTCCTCAAACTACGGCCCGCGGGCCACATGCGACCTGCCGAGGAAACTGATCCGGCCCGCCGGGTGTTTTTGACGTTTCTCACGGCTCAGCAGGGCGCCCCCACCTCCTCCCAGTGGAGATGCGAGGGGGCTGCGGCAGACGAAGAGAGGGACTGACAGTGTAGCGTGGCCGAGCTCTGTCTGGTCCGCGGTACAGGAACTTTTGTTTCCTGTATCCTGTACCCGGCCAGACTGATAGGAAGTGCTCACTTAGTGTGCGCTTCCTATCAGTCCGGCGGGGATCAGGAAACAAATGCTCCTGTACCGCGGACCTCACAGAGCTCAGCCACGCTAAACTAGGGAAGGGGATGAGTAATAAATGAGCAGTGTGACAAGGTGATGAGGGAGGGGCGCTGAGAAAAAGAGTGACAAGAAGGGGGGGAGTGACAATGGAGGGGGGCTGAGAAAGAGTAACAAGAAGGGGAGGGGGCTAAGAAATGAGAGTGACAAGGGAGGGGGGCAGAGAAATGAGAGCGACAAGAGAGGGTCTAAGAAATGAGAGTGACAAGGGAGAGGGGCTGAGAAATGAGAGTGACAAAGGAAGGAGGGTCTGAGAAATGAGAGTGACAAGGGAGGGAGGGACGGAGAAATGAGAGTGACAAGGGAGGGAGGGGCCTGAGAAATGAGAGTGACAAGGGAGGGAGGGGCCTGAGAAATGAGAGTGACAAGGGAGGGGTGCTGAGAAATGAGAGTGACAAGGGAGGGGGCCTGAGAAATGAGAGTGACAAGGGAGGGGGGAATGAGAGTGACAAGGGAGGGAGGGAGGCGAAGAAATGAGTGACAAGGGAGGAAAGGGGGAATGAGAGTGACAAGGGAGGAGGGGTGAGAAAGAGAGTGACAAGGGAGGGGGGAATGATTCCCATTGAAATACCGGTAAATATATATATTTGCTTATATATAATAAGTTTGAAGACTTCTGTCAGCTGCAGGGGTGGGAGTGAGGGTCACTTTCTCCTTGCAGCTCATGCTCTGACAGCACAGCTTAGAGTGAGCTGTTCAAAAGGACATCCCTGTGTCCGTCCAGGCCAGTTGGAGGACATGGAGTCTGAAAGCCGGACTGTCCGGCCTAAAACTGGACCTCTGGCCACCCTAGGGGCATGCTGCTGTGGAGGTCACAGTTAAAGGAATGGTCCACTATGGAGGTCAGTGTTAAGAAGAAGATTGCTGCAAAGGCCTCTGTTAAGGGGGAGGGCCCCTGTGGAGGTTACTGTCAAGGAGGTGGTGTGCTGTGAAACTTACTGTTAAAGGGAAAGGCTGCTGTAAAGGCAAAGTTAAAGAGGTCTGCTGCTGTGGAGGTCCCATTTTAAGGGACGGGCACTGTGGAGGTCACTGTTATAGTGGATACTGTCGATATCTTTTAACGACACACTCAAACATTAAATTAAATAGATTAAATATATCTGGGTGAAGCTGGGTCCTGCAGCTAGTACATTAATATAATTTAAAAAATAACACACCGGAGTGGAGGTAAACCAATGGCATGGCCTGTTAATTAACTCATAAATAACCAAATAACCATAACATATTTTGCCACCATAAACCATAATAACAATAATAATAATAATAATAGCAACAATAATACAACCCATTAGAAAACATGGTGTGGTGTTTAAAAAGCAGGATATGCTCAACCCATATACAGTTGTGCATGTATATAGGGGAGCACATCCTGCACTTGTAGTCCGTTGCTAGGAGCAATCAACAGCAAAAATGCATACAATGGAAGATGCCAGCAACGGACTACAAGTACCACAATAACCATCCTACATACGATAACGATAATGTGGATGTAGAGAACAATCAAAAACATAACATAGCAAAGGCAGGTGCAATACTAAACCCTCACACTGATGTTAAAATTGAGAGGTTAGTTCGACACATCCTACTAGGAGGACATGTCTTGGACACCACGCCAAGGTCTCTCAAATAGCCCGATACCCTACCACTCAACCTACCTGTGCCGTATGGGCGATACCAGGGGCCGTTGGGCATTCCTGGAGCGTTAGGCCTGACTCACAAACAGCTCAGCAGTGACCTCCAGCATGTAACCATGCTTGCAATGGGAGGTGGGAGGTGCCTGTGAGCCCCACCCGAGACTGGCTGATATGGCCCAGAGCCTCCCAGGTGCACCTGAATGTAGCCTGTAGATGAAAAGCGGTCACATTTAAATTGGAGTTTATACACCTCCAAACATATTATACAAACCATTAGAAAACGTGGTGTGGTGTTTAACAAGCAGGATATGCTCAACCCATATGCAGTTGTGTATATATGTATAACGGAGCACATCCTGCACTTGTAGTCCGCTGCTAGGAGCAATCAACAGCAAAAAATGCATACAATGGAAGATGCCAGCATTTACAGCTGACAACTCTGGCGGCAGAGTACGTAGTTCCTTGTGCAACCCAGGAGGGGAGATGAGGGGAACACACAGCAGTTCCAACAGAGGCAAGACAACACTCTCCAAGGCCTGGAACAGTTTCATGACACCCCACCAGCACCCTCACCCTAGTGTCACAAGGCGGGAAAAATTTTGGAAGATGGTGAAGGAGTACATAGCAGACCTTGTCAGCGTCCTCAGTGATCCCTATGTGCTTTACAACTATTGGGTGTACAAGCTGGACACGTGGCACAAACTGCCACTCTACGCCTCAGAGGTGCTGGCCTGCCGTGCCGCCAGCGTTTTGTCAGAGCGGGTATTTAGTGTTGCTGGGGGCCAACTTACTGATAAATGCATCCGTCTGTCAACTGAAAATGCTGACAGGTCGACTCTTATAAAAATAAACAAAGCCTGGATTGCCCCTGACTTCTCTACTCCTCCTCCATCATATCAACATGCTTTTTAGGCTGTCCTCGCTCATAATGTTTTAGAGGATCAGCTCACCTTCAGGCCCTCACATATAATTTTACAGGTTCAGCTCACCTACAGCCCCTCACATATAATGTTTAACAGGGTCAGCTCACCTACAGTGGTGTTGATCATGAATATTCGAATTGCGAATTTTAATCGTGAATATCGGCACTTCGAAAACTCGCGAATGTTTAGAATATCTCAAAATATATTCGTAATCGCGAATCTTAGTTTTTTTTTTAAATACCAGTCTATCCGAAATTTTATGCCAATTTTATGCCAATTTTTTATGCCAATTTTCACAATAAAGAAAATAATTCCTGAATTCGCGAATATATGGCGAAATATTCACCCAAATATTTGCAAATGTCGCAAATTCTAATATTGCCCCTGCCACTCATCACTAACCTGCAGGCCCTCGCAATTCATGTTTTTTAGGTTCAGATCACCTGCAGGCACTCACATATAGAGTCTGACAGGGTCAGCTCACTTGCAGGCAAGCGCAATTCATGTTTTTTAGGGTCAGCTCACCTGCAGGCCCTCACATATAATGTTTTAGAGGGTCAGCTCACCTGCAGGCCCTCACATATAATGTTTAACAGGGTCAGCTCACCTGCAGGCCCTCACATATAATGTTTTAGAGTGTCAGCTCACCTGCAGGCCCTGGAAAATTATGTATTTTAGGGTCAGCACACCTGCAGGCCCTCACATATAATGTTTTACAGGGTCAGCTGCCCTGAAGGCACTCACAAATGATGTTTTACAAGGTCAGCTGCCCTGAAGGCACTCGCAAATGATGTTGTAGAGGGTCAGCTGTCCGAAAGGCCCTTCCAAATAATGTTTTTGAGGGTTAGCGCACCTGGAGGCCCTCAGCTATATTCTTTTACTCAGTGTTATCATGCCCAGGGCCACGGTCTCTGCGTGCACCATCAGCATCACGGCAATTTCCACGGACCTTACTGACCGCCTTCTTAATTTTAAATGTTATATATGCTTAAAAGTATGTCACATGTACAGTAGCGTTGGATTTGTAAGTGTATGCGCCAATAAATTAAAAAAGGCATTTGGGATGCGCACACATTACCCAGGAGATGTAGCCCTGATAATGTCACAAACTGGCATACACCATCTACGGATAAAGTACAGTATATGTCAGTGATATGTATTAAACGTACACACAGTAGATGTGGCATAAATTATTTAAATTTGCGCTACAGACAATATTTTTTGATGTAGTACAGAATTTGTCACAGAAAGACACACAGTATGGACACTGCATTAGGCCCATATTATTTAAAGGGCTATAGACACTGTTTTCGGATGCAGGACAGTATATGTCACAGAAACCCACAGAATAAGGATACTATATTAGGCCCATATTATTGGAATTTGCAATACAGACACATTTTTTGGATGCAGGACAGTATATGTCACAGAAACCCACAGAACATGGAGACTATATTAGGGCCAGATTATTGGAATTTGCAACACAGACATTCTTTTTTGGTGTAGTACAGTATTGGTTACAGAACACCACAGATTATGGACACTATATTAGGCCCAGATTATTGGAATTTGTAATACAGACACTGTTTTCAGATGTCGTACAGTATTTTTTACACAAAGCCACACACTATGGACACTCGATTTGGCCCAGATTATTAAAGACACAGTCATGCGGATGATGTACAGTATATGTCACTAATAGGTATAAAATAAAAATATCTTGCTGCTGTCAAACACACACAGTAGTCCTTAAAAGGACTTTGGGGTCTTTGAAAATCTTTTGGTAGTAAAAACAGCAAATTTCTCTCCCTGTACTAGCTGTCCCTTCCAAAGCACTGTCCCTGAGACTGCAGGAGGTAAATAGATTGCTTCTCTACAACACACACACACACAGTAGTCCTTTCTCAGAAAAAAAGCTGTGAATTTCGCTCCCTACTCTGTCTTTCCTTTCCTACTCTCTATTAAGCACCAGATGGCGTGTTCCGGCCAGCCAACATGGCTACTGGCATTACAGTGAGGGGAGTACTTACCTGCACCTTTATTGGCTGCTTAAAACACCCGAAACGTGCAGGGAAGAGACTCGAGCATTGCGCTTGAGCACATGTGGTACTAGGTTGAGTACCGCCATGTGCTGAGCATAGCGATGCTCGAGCAAAACAGATATTCGGCTTAGCATGCTCGCTCATCACTAGTAATAGAGAGTTGCTGGCCATTAAGTTGGCGTTTGAAGAATGGCATCATTGGTTAGAAGGGGCGATTCATTCCATTATGGAAATTACTGATCATAAGAATCTGGCTTACCTGGAATCTGCTAAACATCTGAACCCAAGGCAGGCCAGATGGCCATTGTTTTTTACCAGATTTAATTTTGTGGTCACCTATCGCCCTGGGGTCAAAAACGTCAAGGCGGATGTTTTGTCGAGTAGCTTTCCTGTGTGTGGGGGGGGGGGAGATACGGAGCATCCTGGTCCGATTTTGGCTGAAGGGGTGGTTGTATCCGCCGTTTATCCTGAACTTGAGGCAGAGTTCTTGGAGGCCCAAGGAGAGGCAGCTGATTTCTGTCCTCCAGGGAGGTTGTTTGTTCCTTCTGAACTTCGGCACAATGTGTTTAAGGAACATCACGATAGTGTCCTTGCAGGACATCCTGGAAGCAGATCCATTGTGGATCTTATTTCCTGGAGATTCTTGTGGCAAGGTTTACGTAAAGGTTTGGAGGGCTATGTGGCAGCTTGTGAGACCTGTGCATGTGCAAAGGTGATTCATACTCGGCCTTCAGGATCTCTTCTTCCTTTGTCCATCCCGTCCCTGGACGCATTTGTCCATGGACTTCATCACTGATTTGCCTAGTTCCTCTGGGAAGACAGGGATTTTGGAGGTGGTGGACCGCTTCAGTAAGATGGCTCACTTTATACCATTATCAGGTTTGCCCAATGCCAAAACTCTCACCAAGTGTTTATTAATAACATTGTGAAACTACATTGCATTCCCCCTGATGTGGGGTCTGATAGAGGGACACAATTTGTTTCCAGGTTCTGGAGGGCATTCTGTACTCGCCTGGGGGTTCAGTTGTCCTTCTCTTCGGATTTTCACCCTCAGTCAACCGATCAAACTGAGCGCACTAACCAGAATCTGGAGACCTATTTGAGGTGTTTTGTCTCTGACAATCAGGAAGATTGGTCTTCATTTTTGTCTTTGGCTGAGTTTGCCTTGAATACCATAGACAGAAGTCACCATTTTTTGGTGCATATGGGTTCCACCCTCAGTTTAGTACATTTTCTGGGACTGGGTCCTCTGGTATACCTGAAGAGGAAAGATTCTCTTCTTCATTGTCATCTATCTGGTGGAAGATTCAAATCAATTTGAAAAAAATGGGCGAACATTAAGTAGAAGGTACTCTCTTGGAAGTTGGGCCCAAGATTTATTGGTCCATACAAGATCTCTGCCATTATTAATCTGGTTTCTTCTTCTTCTCGAACTTCCGCAGGCTTGGAAGATTCATAATGTGTTTCACGAGTCATTGTTGGAAAATTATGTGGAACCTGCTGAACCATCTCCCTTGCCACCTCCTCCTGTCATGGTGGATGGTATTCTTGAGTTTCAGATCTCCAAAATAATTAACTCCTGTATTCTTTGTGGATCCCTTCAGTACCTCTTACACTGGAAGGGTTACGGTCCAGAAGAAAGAATGTGGGTTCCGGCGACCGATGTGAGCGCAAGTCACCTTCTGGAGGCCTTTCACAGGTAGCACCCTGATAAGGTCGGTCCTGGGTGCATTGAAGTCACCCGTGGAAAGGGGGGTACTGTCTTTGCTTTTCTTGTGAGAGATCTGAGAAGATTGGATAGACTTGCAGCACGTGAGTCTATCTGACAGGTCTCTTTGTTTTTTCTTTCTGTTTGTTATTGTTGGCAGGATCCCACCTCTCCACAGATTCTGCTCGTTATCAGTAAGGAGGCTCTATTTAAGTCCGCCTCTCACTGTTGAGCATGCAGTTGATATTTTCTGCTGGAGTTCTATGCTAGTTGTTTGTGGATCATCTGCTTCCCTTGCATCTAAAGCTAAGTTCTCCTGTTGTCTCCTTGGTGTGTGTGTTTTTTCTAGGTCTCAGGGAGATGCTGGTCCCTTCACAGTGAAAGGAAACGACTGTGTCATCTCCTGCTCCCTAAGTTAGGGTGTGCAACAGTATCAGCAGGGCATAGGTTCCAGCGTATGAGTTTGTCCACCATCAGGACTTGCTCATACTGTTAGCAGTCAGGGAAAGGCTCAGGGATTGTTAGGAGGTTACCATTCCCTCTTCCCTAGCTTTGAGGCTTAGTCTGATTTCTGTCGCAGTTTATTTATTTGGTGTTCCTCAAATCACCACCTACCCGTGACACAAGGGGTATAAATTCTATGAAATGCCTGTCGGCTCAAAGTGCCTTAAAATTCATTGGGTGGTGTAGTTTACAAAATGTGGTCACTTTTTGGGTGTTTTCACTATGGGGGGTACCTCAGGGTCTCCTCAAATGCAACATAGCGCCCTAAGACCATTCCGGTAAAATCTGCCATCCAAAAATCATATAGTGCTCCTTGCCTTCTGCGCCCTGCCGTGTGCCCAAACAGCGGTATACGACCACATATGGGGTGTTTCTGTAAACTGAAGAATCTGGGTAATACATATTGAGTTTTTTTTGTTGTTAACCCTTGATGTTTTACAGGAAAAAAATGATTAAAATGGAAAATCTGCTAAAAAGGTGACATTTTCAAATTTCACCTCTATTTTGCATTAATTCCTTTGGAATAATTAAAGGACTAACAACATTTCTAAAATCAGTTTAAATTAGTTTGAGCGGTGTAGTTACTAAAATGGGGTAATAATGGGTGGTTTCTATTATATGAGCTCCTTAAAATGACTTCAGAACCGAACTGGTCCTTAAACAAATTGCTTCTAAAATTCTAGACCTCCTAATGTCCTAAAAAAATAAAATTTCATTACCAAAATGATGTAAACATAAAATAGACATATGGTGAATGTTAATGAATGAGTATATTATGAGGTATCAATATCTGTCTTGAAAGCAGATAGATTAAAATTTAGAAAACAGTGAATGTTTTAAAAATTTTCGTTAACTTTTTTTTATAAATAAAGGTTAAATATATTGATTTAAATTTGCCATTAACATGATGTACAATGTGTCACGAGAAAACGATCTCAGAATGGCTTGGATAAGTAAAAGCATTCCAAAGTTGTTACCACAAAAAATGACATATGTCAGATTTGCAAAATTAGACCTGGTCAGGAAGGGGGCAAATGACCCGGTCTGGAAGTGGTTAATGTGACTGATAAGGGGTTAAATCAAAATGGAGGTGAAATTTTAAATTATTTTTTTTTTTTTGTATATTTTCCATATTGATCCATATTTCCTGTAACACGCCAAAGGTTAACCGCTAAACAAACCTCAATATTTATTACATTGATTCTGTTTATAGAACATGGCTGTAAACATCAACATGGCTGTAAACTGCTGAATGGGCACACAGCAGGGCTAAGAAGGGAATGGGTGGTTTGACCCAACAAATGATGCATCAAATTTAGAGCTTCTAATTTTCATATAGCAAGTATAGTAGTAATGCAATTGGTAGCATGCATCTGGACTCCCTTTGTACATAATTTGGAAGTGCTGGTCTAACTCTCTCTTGAATTGGCCATTTAGAGGGGTAGCTTCCCCTATTTAGATTGTGCACACCTGGCCTTCTGCTTTTAATCAGAGTATCCCAAAGCTGGATTATACAAATTCTTGATCAAAAATATGCGCAAATGCAGTGTCCCACTTTGTAATAGCAGTAGGATCCTGTATGTATATACTATATATATTGCATGTAGACACACCGAGTAAGCAGAAGGAGAAGAATAGTTGGAGGAAGTGAGAGGAGTGAGTCAGTGAAGTGCAGTCAGGTCCATATCCAAGGAAAGCTAACTCCGGAGTCAGACACAAGAGTCAGATAGAAGGTCCCAGCAACTAATCTTGAATGTTCAAGAAGGTTTATTTAGAAAATAATATAGTCCATAAGCACAGGACGCGTTTCGGCACGCAGGCCTTTCTCAATGCTGTTGAGAAAGGCCTGCGTGCCGAAACGCGTCCTGTGCTTATGGACTATATTATTTTCTAAATAAACCTTCTTGAACATTCAAGATTAGTTGCTGGGACCTTCTATCTTACTACGTGTGGAATTGGTCCTGTCCCGTGCAACGTTACAAGCGAGTGCTGGCCATTTTCTTATACTAGACACAAGAGTCAGACACCTCAGCCAGCCTGCAGAGTCAGACAAAAAGTACCAGCTAGCCAAAGCTAGGGCTGCACCTGCTGAACCCAGAAGAAAAGTAAGATGACAAGTAGATACCCCTCTGAGGTGTGTGCATGCAGTGGCCGGCTTTGGGGTAGCCCCAACGCTACGCTGGGTCCCCGGGACACCGTCGAGGTGTCACCGTGTGTTGCTGCTCTCTGGAAGGTATGGTAAGGCGTGGTGCACCACAATGGGAAATAAGTCCAGAGAGTCAGGGTCTGCAGTAGGGATGAGCGAACTCGAACTGCATAGTTCAGGTTTGTACCTAATTTTGGGGTGTTCGGGACACAGACCCGGACCCGAACATTTTCAAAAAAGTTCGGGTGCGTTGTTCGGCGATTTCTTCCCGCTTTCTGAGGGGCTGCACAGCACCCAATCGACTAGCGTTTTACTTCTTGCCCTAAGAGGCCATCACAGCCATGCCTACTAATAGCATGGTTGTGATTGGCCAAGTGCAGCATGTGACCCAGCCTCTATTTAAGCTGGAGTCACGTAGCGCCGCACGTCACTCTGCTCTGATTAGTGTAGGGATAGGACGCAGCTGCTGTGAGGGCGAAATTAGGCAGGGAAAACTAAGTTTTGCGTCTTGTGGTGCACCAGCACAAGCTGCCACCAAGTCCATCAATCCATCAATACTAGTTTTTTTTTTTTTTTTTGCTATATGCTACATCAGGGGCTTGGCTGTGCTTATTGTCACCCCTAGAAACTCAGGATAGAAATTTCTATATTTTATTGAGGGGTTAAATTCAATTGCCAAAATAGCAATCCCCTAAATCTGGTGTTCTAGCTGTGGCTAGCCAAGTGTAATACTGTCTGCTTTCTGGCAAAGGATAGATTTTTTTCTGTGGTGAAATTCAATTGCCAAAATAGCAATCCCCTAAATCTGGTGTCCCAGCAGTGGCTGGCCAAGTTTAATAGTGTCCAGCAAAGGATATATTTTGTTCTGGGGTGAAATTCAATTGCCAAAATAGCAATACTGTAAATCAGTGGTTTCAGCTGTGGCAGGCCACGTTTAATAGTATTGGGCAAAGGATATATTCTTTTCTAGGGTGAAATTCAATTGCCCAAATAGCAACACCATAAATCAGTGGTTTCAGCTGTGGCTGGCCAAGTTTAATAGTGTCCGGCAAAGGATATATTATTTTCTGGGATGAAATTCAGTTGCAAAAATAGAAATACCGTAAATCTGGTGTTCCAGCTGTGTCTAGACAAGTTTAATAGTGTCCGTCAAAGGATATATTATTTTCTGGGGTGAAATTCAGTTGCAAAAATAGAAATACCGTAAATCTGATGTTCCAGCTGTGACTGGACAAGTTTCATAGTGTCCGTCAAAGGATATATTATTTTCTGGGGTGAATTCAATCACGGTAAAAACCCCTGCACTGCATAACTGACAGGGAACTTAAAATTGGCGGTTACATTCTTGCATGAAATAAAGCCTTTTTGGGCTGTGAAGCCAAAGGTAGTCGCCAATAGCAGTTTTTTTATTTTTTATTTTTTTAAATAAATTAGTGTAGACCCCAAAACATTGGGAAAATATTAAAAATAAAACAAAGTGTAAGTGCACGGTAGTATAACAGTGGTTGGGTGAGGCCGGTATACATGTCTATTCTGCATAAGGTACAAACAAGTCCTGTGGGATCCATGCCTGCTTCTTTTTAATAAACAAAAGCTTGCCCACATTGTCTGCAGACAGGCGGCTGCGCTTGTCTGTGATAATGCCACCAGCCATGCTAAACACACGTTCAGTCAATACAGTGGCTGCAGGGTAGGCCAGCACCTCCAAGGCGTAAAGGTCAACCTCAGGACATGTGCCCAATTTAATGACCCAGAAGTTGAATCGGGCAGACCCAGTGGCATAGCTAGAAATGATTGGGCACCATAGCAAAGTGGTTCACTTTAGGAATTTTTGCACCACAAATTCAGCACATGTGGCAGGCAGGGGATGTGTGTCAAACCGGCTATGCCCAGACCTGCTAGAATATTTCGCCCATTAGCGCACAACACCAGGCCGGGCTGGAGGCTCAGTGGCCCCAACCAATGGTCGGTCTGTTGTTCCATGCCTGTCCACAGATCCTGCGTGGTGCGGGGTTTGTCTCACAAACACACAAGTTTTAAAACAACCTGCTGTCGTTTCCCCCTGGCTTTGCTGCTGTGGGTGGTGAAGGTGTTACACTGAGTGTATAAGGAGGAGGAAGCCAAGTAGGAGGAGGAGGTAACAGGATACAAAGAGAAATGCCCAGCAATCCTCGGGGGCGGAAGGACATTAGCAAAAATGCTATCCGCCTTTGGGCCAGCCGCTACATTTACCCACTGTGTTGTTGGTTATGTGGACATTGCCACAGATAGCGGTGCGCAGTGCACACTTGATTTTGTCCGCCACTTGGTTGTGAGGGGAAGAGATGGCTCGCCTGCAAAAGTAGCGGCGGCTGGGATACACGTACTGTGGTTTTTAAAACTGTCCACCAGACAGAATGACAGCATTTCAAAGAACCAGGAAGTTTGAAAAAAGTCTTTCAGAGCCATGGGTAGGGGGATACTTCCTCTTTCTATTTCTTTTTCTCTCCAGTGTTTGGGAGATGGACAGCTGATAGCTGAACACTTCCATGGGATTTGGTGGAGATGCTTGGTGACAATGACAGATGTGGTGGCGTTGCTGCCACATCCTCTGTTTGCTGGGTGACAGGTGCCACCACTGTCACTCACTTGGGCTCAAGTTTAGAATGTTTATTTATTATTTTTCTGTATTTTATTTTAAGTCATTTCCCTATTCACATATGTTTGCAGGGCATTTACCTAAATTTTGCTGCCTTTTGCAGCCCTCTAGCTCTTTCTAGGGATATGTTACAGCCATTTAAGTGCCCAAAAGTTTGGGTCCCCATTGACTTCAATTGGGTTCGAGTTCAGGGTGAAGTTCCGGTTGAGTTCGGAACCCGAACCCGAACATTTTCGGGAAGTTCGGCCGAACTTCTCGAACCTGAACATCCAGGTGTTCGCTCAACTCTAGTCTGCAGTAAACCAGGGTGCTTCTTTACTGGAGGAACTAAGGTACAAAACAATACATGCGAGGTATAGGGCTGGCTTCTGCAGTCTCCTCCCTGGCAGAAGAAGAGTTTGTTGCTGAGGAAAGGCCTGAGCTAGCTGTCCCTCTTTCTCTTCAGAAGGCTGGTACTCTGGTCCAAGGCTGGTGATCCAGGGTCTGGGGCAACTTATCCCCATCTAAGCGTCTTCTTCTGGTCACACAGTAGTCTGGCAGAGTCTCCTCTTCCAAGCACTTGTCCCTAACTGCAGAACACTAGGTGCTCTGACTGCTCTCCTTAAATTGTGTTCAAGATCAAATTTCATGGCACTCTGCTCTGTTCTCCCGCTACTGGAAGTTGGGTTCCCACCCCTTTGTATCAGGAAGAATTAGAAACTCCAGTTTTTGTGCGGTATAAACGATAGATTATTTTATTGGAAGTGCGGCATATCATATATGTGACGTTTTGGCCACAATTCGGCCTTCATCGGAATGTGATATTTAAAGACAAAAGTACAAAATGTACATAAGATTACATGATGGTACTACATGGTAGTGGTAATACAAATACATGATTGAATCAGTTGATAGTAGTCAATAAAAATACATGATTAGATCAATTTGTCATCCATGATTAGATCAGTTGATAATGGTCAATAAATATACATGATTAGATCAATTAATAATTCAAAGTTCATGACGATGAAGGAGCCCAGGGGGTGCATCCATACAGTATCATGATTAAGGGAATTAAGAAGGAACGAAAAAATTACACAAACTTTAAACAATCAAGCCAGGACATCTTAGTCACTATGGCAGATCAATGTAAAAAGTCTGAGCAGGGGCAGCATAGCACAACAATGTTGAAAGGTTCAAATATTGTAGGTCAGGTTTGAGCACGGGGCTTAGGCAGTAAAGTACCCTCATATATGGTATTCTGATGTACACATACAGCCTACAGTGTGGATAACCTGTAGGGATGGTGTATTATAGCAATTATATTTATGCTACAGGTTATCCACACTGTCCAAAATGTCCAAATGTCAAAGTACTCCCTGCTCCAGGGCACTACACGCAGACCAAGGGTAGGCCTGCAGAGAAGAATACAAGCGACCCACTGTTTAGAGAGCATAAGGAGAGATTTGTGAAGAAGAGAGTGTTACCTCAGCCTATAGCATTTTAAAACTTGGATCCGAACTCAGCTTCAGTTCCGACTGGTACCTTGGAACCGAAGCCAAGTTTGGATCCAAGTTTTAAAATGGTTTTCCATTTTAAAAATCAAATACTGAAGTTATTCACCGAAATATCACAAGACTTCAGAAATAACTAACTTCGACACGTCAGACGCCATACATTTTAATGCTGTACGGAGCCAGATCTCCGACAGCATTAAACCAAAGTTTTGAGTGAAGCCACTTCAGATCTAGGATCCAAAGCTCACCTCACTCCTCCCTAATGCCAACCATTGGCCGCCTGATATTGCATCACAGGGAGAGGATAGGTTTAGAGAGGGAGCCCCCTCCCTCTATAAACTCCTTAGTTGTGGCAGTCAGCACTGACTACGGCATCTAGAGGGTAAATTCACCGGCACTGGAGTATTCACTGAGGCCAGCTGTTGGATGAGAGGCTTGGTTGCCTGTAACAGCAAGGCTCTGTACTGATCGAGCATGCATAGCTCCTGTGCCGCCCGGTCAGTGCGTCATGCATCCCTGTGAAATGCAGGTACTCACTTCCTGCTATAGCACATGTTGGAAATGGGTTAAAGTTTCCTGCAGCCTACAAGACAGAGTGTGACAAGGTAGGAAGCCTATGGTGAGTTTGGTGCACCAGCACCAATATAGTTGTAAGATAAGTTCCCTCATCCGACTCCTACCCTCTACCCTGGTGAGCCACTCCATGTACCTCTGCTAGCTACTTTTCTGTAATATATTGTGGGGGGTTAGCTCTGGTCTCGAGGATCGTTCACACACAGATTGTCATCCACCGCAGCTTTAGGGGCCAAACATCGCTTTATTGTCCCAGCATCAACATAAATGAATCAAAACAAACACCTGCCTGGCTGGGCTCTAACTCAACACAGTGTGTCCCTGACTCACCCAAGTCACTGTTCACACACACGGCACCCATGCGGCTTACCCAGCCCAATGTCCATCAGCCTCCTGGCTGTTACCTCACCGGTGTCTTTTGGGGGGTTGTGGTCCAGTCGTCCGCCCGACGCTGACCATGCGACCCTTATCCCTAGGCGTCGCGGGACCCCCCCAAACTTCAGGCTACTCCCAGCCTCGTGGTCTCTCAGAGCTCCCAGCTCAGACCACACACAGAACCACTCCAGGCTTCTGTACCACACAAGACACACCCATCTCACTGTGAGGACAGCTTTATGCTCTGTTGATTGTGGCACCTGTTGCTGCCTCAGGCCTGCCCACTGATGGAAAAGAGATGGATAATCCTGCCATTCCTCTCCTCTATCAGCCATGAGGCCTGTCACTGCCTCACATATCCCCCCCCTTTGTTCAACCCCGTAGGGGTGAACACTAGCATCCAACCAAGATGCTCGTGAGAGGGCATCGACCTGGCCTACCGTCTTCCCCTTATTCTGCCAGACCCAGGCCAATAGCGCTTGGTTTGTCACCCGCATGAGTTTAGTACGGGGCAGATAAGGCCTACGGGATTTTCTTGCCCATCTCATGGCCCGGTACTCTCTTTCACGAGTGAGGATGATGCACTTTCGCTCCCGTGGCCTCACTCTTTTCGTTTTTCTTTTTCTCTCCACATTTGGCATCAACACATGCTCCTCATGTCCTTTCTTGGACTGCTGCAACTCCCGACTGAACTGTTCCCCCGCTTCGGCGACTCTTCTTCAGCCTTATCTTTGGTCTTGGGAACATCCGAGGATTTCTCCCACTCCAACTCATCAGCCTCAGCTTCTTCAGCCTTTGAGTCTCTTTTGGAGTCTTCAGTCACTTTGATAGCCTTTTCACCCTTCTCGGACACAGCATCACATACTTGCGTTCTTAGCTCCTCCTCCTCTTTCTCATTAAGGTTAGAGGTACTTGGGACATCAGAGTCCGTATCAGACTCATCATCTTCTGGCAATCCCTCCAGAGGTTCACTCTGGAAACTGTTCTCCACTCATGCAGGCTCTACGATAGCCACCTCATAGCAGTAGACAGCATCTTTATTGTGGGCGTCAGTCCCCTCGTATTTCTTCCCCAGCAGAATGCTGGCTGAAGTAATGTCTTGCATAACCAAGTCTTGGCTACACACCGCCATGGGTATCTTGGCTTCTACATCCACCTCAGCACCATCATCTGGTTCAGCAGATACATCTTCTTCTCTGCCTCGGCTGGCACCACAACGCCACCACCTCCAGACCCATTCTTAACGGGCTCTGACTTCTTGGCATCTTTTAGAGGATCTTCCTCTTCAGGTATCTCATTTTCTTCCACCTGCTGCGCAGGAGCATGCAGAGACTTCTCCAACTCATTGACTTCATCTTTTGAGCTCCTGAGATCTTCCATCTCTGCTCTGAGTTGCTTGTTCAGCCTTTCCAATTCATCTCGCTCCTTAAGCGCTTTTTCAAGGGCTCTAGCCAAGGAGAGGGCCTTGGTCGTCTTCTTAATTTTTTGCACCAGCTTGTTAGCAGCACCCCACTCTTGGGCCTTCTGTTCCAGCTGCTCTTCACTCTGTTTTGGTGTAACAGCAGTTGTAGGAGTAGCACCATTCTTCCTTAGACACTCTGTGGGATTTCCACCCAGGGACTCTTCAAGCCCATTGTTGAGGTCTACTATAGACTTTTGTGTCTTCCTGGAGTCTTTTCCCTTCCCCAGGACACCAGGCGGTAGACCCTTCAGTTCACTCATCTCTTCCGGGGTCTCCTCTTTTGACCCTTCTGCAGCATTCTTTAGTGACTCCGTGACGACAGCTAGTCCCTTCTCTATCATATCTAGGGACCGTGTGGCGAGAGTGAGATCAGCCTCCTGTTTGCAGCTGTACTGTCCTGTCAGGTCATCCAAGACTGACTGGATATGAGCTTCAGACACTAGGCTGACATCACCCGACTGAACTCTCGTCTCGTCAGATATAACGGTCATCTGGTCGCTACTAGTAACCACTTTAGTTTAGCAAGACCTCGACATGAAAGCCTCTCTCTCCGAGTTGCTATCGGTCACAGAACATGCGTTATATATACCGCTCGTGTCATTCTCAATCCTGTCCTCTAGGGGCACCGATGAGCTAATCCCCACCTGGGACATTCTATTAATCATAGAAACCTGTGGAGACTGCATATCCACTTCTAGTACGTGTGGTACACCCTCTAGGACTGCCCCATGTACTTGCACATTTTTCACAGTGGTTGCCCTCAGTTGTAAGCTCTCAACATCAATTAGCATTTTTATACCATCCACATTTTTACCAACAGGGGGAGCTTTTTCCCTGACCACACCCTTTAAAGGAGCAGGTATATCATTGTCACACATATCATCAGGCTCTTCAAGTAACTTGTTTTCTATGTGCAGCACCTTCACATTATCCACAATAACATTATGCTTTTCGGCAAATATGGTACCATCGCTTTGCAAGAGAAAAGGCATGTCGTCATCATCATCATCATCATCATCATGTCTGGCACATGACATCACATTTTCATCTTCAACTACACCACTGTTTTCAATGGTCCTTTCCCTTATACCTTTACTTAAAGGGACAGGTACAGGTTCTGCAGGAGCGTCACCACTTTCTACAGAAGTGTCCCTATTGCCCCACATCATGTCATGCATAATTTTATTTGCCACATCAAGTTCATCAGTCCCATTTCCCACTAGAACCTCACACTCAGTGAAAACCATCGGATAGTCCTTCTTATCAGCACAATTGTCCAGCACATAGTCCCCAGCAACTATGCTGGCACGTACCAGGCTCCCCTGGCTTCCTGCGTCCAACAACGTTTGGACTGGACTGCTATTTTTCATAGCGCCACCCATTTTTTTTGCTTTGATCATGGGCAGCTTACGTGACACAAAAACCTTCTCCCCTCCAGATTCCTGCAAGAGAGCAACTGCAACAGGCTTACCCGCCTGTTCAGACACAGCAGTTTTCCCATAGTCACTAATTTTTGAGACATTTTCACGCCGCAGCGCTTTATCACTCACCGGCTCACCGACTCACTGTCACTGGTAGAGATGAGCGAACATTTAAAAAAAGTCCGTTGTTCGGGGTTCGGGTGGTGGTTAATTGCGCATCCCGTTATGGATTCCACAATAGCGCATATGGAATCCATAAGGGGCGGCTGCCACCAACCCGAACTGTAGAACAGCTGAAGGACCTGGCGTGACGTCACTGTCATGTGATCAGTGCAGGGGGCGTGGCTCAGCACTGGATTTGATCCCGTGCTGAGCCACGCCCCTGCACTGATCACATGACAGTGATGTCACAGGTCCTTCAGCTGTTCTCAGTTCGGGTTGGTGGCAGCCGCCTTATGGATTCCATATGCTAGTGGAATCCTCAGCGGATGCACTAACTACCACCGAACCTGCATGACTCTTTAAATGTTCGCTCATCTCTAGTCACTGGGTCTGCCACAAAATTGTCAACAGGAACAGTCTTACCAATTGTCATCAGTGACTCAGCACTCCCGGAAGATAAGGGTAGTCCAGGTATATCTCCAGCACGGTCACCACCCTTCTCCTCAATGCAGTAGTTGCCACGGGAGACGCCTTGGACTTGTCTCCTGTCTTTTTCCGGACGGACATTCCAGCCGCACCCTTTCGGATTCTGTGCACAGTCGCATGGGAAAATAGGCACTCCTGAGAAACAAACCGCTCTCCACCTCTTTGTCTTCCCGACGGTTGCCCTTGGCAACGACATACTTCTGCTTGTCCTCCGGAACTCCAACTGCAGAACTTGAAGTACTTCCGCCATACCATATCTGCCAAAATAAGGGAAAATCCTTGCCCAGTACGAGTTCTAGCCTCAGGGTCTCACATTTCAACAGCTCCCACTGCACAGAGCCATAGTCCGTCACAAAGGTCAGTGACACCTTAGTTTTTGTCTCTGGACCTCTTGTTACAAAGTCTAGACTTTCGGGCAGGACCCGAGACACTTGCTGGCGGGAGTCTAGTATAACCCCCAAAGGGATCCCCCCGATCACCATCTCGCAGGACTTTTCCCACGGGCTCCACCATGTTGCAGCCATTTTGACAGGTCAGTTTCTTTTATTGTGCTTCTGGCCCTTTAAATCCGCACACAGCTTGCACCACAGAAAAAACTGTCCACAGTCGCATGAGCAGCACTTGCTCCACTAGACAAAACAGGCTTCCGGCCCTTTAACCAGTACAGGACCGCCTAACGCAGGGATGCGTCCTGCGGGCGGTCCTGTAGCTCTGAAATGACGTCGGCGCGTCATCTTGTGAGAGCCGAGATTTCCTGTGAACGCGTGCGCGTTCACAGAGAAGCGCGGCACGGCAGTTAGGCTACAGCCTGCCAGCGATGATCCATCGCTGGCAGGCTGTAGATGCGAATAAAATCGCATCAAACAGCTATATCAGACGCTGTTTTGTGAACAGCGTCTGATATAGCTGCTACCTGGTCCTCTGGTGGTCCCATTTGCTGGGATCGACCACCAGAGGACCAGGTAGCTATAGTAAAGTTGCACCAAACACTACACTAACCCCCCACCCCCTCACCTATTAACCCCTTGATCACCCCATCTAGACCCCTGATCACCCCCTGTCATTGATCACACCCCTTGTAAGGCTCCATTCAGACATCCATATGTGTTTTGCGGATCCGTGGATTCACGGATCCGCGGATCAATCGCGGATCCGATCCGCGGATCGATCCGCAGATCCTCAAAACACGGACACCGGCAATGTGCTTTCCGCATTTTGCAGATCCGCACATTGCCAGAACTATATAGAAAATGCTTTTTCTTGTCCGCAATTGCGGACAAGAATAGGACATGTTCTATATTTTTGCGGAACGGAAGTGCAGACCCGGAAGCGCGGATCCGTAATTCCGGATCCGAGCGGGACAAAGTCTGTCCCCATAGAAATGAATGGGTCCGCAATTCCGTTCCGCAAACAGAATTTCGGACGTGTGAATGGGGCATAAGGGTCCCCTATCACCGCCAGTTAGTTAGCTACTTGTTAGGTAGCTAGCGCCCAGCCCACCGCACCGCAGTCACTGATTTTGGCAGAGATTTTTCATCCACATTGACCGATGCGAATGAAAAAATCTGTGCCGTTCATTTTTTTTTCAGCGCAGAGGCTGAACGGTAAAAAAAATCTCATTACCCGTATGCTCAATATACGGAGAATCGCAGAAACTCCTAATGCTGGCCATACGTGTAATGATTGTGGAGACCCTCAAATGCCAGGGCAGTACAAACACCTCACATGTGACCCCATTTTAGAAAGAAGACACCCCAAGGTATTCCGTGAGGGGTATGGTGAGTTCATGCAAAATTTTATTTTTTGTCACAAGTTAGTGGAATATGAGACTGTAAAAAAAAAAAAAATCAATTTCCTCTAACTTGTGCCAATTTTTTTTTTTTTCTGTGAACTCGCCATACCCCTCACAGAATACCTTGGGGTGTCTTCTTTCCACAATGGGGTCACTTGTGGGGTATTTATACTGCCCTGGCATTTTAGGGGTCATAAAGCGTGAGAATCCAAATGCGTAAAAATGGCCTGTGAAATCCTAAAGGTACTCATTGGTTTTAGGGCCCCTTTGCGCATCTTAGCTGCAAAAAAGTGTCACTCATGTGGTATGGCAGTACTCAGGAGAAGTGGGGCAATGTGTTTTGGGGTGTATTTTTACATATACCCATGCTGGGTGTGAGAAATATCGCTGTAAACGACAACTTTTTAAATTTTTTTATTCAAAGTTGTCAATTTACAGAGATATTTCTCTCACCCAGCATGGGTATATGTAAATACACCCCAAACACATCGCCTACTTCTCCTGAGTTTAGCGATGCCACATGCGTGACACTTTTGCAGCCAAATGCACAAGGGCCTAAATCAACGAGTACCTTTTAGGAGAGCATTTTTACGCATTTTTCTTCTCACGCTTTAGGGCCCCTAAAATGCCAGGGCAGTATAAATACCTCACATGTGACCCCATTTTGGAAAGAAGACACCCCAAGGTATTCCGTGAGGGCATGGTGAGTTCATGCAAAATTTTATTTTTGTCACAAGTTAGTGGAATATGAGACTTTGTATTTAATTTTTACAAAGTCTCATTTCCACTAACTTGTGACCAAAATTAAATTTTCTATGAACTCACCATACCCCTCACAGAATACCTTGGGGTGTCTTCTTTCCAAATGGGGTCACATGTGGGGTATTTATACTGCCCTGGCATTTTAGGGGTCCTAAAGCGTGAAGAAGTCTGAATCAAATGCGTAAAAATGCCCTGTGAAATCCTAAAGGTACTCATTGGTTTTAGGGCCCCTTTGCGCATCTTAGCTGCAAAAAGTGTCACTCATGTGGTATCGTCAGTACTCAGGAGAAGTAGGGCAATGTGTTTTGGGGTGTATTTTACATATACCCATGCTGGTGTGAGAAATATCTCTGTAAACGACAACTTTTTAAATTTTTTATTCAAAGTTGTCAATTTACAGAGATATTTCTCTCACCCAGCATGGGTATATGTAAAAATACACCCAAACACATTGCCTACTTCTCCTGAGTTTGGCGATGCCACATGCGTGACACTTTTTGCAGCCAAATCGCAAAGGGCCTAAATTCAACGAGTACCTTTTAGAGAGCATTTTACGCATTTCGTCTCACACTTTAGGGCCCCTAAAATGCCAGGAGCAGTAAAATACCCCACATGTGACCCCATTTTGGAAAGAAGACACCCCAAGGTATTCCGTGAGGGGCATGGTGAGTCCATCAGAATTTTTATTTTTGGCACAAGTCAGCGGAAATTGATTTTTTTTTTTTTTTTTACAAAGTCTCATATTCCACTAACTTGTGACAAAAAATAAAATTTTACATGAACTCACCATACCCCTCACAGAATATCTTGGGGTGTCTTCTTTCCAAAATGGGGTCACATGTGGGGTATTTATACTGTCCTGGCATTTTAGGGGCCCCTAAAGCGTGAGAAGAAGTCTGGAATCCAAATGCGTAAAAATGCCCTGTGAAATCCTAAAGGTACTCATTGGTTTTAGGACCCCTTTGTGCACCCAGGCTGCAAAAAAGTGGCACACATGTGGTATCGCCGTACTCAGGAGAAGTAGGGCAATGTGTTTTGGGGTGTATTTTTATATATACCCATACATTGTTTGAAAAATATCTCTGTAAACGACAACTTTTAAAATTTTTATACAAAGTTGACAATTTACAGAGATATTTCTCTCACCCAACATGGGTATATGTAAAAATACACCCCAAAACACATTGCCCTACTTCTCCTGAGTACGGCGATGCCACATGTGTGACACTTTTTTGCAGCCAACGAGTGCCTTTAGGTTTTACATGGCGGCTCACAATTTAGCCCCGCCCAAAATGCCAGAACAGTAAATACACCCCACAAATGACCCCATTTCGGAAAGTAGACACCCCAAGGTATTCACTAAGGGGCATAGTGAGTCCGTCTGAGATTTTTATTTTTTTTTGCCAGAAGTTATCAGAAATTGAAACTTTTTTTTTTTTTCTCAGAAAATGTCATTTTCCGCTAACTTGTGAAAAAAAATGAAATGATACATGAACTCACCATGCCCCTCCGCGAATACTTTGGGGTGTCTTCTTTCTAAAATGGTGTGATTTGGGGGGTATTTATACTATCCTGACATTCTAGCACCTGAAGAAACATGACAGGTGCTCAGAAAGTCAGAGCTGCTTCAAAATGCCGAAATTCACTTTTTTGCACCATAGTTTGTAAACGCTATAACTTTTACCCAAACCAATAAATATACACTTATTGGACTTTTTTTTTATCAAAGACATGTAGAACAATAAATTTAGAGAAAAAGTTATATAGAAATGTATTATTTTTTTTTTTAAATTTTACAACAGAAAGTGAAAAATGTCATTTTTTTGCAAAAATGTCGTTAAATTTGTATTAATGGCAAAAAAAGTAAAAATGTCAGCAACAATGAAATACCACCAAATAAAAGCTCTATTAGTGAGAAGAAAAGGAGGTAAAATTCATTTGGGTGGTAAGTTGCAATAAACGGTGAAAGTAGTGTAGTGCGGAATTGTAAAAAGTGGCCTGGTCATTAAGGGTGTTTAAGCTAGGGGGGCTGAAGCGGTTAAATCACTCAAAAGCAAAACAGCAATTCCTTGGTAACATTCAAAGCACCTGCTCTTCTCAGTCCGGTCGTTGCCCCCAGCAACACTTTGTCTTTTTTCAGCAGGGACGAATGCCTGCATCCTCCACCAAATGTGGAGGTTTAGCTCTTGTCTCGAGGATCGTTCACACACAGATTGTCGTCCACCGCAGCTTTAGGGGCCAAACATCGCTTTATTGTCCCAGCATCAACATAAATAAATCAAAACAAACACCTGCCCGGCTGGGCTCTAACTCAACACAGTGTGTCCCTGACTCACCTAAGTCACTGTTCACATACACGGCACCCATGCGGCTTTCCCAGCCCAATGTCCATCAGCCTCCTGGCTGTTACCTCACCGGTGTCTTTTGGGGGGTTGTGGTCCAGTCGTCCGCCCGACGCTGACCATGCGACCCTTATCCCTAGGCGTCGCGGGACCCCCCAAACTTCAGGCTACTCCCAGCCTCGTGGTCTCTCAGCGCTCCCAGCTCAGACCACACACAGAACCACTCCAGGCTTCTGTACCACACAAGACACACCCATCTCACTGTGAGGACAGCTTTATGCTCTGTTGATTGTGGCACCTGTTGGTGGATAATCCTGCCATTCCTCTCTTCTATCAGCCATGAGGCCTGTCACTGCCTCACAATATATAAATATATATATATATATATATATATATATATATATATATATATATATATATCTATATATATATCTATATATGTAGACATACAGGATAATGCATAAAATACTGTATATGGTTGTATCCTTATATCTTTTTTTTTTTCACAGATACAGTTTAGATAGATGCACTTGGGGAGCAGTGCATTCAGAACTTGTGCTTCATGGTTCACAGGTTAATTAGTAAGTAAGGGCTAATCATAAAAAAAATCCAGCAGGGTAAAGGTAAAGCTACTGCATTGTTCTCAACTGCAGTACTGAAATGACTAGGAGTTAAAGGAGTTTTCCAACCTTTTTTTTCTGATTTGTGGAAGTCCGACCCCCACCGATCAGCTGTTTTAGAAGGTAGCAGCGCTAGCAATAGCACTGCAGCCTTCTTCAGCTTTGCCTACGCCATATGACGTTACATTCACTGGTCACATGGCCTAGGTGCAGCTCAGCCCTATAGAACTGAATTGGGATGAGCTGTGATACCAAGCACAGACGCTATACAATGTACGGCGCTGAGAAAAAGCTGGGGCACTCAAAGCAGCGTCAGTGCCTTCTCAAAGAGCTGATCGGCCTGGGTAATGGACCTCCACCAATCAGGTATTGATGACCTATCAGTGAAAAACTATTGGAAAACCCTTGTCATCTCACCCCACTCACCTAGGGATATCTGTATGCCAATAAGTAAACTGATTTCTGGCAACCCTCTTATAGATATCGTAGATATCGTGTCCTTGCTACTTATACCAGCCAACTGTATTTTATGGTTAGTTTTTTGTGTACAGATAAAAAAGCAGAAACTAAACTCTGATTGGTTGTCATGGGCAACAAAGCCACTTAAAATAATTGAGGCCCTTTAATTAATCACATTTTATGCAGTCATTAATCAATAGTTTAAACATAGAGATTTCCCTGTTTATTTTTGCATTGCTTGATGGGAAAAAAAACTGTTCTGATTAAATAAGTACTCTATTATTCTGTATGAATTGACTCTAAGCTCTCACTCATAATGGTAATTATATCCTTATCATTTGCATTTTAAGATAGGTTATAGGTCTTCAGTTATTACAGTGTCACAAGAGATATGTAACCTAGCAACCCAGAAGTTGGCCTACACGCCAGTGAATTGGTGTCCATTTTATAGATTTACTGAAAGCAGAATATAGAGGGGAAGATTGAAACTGTCTAAAAGAAAAAGTGTTTGTTGCTTACAGCAGCATTGAAAGAGGAGTTTTATTTTGTATTCTACTCTTGAAAAATGAAAGATACATTGTAATTGGTTGCTATGGGCAATAAACCATTTTTCATAAATCTGCCCCACAGTGTTAGTAGACATTAAGGGGGTCATTTATCAAACTGGTAAAGTAGAACTGGCTTAATTGCCCATAGCAACCAATGACAATGTATCTTTCATTTTTAAAAGGAGCTGTCAAAAATGCAAGGTGGAATCGGATTGGTTGCTATGGGCAACTAAGCCAGTTCTACTTTACACCAGTTTGATAAATAACGCCCAAGAACTGTGACTGTACCTTTTGAGAGGGTGAGTCAAAAGTTTCAGTTTCAGAAAAGAAAGGGAAAATGAAATATCTGAATACCAAATCATGGGTGAGGGGGCATATCTTTTAGGATATGTCTGGAACATGGCTGACATCTTGAAAGCCGCTATATAGGATCAAGAGCATATTTTTCCGGTGGGAAGGGGGTCATGTAGCATATTAAAGAAGACCCACATTTTCTTGTATTTCAAAGGTATCAACACAGAAAATTACAACACCCGGGAACATAGCTGTTTGACATGCTCAATTTATTAATGATCTTGTAGAAGGCTTGCACAGTAAAATATCAACTTTTGCAGATGACACTAATCTGTGTAAAGTGATTAACACGGAAGGGATCTGGATAGATTGGAGGCTTGGGCAGAGAAGTGGCAGATGAGGTTTAACACTGAAAAATGTAAGGTTCTGCATAGAATTGAGCAAATCGCAGCGGAGATGAATTTTCTTGTGCTTCATGGTAGAGAATCAATTTAACCAGAAATAGTGTAAAAAACAAAAAAAATCATACTTACCTCCTCCATTTGCTCATGACGAGCCAGCTGCGCCATCTTCATTGAAGATCTTAGAGAAATCCTGTGCAAAATGATGGCCAGTGTGACATCATCTTGGGCCGTGCAAGATTTCGAGCCAGATCTTCAAGCAAGATGGAGGCAGCCCCCTGTCATTGCAAATGCTACTTTAAAAAAAATGCGTTTCATGACAAAGTAATTTGTCACTAGGCAAACTCTTTTTTTTTTTATTCAGCTAAGCAGCCAAATTGAATTTTCCAAAACTTCGCTCACCTCTAGTTATGCACATTGGAAGGAAAAAAGCAAGTCACCCATACATACTAAATGGTAAAACACTGGGTAACACTGACAAGTGCAGTGAGATAATGGGTTGCATCAAAAGGGGCATAGATGGAGTACATGGAGTACTGTGTACAGTTCTGGGCTACTGTGAACAAGGCGGACATAGCAGAGCTGGAGAGGGTTTGGAAGAGGGCAACTAAAGTAATAACTGGAATAGGTGGACTACAGTACCCAGAAAGATTATCAAAATGAGGGTTATTCACTTTAGAAAAAGTACGACTGAGGGGAGATCTAATAGCTATGTATAAATATATCAGGGACAGAGATCTCTCCTATAATCTATTTATCCCCAGGACTAGGACTGTGACGAGGGGACATCCTCTGCGTCTGGAGGAAAGAAGGTTTTTACACAAACATAGAAGAGGATTCTTTACGGTAAGAGCAGTGAGACTATGAAACTCTCTGCCTGAGGAGGTGGTGATAGCAAATTCACTAAATGAGTCCATGATGGGCCTGGATGTATTTCTGGAGTATAATAATATTACAGGCTATAGCTACTAGAGATGGGTCGTTGATCCAAGGAGTTATTCTGATTGCCTGATTGGAGTCGGAAAGGAATTTTTTTCCCCTGAAGTGAGGAAAATTGGCTTCTACCACACAGTTTTTTTTTTTTTTTTGCCTTCCTTGGGATCAACTTGCAGGATAACAGGCCAAACTGGATGGAGAGATGTCTTTTTTCAGCCTTACAAACTATGTTACTATGTGACGTGTTGTCCCTGGTGCTGAACACAGAACTTTTTAAATTTTGAAATTTCTGTGTTGATAACTTTTGAACCACAAGAGATATTGCAAAACTGATTGTGGCAATCGATTTCTTAGAAAATTCTGGTCTTCTTCAATGATCTTCTGCCCATGATCCAATGGCAGCTTTCAAGATGGTGACCTTGTTCCAGACATGGCCTAAAAGATATGTCTCCTCAGCCAATACTTGCTAGGGTATTCAGATATTTAATTTTCCCTTTAGTTTCTGAAATAAAAGGGATTCTTCAGACTTTTGACTCACCCTGTTTTCATTACCATGGTTATAAAATTTATCCTAAAAAATATCAGTTGTATTCAGTTAGAACGTATCTGTTTACAGTATTTAGGACAGTTTTACTAAGACTGGCTTTTCTGACCATAGTCTTAATAAAATGTGCATGAGAGGCACATGCCTCTTAATATATTAGGTTCATTTTCTGGATTTACCTGCGCTAGAAACGGACTTATATGACAGATATTGGAGGTAAGATTTAAGCCAGTTTCTGGAGTAAATTGTGGTAAATATTGAGGGCCGTGGGGGGTTATTCCAGATCCTATTTTCTTGCCACTTTAGAAAAGTGGTGAGAAGGGCTAAAAGTTTCAAATTATGTCTTGCACCATAATTTGGGACTCTTTTTTGTAGTTAAAGTGTATTTAAATTCCCCCCCTTAGTCCTATAAAACTGGCAAAGTTGCCAAGACACAATTCTGGCAAATTCAGGCCACCTCAGGTCAAAAATTAGGCCAAAGTTGGTGTCCTAAGGAGGTAAGTATCAAGCGTGGTCTGCAAACAATGTTTAATTTATTGAAAGATATGGCAACATTTAAGAAGGCATGATACTTTCATTTACAGCAATATTGAGAAACACATGACAAACCTAGGAAGTAGGATTCAAGCATGGGGTACATTTAAATGTAAAAAAATTCCAAGGAGATGCTAGAGAAATTGAGGATTCATTTTGGTCCAAATAAATTCAATGTGAGGCAAGAATACCCTATTTGGCCTAAAAAAAAGTCATGTATGACACTCAGAGGTCTCCTAAAACTGTATCCAACCCCTGCCAAGGCAACATTAGTAATATCAAAGTGACAGCAACATACTGTATATGGCTATGGGTAAATGTTTAAAAAACACTGCACTGTTAGATTTAAAAATATAAAAAATAAAATAAATAGTCCAAAATGTATCCCTTGTTTTAGTGGCAGAAGCTATCCTCTCTGTCCTCTGACCTGTAAAATGGTCGCCGTCATTTTGAGCAACCTGTGCGGGGGTCACTCAAAATTTGGATTAGTTGGAAACAAAGTTTTTGAGAAATTCGTACTGCTTCATGAAATATACTGCATACAAAGCATTTGTGTGGGGGAGTTTTTGTGAGCTTTTAAGGGTTTAACTGTTTTATAAAAGCAGCACTCTCTTGGTATAGCCACTTTATAGCATTTTATTCTGTATTATAGTCGGAAAATGACATAGAAAAAGTGATAGAAGAAAAAAATGCTGTGAAATGCATCATCAACAAAATGCAGGCAAAGCTATGGCACTAGTGTGAATAGAGTGAAAACCAAATAGAGCCAAAATAGATACAACAGAATCCAAAAACCAGGGGACTAATGCAAATTAAGGGTATGAAATACGTATTTTTCCAGGAACAACCCAGTGGTGAGTAAACGTCTTACTGTATAAAACCTGCCTTGCTCTTGGTTTCCAACAGATGCATTTTAACAGAATTGATGATTAAATACAACCCGTCATTTAACTTTTTATAAAGAACATCATTTTGTCATCCAGAATTATGACGCACAAGGTGGAGAGTCGCTGCCCCCTAATATCAAAAACCAATTGATCATTTAGCAGTTGAAGAGATCTAAATTGACTATGAGCATTGTGCTGCCTCTTTAAATCAATGTAAAGTCACTTGCAGAATGTTGTGCTAATGTTTTCTCTTTATGCCTGAGTGGGCATACATTGCAATCAAATTATTAACACGACACCAATCATTTCCTAACAGAGTCAACACACTCCAGGGCATGTGTATTTCTGTACTGCAATGAGTCTCAGGTGGAAAAGGTCTCAGTCGTTCTGCCTTCTCTCGCACTTGTCTGATTGCAGCATTTAATTGACAGGCTAACTGGATGATAGTTCTGTATCATAAAGTGACACCTGTGCATACGTCACTGTACTTGTTATTGCCTCTATTCTAAATGCCAGCATTTTATCTCCAGCAGATAAAATGCATAACTGATAGAATGTATAATGCAGAAAGCCATTTTCTAACTTAATATATTCATTACCCTTAGGCCTCATGCACACGACCGTTGTTTTATTCCGTGTTCATTGCGCCGTTTTTCGTGATTTTCTGCAGACCAATTGGTTTTCAATGGGTCAGTGGAAAACTTGGTAAATGCACCGTTTGAGCTCCGCGTTCGTGGTCCGTGATTCCAGTCCATCCAAAAAATTTAACCTGTCCTATTCTTGTCAGCGAAAAACGGATCGCGGACCCATTCAAGTCAATGGGACCGTGAAAAAATGCGGAGGCACATCGGATTGTCATCCATGTCCGTGTCCGTTTTATTTCTATTTTTTGACCTGCTTATATACCAGTATCCTGGGTGGAGATATTAAAATTACACTTTTTTTCCCCTTGCTTGTTTTCTGACGGACCGACCAAAAATACGGAAGACACACGGAAACACAACGGAACCAAAAACGGACACGGATCACGGAACAACGGCCTGCATCACCCTGCCCTTCTCAGCTTGGTTGACAGGTCTCTACTTATATGAAAATAGGGAAAGACCTGTCAATGAAGCTAAGCAATGCAAGAAGAAGCCAAACAGCAGACTTGTTTTTCCCCATGCCAGACCCTTTGCAAAATAATATTTTCTCTTAAATGCCACAATGTTTCAGAGTAAAACATGATGACTTGATGGACCTGGCAGGGATTTCATGCCACCAGTAGTTTGGGCAGCATGAAATGGATGACAAGTATGTTTTAAATACTCCAACAAAAATATAAAAAATATCATCATCATATCTCGCATTTAATCAAGTATAATTAATGAAATGTCATCGTCTAAATGTTCACAGTTCTTTAGCACTGTTAGCATGACAGGTTTTCGCTCTAGACTGACATGAGTGAATTGATTCTTTAGAATTTAAATTCCATCATCAATTTGAAAATATTTTGATTCATCAGAATCAAACTTTCTTGAAAAAAAATATTGGGTGAATTTTGACTCTAAGGTAAGAGAGAGAGAGAGAGAGATTGAGAGAGAGAGAGAGAGATTTTTCAGACAGAGTATGTTCAGTTCGGGTAGAATTGATTCATACCCAAAACAAATGTCATAGTCAATTCCGAAGGATTGGGCTCAAATCAAATTTCAAGAAATTTGCTCATCTCTACTGTAACAACCGCGAAAAAGACGCTACACCTCAATAGAAGCCGTTGCACCAACAAAGTACCTATCTCATTTTCCAATGACTCCAGCATTTTTGATTTCAAGTCAATAATGGTCTGCATTAGACCTCGGGAGCAGGTGTTGCAAATCGACTCCCATTGTTTGCAAAAGTCATTGTCATCCCGACCGTATGTGGGGAAGGTTTGAATCCTTAAACCCCGAGGTATTAGTCCCATAATCAAATATCTCTCTAGTGTCACTCGATTCCATCAAGTTTTAGTCCTCTTATGTAGTAAATTCTTCAACGAGTTTTTCAACTCAATTAAGTCCCTCTGATTAGGTCCCTCTCCAGCTGCCACATCGGATCCAAACACTGCCTCGACCAGGGTGAGCCAAGTCGTATCTCTTGCTTTATAGTCCATAGTGGACAAATCAATATGCGAAACCTCTGCAAAAAACAGGAAACTATCACAACCGCCAAAAAGACACTACACCTCAATAGAAGCCGTGGCACCAACAAAGTACCACCACACTGACAATTATGCCACGTACAAAATCAATAATTAGTATCACAAAGTTTATTAGGTATTACAAAATGATAAGATAATATAGCAATATCAAAAGTACAATTAGCAGCAGTAAAACAGGATCCTTCATGTCAGCACAGACAAGCACTACACATAGTGGTATATAGTAATAATCAATCCAACATTATAATTAATAAATGTCCAAGTGGGCTGGCTATCCTAGCCACAAGTAGACCCATGTATACTCTAGGTCACCTAGCTACAAAATAATCGAAAAAGCCTAAAGCCACAGTGGAGCTGAAAGACAATAAAGGTGTGTTGCCTAGACCCCCAATATACAACCAAAGGGACACCACAGATACCACAATATCTAGAGATATCTATGTGTCTCTTCCATATATATATATGTACATATGTAGTGGGGCCCCGTGTCACACACGTGGGTACATAACATAGACCGCAAGTTGCGGATAACTGCAATCAACCCTTACAATGCAGGGTCCCACCACATAGCATCCACCAAGAGATATGGTTAGTATTCACCAAGTCTGGGGAGGCGAGTAATACAAATGGCAGTATGGGCAAACAATCCACCTACTATCCACAGAGCGCCCGTGTGGAAGGGCACTCCAGGGTTAACAAAGCTCCAAAGCAATAAACACTAGGACAAAATGGATAATAAATATGGAGATAATAAAGGATACTGACCACAAGAAGCACTGTCCGTCCACCCCGACGCGCGTTTCACCCTGAGCTTCCTCCAGGGGGCGTGACTTCCTATGTCAAAATGTGCGCCTTATATAGTCGTCAGTCGCGTAGTCACCGCCTCTAACCTCTCTCTATGTCAGTTTAGACAGCGGGATGTCACATGACTCCCGTTGCGTCATCTAAGTATCCGGACATGCGCAGTGGCAGCAATAAAGACCAAGCTGCCATGTTGAGTCTGGGAAAACTCATCATTGTATCCCTGCGTCCTGTGTACACGCCTATAAGTCCCTGGGCACACGCAATGGAGACTAGACTCTGATATTGAATATGGGGAATCCCAATACTTAATCATTACGCCCTATACGTTGTATACCCACCAGAAAATCAGTAATTATTGTTACAGCGCATCACTCTGTATTTAGTAATTAAAGGGGCCCATACCCTACTCCCTTGGTGAAATATTGAACATTAAAAAATGTGAATATATAAAAATATAATATTAACAATCATCACAATATGCAAGTGAAAAATCAATCATTCCATTGCAAAAACTAAGCATGCGCGTGTGTATATATATATATATATATATATAAAAATATATAGATATATAAAGAATTATGAATATAAATTAATAAAGTGGTATTACATACATATGGGACCATACTTCAATCCATAAATGTGAACAATACATATACAATATATATATAAAAAAATATAAATTATTATATAATAAACCAGAGTATAAATAATAATATTGACTAAAGAATAGTAATAGTGAAAAGAGTGCTAGGCGTGGATAGTGTGTGTAAGGGGGAAGAAGGGAAAAAAATAAAAATAAATTAGTGCTATTATTCTCGTAATATCTTCGTGATCCATTGCTGATGACCGTATCCATCGAGTAAAAGCCCCAAGTTTTATTCTTAGTCAGAAATGATGCTGGAAAAAAGGGGGTGTTAAAAAAAAGGGGGTAAGGGAGGAGGGAATGGGCCCGATCAAGAACCAATAATAGTAGGGAACAAAAAAGGAAAAAGAGATATATTAGAGGCTAGTAGAATATTCATGTATCCAAACTGGACGATTAATCATGGCACAAGTATAAAACCAATAATAAAAATTTATAAAAATTTATAAAAATAAAAATAAAAACAAGAGATAAACCTGAGGAAAGAGCACCTAATCCAGGGACCCCTATAACTAGATTATAGGAAAGGGACAAAACTATTGGTCTTATTAGGACCCATTGGGGACAGAGTGTCTAATTGGTAAATCCACCTCGTCTCTTTTTGGGCCAACAACCTCTTCCAATTACCTCCTCTCGCGGATACAAAGACACAATCAATTCCTCTGAATCGAAAGACAGAGGCATCAGAGTTATGCTCCTCCAAGAAATGTCTTGGAATAGATAGCAATGTACAGTATCAACATTTTCTGCCTTTTTGGCCTCTTCAATGGCCAAGACATGTTCCCGTATCCGTCGTTTCAGGGGCCTGGAGGTCATGCCTATATATATCTTCTGGCAAGGGCAAGTCGCCCAATATATCACACCTATGGTGGCACAAGTAATGGTATGTGTAATGTCATATTCCCGTGACCTCGATGAGTTCCAGAAATTTGTGACCCTATCCACATTACAACAGGCCACACAGTTTCCACATGGTCTACAGCCCCAGGGAGGGCCTTTAGAGCCAAAGAGCCAGCCTATAACCGGGCCTGGATAAGGACTCTTAACTAAGATGCCCCAAAGGTTTCTCCATCTACGTGATGTTATGGATGGGGCTTCTCCAATTTCAGCCAATTGTTTAGGGTCCACGGTAAGGATGTCCCAATATTTTGTCAGAGCTTTTCTCACACTTTGGTACCCATCATTATACTCTGTAATGAATCTCACCTTTTCATCCTTGGTTGCAACTTTTCTTTTTCCACTGGTATGTAACAAATTGGTCCGATTAGTGCCTCTTGATCTCTCATAGGCAACCTGAATATTCCTAGGCTTGTACCCTCGGTCTCTAAACCGGCTCTTCAATTCAGAGGCCCGTTGTTCAAAGGTGTCTTCTGTCGAGCACAGTCTTCGTATCCTTAAGAATTGTCCTACTAGGATGTTGTTAATTAGGCTTCTCGGGTGTGATGAAGAGGCAGGTAGCAATGAGTTCACTGATGTCTCCTTTCTGTACAGATCGGTGGAAATACGTCCATCAGTTTCCACTTTCAGCCGTATGTCAAGGAAATCGATTTCCTTCCAGCTGACCCCGGAAGTGAGTTTGATATTTAGATTGTTAATATTGAGATCGTCAACAAACTGTCCAAATTCCCCCTCGGACCCCCGCCAGATGATAAGAATGTCATCAATATAACGGCCCCAGAAAAGGACCTGTTCTATCCTTGGCCGGGGGTCTGAGAGGAAGATGCGTCTCTCCCACAGGCCAAGGAACAGATTAGCATATGTGGGCGCACATGCCGCCCCCATGGCCGTTTCCTGGCACTGTAGAAAAAACGCACCCCTGAACAGAAAGAAGTTATGTGTAAGCACAAAATTCAACAATACCATCAAAAACTCACGTTGTTCCTGTTGAATATTAGACATGCCCAGAAAATATTCCACCGCCATTAGGCCATCATCGTGACGGATTGATGTATATAATGCCTCTACGTCACACGTTGCCAGGAGCATCCCTGGTTCCAGCTGCAGGTCCTCCACTCACCTCAACACATCCGTCGTATCCTTTAGGTAGGAGGGTAAAACTTCCACCAGAGGTTGCAAAAAGGAATCAATATATTTGCATATAGGGTCACAGACACCATAAATCCCAGCCACGATCGGTCGCCCTGGTGGGCACGTGGCATGTTTATGGACCTTTGGGAGGAGATAAAAAGTCGGTATAGTTGGTTCCTTCTTAAACAGGTAAGTAAACTGCTGTTTCGTAATACAGCCGTCGTCTACATCTTTTGACAGAATCGTCTCCAATTCTACCATAAATTTGGCTGTCGAATTGAATGTAAGTTTCCTATAGCACTGTGGTTGTCTTAATTGCCTGTATGCCTCCTTTACGTACATCTGGATTGGCCAGATAACAATATTTCCGCCTTTATCGGCCATTTTAAAGACCACATCCTTCCACCCTTGTAATTCCCGGATAGACTCTCTCTCTCTAATCTACTGCAATTGTCAAACTGACGCTTCATGGCGATTTGTTCCAACTCTTTCGTAACCAGTTTGACAAACAGTTCTATATCTGGGTAGATAGAGAGGGGTGGGAATTTCTTCGATCTAGGTACCAACGAGGCCAGAAACTTACCTCCCATCTCCTCCTGTTCATCCAATAGTCCTACAAGATCTGCCAGAGCTTGTTGTTCTGTGGTAGTGCTGAACTTGGGATCCTGTTTTCTCCAATAAAATCTTTTAAAAATCAACTCTCGTGCAAACAAGTGCAAATCCTTTATGGCTAGAAAACAATCAAAGTTAGCAGTGGGACAAAATGATAACCCCTTACCCAATAAACAAAGCTGGGTATCAGTCAATTGATGACTGGAAAGATTAATTACCTGTAACGCCGATTGTTCCCCATCACCAACATCCTACCTTTTCTTTCTTGTCTGTCGGGTTGGTTCCTCATATTTACGCTTCGTATAACGCCTCTGTGGTGGAAATCTCGTTTGTATAGGATTAGAGTTAGTTGACTCACCACCAGTCGAGGATACTGAAGTGATGCGGATCTATATCTTGGTCCCATCCTCTCAATTTTCCACTTGTACACCTTATCCTGGTCAGCATCAGTTTTATCCCTTGTGAATTTTTTACTCTTTACAGTTTTGATCTGCTTCTCCCAAGATATAAATTGTAGATCCAAATCCTTTTTGAACAGCTCCAATTTATTGGTTGATAGGCGGGCTACATTCTGTGCCTCCACATGCCCTATCTCATTTTCCAATGACTCCAGCATTTTTGAATTCAAGTCAATAATGGTCTGCATTAGACCTCGGGAGCAGGTGTTGCAAATCGACTCCCATTGTTTGCAAAAGTCATTGTCATCCCGACCATATGTGGGGAAAGTTTGAATCCTTAAACCCCGAGGTATTAGTCCCATATTCAAATATCTCTCTAGTGTCACTCGATTCCACCAAGTTTTAGTCCTCTTATGTAGTAAATTCTTCAACGAGTTTTTCAACTCAATTAAGTCCCTCTGATTAGGCCCCTCTCCAGCTGCCACATCGGATCCAAACACTGCCTTGACCTGGGTGAGCCAAGTCGTATCTCTTGCTTTATAGTCCATAGTGGACAAATCAAAACGCGAAACCTCCCACAGGGTTTTGAAATACAACCAATCAATCCGTACAATACACACAGACACTCCCACACAAAATCCTTACCTCTGCCTGATTACTGAACACAATGGTTAATATAATAATCACAGGCAGAGAAATACAGTATTATAAAACATATCACAGGGACCCCAAAACATGCAATAACCCCCAAAAAATATATCCTCGGAACCAGGGGATCTGCGTGAACCACATATACAAAATCCGTTCAGTAGTTTGGAAGATGCGGTTTAATGCAGATTCCGCAGAACATATACAGGCTATATGAAAAATAAATACTTTTAAATGTGTCCCCTGTTCTGTAGATTAAAACTACTGAACGATATCTTTGTGCACTAAATACCGGCGAGATAGCACCATGTAAAAAAGTCAAAACAGTGTCTGTGAGTTAAAATGGCCGCCATCCATTGTTCTCACCATGTGCTTCATCCATTGTTCTCACAATGTGTCTCTGATACATGAAATGGTGGCCACCCAGTAACTCCACAGCATGTCCCCAGATGGTTCTTAAAGGGCCAGCAGCAGCATAATAAATTACAATTTGCCCAAATGCTAGTTTAAAAGGGTTCAATCTCCCAAGGGCCATAGTCGCAGGGGAGGAGGCGGGCAATCAGTCTTCTCCAATGTCCAGTGGCGTGGTTGGTTTCGTCACAACAGCCTATCCTCAGGATTAGAGTTGAGCGAACCCGAACTGTTTAGTTCGGGTTCGTACTGTATTTTGGGGTGCTCGGGACACAGACCTGGACCCGAACTTTTCAAAAATTTCGGGTTCGGGTCTGTTGTTCGGGGATTTATTCCCGCTTTCTGAAGGGCTGCATGGCAGCCAATCAGCTAGCATTTTACTTCTTGCCCTAAGAAGCCACCACAGCCATGCCTACTAATGGCATGGCTGTGATTGGCCAAGTGCAACATGTGACCGAGCCTCTATTTAAGCTGGAGTCATCTAGCGCCGCACGTCACTCTGCTCTGATTAGTGTAGGGATAGGATGCAGCTGCTGTGAGGGCGAGATTAGGCAGGGAAAACTCAGCAAAAACACCTAATGAAGTAATTGATTTACAGCTATGAATTCATTCAACTTCTGCTAGTTAATTGCTTACTGGTTTTTAGGCTGCCCAGAGCGTTTTTCTGTCACTTTTTTCTGGGGTGATCGGCGGCCATTTTGTGTCTTGTGGTGCACCAGCACAAGCTGCCACCAAGTCCATCAATCCATCAATACTATTTTTTTTTTTTTTTGCTATATCCTACATCAGAGGGTTGGCTGTGCTCATTGTCACCCCTAGAAACTCAGAATAGAAATTTCTATATATTATTGAGACACTTTACAAAGTAAACCGCGGCACTCCAATGCAGTTGATTTCTTGTAGTTTTATTGGTTCCAAAAAGATAACAGCGACGTTTCGACAATAATAGTCTTTCTCAAGCTCACCTCTACTACACAGTGTGACTCCTTAAATACATAAAGTGCAAGTGTTGTACCACCCCCCGCAATTGATAACCCCTCCCCCTTTATTTTCCCTTTAGCTCCAACAAATGATCGATCATGGCATTCTCATAGATGCTTACATGTATATACTCAATATCTTACTTGCTTGTAATAACCAGCCTTGGGGGACCTCCAGGATCGCTCGATTGCATACTTCTTGGAGTTCAGCGTGCCTCGATCATCAGTGCGGATGCGCCCGTGACGTCATCTCTGTTCTCGGGCGCTCTTGCGATCAGGTGACCGGAAGGGACGCCTTCCTTCTCAGTCAGCTGTTGTTACGTCATCTTGTTGCATCTAGTAACCGGAGGGTACGCCCTCCTACCCTGTCAGCTGCTCTTACGTAGGCATTCTCTAGTCAGCTGACTCTACAGTATTGGCCGCATCACAGCTGATCGGGCACTTCTAAACTGTAGCGCTATACAATTTAGGCATTAAACCATCGGCGCTCATATGTTCGTAATTCAAATAGACTGAACATCTTTAACTTATGTTGTTTTTTTCAGAATTCAAAGTATGGATTCTCAAGGCCCCTATTGCCATTTATCCCTATGCCTGTTACATCACTTAATCAGTGTGCCATACATAGTATTATTTATATTATACTTGCAAAGAAACATGGGAAATTGCCTTGGTCCCCACAGATCCATTATTTAGCTTCATATTCTATACAGCATTTATTCATTGTACCACCTTCCATCCATTTCAAGTCATTCAATCAGGGTTTAGTTTGCAGTATTTCGCAGCTAACAATCATGCTGTTAAATGTAGGTCACAGCAATTTATATTTTATTGAGATGTGAAATTCAATTGCCAAAATAGCAATCCCCTAAATCTGGTGTTCCAGCTGTGGCTAGCCAAGTGTAATACTGTCTGCTGTCTGGCAAAGGGTAGATTTTTATCTGTGGTGAAATTCAATTGCCAAAATAGCAATCCCCTAAATCAGGTTTTCCAGCTGTACCTGGCTAAGTGTAATACTGTCAGTCAAAGGATAGATTTTTTCTGGGGTGAAATTCAATTGCCAAAATACCCATCCCCTAAATCTGGGGTTCCAGCTGTGTCTGGGCAAGTTTAATACTGTCAGGCAAAGGATTGATATTTTTCTGGGGTGAAATTCAATTGCCAAAATAGCAATACCGTAAATCAGTGGTTACAGCTGTGGCTGGCCAAGTTTAATAGTGTACGGCAAAGGATAGATTTTGTTCTGGGGTGACATTTAATTAGCAAAAAATAGCAATCCTCTAAATCTGGTGTTTCAGCTGTGGCTGGCCAAGTTTAATAGTGTCAGGCAAAGAATAGATTTTGTTCTGGGGCGAAATTCAATTGCTAAAATAGCAATCCCCTAAATCTGGTGTCCCAGCAGTGGCTAGCCAAGTTTAATAGTGTCCGGCAAAGGATATATTTTGTTCTGGGGTGAAATTCAATTGCCAAAAAAGCAATACCTTAAATCAGTGGTTTCAGCAGTGGCTGGCCAAGTTTAATAGTGTCCGGCAAAGGATAGATTTTGTTCTGAGGTGAAATTCAATTGCCAAAATAGCAATCCCCTAAATCTGGTGTCCCAGCAGTGGCTAGCCAAGTTTAATAGTGTCCGGCAAAGGATATATTTTTTTCTGGGGTGAAATTCATCTGCAAAAATAGCAATCCCCTCAATCTGGTGTCTGAGCAGTGGCTGGCCAAGTTTAATAGTGTCCGGCAAAGGATAGATTTTGTTCTGAGGTGAAATTCAATTGCCAAAATAGCAATCCCCTAAATCAGTGGTTATAGCTGTGGCTTGCCAAGTTTAATAGTGACCGGCAAAGGATAGATTTTGTTCTGGGGATAAATTCAATTGCCAAAATAGCAATCCCCTAAATCTGGTGTTCCAGCAGTGGCTGGCCTAGTTTAATAGTGTCCGGCAAAGGATAGATTTTGTTCTGGGGTGAAATTCAATTGCCAAAATGGCAATCCCCTAAATCTGGTGTCCCAGAAGTGGCTGGCCTAGTTTAATAGTGTCCAGCAAAGAAAAGATTTTGTTCTGGGGTGAAATTCAATTGCCAAAATAGCAATACCATAAATCAGTGATTTCAGCTGTGGCTGGCCAAGTTTAATAGTGTCCGGCAAAGGATAGATTTTGTTCTGGGGTGAAATTCAATTGCCAAAATAGCAATCCCCTAAATCTGGTGTCCGAGCAGTGGCTGGCCACGTTTAATAGTGTGCGGCAAAGAAAAGATTTTGTTCTGGGGTGAAGTTCAATTGCCAAAATAGCAATACCGTAAATCAGTGGTTTCAGCTGTGCCTGGCCAAGTTTAATAATGTCCGGCAAAGGATAGATTTTAAATTGTTGGGTGAAATATTACCATTTTTGCCAGGTACAAATCCCTGCACTGCATAACTGACAGGGAACTTACAATTGGCGGTTACATTCTTGCATGAAATAAAGCCGTTTTGGGCTGTGAAGCCAAAGGTAGTCGCCAATAACAGTTTTTTTTTTTTAAATAAATTAGTGTAGACCCCAAAACATTGGGAAAATATAAAGAATTAAACAAAGTGTAAGTGCACGGTAGTATAACAATGGTTGAGTAAGGCCGGTATACATGTCTATTCTGCATAAGGTACAAACAAGTCCTGTGGGATCCATGCCTGGTTCTTTTTAATAAACGAAAGCTTGCCCACATTGTCTGCGGACAGGCGGCTGCGCTTGTCTGTGATAACACCCCCTGCTTTGCTAAACACACATTCAGACAATACAGTGGCTGCAGGGTAGGCCAGCACCTCCAAGGCGTAAAGAGCAACCTCAGGACATGTGCCCAATTTGATGACCCAGAAGTTGAATGGGGCAGACCCAGTGACGTAGCTAGAAATGATTGGGCACCACAGCAAAAATTTGACTGTGGCCCCCACTCCCACAGTAATTTTTGTGCAACCCCTTCCTTTCATGCCACCATTCTTGGGGTTATTAAAGATCGCTCTCTCAGACCAGGCCCAGCAGCTGTTCCATGCGCTTCTCTGTACTGCCACTGTATATAATTTCATTGAATAATACTGTTGAGGGGGCCCTGACATAGTCCTTTAGTCCTCCTCCTCCTCCTGGATGGGCCCTTTCTAGGTCACGGCCCCAAAGCAGTTGCTTCTCCTGCTTCCCCTGTAGCTATTTCCCTAGGCAGACCCATCAGTCAGTACGTGTACTGTTCCACCATGTTGCTGAAATACTGCCTCCTGCTAAGATGTTCCAGATCTGCTGGTGGTGCAGGTTGTTGTGGCATGATGACAAAGATTTTCCACATTTGCCGATGATAACCCTGCCTTCTGAGGTATTTGTGGGGACCCAGCTGCATTGGCAAATTCTTCCTCCTCCTCCTCTGCCTTCACCTTGTGCTTCCACTGAGTCCCCGGTGTCAGGTGTGAATGCCATCAGCAGGGAGTCTACTCGCGGGCTCATCTTCCTATCACACTCCAGTGAGGGAATTAAGGACGGCACGTTGTTCTTGTAACGGGGATGCCACAGGGTGGCCACCCAGTAATCAGCACAAGTTAGAATGGGGCAGTAACTGGTCGTTGCGCAGGCACTGCAGCATGTAGTCGCTCATGTCTGCCAGGCTGCCCAGAGGCAAGGACAAGCTATCCTCTTTGAGGGAGGTATATCGTCTGTGTCCTCTGTATCCCCCAGCATTCCTCTTACTCCTCTTCCTTATCCTCCAGAACTGTGCCCTGGCTGGACAATTGTGTTCCAGGCCAGGGCCTATGTTGGTGCAGATACCCACCCTCCGAGCCACTTGTATTTGGTTGGCCTTAAGTTAAGGATAACGCGTGTATATAGTTTTGTTTCTTTATATGATTAGTTTAGCTGCCTTATAGTTATTTTAATATGGTTTATTTTCCATCCGCTTTCTACACTGTCTATACTGCCACTGTATATAATTTCATTGTATAATACTGTTGAGGGGGCCCTGACAAAGTCTTTTAGTCCTCCTCCTCCTCCTGGATGGGCCCCTTCTAGGTCAGGGATCCAAAACAGTAGCTTCCCATGCTTCCCTGTAGCTACTTCCCTGGGCAAACCCATCAGTCAGTACGTGTACTCTTCCACCATGTTGCTGAAATGCTGCCTCCTGCTAGGACGTTCCAGACCTGCTGGTGGTGCAGGTTGTTGTGGCGTTATGAGAAAGCTTTCCCACATTTCTCCAATGCTAACCCAGCCTTCTGAGGTGCTGATGGTGACCCAGCTGCCCGTGAGCTGGCTTGGGTGCCACCCTGCTGAGAACACGGTTCCTCCTACTCCTCCTCATCCTACTTATCCTCCTCATCCTCCAGAACTGTGCCCTGGCTGTACAATTTTGTGTTCCAGGCATGGGACTATGTTGGTGCAGGAAACTACCCTTCTGGAGACTTGGATGTTACTTGCCTTAAGTTAAGGATAAGGTGTGTATATAGTTTTGTTTGTTTATATAGTAAGTTTAGCTGCATTATAGTTATTTTAATATGTTTTTAAGAAAATTTGTAAATAGTTTGTTAATGGTTTGAGTGAAAGGGGGGTGGGGGTGTAGTGTTCGATTAACTGAATTGGTATTTCACTGTCTGGTGTTTAGGAATTTCTGCACCCCAAATTTAGCACATGTGGCAGGCAGGGGATGTGCGTCAAACCGGATAGGCCCAGACCTGCTAATATATTTCGCCCATTAGCGCACAACACCAGGCCGGGCTGGATGCTCAGTGGCACCAAACAATGATCGGTCTGTTGTTCTATGCCTGTCCACAGCTCCTGCGCGCTGAGGGGTTTGTCCCACAAACACACAAGTTTTAAAACAACCTGCTTTCGTTTCCCCCTGGCTGTCCTGCTGTGGGTGGTGAAGGTGCTACGCTGAGCGGATGAGGAGGTGGTAGAGGAGGAGGAATCCGAGTAGGAGGAGGAGGTAACAGGATACAAAGAGAAATGCCCAGCAATCCTCGGGGGCGGAAGGACATTCGCAAAAATGCTATCCGCCTCTGGGCCAGATGCTACATTTACCCACTGTGTTGTTGGTTATGTGGACGTTGCCACAGATAGCGATGAGCAGTGCACACTTGATTTTGTCCGCCACTTGGTTGTGCTGGGAAGGGATGGCTCGTCTGCAAAAGTAGCAGCGGTTCTAATACACGTACTGTGGGACAACCACAGCCATAAGGTTTTTAAAACTGTCCACCAGACAGAATGACAGCATTTCAAAAGACCAGGAAGTTTGAAATAAGGCATTCAGAGCCATGGGTAGGGGGGTACTTAATCTTTCTCTTTCTTTTTCTCTCCAGTGTTTGGGAGATGGTTAGATGATAGCTGAACACTTCCATGGGATTTGGTGGAGATGCTTGGTGACAATGACAGATGTGGTGGCTTTGCTGCCACCTCCTCTGTTTGCTGGGTAACAGGTGCCACTGTCATTCATTCGGGCTCAAGTTTAGAATGTTTATTTATTATTTGTCTCTATTTTATTTTATTTTAAGTCATTTCCCTATTCACATATGTTTGCAGGGCATTTACCTACATTTTGCTGCCTTTTGCAGCCCTCTAGCCCTTCCCAGCGCTATTTTACAGCCATTTAAGTGCCCAGAAGTTCGGGTCCCCATTGACTTCAATGGGGTTCAGGCTCGGGGGTTACGTTCGGGTCGAGTTCGGATCCCGAACCCAAACATTTTCATGAAGTTCGTCCGAACTTCTCGATCCTGAATATCCAGGTGTTCGCTCAACTCTACTCAGGATAAATCATCAATATCAGATCAACAGGGATCTGGCTCACGGCACCTTGAGCACTTAGGTCTTTTCCTAGGCCATGTGATGCCACATTCATTCATCACATGGCCTAGGCACAACAAGTGAATGGGGCTGAGCTGCAATACCAAAAACAACTGCTATCAAATGGACAGAAAAGTGCCTGGTATGCTGTGAGTTGGCTGCAGTGCTCAGAGGAGGTCTGTTGAGTAACATAGTAACATAGTACATAAGGCCGAAAAAAGACATCTGTCCATCCAGTTCGGTCTGTCATCCTGCTAGTTGATCCAGAGGAAAGAAGTACTCTCTGGATCAACGACCCATCTCTAGTAGCTATAGCCTGTAATATTATTAAACTCCAGGAATACATCCAGGCCCCTCTTGAATTCCTTTATTGTACTCACCATCACCACCTCCTCAGGCAGAGAGTTCTATAGTCTCACTGCTCTTACCGTAAAGAATCCTTTTCTATGTTTGTGTACAAACCTTCTTTCCTCCAGACGCAGAGGATGTCCCCTCGTCACAGTGACAGTCCTGGGGATAAATAGATGATGGGAGAGATCTCTGTACTGACCCCTGACCTCCCCTCAGTCGTCTTTCTTCTAAGGTAAATAACCCTAATTTTGATAACCTTTCAGGGTACTGTAGTTGCCCCATTCCAGTTATTACTTTAGTTGCGCTCCTCTGAACCCTCTCCAGCTCTGCTATGTCCGCCTTGTTCACAGTAGCCCAGAACTGTACACAGTACTCCATGTGTGGTCTGACTAGCGATTTGTAAAGTGGTAGGACAATGTTCTCATCACGGGCGTCTATGCCCCTTTTGATGCAACACATTATCTTATTGGCCGTGGCGGCAGCTGCCTGTCACTGGTTTTTGCAGTTTAGTTTGCTGTTTATTAAAATTCCTAGATCCTTTTCCATGTCAGTGTCACCGAGTGTTTTACCATTTAGTATGTACAGGTGACTTGTATTATTCCTTCCCATGTGCATAACTTTACATTTGTCAGTGTTAAACCTCATCTGCCTTTTCTCTGCCCAAGCCTCCAATCTATCCAGATCCCTCTGTAGCAGTATATTGTCCTCTTCAGTGTTAATTACTTTACACAGTTTAGTGTCATTTGCAAAAATTTATATTTTACTATGCAAGCCTTCTACAAGATCATTAATAAATATATTGAAAAAAATAGGGCCCAGTACTGACCCGAGTTACCCCACTATTGACAGTTGCCCAATCTGAGTGTGTAATGTTAATAACCACCCTCTGTTTACTGTCACTCAGCCAGTTACTTACCCACTTACAGACATTTTCTCCCAGTCCGAGCATCCTCATTTTATATACTAACCTTTTATGTGTTACAGTGTCAAATGCTTTGGAGAAGTCCAGATATACGACATCCATTGATTCGCCACTGTCAAGTCTAGAACTTACCTCCTCATAGAAACTGATTAAATTCGTTTGGCATGACCGATCCATCATGAAGCCATGCTGATATTGCGTTATTTGCTTATTTCCATTGAGATCCTCTAAGACAGCATCTCTCAGAAAACCTTCAAACAGTTTCCCCACAACAGATGTTAAACTTACCGGCCTATAGTTTCCAGGCTCTGTTTTTGGACCCTTTTTGAATATTGTCACCACATTTGCTATGTGCCAATCCTGTGGGACATTCCCTGTCAGTATAGAGTCCGCAAATATCAGAAATAAGGGTCTGGCTATGACATTACGTAATTCCCTTAGGATACGGGGGTGTATGCCATCTGATCCTGCCGATTTGTCTATTTTAATCTTTTTAAGTCGCTATTGTACTTCTTCTTGGGTCAGACAGGACACTTTTAATGGGGAATTTATTTTTACATTCAGCATTTCATCTGACAGTTTATTTTCCTCAGTGAATACATTGGAGAAAAAAATATTTAACAGCTTTGCTTTCTCCTCATCGCTCTCTGCAACTTCCCCTTCATTACTCTTTAAAGGGCCGACACCTTCAGATTTATACTTTTTAACATTTATATAATTGAAGAAAATTTTAGGGTTAGTTTTACTCTCTTTGGCAATTAATCTCTCGGGTCTCTAGTTTGGCCGCTTTTATTTGTTTTATACATGTTCTATCTTTTTTTTATAGTTTTTCAGTGCTTCCTCGCTACCCTCCTGTTTTAGTGATTTATATGCTTTCTTTTTGTCATTTATTGCTTTCTTTACATTTCTATTTATCCACATTGGTTTATTTTTGTTCCTTAATCTTTTATTCCCATACGGTATGTACCTCTCACAATGATAATTTAGGATGCTTTTAAAGATATCCCATTTTGTGGCTGTATTTTTGTTTTTGAGGACTTTGTCCCAGTTAGTTAGGCCCATGGCCTCGCTTAGTTGGCTAAATTTAGCTATTTTGAAGTTTGGTATTTTTGTTCCTCCCTGTAGAATTGCTCTTTTGAATGATAGTTGGAAGGTTATTACTTTATGGTCACTATTTCCCAGGTGTCCCCCAATTTGCACATCTGTTCTCCTGTCAGGTCTATTGGTTAATACTAAGTCCAGTATGGCCGTCCCTCTAGTCGGGTCCTGAACCAGTTGGGAAAGGTAATTGTCTTTGGTTATTTCCAAGAACCTGTTTCCTTTATGCGATGTACAGCTTTCAGTTTCCCAGTCTATATCTGGGTTGTTGAAGTCCCCCATAATAGTGACTTCATTTTGATTTGCAGCCTTATCTATCTCATTTAGTAATAGATTTTCTGTGGACTCTGGTATATTAGGTGGTTTATAGTAAACTCCTATTAGTAATTTATTATTGTTTTGGGCTCCATGTATCTCTACCCACAGTGACTCCACATGTTCATGTCCCTCACTTATATCTTCTCGGACTGTGGGCTTTAGATAGGACTTTACATAAAGGCAGACCCCTCCACCTCTCCGGTTTTAACGATCCTTTTTAAACAGACTGTAACCCTGTACATTAACTGCCCAGTCATAGCTGTCATCCAGCCATGTCTCAGTTGTTCCCACTATATCATAGTCCTTCTCACACATCACTAATTCCAGTTCCCCAGTTTTGTTAGTCAGGCTTCTGGCATTAAGAGGTTTTTGTATATTTTAACCCTACACCTTTCCTTCTGAACTGTTTTAGTCCCTCCTTCCATTCCTCCCCCAGTCCCACTACCTTGCCCCCGGTATCTATCGGCACTATCTTCCCCCCCTATAACGTAAGTACCCTACCCCCAAGTCCCTAGTTTAAACACTCCTCCAACCTTCTTGCCATCTTTCTCCCCAACACAGCTGCCCCTTCCCCATTGAGGTGCAGCCCGTCCCTACGATAGAGCCTGTAGCCAACAGAGGAGTGGGGATGAGCAGACACTTGGAAGTATGGGTTGGCAGGGTTCAGCCCCGAACTTGACCTGAACTTGACCCCGAACCCCACTGATGTCAGTGGAGACCTGAACTTTGGGGCACTAAAATGCCTGTAAAATAGTCATTGTAAGGGCTAGAGGGCTGCAAAAAGAAGCAAAATGGGGGAAAGAGCAGGACAATTGCCCTGCAAACAAATATGGATAGGGAAGTGACATAAAATAACATAGAATAGAAAAAAATAATAATAATAATCTTGAACTAGGAGGCAGAAGTCAAAGTGGAGTGGGTGGTTGAGGAGGCGATGGACGTGGCGATGTAGGTAAAAGAGGTGGAGGTGGAGGAGGTAGCCAACACTGTTTTTGTTGTCTTTTATTTATGTTTTTCCTTTATTCTTTATTTTTTTATTATTTTATTAATTTGGGAAGACCCCAAAACATTGGGAAATGGAAAAGAGAATGCAAAGAGAAAGTGCGCTTGAGTATATCAATGGCTGGGTGCGGCGGGTATACTTGTCTATTCAGCACAAGGTACGTACAAGTCCTGTGGGATCCAATCCTGGTTTATTTTAATGAACGTTAGTGTTGGCGCGAATATTCGCATCGCAAATTTTAATCATGAATATCGGCACTTCGAGAATTCGCAAAGATTTAGAATATAGTGCTATATATTTGTATTCACGAATATTCTAGATTTTTTTTTCCCTCTGAACCCATGATGATCCTTCCCTGCTTCTTGCTTGTGGGCCAATGAGAAGGCTGCAATGTCTTTGTCTGAGCTTAGCAACATCCCTAGCAACCAATAGGAAAGTGGCCTACCCCTTACTATATAACAACTTCCCCAGCAGCCATTTTCTGCAGTTTTTTTTTTTCATTTCTGAGAGAGACAGCAGTGTCATTGCTGTGCTCTGTGCTTTGATGTGTCACATTACATTAGATTAGTTAGTTAATATATATATATATATATATATATATATATATCACAGATAGTTAGTGGGATACAGTCAGTGTAGGTTAGATTGTGATATAGTGTAGCTGAAAGGTTCCAGTGCAGGGTGTTAGGTAGTGTGATAGGTTCTGCTGTCCATATATACATGCTACTGACATAGTGATGTGATGTCACAAGTTCACAGCAATACTTAGAGCACTAAACACTAATATGTAGTCAGACCTGCTAAAATGTGAAGTTGCACATATTGCGCAAAAATATGTGCATAATTAATTGCCAATTTGCACAATCGCAAATATATCGGAGCCCTCTATCAGCATATAAAGCTATTGTAATGTTCAGCCTTGCCAACCATTTTCTCCAGTCTCAGGAAACTTCTAGCAGCTTGAAAAATGTAGAAATAGTGACCCACGCCTGTAAAGCGCATGCAATAGTCCATATTATATTGTCCAAAAGGAAAATAATCGCAAATTCTAGAATTCGCAAATTTATGTCGAGTATTTGCCCAAATATTCGCGAAATATCGCAAATTCGAATATTGCCCCTGCCGCTTATCACTAATGAACGTGACCTTGTCCACATTGGCTGTGGACAGGCAACTGCGCTTGTCTGTGATAACTCCCCCTGCCATGCTAAACACACATTTAGAAAATACATGGCCGTAGGACAGGCCAGCACCTCCAAAGCATAAAGGGCAAGCTCAGGCCATGTGCCCAATTTGGAGATCCAGAAGATGAATGGAGCAGACACATCAGTCAGTACGTTTAGGCGTGTGCACACGTACTGTTTCACCATGTTGCTGAAATGCTGCCTCCTGCTAAGACTTTCCGTATCAGCTGGTGTTGCTGGTTGTTGTGGCGTGCTGACAAAGCTTTTCTACATTTCGGCCATCCTAACCCTCCCTTCTGAAGTGCTGGTGGTGCCCCAGCTGCGTTGGCGACTTCTTCCTCCTCCTCTGCCTTCACCTTGTACTTCCACTAAGCCCCCGCTCTCAAGAGGGAATTCCATCAGCAGCGCGTCTACCAGCATGCACTTGTATTCGCGCATCTTCGGATCACTCTCCAGTGACGGAACTAAGGCACATTGTCCTTGTAACGGGGATCCAGCAAGGTGGCTACCCAGTAATCAGCACTGGTTTGAATGTGGGCAACTCAGCGGTCGTTGCACAGGCACTGCAGCATGTAGTCACTCATGTGTGCCAGGCTGCCCAAAAGCAACGACAAGCTGTCCTCTGTGGGAGGTGTATCGTCTGTGTCCTCTGTATCCCCCCAGCCACGCTCCAGTGATGACCATGAGCTGCTTTGGGTGCCACTCTGCTGGTAACACGGTTCCTCCTCCTCCTCCTCCTACACCTCATCCTTAAGAACTGTGCCCTGGCTGGACAGTTGTTTACCTGGCCTCTGTTGGTGCAGGACCACACCCTCAGAGCTTCTTGTGAATGACTGGCCTAATAACCGTTGAAATGATCCTTGTTCCTCCTCCTTATCCTCCTGTGCCACATCCTCTTCCATCATAGCCGGAAGTGTATCAAGGAGACATAGAAGTGGGATAGTAACGCTGAGGATGGCATCATCGGCACTCGCCATGTTGGTGGAGTCCTTGAAACAGCGCAACACAGCACACATGTCCTGCATGGATGCCCACTGGTTGGTGGTGAAGTGGTGCTGTTCCGCAAAGCGACTTACCCACGCGTGCTGCAGCTGAAACTCCACTATCACCTGCTGCTGCTCACCCAGTCTCTCCAGCATGTGCAAGGGGGAGTTCCACCTTGTGGGTAGGTCGCATATCAGGCAGTCAGCAGGAAGGCCGACATAACACTGCATCGCAGACAGGCCAGCAGCAGTAGGGTGAGAATACCGAAAGCGCGCACAGATTGCCCGCACTTTCTGCAGCAGGTCTAACATATCGGGGTAATTTTTCAGGAACCTCTGCACCACCAAATTCAGCACATGCGCCAGAAAAGGGTTGTGCGTCAAACTGGCTAGGCCCAGAACCTATACAAGATTTCACTCATTATCGCACACCACCAGGCCAGGCTTGAGAATTAGTGGCACCAAGCACTCATCTGTCTGTTGTTCCATGCCCGTCCATAGCTCCTGCACGTTGTAGGATTTTTCCCTTAAATAGATGAGTTTCAAAGCAGCCAACTGTCATTTCTCCCTGGCTGGGCTGAAGTTGGTGGTGAACATGTTACGCTGACCGGATGAGGAGGTGGTAGAGGAGGAAGCGGAGGAGGAGGCAACTGGAGGCAAAGAGAAACATCCTGCAATCCTCGGTGGCAGAAGGACATGCACCAAACATCTATCCGCCTCAGGCCCAGCTGCCACCGCATTTACCCAGTGTGCTGTGAGGGAGATATAACGTCCCTGCCCGTGCTTACTGGTCCATATATCTGTGGTTATGTGGACCTTACCACAAATGGCGTTGCGCAGTGCACACCTGATTTTGTCTGCCACTTGGTTGTGAAGGGTAGGGATAGCTCGCCTAGAAAAGTAGTGGCAGCTGGGAACCATGTACTGTGGGACAGCCACCGCCATAAGGTTTTTAAAAGTCTCTGTGTCCACCAGATGGAATGACAGCATTTCAAAGGCCAGGAATTTTGAAATGCTGGCATTAAGGGCCAAGGATCCCGGGTGGGAAGGGGAGTACTTCCTCTTTCTCTCCAGTGTTTGGGAGATGGACAGATGAATGCTTCCATGGGACAGTGTGGAGATGCTTGGTGACGGAGGTTGTTGCGTTGCTGCCACATGCTCTATTTGCTGTTTGGCAGGTGCCACTGTTACTCCAGAGGGAGAGGAAGAGGCCGATACCGCACAGAAGAGTGAGCAGGAGGAGCCTGATCTTTCATGGTTTTTGAGGTGTTTACTCCACTGCAGCTCGTGCTTTGCATTTAGATGCCTGGTCATGCAGGTGGTGCTCATGTTTAGAACATTTATGCCTAGCTTTAGGCTCTGATTGCACAGCGCGCAAACCCTTTTCGTCTTGTCGTCAGCACATTGTCTAAAGAACTGCCACGCCATGGAACTCTTTGGAGCTGGATTTGGTGTGCTCAGTCCCTGGGTGCGGTGGGCAATAGCAGGCATACTGGCTAGGGGACTGCCACTCTGCTTTTGCACCTTGCTCCCTCTTTTGCTGTGCGGCTGGCACTGTGTTTCCACCACCTCTTCCTCCGAACTGCACACATCAATTGCATGACCTTGATTCCATGTGGGGTCTAGGACCTCATCATTCTCCACATCATCTTCCACCCCCTCTTCACCCCTGCCCTCCTTGCCGGTCTGCACACTGCAGAAAGCCGCAGCAGTTGTAACTTGTAACCTGTTTTTTGTCATCATCAGAGACATGCTGCGGTGGTCCTCCCATGTCCACATCCTGAAACATAAGTGGTTGGGCATCGGTGCACTCAATCTCCTCCACTTCCGGGGCAGGGCTATGTGGACGGCCCTTGGAAACCCTGCCAGCAGAGTCATCAAAAAGCATAAGAGACTGATGCATCACTTGGGGCTCAAACTGCTTGGCTAAATTGGCAAAGGGGGGAGGTGAAAGACTGTTGGCCATGGGCTGCAGGGGACCAGGTGGGAGACAATGTGGAAGTACTGGAGGCACTGTCAGCCACCCAATCTATTACCGCCTCTACTTATTCTGGCCTCACCAGTCGTACACCGGTATTCGGGCCTACAAAATAACGCTGAACATTCATTTGCCTACGTGCACCTGAGGAAGGTGTTTCATTTGGGCGTGTAGCTGGCACAGATCAACCACATCCTCTCCCTGCAACAGGACCTCCACCAACAGCAGCAGCACCACGACCAGGGCCATGTCCCTTATTTGATGCTCTCTGCATTCTTTGAGGTCACCCACCGAACTAACAGACGGATCAACTAAATTTATTTCCCTGTCAGGTATGCAGTGTAGGTGTACCTCGCAACTAGAATGGGAATATGTCACCCACCAATCTAAGAGACAGATTGACTATATTAATTTCCATGTCACATATGCAGTGCAGGTGTACCTCACACAAAAAATGGAAATATGTCACCTACCGAACTAACAGAAAGACTAACTATTATATTTTTGTGTCAGAGGTACCAAGATGGTGGATTGCACTTACAAAAAAATTGCTATAGGACACCCACAGAATTAACAGCCAGATTAATTATTATATTTCTGTGTCTGGGGTGCAAAGATGGCGCATTGCACCCACAAAAGATCACTATAGGTCACCCACAGAATTAGCAGCCAGATTAATTATTATATTTCTTTGTCAGGGGGGCAAAGCTGGTGTATATCACCCACAAAAAATTAATTATAGGTCACCAACAGAACAAATAGCCAGATGAGATTCCTAACAATGTCCTTCACTTTAGCTGCCTGTTTCCTGTCCCTGCACTACTCATAGCTGATGGGTGGTGCTACACGTGATCCAGCTTTTATTGAGGCTGGGTCACATTATGCACCGGCCAATCACAGCCATGCCATTACTAGGCATGGCTGTGATGGCTTCTAAGTACCCACCATCTTAAAAACTTGTTGATTAGCTGCCCTGTAGCCTTTCAACAAGCTTTATTAAATGCCCGAACACCGAACTCGAACCCGAACTTTTCCGGCAAAGTTCGGGTCCAGGTACCCAAAATCGTAAAGTTCTGTAGGGACCCAAACTTTACAGTTCAGGTTCCCTTAAGACTACTGTCTAGCACTACAGCATCCTTAAACAGCTAATTAGCTGGGGTGCCAGGAGTTGGAACCCCGACGATATTATGAACAGTACCATGAGGATAGTCCATCAATATGAAAATCCCAGAACACCCCGTTAAACACTCTAGACTGGAACTAGTATGCACAGAATGACTTCAAAAGATAATATCTGGAAAACTTCCATACTTTATATTGAAAAAAAATTCATAGCACATTTAGACCTAGGCAGTTAATATTTCCCAAAAAATTTTGAAGTGTCCCGATAAAGTGACTAAAATACTTAATAAATTAATTTGGTTCATGGCAGTTGCTCCATTTTTACTTTATGGGGGGGGGGGGGGGGAGTTTCCAATAGAATTCTGACACAAATTGCCTTTTTAATCTCTTCAATTGACTGCATTTAACAGTGTGTATAGAGGAATCTTGGAATATAACAACATCATGAATAGAGATGTTTAAACCTTTAACAAACTATTGAATAATTCCAGGTGGCATATCAACCTGAATCTCTGTAACTCTTGAATTTACTAATCAATTTACCCACTTTATAACGATGAATGAATATTTTAAAATTATCCTAAAAGCTTGAACTACTCCTGCTTTTCTCCTAAGAAATTGCCATTAACAAGGCATTTTTTCTCCTCAAAACTGGAGGTTGTTTAACTCCTTGCCAACTGTAGGCGTTGACTATCATACGTTCCAGTGGTCGGCATATATCTCTGCACAGGCATTTTAAAATGTCTGTGCAGAAACAATAGCTGCATGGTAATGATGGTGCTGCTAAAGGCGGGAGCCCACTGTCAGTGACAGCAGGGCTCCTACTAGTGAAAGCAGGGAAGATATTGCAACTCTCCTGCCTTTCCCATTGCTCTATATTCACTGCTTCCTGCTCCGGTCGCTGCAGTCATGTGATCACTAGGGGTTGACAGTTTATGAGAGAGCTGCTAGGTCTTATTTGTTCGGGTCTGCAAAGGGCTGTGGTCCATTGTAACTGGGGCTACTATTAGTGATGTCGCGAACATAACATTTTCCGTTCGCGAACGGCGAACGCGAACTCCCGCAAATGTTCGTGAACGGGCGAACAGGGCGAACCGCCATAGACTTCAATAGGCAGATGAATTTTAAATCCCACAGGGACTCTTTCTGGCCACAATAGTGATGGAAAAGTTGTTTCAAGGGGACTAACACCTGGACTGTGGCATGCCGGAGGGGGATCCATGGCAAAACTTCCATGGAAAATTACATAGTTGACCCAGAGTTGGGTTTTAATCCATAAAAGGCATAAATCAACTAACAATTCTACATTTTTTTGAACAACGTGGTTTAAAACATCTGGTGTGTGTATACGATCAGGTATGATGTTGTATCAATCAGGGTTACGGGGTTGTATCGATAAGGGTTACGCCCACTTCACAGACATTGACAGACAAAACTCCCCTTTTAATGCATCGCAAACAACCGCAAACAGTTCATTTGCACAACCGCAAACTCCCCATTTGCACAAGGTTGGATACCAAGCTAGCCACGTCCCGGTGATGTAATTGAAGGATTCTTCCTGCACCCAGCCACGTACAACACCGAGGGTCCCCGAAAGGTGAATTGAATTGATTTTTCGAAAGGGGAGATGGTTAAAAAAAACGCTGGCTCCCTCCCCTTTGTTTTTATCCACGGTCACTGCGTCTGCGCCGTGCAATTTACTGTCACACCCGATATGAGTGGTATTTTCTGTAGTACTATTCTCATCAGTTTAATCCCTCTAACGTCCCCAATCTGGGGCCCATTTATTGAATTGATTTTTCGAACGGGGAGATGGTTAAAAAAACGCTGGCTCACTCCCCTTTGTTTTTATCCACGGTCACTGCGTCTGCGCCGTGCAATTTACTGTCACACCCGATATGAGTTGTATTTTCTGTAGTACTATTCTCATCAATTTAATCCCTCTAACGTCCCCAATCTGGGGGCCATTTATTGAATTGATTTTTCGAACGGGGAGATGGTTAAAAAAACGCTGCATCCCTCCACTCTGTTTTAATCCACGGTGACTGTGTCTGCGCCGTGCAATTTACTGTCACACCCGATATGAGTGGAATCTTCTGTAGTACTATTCTCATCAGTTTAATCCCTCTAATGTCCCCAATCTGGGGGCCATTTATTGAATAGATTTTTCGAACAGGGAGATGGTTAAAAAAACGCTGGCTCCCTCCACTCTGTTTTAATCCATGGTGACTGCGTCTGCGCCATGCAATTTACTGTCACACCCGATATGAGTGGTATTTTCTGTAGTACTATTCTCATCAGTTTAATTCCTGTTACATCCCATATCAGGGATTGCCTTTTGTGAAAAATAATTTAGGCCAGGTACCTTCGACTGCCTTCAAAGTGACAGACCAAACTCTCATACACCAAACTGAATTGATTTCAGGAACAGGGAGATGGAAAAAGCAGCTTGGTCGGTCCTCTTACTCCCAAATTGGGGCACTGCGCGTGCACAGAGCACTGTGCTGTGACACCCTATATGACTGGTGTCTTAACTAGTACTATTCCTATCAGTTTAATCCCTGTTACGTACCCTATCCGGGGACGTCTGTCGAATTGATTAACCATTGTCGAATTAGCGAACCATTACGACATCATGAAATAATTTAGTTCTGAGCTCTGTACTTGCTTTGTATTGGAATTGATGGGGATTTTTTTAATTGTCTGCATTATTTCTAATAAACTATTAAGAGACTTTATTAAGATTTTTTATTTTATGTATTAAAAACCCATGCAACATAAAAAAAAGGGTAAATGAATGTTTTTTCTATGAAATATTATCCAGCCGTCCGATCGCTTTTGGTCTGACCATAATAAAGCAACGGCCTTATGATCTGGGGTGTGGCAACATTGCCAACACACTCATAGAGGTGATGATTGCTTCATTGTGATACGCAAGCCCCTTCACCACAACAAGGTAACGATCACGAAGGGGAATTGACACTTGTATGTGCCTTTTTGTTTTGGTTTGTTTTTGCAGCCACAGTGCTGCACCATAGGACAGAAAAATTAGGCATGTAGACATGCCTGAAAAATAATGGCATTGTTGCAGCCGCTATTGTAGCAGCGGCCGGAAAAATTGATGTTTTCCAGGCAGAAAAGTGACTAAAAGAATTCACGAAAGTCATCCGGTATGCAGACATTAAATACAGCAGCTTGGGGACCATTTTGAGGCCAAGGCATGTAATCAGGCCTTTTGTTAGTCAAACGTATCCCCCACTGTCAGTCCCTTCGGGATCCATGCCTCATTCATCTTTATGAAGGTGAGGTAATCAACACTTTTTTGACCAAGGCGACTTCTCTTGTCAGTGACAATGCCTCCTGCTGCACTGAAGGTCGTTTCTGACAGGACACTTGAAGCAGGGCAGGCCAGAAGTTCTATCGCAAACTGGGATAGCTCAGGCCACAGGTCAAGCCTGCACACCCAGTAGTGAAGGGGTTCATTGCTCCCTAGAGTGTCAATATCTGCTGTTAAGGCAAGGTAATCTGCTAACTGTCGGTCGAGTCGTTCTCTAAGGCTGGATCCCGAAGGGCTGTGGCGATGAGTAGGACTGAAAAAGCTCCTCACGTCCTCCATCAACAACACATCTGTAAATCGTCCAGTCCTTGCCTCCGTGGTAGGAGGAGGATTACACTCACCTCTTCCCCTGTTAGATTCCCGTTGTGCTGTGACATCCTCCTTATAAGCTGTGTAAAGCATATTTTTTAGTTTGGTTTTGAACTGCTGCATCTTTTCCGACTTTCGGTAATTTGGTAACATTTCTGCCACTTTCTGCTTATACCAGGGGTCTAGTAGCGTGGCCACCCAGTACAGGTCGTTCTCCTTCATCCTTTTTATACGAGGGTCCCTCAAAAGACATGACAGCATGAAAGACCCCATTTGAACAAGGTTGGATGCAGAGATACTCATTTCCCGTTCCTCGTCCTCACTGATGTCATTGACGGTCTGTTCTTCCCCCCATCCACGTACAACACCATGGATCCCAGATATGTGACAACAATGAGCACCCTGGGGTGCCTGTTGTGGTTGGTCTTCCTCCTCCTCAAAGCCGCCATATTCCTCCTCTGACCCCTCTTCCTCATACTCCTCTTCCAGCCTTGCCGCAGGTCCGGCAAGCGATGATGACAAGGCTGTTTCTGGTGGTGATGGTGACCACAACTCTTCCTCTTCATGCTCATCTACAACCTGATCCAGCACTCTTCGCAGGGCACGCTCCAGGAAGAAAACAAATGGGATGAGGTCGCTGATGGTGCCTTCGGTGCGACTGACTAGGTTTGTCACCTCCTCAAAAGGACGCATGAGCCTACAGGCATTGCGCATGAGTGTCCAGTAACGTGGCAAAAAAATTCCCAGCTCCGCAGAGGCTGTCCGAGCACCCCAGTCACACAAATACTCGTTGACGGCTTTTTCTTGTTGGAGCAGGTGGTTGATCATTAGGAGTTTTGAATTCCAACGTGTCGAGCTGTCGCATATCAAGCGCCTTACTGGCATGTTGTTTCGCCGCTGAATATCGGAAAAGTGTGCCACGGCCATGTAGGAACGCCTGAAGTGGCCACACACCTTCCTGGCCGGCTTGAGGACGTCCTGTAAGCTTGGGTACTTAGACACAAAACGTTGTAAGATGAGATTCAACACATATGAAATGCACGGCACATGTGACAACTTGCCCAAATTCAATGCCGACAACAAATTTGTTCCATTGTCACACACCACTTTGCCGATCTCCAGTTGGTGCCGTGTCAGCCACTGATCCACCTGTGCGTTCAGGGCGGACAGGAGTGCTGGTCCTGTGTGGCTCTCTGCTTTCAGGCAAGTCAACCCCGAGACAGCGTGACACTGTCGTATCCGGGATGTCGAATAGCCCCTGGGGAGCTGGGGGATTCAGTTGATGTGCAGCCAGATGCCGCAGCAGAAGAGGACTCAGCCGAGGAGGATATCGAAGAGGATGGAGTAGGAGTAGAGGAGGTGGCAGTAGGTCTGCCTGCAAGTCATGGCGGTGTCACCAACTCCGCTCGGAGCCACGCATTCCATGCTTGTCAGCCGTCAGCAGGTTGACCCAATGCGCAGTATACGTGATATACCTGCCCTGACCGTGCTTTTCAGACCAGGTATCAGTGGTCAGATGGACCCTTGCCCCAACACTGTATGCCAGAGATGCCATGACTTCCTTTTCAATGATATTGTAGAGGTTTGGGATTACCTTTTTGAAAAAAATTCATCCGGGTACCTTCCACTGTGGTGTCCCAATAGCGACAAATTTTTGAAGGCCTCAGACTCCACCAGCTGGTATGGTAAAAGCTGACGGGCTAAGAGTTCCGTCAAGCCAGCTGTCAGTCGCCGGGCAAGGGGACATTGTGACATTGGCTTCTTATGCTCAAACATGTCCTTGACAGACACCTGACTGTGGGCAGATGAGCAGGAACTACTGAAGGTGAGAGGCGGAGTGGCGGTTGGTTGAGAGGGGCAGGGAGGACAGCAGTGGTTGACGTGGCTGAAGATGCTGGACCAGGAGGAGCATGGTGGCTTTGAGTTTGTGTGCTGCTTGTACGCATGTGTTGATCCCATAGGCGTTTGTGATGTGAGATCATGTGCCTTCGCAAGGCAGTTGTACCGAGGTGGGTGTTGGACTTCCCACGACTCAGTTTCTTTTGGCACAGGTTGCAAATGGCATTGCTGTTATCAGAGGCAGACACACAAAAAATGCCACACTGCTGAGCATTGCAATTACGGCATTCTGGTGGTCGCAACAGCATGCATTGACTGTCGTGCTGTCTGGCTGACCTTGGGTGCCGATACATTCTTCTGACTGTGCCACTAACTCCTTGCGACGACCTCCCCTGCTTCCAACTCGTCCCCTCATTCTCTCTGTCTCCCCTTCAGAACTTTCCCCCTCTTCTTCTCTTCGAGCAGGCACCCACGTGGCATCCGTGGACACATCATCATCATCAACCGCTTCACTTGTATCTGACACCTCAGCAAAGGAAGCAGCAGCGGGTACAACATCATCATCATCACACTGTACGTCCATGTGTGTAATCCTGACTGACTGAGACATATCCCTGTACGCCACATTATCTGGCAATAATGGTTGCGCATCACTAGTTGCATCCAACTGATGTGTAAATAACTCCTCTGACGAATCAAGTGAAGCGGATGTGGTGGCTGTGGTGGTAGTGGTGGTGGTGGAGGTGGGCTGGAGCGTGGTAACCTGAGAGCAGGTGACCGAAGCTGAGCTGGAGGAGGATGGTGCGTCAAGGTTCTTAGCGGAAGCTGTTAAAGATTGGGTGTCCTGTCTAAGCCAGTCAACTATGTCCTCAGAATTTTTCGGGTTCAGGGTACGTGGCCTCTGAACACTAGGCATTATTCCAGGGACAGTGGAAATCACAGCACCACGACCACGACGGCCACTGGCCACGGGGTGGCCTGCCTCTGCCTGTCATTTTTTTAGATTAGGTACTACACGTGCTAGGTACTGTGCCACCCGGCATGAGTGGTTGGCACTGGCAGTGGGCACACTACAGTCAGTGGAAGTGGGCCTGACAAACACTGGCAGCAGGCAAGCAACTGAAATTAGACTAATGTGTAAAAATTAAATGCCTTATTTATCGTCAAGCTACTGTGCCACCCGGTATGAGTGGTTGGCACTGGCAGTGGGCACACTACAGTCTGTGAAAGTGGGCCTTAACCATCACTGGCAGCAGGCAAGCAACTGAATTTAGACTACTGTCTAAAAATGAAATGCCTTATTTATTGGCAAGCTACTGTGCCACCCGGTATCAGTGGTTGGCACTGGCAGTGGGCACATTACAGTCAGTGGAAGTGGGCCTGACCCACACTGGCAGCAGGCAAGCAACTGAAATTAGACTAATGTGTAAGAATTAAATGCCTTATTTATCGGCAAGCTACTGTGCCACCCGGTATGAGTGGTTGGCACTGGCAGTGGGCACACTACAGTCTGTGAAAGTGGGCCTGACACACACTGGCAGCAGGCAAGCAACTGAATTTAGACTAATGTGTAAAAATTAAATGCCTTATTTATCGGCAAGCTTGAAGCTACTGTGCCACCCGGTATCAGTGGTTGGCACTGGCAGTGGGCACACTACAGTCTGTGGAAGTGGGCCTGACACACACTGGCAGCAGGCAAGCAACTGAAATTAGACTAAAGTGTAAAAATGAAAAGCCTTTTTGGATGCAAAGTCCTGTGCCACACGGAATGACAGGGGTGGGCACTGGCAGTGGGCACACTACAGTCACTGGAAGTCGGCCTGACACACACTAGCATGCAAGCAACTGAAATTACACTAAAGTGTAAAAATAATTAATTAAATACCTGTTTTTGATGCAAAGTCCTGTGCCACACGGTATGACAGGGGTGGGAACTGGAAGTGGGCACACTACAGTCAGTGGAAGTGGGCCTGACACTCACTAGCAGGCAAGCAACTGAAATTACACTTGTTGGAGCAGGTGGTTGATCATTAGGAGTTTTGAATTCCAACGTGTCGAGCTGTCGCATATCAAGCGCCTTACTGGCATGTTGTTTCGCCGCTGAATATCGGAAAAGTGTGCCACGGCCATGTAGGAACGCCTGAAGTGGCCACACACCTTCCTGGCCGGCTTGAGGACGTCCTGTAAGCTTGGGTACTTAGACACAAAACGTTGTACGATGAGATTCAACACATATGAAATGCACGGCACATGTGACAACTTGCCCAAATTCAATGCCGACAACAAATTTGTTCCATTGTCACACACCACTTTGCCGATCTCCAGTTGGTGCCGTGTCAGCCACTGATCCACCTGTGCGTTCAGGGCGGACAGGAGTGCTGGTCCTGTGTGGCTCTCTGCTTTCAGGCAAGTCAACCCCGAGACAGCGTGACACTGTCGTATCCGGGATGTCGAATAGCCCCTGGGGAGCTGGGGGATTCAGTTGATGTGCAGCCAGATGCCGCAGCAGAAGAGGACTCAGCCGAGGAGGATATCGAAGAGGATGGAGTAGGAGTAGAGGAGGTGGCAGTAGGTCTGCCTGCAAGTCATGGCGGTGTCACCAACTCCGCTCGAGCCACGCATTCCATGCTTGTCAGCCGTCAGCAGGTTGACCCAATGCGCAGTATACGTGATATACCTGCCCTGACCGTGCTTTTCAGACCAGGTATCAGTGGTCAGATGGACCCTTGCCCCAACACTGTATGCCAGAGATGCCATGACTTCCTTTTCAATGATATTGTAGAGGTTTGGGATTACCTTTTTGAAAAAAATTCATCCGGGTACCTTCCACTGTGGTGTCCCAATAGCGACAAATTTTTTGAAGGCCTCAGACTCCACCAGCTGGTATGGTAAAAGCTGACGGGCTAAGAGTTCCGTCAAGCCAGCTGTCAGTCGCCGGGCAAGGGGACATTGTGACATTGGCTTCTTATGCTCAAACATGTCCTTGACAGACACCTGACTGTGGGCAGATGAGCAGGAACTACTGAAGGTGAGAGGCGGAGTGGCGGTTGGTTGAGAGGGGGCAGGGAGGACAGCAGTGGTTGACGTGGCTGAAGATGCTGGACCAGGAGGAGCATGGTGGCTTTGAGTTTGTGTGCTGCTTGTACGCATGTGTTGATCCCATAGGCGTTTGTGATGTGAGATCATGTGCCTTCGCAAGGCAGTTGTACCGAGGTGGGTGTTGGACTTCCCACGACTCAGTTTCTTTTGGCACAGGTTGCAAATGGCATTGCTGTTATCAGAGGCAGACACACAAAAAATGCCACACTGCTGAGCATTGCAATTACGGCATTCTGGTGGTCGCAACAGCATGCATTGACTGTCGTGCTGTCTGGCTGACCTTGGGTGCCGATACATTCTTCTGACTGTGCCACTAACTCCTTGCGACGACCTCCCCTGCTTCCAACTCGTCCCCTCATTCTCTCTGTCTCCCCTTCAGAACTTTCCCCCTCTTCTTCTCTTCGAGCAGGCACCCACGTGGCATCCGTGGACACATCATCATCATCAACCGCTTCACTTGTATCTGACACCTCAGCAAAGGAAGCAGCAGCGGGTACAACATCATCATCATCACACTGTACGTCCATGTGTGTAATCCTGACTGACTGAGACATATCCCTGTACGCCACATTATCTGGCAATAATGGTTGCGCATCACTAGTTGCATCCAACTGATGTGTAAATAACTCCTCTGACGAATCAAGTGAAGCGGATGTGGTGGCTGTGGTGGTAGTGGTGGTGGTGGAGGTGGGCTGGAGCGTGGTAACCTGAGAGCAGGTGACCGAAGCTGAGCTGGAGGAGGATGGTGCGTCAAGGTTCTTAGCGGAAGCTGTTAAAGATTGGGTGTCCTGTCTAAGCCAGTCAACTATGTCCTCAGAATTTTTCGGGTTCAGGGTACGTGGCCTCTGAACACTAGGCATTATTCCAGGGACAGTGGAAATCACAGCACCACGACCACGACGGCCACTGGCCACGGGGTGGCCTGCCTCTGCCTGTCATTTTTTTTAGATTAGGTACTACACGTGCTAGGTACTGTGCCACCCGGCATGAGTGGTTGGCACTGGCAGTGGGCACACTACAGTCAGTGGAAGTGGGCCTGACAAACACTGGCAGCAGGCAAGCAACTGAAATTAGACTAATGTGTAAAAATTAAATGCCTTATTTATCGTCAAGCTACTGTGCCACCCGGTATGAGTGGTTGGCACTGGCAGTGGGCACACTACAGTCTGTGAAAGTGGGCCTTAACCATCACTGGCAGCAGGCAAGCAACTGAATTTAGACTACTGTCTAAAAATGAAATGCCTTATTTATTGGCAAGCTACTGTGCCACCCGGTATCAGTGGTTGGCACTGGCAGTGGGCACATTACAGTCAGTGGAAGTGGGCCTGACCCACACTGGCAGCAGGCAAGCAACTGAAATTAGACTAATGTGTAAGAATTAAATGCCTTATTTATCGGCAAGCTACTGTGCCACCCGGTATGAGTGGTTGGCACTGGCAGTGGGCACACTACAGTCTGTGAAAGTGGGCCTGACACACACTGGCAGCAGGCAAGCAACTGAATTTAGACTAATGTGTAAAAATTAAATGCCTTATTTATCGGCAAGCTTGAAGCTACTGTGCCACCCGGTATCAGTGGTTGGCACTGGCAGTGGGCACACTACAGTCTGTGGAAGTGGGCCTGACACACACTGGCAGCAGGCAAGCAACTGAAATTAGACTAAAGTGTAAAAATGAAAAGCCTTTTTGGATGCAAAGTCCTGTGCCACACGGAATGACAGGGGTGGGCACTGGCAGTGGGCACACTACAGTCACTGGAAGTCGGCCTGACACACACTAGCATGCAAGCAACTGAAATTACACTAAAGTGTAAAAATAATTAATTAAATACCTGTTTTTGATGCAAAGTCCTGTGCCACACGGTATGACAGGGGTGGGAACTGGAAGTGGGCACACTACAGTCAGTGGAAGTGGGCCTGACACTCACTAGCAGGCAAGCAACTGAAATTACACTTGTTGGAGCAGGTGGTTGATCATTAGGAGTTTTGAATTCCAACGTGTCGAGCTGTCGCATATCAAGCGCCTTACTGGCATGTTGTTTCGCCGCTGAATATCGGAAAAGTGTGCCACGGCCATGTAGGAACGCCTGAAGTGGCCACACACCTTCCTGGCCGGCTTGAGGACGTCCTGTAAGCTTGGGTACTTAGACACAAAACGTTGTACGATGAGATTCAACACATATGAAATGCACGGCACATGTGACAACTTGCCCAAATTCAATGCCGACAACAAATTTGTTCCATTGTCACACACCACTTTGCCGATCTCCAGTTGGTGCCGTGTCAGCCACTGATCCACCTGTGCGTTCAGGGCGGACAGGAGTGCTGGTCCTGTGTGGCTCTCTGCTTTCAGGCAAGTCAACCCAGAGACAGCGTGACACTGTCGTATCCGGGATGTCGAATAGCCCCTGGGGAGCTGGGGGGATTCAGTTGATGTGCAGCCAGATGCCGCAGCAGAAGAGGACTCAGCCGAGGAGGATATCGAAGAGGATGGAGTAGGAGTAGAGGAGGTGGCATTAGGTCTGCCTGCAAGTCATGGCGGTGTCACCAACTCCGCTTCGGAGCCACGCATTCCATGCTTGTCAGCCGTCAGCAGGTTGACCCAATGCGCAGTATACGTGATATACCTGCCCTGACCGTGCTTTTCAGACCAGGTATCAGTGGTCAGATGGACCCTTGCCCCAACACTGTATGCCAGAGATGCCATGACTTCCTTTTCAATGATATTGTAGAGGTTTGGGATTACCTTTTTTGAAAAAAAAATTCATCCGGGTACCTTCCACTGTGGTGTCCCAATAGCGACAAATTTTTTGAAGGCCTCAGACTCCACCAGCTGGTATGGTAAAAGCTGACGGGCTAAGAGTTCCGTCAAGCCAGCTGTCAGTCGCCGGGCAAGGGGACATTGTGACATTGGCTTCTTATGCTCAAACATGTCCTTGACAGACACCTGACTGTGGGCAGATGAGCAGGAACTACTGAAGGTGAGAGGCGGAGTGGCGGTTGGTTGAGAGGGGGCAGGGAGGACAGCAGTGGTTGACGTGGCTGAAGATGCTGGACCAGGAGGAGCATGGTGGCTTTGAGTTTGTGTGCTGCTTGTACGCATGTGTTGATCCCATAGGCGTTTGTGATGTGAGATCATGTGCCTTCGCAAGGCAGTTGTACCGAGGTGGGTGTTGGACTTCCCACGACTCAGTTTCTTTTGGCACAGGTTGCAAATGGCATTGCTGTTATCAGAGGCAGACACACAAAAAAATGCCACACTGCTGAGCATTGCAATTACGGCATTCTGGTGGTCGCAACAGCATGCATTGACTGTCGTGCTGTCTGGCTGACCTTGGGTGCCGATACATTCTTCTGACTGTGCCACTAACTCCTTGCGACGACCTCCCCCTGCTTCCAACTCGTCCCCTCATTCTCTCTGTCTCCCCTTCAGAACTTTCCCCCTCTTCTTCTCTTCGAGCAGGCACCCACGTGGCATCCGTGGACACATCATCATCATCAACCGCTTCACTTGTATCTGACACCTCAGCAAAGGAAGCAGCAGCGGGTACAACATCATCATCATCATCACACTGTACGTCCATGTGTGTAATCCTGACTGACTGAGACATATCCCTGTACGCCACATTATCTGGCAATAATGGTTGCGTATCACTAGTTGCATCCAACTGATGTGTAAATAACTCCTCTGACGAATCAAGTGAAGCGGATGTGGTGGCTGTGGTGGTAGTGGTGGTGGTGGAGGTGGGCTGGAGCGTGGTAACCTGAGAGCAGGTGACCGAAGCTGAGCTGGAGGAGGATGGTGCGTCAAGGTTCTTAGCGGAAGCTGTTAAAGATTGGGTGTCCTGTCTAAGCCAGTCAACTATGTCCTCAGAATTTTTCGGGTTCAGGGTACGTGGCCTCTGAACACTAGGCATTATTCCAGGGACAGTGGAAATCACAGCACCACGACCACGACGGCCACTGGCCACGGGGTGGCCTGCCTCTGCCTGTCATTTTTTTTTAGATTAGGTACTACACGTGCTAGATACTGTGCCACCCGGCATGAGTGGTTGGCACTGGCAGTGGGCACACTACAGTCAGTGGAAGTGGGCCTGACAAACACTGGCAGGAGGCAAGCAACTGAAATTAGACTAATGTGTAAAAATTAAATGCCTTATTTATCGTCAAGCTACTGTGCCACCCGGTATGAGTGGTTGGCACTGGCAGTGGGCACACTACAGTCTGTGAAAGTGGGCCTTAACCATCACTGGCAGCAGGCAAGCAACTGAATTTAGACTACTGTCTAAAAATGAAATGCCTTATTTATTGGCAAGCTACTGTGCCACCCGGTATCAGTGGTTGGCACTGGCAGTGGGCACATTACAGTCAGTGGAAGTGGGCCTGACACACACTGGCAGCAGGCAAGCAACTGAAATTAGACTAATGTGTAAGAATTAAATGCCTTATTTATCGGCAAGCTACTGTGCCACCCGGTATGAGTGGTTGGCACTGGCAGTGGGCACACTACAGTCTGTGAAAGTGGGCCTGACACACACTGGCAGCAGGCAAGCAACTGAATTTAGACTAATGTGTAAAAATTAAATGCCTTATTTATCGGCAAGCTTGAAGCTACTGTGCCACCCGGTATCAGTGGTTGGCACTGGCAGTGGGCACACTACAGTCTGTGGAAGTGGGCCTGACACACACTGGCAGCAGGCAAGCAACTGAAATTAGACTAAAGTGTAAAAATGAAAAGCCTTTTTTGGATGCAAAGTCCTGTGCCACACGGAATGACAGGGGTGGGCACTGGCAGTGGGCACACTACAGTCACTGGAAGTCGGCCTGACACACACTAGCATGCAAGCAACTGAAATTACACTAAAGTGTAAAAATAATTAATTAAATACCTGTTTTTGATGCAAAGTCCTGTGCCACACGGTATGACAGGGGTGGGAACTGGAAGTGGGCACACTACAGTCAGTGGAAGTGGGCCTGACACTCACTAGCAGGCAAGCAACTGAAATTACACTAAAGTGTAAAAATTAAATGCCTTTTTTTGATGCAAAGTCCTGTGTTACATGGTATTACAGGGGTGGGAACTGGCAGAGGGCACACTATAGTCAGTGCAAGTCAGCCTGACACACACTAGCAGGCAAGCAACTGAAATTACACTAAAGTGTAAAAATTAAATGCCTTTTTTTGATGCAAAGTCCTGTGCCACACGATATGACAGGGGTGGGAACTGGCAGTGGGCACACTACAGTCAGTGGAAGTCGGCCTGACACACACTAGCAGGCAAGCAACTGAAATTACACTAAAGTGTAAAAATTAAATGCCTTTTTTTGATGCAAAGTCCTGTGCCACACGGGATGACAGGGGTGGGCACTGGCAGTGAGCACACTACAGTCTGTGGGCCTGCAGCTCCTCACACACAGGCATACCAGGCAACTGCAATATATATATGGAGAAAAAAAAAAAGCAGACTAATGTTGCAGCCCTAAAAAGGGCTTTTTGGGGTGCTGTCAGGACGCTGTCCTTACAGCAGAGATCAGATGAGTCTTTCAGGACTGGAGTGGACACTGCATTCACTAGCCTAGCTATCAATTTCCCTATTAAATCAGCAGCAACTACACTCTCCCTCCTCTCACTAAGACTGCAGCTTCCGAATGAATCTAAAATGGATGCTGTTCAGGAGATGGGAGGGTCTGGGAGGGAGGGTATGCTGCTGATTGGCTGGAATGTTTCTGCTGACTGTGAGGTACAGGGTCAAAGTTTGCTCAATGATGATGTTTAGGGGGCGGACCGAACATCGCATGTGTTCGCCCGCTGCGGCGAACGCGAACAAGCTATGTTCGCCAGGAACTGTTCACCGGCGGATAGTTCGGGCCATCTCTAGCTACTATGTCAGCCCAAGTTGCAGGAGAAATCAGCAATAAATTAAAAAGAAATGTAAATGTCCCTCAAAGATTTTGCACAAAATGTAAAATTAAAGAAAGACAAAAAAAATAACATAATACTAATAATAATAATAATAATAATAATAAAATGCCCCTACACATAGCCCTGTCCCCAGCCATGCTAACCATTTTGGAATGGGGACATAATTAAAACAATTTAGTTACACATCACTGACAAATAATGTAAAAAAAAAATAAAAAACAGATTATTCTCCATTTCCATTTTTCCTTTTTGTAAAAAAAAATAAAATAAATACTAAAATGACATAAAAATAAAGCCCCAGGTATCACCAAAAAAGCACGAATTTTTTTTTTCCATAACCAAAGAGAACAAAAGGTTTTGGCTTTCAAAGACCTAAATAAAAAGAAAAAAATACACCCGGTCAGGAAGGGGTGGGGGTTGTAAATACTATGGTCCTAAATTGGTTAAAGCTCATGAACCACAATGCAAGTTCTGTAATGACCCCACCTACTATGTAACATTGAAACAGAGTCCATCACCAAGAAATTATTTTCCAATGCCTTGTAGGGCTCTCTCAGCTGAAAGTAGACATACCTTTCACTTAGTGATCCACTGCTTCATTCTGGAGAAAAAAAAATCTTGAAACTATATGCAAATGAGCATCTAAGTGCACGAAGAGCAGAATGCTCCCCCTACTGCTTGCCAGTCTCTCCCTCTCCTTCTTTATTGACAGGGTCACGCAAGATGGCTATACAAGAACTTGTCGATCAAAAATATTCTAATAAAGCTATACTATAATTATATTCCCTAAAAAACTCCTCATATTGTTAAACAGGGGTGTTGAACAGAATGCAGTAACTAGGTTTATGTGATGTAGTGAATGCCATCACTGAACTACTTAGAAATAAAAGTCACAGATGGGCTGCAAGTGATGTAGTGACACCATGTCTATGAACTTTTTAGTACGTTAATAGGCTCCTTAATGGATGCAACAAAACCCACTAGTATCATTCTATTGTTGCTTACACCTTATTGAGCCAAAGCTAGAAGTGTATCCAACAAACCTACAGATTATAAAAAATGTTCCTCTATGTAAGTTTCCTTCCCTGCACCTTATTGTATAAGTCTAGAATGAACCTATAAGAAAGAAATGTAAACCATCACTACCACTCTTCCCCACTGTGTGATTCCTGTCCTTTGAGAAAGTTTACATCATAAAAATTAAATTACGAATGATAGAGAATGGTATATGATATCATAAAGCTCTAATATTCAGTTTAGTTTACAGTGTGAATTTTAGAAAATATGCTATATAGAGAAAACCACTCTTAATGTTTTCATAGTTGTCAATTTACTTGTCTGTTTTATCTGGAAAAACAAACACAAATGCTATTGAATTACAAAAGTGTCAGAAATAGTGTACAAGATGCAAAGGAAGAGATGGCAAGTGAGAATGGGATACGATAATCAGATGTAATAAAATATAAGTATGTGCATATTGTTAGTCCTGGGGATTTTACAACAAAATAAAGTAGTAATCCATAGAAATAGCATAAGGAGATTTAACATCAGGGAAATGTAACATCATAAGTTAACATTACAATGAAAAGATTATAACAAATACAGCATAGAGAAAGATGTTTCTGCGCTCAAGGCATTATAATGACTTAGGAATTGATCATATATATAAAGAAATATTCAACCAAATTAGCATACACATTTTTAAATACTGTATTTTTTACTTTATAAGACGCACCCGAGATTTTAGAGGAGGAAAATAAGAAAAAATATTTTTCATTAGACCCCATATCAGATCCTCAGATCAGACCCCCATAAATATCAGGACCTAAATCAGACCCCCATATCAATCAGACCCCCTCCATGTCATAACCCCATCCGCCCTCAATGTCAGACCCCATCAGACCTTATATCAGACCTTTATTTTGGACCTCCATCCAACCTCAGATCAGCCCTCAATGTAAGACCCTTATCAGACCTCAGATCAGACCTTTATTTTAGACCCCCATCAGACCTCAGATCAGCCCTCAATGTCAGGCCCCCCAGAGTTCCTTGCCAGAACCATCAGACCTCAGATCAGAATAAAATAAAAAACTTCTCTTACCTCTCCTGTGCTGCAGCTCCTCTCCATCTCCAGCAGCAGTCATGCTCCCCTGTTTTCTCTGGCCCACGCTGCTCTGTCATCTGACTGCGTGTAGCGTCAGGTCATAGTGTGCGCACTATGTCCTGACACGGTATGGGGTCAAGACAGTGCAGCGCTGGCCCCAGGAAGAAAGACCAGGGAGAATGAGTACCAGAAGCGCTTTCAATGCATCACTTCCCGCTGTCTGCACCTAATGCATACTAGTGAGCGCTTCCATATTGGAAGTGCTCTCTATTATTTGCTTTATAAAACGCACCGCCATTTTCCCCGCAAATTTGTCTTAAAAAGTGAAAAATACTGTATATGTTGCTTATGGTTAACCAAGGTTTATCATGTGCCCACACAAGTTTTTTGCCAATGAAATTTAGTGCACTGCCATTAATGTGGCAATGGATAATTTTGCAACCAAGCTGTCAGCACAGTAGACAGGAACACATAGACAATGAGCTCTAACTGGAATCCAGCCTGTTTTCTCTGCCTACTTTCAATGCAAGCCCTAGGCGGCAAGTCCGCAACTGTTCGACAATCTTTACTCTGCTGGCAAGTCCGCAACTGTTCGACAGTCTTTACTCTGCTAAATGCAAGACGGAAACAGAGACAAAACCACACAGAGATGGAGTCATACGGGAATGTGTCAGAGCTGGGGGAACAATGCAGTACCAAATGAGATGGTAGTAAGATTAGCCAAGTCGAATTCAGAACCAGAAGAGAAACACAGTAACAATTATGAGACATTTCCATTGACATGCTCGTTTTACCAGGGGTTCTGGCCAGGCAGCAAGTCACAGGGGGCTTGGTCCTGCAGCACGTCTCACATGGCATGGCCGTGCTGCAACCCCAGACCTCAGCGCTGGTGCCTGTAACAGGTAAGTTGGTGACACAAACCAATAACAAAAAATGTCCTTTTTTGATGTACAGTAGTGTCTGTGGGGACACTGCTGAAAACCATATCATTCATGGTTTTGCCCCTTTTAGTGGTGCTAAACCACAAGCAGGTCCATTGCATTCAAGTTGCAAATTAACAGCATAGACCAGAGTGTTTCTGCCATGTGAACTAGCCCTACAGGAACAATGGGGATAACAAATGTTATACATGTAGCACAACTGCCTTGAACGACTGGAGTACTTGATACACATATAGGAGGTTCACTAGAAATAAAGACATATCTGACATATCTCTGACATATCTACTTTAGTAGATACTCATATTCTTCATTAAATAATTCTGAAGCATCTTCTCTTAGAGCTCTGCATCGTATCATTTTTCTGTCCTTCCTCCTAGAAATTCCTCCTCTAAATATACTGGGGCACATTTATCAAGCTCGTCTGATTTTAGGCATAAAATTAGACAGGCGTATTTGATTCATCTGTTATTCTTTTGCCTTGTAATTTTTAAAAGTTGCACAGCACTTCATGAAGTAGATTAGGTATAATGTTTTAAGTCTGACCTCTGGTGGTTCTTTTTCAGTTAGACAGGTTCATATTCACCTAGACAGGTTTAATTTGCACATTAAAAAATGCGCAAATGAGCTGTGAAAAGTCGCAAGTCTCTGTGAAAGTGCAACGTTTAATGTGAAAAAAGGTGCTCTTCACCACTCAACTGATCAAGAAAGTACATCTGTCCTAGAGTGGAGTAGAAATTATACTGTTTGTGCGACAAGTCCAGGTGTAAAAAAGATGCATTTACATAGATTGGAAAAAAGTAGCAAAAGTTAGAAAACTTCTGAAGTTGTCTAAAATTTAAAAATAGTTAAACTAGGCTCAAATGCCTCCAAACAGACACAATTTCAGTAGTAACTGCGTGCCTGACCTATGAGCGTGATGGAGGTCTGTGACACAGCTTCTGCTCCACAGACCTGTTCCTTATTTTTAAAGACACCCAAAACTGGACTACAATGGTTAAAATTTGGAGAGACAGATTGAAGGAACACCCTACGAACCTCAAATACAAGAAGGGGCAGGTAGAGATGGATCATTTTGTAAGAAGGAAGCTGGCGCTCTCACCAGCGCGCATGAACAAGAATGTGCCACAGACCTCATTACCGGACTCAGAGGAGGAGGCGGAGGGATAGGACGTCGGAGCCTGCGGCGAGCAGGGGGAGAGAGAGGACTGACAAGTGGAAGACAATGCCTCAATAACAAGATCTTTCTTAAAGGATTCCAACTCTCAGGCTTTGGCGCCCTTGCTGCAGAAGGTGAGAGATATGCGACAAGACATGAAGTCGCTCAGTCACAGGGTGGAATCCCTAGAAACTAATCAGGGACTGTTAAAAGACTACGGCTCTGTGATTTCTAAATACCTGGGATCGCAAACGGACTCCCTAAATAATGCCTTCCTCCTGATAGAAGACCAGAAGAATAGGAATCGGAGGAAATGTATCCAGCTAAAGGGCCTACCTGAAGCTGTCAAACCAAATTCTTTACATGCGGCTGCTATACAACTTTTCACTGAACTCCTCGGGGAAGAAAGGGCACAGTGCATCAGTATTGAAAGGATCCATAGGTCCCTACGCCCGGTGCCGAGGAACATAAAAGATGCACTGATGTTCATAGTCAGGGGAAACCTGTTTTCTCTACCAGCTACAGTCAAGAGTTTTCCCAAATTCGCAAGATCATTAATAAACATGTTCAAGCCCTTCATTATGATCAGACATGGCACAATATAGTCAAAGACGGTGTAAGATGTGTAGCTCGGAGAGCAATAACTTTGGCTAATGTAGTGAGTCCCTAATTATTTGTGGAAAAATCTGTGTTGCAACCCACATGGTTAAAATATACTGGCAACTTTAGATGTGGGCATAAGATATGTACGTGTTGCTCGGTGATTAAAGTGGGTACTCAGATTCTTTCATCTGCTAATAACTGTTCTTATACAGAAAAACAGTATATTAACTGTAACACTACTTATGTGGTTTATTGTATTACTTGCTCTCTGTGCAATCTCCAATACATTGGTTGTACATCTAATAATTTAAAAACCAGGATCTGTCGCCACATCTCAGATATTCCCCATGCTAAAACCAAGAACGTGTCTGCGGTTAGTTCACACTTTGCAGCAGCACATGGAGGCAGCACAGAGGGAATGTATATACAAGGCATTAAAAGGGTTAAATGCCCCAGCCGTGGTGGAGATTATAAAAAGAAGTTACTCAACAGGGAATGTTTTTGGTCGTCACGATTTGATCCTGCAATACTGATACTGATCCTTGTATTTTTCATGTTTTTTTCATGCATTTTAAAGTTCACTTTTTCTGTCTGTTTTTCCCCTTTCTCTATGTATGGGTTGTGTCTTCAATGTGAAATGTGTTCTTGGGGCGTGATCTGTGACTAATTGGATCCACCTGAATTTTTTTTAGTGGATCACTATAAAGCCACAGATCTTTTGCCCTGTCAATATCATGAATAAGGATCCATATTTGGAGCGATCCAAAACGCGTTGATGATGCAATGCTGCTATTGATGGTTTTTAAACGTGCACAGGATTAAATAAAGTCTATGAATTTTGTGAAGCTGGACCACTGCTTTTGCTCCCAAGGAATGGCGAACCGCCGCATGATGTGATTTGTGGCCTACTTAGTTTACGGGACACCGCGGCCTTGCTCCAAGCTTCCAAAGAGAGAAAGGATCTGCTATATGATGGTACCCAGATTTACCTATATCAAGATATAGCCCCCTCTACGCTGAATAAACAGCAAATCCTAAAGCCCCACACAGAATACTTGAAGAACCACAAAATAATGTAACGCTGGCTCTTTACCTTTGGTCTCACTTCCCAGAGAGGGAAACCGCTACACAATCCGCACACCATTGGACTTGCCAGATCTATGGCCTCAGCTGGGAACTGATACAATACCTATAGACTCTTGGCTCCCTCTGGATAACACAGCGCTTAAACTGCCCCCACTACCACTAATGGAGCCGTGGTCGGTGGCCACCAAGCACAAGTCACCAAGTTCCAGGACAAGAAGAGAATGAGCCCCAGAAGAAAAAGGGACTGAATCCATCCATCAACCTTCTCAGATAAAATAAATCTATCTCTCTCTCCATATTTCTTCCTTCCTATTTCAATTTTATCCTTTCTATCTCCTTCTCTCCCGCCCTTTTCTTCTCTCTCCTTCTCCCAATCATTCCTCTTTTACAAATGCCTACATCCTATTCAGTACACTTACTGTTTTCCTCATATATGTACCTGATCACGACCCTGCAGTGAAGTAAATGCTGGGATGCAGATCATGATCTGTAGTCTCCAGGTAATACCTAGGAACTGTACGTGTGTACTTCCCACAATTATCGCAGTTATCATATTCTCAATCCCTAGGGTGTATCTACATGTTTCTATTGTTGTATTCCTTTTAGCATTTTTTATAATTTAATTACATTTTCTGAGCAACACAGTCCATACCAGTCCCTTGGGTGTTCTGGAGGCCCTCACCTGGGGGCACTGGAATACCCTGGGTTGTTTAGCCCCAAGATAAAAACAGAAACAAATCCATTGTTATTTTAGGGCATGGGTCTGCGGTGCCAGATCAGGAGGCTTATGCCCATCCTCTGTTCCCGCACACCCATACATTAGTTAGGAGGACATTAGTTGCCACCACTTGCCTTCTCAATCCTATAATAATATATGGTCCACTATGTGGATGGCCATGCTTATCGTCAGATTGAATATTTTTCTTTTATTTAATAGTTTATATGTCATGTTTATGTTTTGTGCTCTCGTGCAGGTTGTTCCCGGGAGAGAAGGTTCCAATAAATAAACAAACTCACTTCCGCACACCACAGCCATGCCAACCATAACTACTACTTCTTTTCACATCAGGGGCTTTAACACACCACAGAAAAGGTCCCAGGTAATTACTCTCCCGAGGAAGTGCAAATCAGACATTTGCTTCCTACTGTAGACCCACTTGAAAACCAATAAGGTTCCTAAACTACCACATACATATTACAACCACTGGTTTCACTCCATATATAAAACAGCAGTAAGGGGGTCAGTATAGCCATAGCCAACCACATACCATTTGAGCCCATTCTAACACAAGTTGACACATACGGAAGATATATCTTTGTGAAAGGCAAGATTGGCCACATCACGGTTTCGGCAGCCAGCCTATACGATCCTAATTAGAGTTGAGCGAACACCTGGATGTTCGGGTTCGAAAAGTTCGAAGATTGAAATTCAACACATGCGCCAGGCAAGGGAGGTCAAACCGACTAGTCCCACAGCTGCGACGAGATTTCGCCCATTATCGCAACACCACCAGGCCGGGCTTGAGGCCCACCGGCAGAAACCACTCGCCGGTCTGTTGTTCAATACCCCGCCACAACTCCTGCGCGGTGTGGGGCCTGTCCCCCAAACATATGAGTTTCAGAATGGCCTGCTGACGTTTACCCTGGGATGTGCTGAAGTTGGTGGTGAAGGTGTGTGCCTGACTGGATGAGCTGGTGGATGCAGAGGAGGAGGAAGCCAAGTAGGAGGAGGAGACTACAGGAGGCAAAGAATGATGCCCTGTGATCCTTGGCGGCGGAAGGACGTGCGCCAAGGAACTCTACGCCTGGGGCCCAGCTGCCACTACATTTACCCAGTGTGCAGTTAGGGAGATATAGCTTTCCTGGCCGTGCTTACTGGTCCACGTATCTGTGGTTAGGTGGACCTTGCCACAGATGGCGTTGCGCAGTGCACACTTGATTTTATCGGATACTTGGTTCTGCAGGGAAGGCACGGCTGTTTTAGAGAAGTAGTGGCGGCTGGGAACAACATACTGTGGGACAGCCATGGCCATCAGCTGTTTGACGCTGTCTGTGTCCACCAGTCTGAATGACAGCATATCAAGGGCCAGTAGTTTAGAAATGCTGGCATTTAGGCCCAGGGCTCGAGGGTGGCTAGGTGGGAATTTACGCTTTCTCTCCAAGGTTTGTGAGATGGAGAGCTGTACGCTGCCGTGTGACATGGTGGAGATGCTTGGTGACGCAGGTGGTGGTGTCGGTGGCACATCCTCCAGAGGCAGAGGAAGAGGCCGAGGCAGCAGCAAAAGAGGGAGCAGGGGGAGCCTGAGTGAGTTCCTTGCAGTTAAGGTGTTTACTCCACTGCAGTTCATGCTTTGCATGTAGATGCCTGGTCATACAGGTTGTTCTAAGGTTCAGAATGTTAATGCCTCGCTTCAGGCTCTGATGGCACAGCATGCAAACCACTCGGGTCTTGTCGTCAGCACATTGTTTAAAGAAGTGCCATGCCAGGGAACTCGTTGAAGCTGCCTTTGGGGTGCTCGGTCCCTGGTGGCGGTGGCCAGTAGCAGGCGAACTCTCTTGGCGGCGGCTGTTCTGCTTTTGCCCCCTGCTCCCTCTTTTGCTACGTTGTTGGCTCGGTCTCACCACTGCCTCTTCCTCTGAACTATGAAAGTCAGTGGCACGACCTTCATTCCATGTGGGGTCTAGGACCTCATCGTCCCCTGCATCGTCTTCCACACAGTCTTCCTCCCTGACCTCCTGTTTGGTCTTCACACTGCAGAAAGACGCAGCAGTTGGCACCTCTGTTTCGTCTTCATCAGAGACGTGCTGACTCCGATGAGGTGGTATTCCTGTGTCCTCATCATCAGGAAACATCAGTGGTTGTGCATCAGTGCATTCTATGTCTTCCAACACTGGGGAAGGGCTAGGTTGATTCCCTTGGGAAACCCTGCCAGCAGAGTCTTCAAACAGCATAAGAGACTGCTGCATAACTTAAGGCTCAGACAGTTTCCCTGATATGCATGGGGGTGATGTGACAGACTGATGGTCTTGGTTTTCAGGCGCCACCTGTGCGCTTTCTGCAGAAGACTGGATGTGAGATAATGCTGTGAACGCCCCCCAATTGACTAGCGCCTGTACCTGCTCAGGCCTTATCATCCTTAGAACGGCATTGGGCCCCACCAAATATCGCTGTAAATTCTGGCGGGTACTAGAACCCGAGGTAGTTGGTTCACTAGGACGTGTGGCTGTGGCAGAATGGCCACGTCCTCTCCCAGCTTCAGAGGTTCCACTAACACCACCACGACGTCCGAGTCCCTTACTAGATGTTTTCCTCATTGTTACCGTTCACCAAGCACCACAATAAGAAAAAAAATATTTGGTCCAATGTATTGATTTCAAATTTAGGCCTTTTTTTACAGGCACCTAACACTATCTGCCTATTAATTTATGTACAGTATTACACTAATCCAGGCACAGCAGTAACCACTGATTTAGGGGAATATCTATTGTAGGGCTAGTATTTAGGCCCTGGATGAAAGGTATCCTTTTATGGACAGATTTACACTTGGAGATGCACAGTAGCATGTGAAAAAATATGTAGGATTATGCCTTCAGCAATTGTATTTTAGCACTTTGTGTAATATACCCTTTAACGGACAGAAATACAATTGGAGATGCACGGTAGCGTGTGAAGTTATAGAGGATGACCCTCTCAGCTCTTGTATATACACCTTGAGTGTAATATACCCTTTTACGGACAGATTAAAACTTGGCCTGCAACAGCTGGAACACCAGATTCAGGGTATTGCTATTTTGGCAATTAAATTTCACCCCAGAACAAAATATATGTTTTTCCGGACACTATTATACTTTGCCAACCACTGCTGGGACACCAGATTTATGGTATGGTTATTTTGGCAATTCAATTTCCCCCCAGAACAAAATATATCATTTGCAGGACACTATGAAACTTGGCCAGCCGGAGCTGAAACCACTGATTTATGGTATTGCTATTTTGGCAATTGAATTTCACCCCAGAAAAAAATATATCCTTTGCAGGACACTATGAAACTTGGCCAGCCACAGCTGAAACCACTGATTTGTTGTATTGCTATTTTGGCAATTGAATTTCACCCCAGAACAAAATATATGTTTTGCCGGACACTATTATACTTTGCCAGCCACTGCTGGGACACCAGATTTATGGTATTGCTATTTTGGCAATTGAATTTTACCCCAGAACAAAATTTATGTTTTGCCGGACACTATTATACTTTGCCAGCCACTGCTGGGACACCAGATTCAGGTTATTGGTATTTTGGCAATTTAATTTCACCCCAGAACAAAATATATGTTTTGCCGGACGCTATTATACTTTGCCAGCCACTGATGGGACACCAGATTTAGGGTATTGCTATTTTGGCAATTTAATTTAACCCCAGAACAAAATATATCCTTGCAGGACACTATAAAACTTGGCCAGCCACTGCTGGGACAACAGATTTATGGTATTGCTATTTTGGCAATTGAATTTCATCCCAGAACAAAATATATGTTTTGCCGGACACTATTATACTTTGCCAGCCACTGCTGGGACACCAGATTTATAGTTGTGCTATTTTGGCAATTGAATTTCACCCCAGAACAAAATATATGTTTTGCTGGACACTATTATACTTTGCCAGCCACTGCTGGGACATCAGATTTAGGGTATTGCTATTTTGGAAATTGAATTTCACCCCAGAACAAAATATATCCTTTGCAGGACACTATGAAACTTGGCCAGCTACTGCTGGGACACCAGATTTATGGTATTACTATTTTGGCAATTGAATTTCACCCCAGAACAAAATATATGTTTTTCCGGGGCACTATTATACTTTGCCAGCCACTGCTAGGATACCAGATTCATGGTATTGCTATTTTGGCAATTGAATTTCACCCCAGAACAAAATGTATGTTTTGCCAGACACTATTATACTTTGCCAGCCACTGCTGGGAAACCAGATTTATTGTATTGCTATTTTGGCAATTGAATTTCACCCCAGAAAAAAATGTACCCTGTATATATACAGACAGATTTAAACTAGGCCTGCAGACAGATTTAAACTAGGCCTGCAACTGCATGAACACCAGATTCAGGGTATTGCTATTTTGGCAATTGAATTTCACCCCAGAACAAAATATATGTTTTGGCGGACAGTATGAAACTTGGCCTGCAACAGCTGGGACACCAGATTCAGGGTATTGCTATTTTGGCAATTGAATTTCACCCCAGAACAAAATATATGTTTTGCCGGACACTATTATATTTTGCCAGCCACTGCTGGGACACCAGATTTAGGGGATTGCTATTTTGGCAATTGAATTTCACCACAGAAAATAATCTATATTTTGCCAGACAGCAGACAGTATTACACTTGGCTAGCCAAAGCTGGAACACCAGATTTAGGGGATTGGTATTTTGGCAATTAAATTTAACCCCTTAACAAAATATACAAATTGCTATCCTGAGTTTCTAGGGGTGACAATAAGCACAGCCAAGCCCCTGATGTAGGATATAACAAAAAAAAAAAAACAGTATTGATGGATTGATGGACTTGGTGGCAGCTTGTTCTGGTGCACCACAAGTCACAAAATGGCCGCTGATCACCCCAGAAAAAAGTGACAGAAAAATGCTCTGTGCAACCTAAAAACCAGCGAGCAATTAACTAGCAGAAGTTGACTGATTCACAGCTGTAGATCGATCATTTTGCTGACCTTTCCCTGCCTAATCTCGCCCTCACAGAAGCTGCGTCCTCTCCCTACACTAATCAGAGCAGTGTGACGTGTGGCGCTATGAGACTCCAGCTTAACCACCTCAGCCCCCCTAGCTTAAACACCCTTAATAACCAGGCCACTTTTTACAATTCTGCACTGCGCTACTTTCACCGTTTATTACTCCGTCATACAACTTACCACCCAAATGAATTTTACCTCCTTTTCTTCTCACTAATTGAGCTTTCATTTTTTTGGTATTTCTATCTTGCTGACATTTTTACTTTTTTTTATATTTTGCTGTTTTTGACGAAATTTTTGCAAAAAAATTATTTTTTTTACTTTCTGTTGGAAAATTTGTCAAATAAAACTACATTTCTCTATAATTTTTTCTCTAAATGTATTTTTCTACATGTCTTTGATAAAAAAAAAATTGCAATAAGTGTATATTTATTGGTTTGGGTAAAAGTTATAGCTTTTACAAACTATGGTGCAAAAAAGTGAATTTCCGTACTTTGACTTGTGACAAAAAATAAAAACTTCCATGAACTCACTATGCCCCTCAGCAAATACCTTAGGGTGTCTACTTTCCGGAATGGTGTCACTTGTGGGGTATTTTTACTGCCCTGGCATTTTAGGGGCCCCTAAAGCCTGTGAATCCAAATGTGTAAAAATGCCCTGTGAAATCCTAAAGGTACTCATTGGATTGACCCTAGGTACACACCTAAGCGTTTTCCAGCGCATTCAAACGCGCTGTAAAACGCACAACATGCGAAAAGCCATGCTTTCCTATGGGCATGGTTCACATTTGGGCATTTTACAGCGCGTTTGAACGCGCTGGAAAACGCCTAACGCTGTCGCTTCTACTTGAGCTTCTTTAGGGCGTTTTTGCGCGCGTTTCTGTCCATAGGATTGTATTAGAATGCGCAAAGATGAAGAAATGCGCGTTTTCTGTTCCAAAAACGCGCCTACGAACGCGCGTTTTTTACTAGGCAACCAGCTGAAAAAGGCCACTCCCAGGTGCAAGACAGAATCCTAGGCCCAAGCATGGAGGAAGCAGGCTGTGAAGCAGAGACCCTCATCAGGCTCGTGCGTCCGAAACGCTGCCTTTATGACACGAAGGACCCAAAATATAAAAATCGTAGATACAGACAGCAGGATTGGGAAGATATAGGCAAAAGCCTATGGAAAGAGTGGCCGCAAATGGCCAAAGCAGGCCAAACTGCCAAAGGTAAATCAAAGTGTGGTTTTCAAACGGTACAATTTAACTTACTGTGTCCCCTGGTCATAATTATATATGTGCTTCCTATGTCAGCTTTTGCAGCTTTGGTGGCCGGTTTAGCCAATGTTAAATGCAGCCCCCTCCCCCGTTATGTGGAAACCACAAACATTTTATCTGTCCAAAGCCTCATGCACACGGCAGTGTTGCACGGCCGTGCCTGGTCCGTGTGTATCAGGGCTGGCATGTGTGTAGCAGCGGCCGGGCATGGTGTACACATGTCCATGTGCCTAGGTGTAGTAATGCGCCTGCCTGATGTTAACGGCGTCTCAGCAAACAACTACGCCGTGTGCTGCTGCTGCCATACAAATGCCTGGCCATGTTAAACACGGTCCATGCATATCCTTGTGACATTGCTGTGTGCTTTCCCTCTGATTACTGAGTGCAGACTTCCACCCCTGTTTTCCAAAACAAGTTTTTGGTTCAACCTTTCTTTATTTTGATTAATTTGGATGTGGGCCCACATGCTTTTTGTAATTTATGGCGGTCCGTGTCCCTTTTGTGTTAGGTTTATTTGATTTGCATGTTTTGCCTAGTCCATGGCATTGCTAAATGGGGCTTTAATGCGTCTGTGTATGTACTACTCCCAGCATGCTCTGAAGACACGTTATTATGCTACGCATTGTGTTATGATCTTGGGTGGGTTATTGGGGTGGAAACCAGTGTGTTGCAAATGTCTCATCCCTTCGCTGCAACGCCATACAGACACTGTGAATTTTGTGGATTGTTTGCCGAGGGAAGTACATACACAGAATATTTAACGTTCTGTATGGTATATTATTCTAAAGGGGACATCAATGGGATCCCATCCTGTTTAAATTTTTTGGGGGGTTTATAAACCGGTATGTGTGCGGCTGGCTGTGGCCATGTCACTCGGCCTAGATCAGCGTCAGTGTCCCGCTCCCTCGCAACTAAGGCTTTATCAACTTTTAGGAACTTTTTTATTACTTTGCCCACCCACCATGCACCTTGTGTGTAGAAGTCCTACGAAATAAGGACAAGAGGAGTAGCGCATGTCAAAACATAAACCTTTTTATGAACACACTTGAAAATGACAAATATAACAATAAACGTAGATTAGAAATTAACTAAATTTTTGAAAACTAGATTTACATCTCAATTGCTTCCATTTGCCAGGGAAGCTCACCCTCTGGCGACATGAAGTATCGTGCGAAATGGTCCCGAACATGTGCACCATGTGCGGTGCCACGGACCACTGTGAACTGGGTAGGCCCCAGAGTGTAACGGAGGGTGTCCTCAAAATTGAAGCCATCTCTCTGCCGCACAAAGTTGTGCAGTACACATGCCGCCTTGACTGCCTTGATAGCAGTATCTATTTTCAATGGAATTGGCGAATGGAGGAAACGCCATTTGTTGGCGAGAATGCCGAAGGCGCATTCCACCACCCTTCTTGCTCGGGTCAGCCTATAATTAAACACTCTTCTCTCGGTAGTTAGTCCTCTGCTTGAGAAGGGCTGCATCATATTCCCCCCCAGGGCGAATGCCTCGTCAGCAACAAACACGTACGGCATGGCCGGATAAGTTGTGCCTGGCAGAATTTGGGGTGCTGGAAGCTCAAGGGAATTACTTGACAGCAGCTTGCCGAAGAGGGAGTGGGCAAATACTGAGTCCGAACTGCTGCTGTAAGCTCCGACATCTATGTAGCGGAAGCAGTAATTTGCGTCCGAAACTGCCAGTAACACCACCGAAAAATACTTTTTATAATTATAAAAGCGGCTACCACTCCTGATCGGCTTGAGCACACGAATATGCTTCCCATCAATGGCCCCCACGCAGTTTGGGAAATGGCAGGTCTGCATAAATACATCTGCAATATCCATCCACTCTGCTGTAGTCGGTTGGGACATGACGGCAGACTCAAGAACGTCCCACAGGGCCACACATGTTTCCCGGATTATCAGGCTTGCTGTTGATTTCCCTATTAGAAAAGAATAATGGAGACTGGCCAAAGACTGGCCAGTAGCCAAATACCTGTAAATAAAAAAGAACGTTTCAATTAATACATGTGTAACATTTTATTTTACAGTCAATATGCTAAAAAACAAGTGGAAAAGCCTCAAAGATGCGTTTGTCCGACATCGCCGAAAAGAGCGAGAGCAAAGGAGCGGATCTGGGGCTAGTTGCAGCACCTCCTATGTGCATGCCGAGCAGATGGCGTTCCTCATCCCATGCACCGAAATGCGTAGGCAAGTACGTCACAAACACTGTCAATCGACCACCTTCAGGCATGTTCTAACTCTGTAGCTGGGGAGGTTGCATTCTAGATGTGCGCAGTCAGATATTCCTAAGCCCAATAAGAAGGCGTTCTAGTTACTATTGGCTACCAACACCGGCTACGGGCAGATATGCTTTTTGACCCAGATAAGACTACTGTGTACCTGGATCCTGCAACTAGGACTCCGGGGGAGACACAGGAGACATATCTGCTACATGAGACATATCTGAAACAGGCCAATATTTGCAAACTGCATTATTGGACCCACCTAAAATAGTTTTCCAAAATGGGCCATGCGGATGTGTCTGCGTACAGCTAGAAACCCATGGCCTCAGCTGCCACATCCGGATGCAAGGTGACATCCTATATGGGCCTTGGGAGCATAACCGGGCCAAAATAGATTACCTACTAACTCATTATGTGCACATTTTTGGTTACAGCACTGACAGTAGCTGGGATACAGCAGAGAGGCAGGAGGATGAAGAGGAGGAGGCCACCATGGAAAGAGATGGTGGCCCATCCATGGTGTCAACCAGTCCGCCGGGCCCAAGTTTGGAGCCACCCATTGCATCAAGTACCCCGCAAGAAACCCAAGAGGCCGATCAAGCGACACAAAAAACAAAAAGGCCACGAAAAACACGAAGCCAAAGGCATGAAGATCGCCTCATAGATGGATGCCCTTGCTCATCCTGCACCAAGGATGAGCAGTGAGGCGCATTTCCTCCTCAGTTTGGAGGAGGACCTCAAAAATGTCCCCAAACATCTCCAGGCAGAAGCACGGCACAGTGTGATGCGGTGCATACAATCCTTCCTTCTGGCTGAAAACGTCCCATCACAGCCCATAGCACCTCGACCACCCCAACCCATCTCCCACAGCAGCCCCCACAATACCACTACCCACCAATCCAAGCACCAGCGAACCCATGGCCCCCAAGACCACCAATGCCATATCAGTACGGCTCAACAAGCATGGGCCACAGCACGTCTGCACAAATGGCACCAGGAGGCCATGGGCCGCACATGCGCGAATGTGCAATGCCCACTGAGCCCGATTATTCGGGAACCCAGTATCAAAATTTATAATTTGTCCAGATAATGGAGGAAAGCTTATGTTATTGCCTCAGGTGGGTGTCCACGTTGGGACAGTTGAACATTATTTTTTAATGTGTGCAAAACAATATAATGTTGCTTTTTGATTTATCTATTGTCCTAATTTAAAAAAAAATTAGTAAGCACATATTACAATTTCGTGGGGCCAAACAATATGTCTGGCTTGTCTAAATTGAGTGTGTATACGTCTATATTTATTGTACACATTGGTATGGTCTAGAAATTCGCGCCTACTGGGCTAACATCACAGACAGCATCAAGGGAATAGTGTGACACACAAACCGTAGCACACCAACCATACTGACGGCAACCACAGGGACAGCAGAATATACACCAAACACACACTGTACATGATTACTAGGGCCATAATGATGCTACTTACCTCAAGGTAATTAAGAGCCTCTGAACAGGTGGGATGCTGTCACGCATGAACGTGTCCTGGCGTTGCAAATATACAGACATCAGCCCCAGGAGTTCATCAAAACTGTTTGGAAGACAAGACAGTTTTTGGAACAGTAACATACACATATACGCCAATCATAGGAACACCAAAAAAAAAGGAGGTAACATCAGACACATATGGCTACTAACCTGGATATGGACATCTGTGTGTAGTTCATAAAGCGATCCTCATGTACCCGTAGGTTATGGTACAAAGCCCAGAACTGACCCCTACTATTGCGGTCCACGATCAACGGATGGATCCAAAAACGTCGCCGGGTCGTTCTCCGACGACGCATCCGCAAGAGCAACACTCCACACACCATTGCTGCCACTTGCGTTTGTCTCCTAAACTCCATAGAAATCCACCAAATTAACTACACCAAACTCCAACAGTACAACACTCTCAAACACACCTAATCAATCTCAATTTGGCAAACATTCATCACCTTTCATATAGGTAGGCCTGCATTTTTAGTGGATCTAGCACCTGTCAATCACAAAAACGCGCGTTCATTAATGACAAAAACGCGCATACAATCGCGCGTTTTTCGCGCGTAAAAACGCTGGAAAAAACGCGCGCCTGCAAAACGCTTAGGTGTGTTCCCAGCCTTAGGGCCCCTTTGCGCATCTTGGCTGCAAAAAAGTGGCACACTTGTGGTATCGCGTGGTGGGGAGTCGCTCTGGTAGACAGCGGTGCGGGTGCAGTTTAGAGGCAAAACAAGGAGTCCAGATTGTGCATCAAACAGTGTTTTATTCACACTTGCACACCAGAAATGAAAACAGTCTCTTGGTGACAGTTCATACACAACAAAAATCATGTGGAAAAACCAAAAACAGGCCAACACACGGTCCAGTCACCTTGGGTGGTTTAGGTGCGGGTTCACACCTAGCAGTCGGCTCAGCCGCAGGCGATTCCACCTTCAGGTCGCAGGGCAACACCACCTTGCTGAGCTCCTTCCTCCAGGACAGAGAATTCCTCAGCCCTGTTTGCAGGCTCCAGGATAATCACACCCACCCAGACACAGCTGCTGGCTGCGTTTTATACCCAGCCCCAAAACATGGACTGGACCGTGGGGAGCAGCCACCCACCCTACTCTTTAGCTGCTCCCAGTAAGAGCCGGCCCGGATCGGCTTTGCAGCCATGCTATTTAACAGAGCAGCACTAGCTGCTGCAGACAAAAACCCGGCTCTCACCTCACCGAGGCCAGCAACCTCGGTGACACGTACCTGCTATCAAAAACAACACCTTGCACCCTCTTACACACCCCCTTTGTTCAACCCTGAGGGGTGAACACACGTGAGGCAGTGGACGCGGGACAGGGCATCTGCGTTGCCCTGCAAGCGGCCTGCCCTGTGTTCCACTAAGAATTTGAAATTCTGAAGAGATAGGAACCACCTGGTGACCCGAGCATTCCTCTCCTTGGCCTGACTCATCCATTTGAGGGGGGAATGGTCGGTCACCAGACGGAACCTCCTCCCTAACAAGTAGTAGCGGAGAGATTCGAGTGCCCACTTGATAGCCAGGCACTCCCTCTCCACTATACTATATCTGGACTCGGCGGGATTGAGCTTACGGCTCAGGAAGACAACGGGATGTTCTTCCCGTTGACCTCCTGAGACAGTACCGCACCGAGGCCTACCTCCAGGCGTCGGTCTGTACGACAAACTCCTTGTTGAAGTCGGGTGTCACCAAAACCGGGGACCCACACAGGGCCGACTTCAACGCGGAGAAAGCCTCCTCCGCCTTCTCACTCCAGCTAACCCTCCCAGACTTTCGCCCTTCAAGAGGTCTGTCAACGGCGCTGCTATTGTGGCAAAGTGGGGCACAAACCTCATGTAGTAACCTACAATCCCCAGGAACGACTTTACCTGCCTGGTGGTGACCGGTCGGGGCCAGTTACGAATGGCCTCTACCTTGGTTACCTGAGGTTTGATGACTCCCGCCCAATTACATATCCCAGATATTTTGTCTCCTCTAACCCTATGGAGCACTTCTTTGGGTTAGCGGTCAGTCCGGCTTTCCTCAGGGCATCCACTACCGCCTGCACCTTGGGTAAATGGCTTTCCCAGTCGGTGCTGTGGATGACTACATCATCTAAGTAGGCCGAGGCGTACCGACGATGTGGTCGCAGCACTATGTCCATTAACCTTTGGAAAGTGGCGGGGCGCCATGCAGGCCAAAGGGTAACACCTTGTAGTGATACAGGCCCTGCGGGTAACAAATGCGGTTTTTCCTTAGCCGACTCCGTTAAGGGTACCTGCCAGTACCCTTTAGTGAGGTCCAGCACAGAAAAATAACGGGCTTGTCCTAAACTTTCAACCAGCTCGTCTACTCGGGGCATGGGATACGCGTCAAACTTGGATACTTCATTTAACTTGCGAAAGTCGTTGCAGAACCGCAACGTCCCATCCGGCTTGGGTATTAGGACTATGGGACTGGCCCACTCACTTTTCGACTCCTCAATGACATCGAGCTTCAACATTAACTGCACTTCCTCCGCGATGGCCCGTCGCCGAGCCTCGGGTACCCGGTATGGTTTTAACCGGATCTTGGCCTGAGGCTCAGTGACGATGTCATGTTGGATGAAGACGTGCGGCCAGGGAGGTCCGAGAACACATCCGTGTTCCGACTGATGAACTCCCTGACTTCCTGAACTTGTTTGGAAGACAGGCTGTCTGCAATTTTACCGTGGTTACTGCTTCACAGGCCTCGAACTGTGGGGCTGGACCCTTTCACCTAGAAGCCCTGGCCGGGGGCTGTGGTCGTCGGCTGTGTCCCTATCTTTCCACGGCTTAAGTAAATTCACGTGGTACACCTGCTCCGGCTTGCGCCACCCTGGCTGGTGTACTTTGTAATTTACTTCCCTACCTTCTCGATCACCTCATAGGGGCCCTGCCACCTAGCTAGGAACTTGCTGTCAAGGGTGGGTACCAGAACCAAAACCCGATCTCCCGGATGGAAGCCCCGTACCCGAGCCTGACGATTATACACCCTACTCTGGGCTTGTTGCGCTGCCTCCATATGCTCCCGGACCAGCGGCAACACCCTTTCCATCCGTTCCTGCATCTGGGCGACATACTCAATGACACTTTTGTGGGGGACAGGCTGTTGTTCCCATGCTTCCTTGGCGATATCCAACAGGCCCCGAGGGTGTCTGCCATAAAGCAGTTCGAAGGGCGAGAACCCAGTAGAGGCCTGGGGCACCTCTCGCACTGCAAACATGAGATAGGGCAGAAGCAGGTCCCAGTCCTTCCCATCTCTAGACACCACCCTTTTTAACATATTTTTTAGAGTTTGGTTAAACCTCTCAACAAGACCGTCTGTTTGCGGATGGTAAACGGACATCCGTAACTGCTTTATACGCAACAATTTACACAGTTCCTTCATTACTTTGGACATAAAAGGGGTCCCTTGGTCTGTCAGAACCTCTTTTGGCAGGCCCACACGGGAAAACATCTCCATTAACTCTTTGGCAATGAGCCTAGCTGAGGTATGTCGCAGAGGCACCGCCTCCGGATACCGAGTGGCATAGTCGAGAACTACCAGAATGTGTTGGTGGCCCCTGGCGAGACTTTGGTACAGGCCCAATTAAATCCATAGCGATTCGCTCAAACGGTACTTCAATAATTGGCAGAGGTACCAGAGGACTACGGAAATGAGGCTGGGGCTAGTTATCTGACAGGTTGGACAGGACTTACAATAATCTTCTACCTCCTTGAACACACCGGGCCAATAAAACCGCTGCAGTATGCGGTCCTGGGTTTTCTGCCACCCCAGGTGTCCCCAAGAACATGTTGGTGGGCAAGCTCCATGACAAGCTTGCGATACGCTGTGGGCACCACCAACTGTTCAACAGGTTCACCTCGGACTTGGTTCACCCGATACAACATATCCTGTAGAACAATAAATCGTGGGAACATTAATTCAGCCCCTGGTTTCTGGGGTTTACCATCAATTTCCAGCACATTCTCCCAGGCCCTGGTTAGGGTTTGGTCCCGGTGTTGTGCGGTCCCAAAATTTTCCCCGGAGACATTGAGGTCTGCTAACTCAGGTCCCGGTGGCAAGTCCTCTGTGTCTCCCACCATTACACTCAGTGGGGTTGTTTCCCCCTCTACCGCCGGAGCAGTGGTCACCCCTACCGCCGGCCCTTCAGACTCGGGCTCCCAGGGTTCTGGCCTTCCAGCGGTATCAGGCCACTCTGCTAGGGTCACCCCTGTCTCGGGTCCCTCAGATACCTTTATTGCCGGCCACAGCGCCGGAAAACCGGGAAGTCCCTCCCAAGTATTAGTTCGTGTGGGAGTGTAGTAGCGACAGCCACCTCGTGGGTCCACCTACCAGCCGCTGTGGACAAAGTCACTAGTGCAGTGGGATAGTCTTTCAGGTCTCCGTGGATGCACAGGACCCCGACTTTACGGCCAGTATACTCCGCAGGCCGTACCAGGGCAGCCCTTACCAGGGAGACTAAACTCCCGGAGTCCAGCAGAGCCACCGCCAGCGAATCTCCCACCTCTACCTGACACAGGTGGTTATGGTCTTGTACCTCACGGGTGCCAGTTGCGCACAGCTTCCGTGCATACAAGGAGTGGCGACCCCGTAGTTCACCTCCATCAGCTCATCCCGACGCGGACAGTCGGCCCTGATGTGGCCTGGCTCCTGACACCTCCAGCATACCACGGGAGGCGGGCTCGCAGGGGGTATATTCCGTGCAGGCCGCTCTGTCGCCGGACGTTGGAACTGGGGCAGAGGCCTCCGGGTTTAACTGACCCCTTCCCAGCAAGACTCCCTGCAGGTTTCTGGTGGCCTCGTACCGCTCCACCAGGTCGACCATCTCCAGGGCATTGGTGGGCGATACCTGGCCGATCCAGTGCTGGAGAGGGTAAGGCAAAGCCCTCCAGAAGACATCGGCTAACAGACGGTCGAGCATAGCAGTGGGAGTCAGTATGTCTGGCTGCAGCCATTTTTGCAACCGTTGTAGCAAGTCATAGTATTGTGGCCGGGCGGGTTCAGCCGGGTTAAACTCCCACTGATGCACCCGCTGGGCCCGGACCAAAACATTCACCCCCAGTCTTGCCAGGATCTCACCTTTCACAGTCGGGTAGTCAGCTGCTTGGTCACCTGGGAGGTCAAAAATACTTGCTGGGGTCCAGACGCCAGGAACGGAGCGATGACCTCTGCCCACTGTTCTCGGGTAATTTCTCCTCACGGCCACCTTCTCGAACACCGCCAGATAGGTCTCAACATCATCCGAGGGGTCATCTTAGGGATCGCGGTACGGACAGCTTTCCGGGCATCGTGGACGCGGTGGGACGCTCCTGCCGCTTGCAACGCCATCACGTGCTGTAGCAGTAGCTGGTTGGTCTCCCGCTGCTGCACGTTAGCCTCTATGAGGGCTTTCACAGCCGCCTCCATTTTGTCGGGGATCACAGGCTGCAACTTTGCCGGCTTAATATAGGACATTCACTTTTGCCCAGCAAAAAACAAAGTTCGGCGTTCACGCCAACCTCACTGCGCATGCCCGCATCCGACACCAAATGTGGGGAGTCGCTCTGGTAGACAGCGGTGCGGGTGCAGTTTAGAGGCAAAACAAGAAGTCCAGATTGTGCATCAAACAGTGTTTTATTCACACTTGCACACCAGAAATGAAAACAGTCTCTTGGTGACAGTTCATACACAACAAAAATCATGTGGAAAAACCAAAAACAGGCCAACACACGGTCCAGTCACCTTGGGTGGTTTAGGTGCGGGTTCACACCTAGCAGTCGGCTCAGCCGCAGGCGATTCCACCTTCAGGTCGCAGGGCAACACCACCTTGCTGAGCTCCTTCCTCCAGGACAGAGAATTCCTCAGCCCTGTTTGCAGGCTCCAGGATAATCACACCCACCCAGACACAGCTGCTGGCTGCGTTTTATACCCAGCCCCAAAACATGGACTGGACCGTGGGGAGCAGCCACCCACCCTACTCTTTAGCTGCTCCCAGTAAGAGCCGGCCCGGATCGGCTTTGCAGCCATGCTATTTAACAGAGCAGCACTAGCTGCTGCAGACAAAAACCCGGCTCTCACCTCACCGAGGCCAGCAACCTCGGTGACACGTACCTGCTATCAAAAACAACACCTTGCACCCTCTTACACGCCGTACTCAGGAGAAGTAGGGCAATGTGTTTTGGAGTGTATTTTTACGTATACCCATGTTGGGTGAGAGAAATATCTCTGTAAATTGACAACTTTGTATAAAAAAATTTAAAAAGTTGTCGTTTACAGCAATATTTCTCACACAAAGTATGGGTATATATAAAAATACACCCCAAACCTCTTTGCCCTACTTCTGCTGAGTACGGCGATACCACATGTGTGCCACTTTTTTTGCAGCCAAGATGCGCAAAGGGGCCCTAATTCCAATGAGTACCTTTAGAATTTCACAGGGCAATTTTACGCATTTGGATTCCAAACTACTTCTCACGCTTTAGGGGCCCCTAAAATGCCGGGAAAGTAAGTAAGTGTACCTAAGTGTGGTACTTTTCGGAAACACTCCCCTAGGCATAGGGCAGGGTGGTCAGGACAGTCAGGACAGAAATAGCTGGTGTCACGCCTTATTCCACTCCTGCTACAGACACGACATCTTTTTTTCAGGGTGGCGGTTGGTTTGAGCTACCAGCAACGACATTGGGGAAATGTCGCTCGTGTAGACGGCTCACTACACTGGTGGTTGGGGCCACGGAACCTCCTGGATACAGGAGGTTCTTGATGATCTCTTCCTGTAAGTTGAGGAAGGATCCTGTTCTCCCAGCCTTACTGTAGAGAACAAAACTATTATATATAGCCAATTGAAGTAAATATACAGACACCTTCTTATACCAGCGTCTGGTCCTGCGGGAAAGCAAATACGGGGCCAACATCTGGTCATTGAAGATCCAAACAAGTAGAAAAGATCCACGGCACTCACCATCCAGTACTGCTATAGTCCCTTTATTGCAGAGTATCAGGGGCAAAGACTCATATGGAAAGTAATGTAAACAGCGACGGCCGTTTCGCGGGGTAACCGCTTCTTCCGGCTATTCAAACTAAATTGAAAAGTCACGCTAGCGCTGGTTATAAGCGTCACCGGGGGGAGGGTGAAACAGCCCATCTCCTGACAACCGATGCACGCTCAACAACCAGCGCCTGCACGTTACAAAGATTCAAAAGATCCAAAATTACAAAAAACAAAAAACATACATGCAGCAATACAGGTAGCAATACACATACAAGCTGACAAGACCGCATCACTACATCCCTAGTATCAAGGCAAGTACATATCGAGGCCATGTCATGTCATATGAGCATTGAATAAAAACCAACATATCATTACGCTCGTTTAAACCCAATTGGCCTGTAGCATCTGCTTTTATTATATGACGAGCCTCCTTCTGAAGCAATAGGCGATGTCTATCTCCCCCATGGGCTATTGGGGGTACATATTCAAGACCCGCAAACTTCAGTACATCGGCACTGCCTCCATGTTGGCAACCTCACGTGCTCAATGAGGCGTGTCCTACCTTTTCCAGTCTTAACTGAATTGCGGTGCTCGCGTATACGTTCCAGAAGGGGTCTTTTTGTCTTTCCAATATAGAAGGAGCCACAAATACAGATCAAAACATAGACAACAAAACTCGTTTTGCAAGTCATAAACTGATTGACATAATGTTCCATTCCGCCGAAAAATAAATGTCGACCCTGTAACATATAGTTACATAATGGGCAATTGCCACAGCGGTGGTTACCTATCGGTTTCCTTACAGATAACCAATCCATTTCTTTCTGTTCATTGTACCGACTCCTAACCAGAATGTCCCTAAACGTTCTGCATCTTTTGAATGCCAACATAGGTTTTTTCTCCGTTAGTTGCCCTAAATTCTCCTCTGACTTCAATATCTCCCAATTGTTCAAGATGGATTTCTTTATGTCCTCAGCCATCGGGCTATGTTGGAACACAAAAACAAATCTATCTTGACTATCCACTTTCTTTACTTTTTTATGCCTACTTGATGTCAAAAATGCTTTTTGTGTATGGTTTTTTGCCTTCTCCAAGGCCTCGTCTAGACGTTCACGTTGATAGCCACGTTGAATTAGTCTATCCTTAAGTTCCTCCGCCTGTCTCAAAAAGACATCATCCTGACTATTAATACGCCTTAGCCTTAAAAACTGTCCGTACGGGACTGATGCCTTTACGCTACGTGGATGATAGCTATCATGGTGTAGAAGGGTATTGGTGGCAGTGGGTTTACGGTACCCTTCGGTACACAAAGCCCCATCTACTACGGTGGCGCGAACGTCCAAGAATTCGATGGACAAACCCCCAAAATTGAGGGTGAACATCATATTCATGTCGTTCGCGTCATTGAGATGGGCTACAAATTGTTCACACTGCTCCTGCGTTCCCGCCCACACCATGAAGATATCATCCACGTAGCGCAAAAAAAGGCCTATAAATCCAAGGTAGGGGTTAGACGTAGTAAAAACATACCTATCTTCAAATCTACCTAGGAAGATATTCGCGAAGGTACATGAGACGGGAGTCCCCATGGCGGTCCCAAATATTTGCCTATACCACTGTTCATCAAACTGAAAAACATTGTTTTCAAGGACGAACAAAAGAGACTCCTCTATGAACTTTCCAAAAAGAACAGAAAGAAATGGATTGGTTATCTGTAAGGAAACCGATAGGTAACCACCGCTGTGGCAATTGCTCATTATGTAACTATATGTTACAGGGTCGACATTTATTTTTCGGCGGAATGGAACATTATGTCAATCAGTTTATGACTTGCAAAACGAGTTTTGTTGTCTATGTTTTGATCTGTATTTGTGGCTCCTTCTATATTGGAAAGACAAAAAGACCCCTTCTGGAACGTATACGCGAGCACCACAATTCAGTTAAGACTGGAAAAGGTAGGACACGCCTCATTGAGCACGTGAGATGCCAACATGGAGGCAGTGCCGATGTACTGAAGTTTGCGGGTCTTGAATATGTACCCCCAATAGCCCATGGGGGAGATAGACATCGCCTATTGCTTCAGAAGGAGGCTCGTCATATAATAAAAGCAGATGCTACAGGCCAATTGGGTTTAAACGAGCGTAATGATATGTTGGTTTTTATTTAATGCTCATATGACATGACATGGCCTCGATATGTACCTGCCTTGATACTAGGGATGTAGTGATGCGGTCTTGTCAGCTTGTATGTGTATTGCTACCTGTATTGCTGCATGTATGTTTTTTGTAATTTTGGATCTTTTGAATCTGTGTAACGTGCAGGCGCTGGATGTTGAGCGTGCATCGGTTGTCAGGAGATGGGCTGTTTCACCCTCCCCCCGGTGACGCTTATAACCAGCGCTAGAGCGACTTTTCAATTGTGTTTGAACAGCTGGAAGAAGCGGTTACCCCGCGAAACGGCCGTCGCTGTTTACATTACGTTCCATATGAGTCTTTGCCCCTGATACTCTGCAATAAAGGGACTATAGCAGTACTGGATGGTGAGTGCCGTGGATCTTTTCTACTTGTTTGGATATTCGTTTACCTGTTACCACTAGGCACCCCGGTCCTTGGAGGTCTGAGAGGCTGGATTGGAGCCCCGTATCAGAGTCAGGTGTGGGACAGTGCCACCTATCTCTCTCGCTACATTTGCAATTTTCTGGTCATTGAAGTCCACCCCTCCCATGAGCAAATTATAGCCGTGGACCGAGAGGGACTTTTCAATGACACTGGTTGCCCGTTCAATTTGGACTGTCATGTCTGCGTGAATGGAGGAGAGCATGTAAACATCACGCTTGTCTCTCTATTTCACCGTGAGCAGTTCTTTGTTACACAAGGCAGCCCTCTCCCCCCTTGCGAGATGGGTGGTAAGGAGCCGTTGGGGGAAGCCCCGGCGACTAGGTCGTGCGGTGCCACAGCAGCCAATCTGTTCTAGGAACAAATGCCTGAAGAGGGGCACACTTGTATAAAAATTGTCCTCATAAAGATGGTACCCCTTGCCGAATAAGGGTGACACCAAGTCCCAGGCTATCTTCCCACTGCTCCCCAGGTAGTCAGGGCAACCGACCGGCTCCAGGGTCTGATCTTTTCCCTCATAGATCCGAAATTTGTGCGTATAGCCTGTGGCCTTTTCACAGAGCTTATACAATTTGACCCCATACTGGGCGCGCTTGCTTGGGATGTACTGTTTGAAGCCAAGGCGCCCGGTGAAATATACTAGGGACTCATCTACGCAGATGTTTTGTGCAGGGGTATACAAATCTGCAAATTTCTGGTTTAAGTGGTCTATGAGTGGCCGAATTTTGTGGAGCCGGTCAAAAGCTGGGTGGCCTCTGGGACGGGAGGTGGTGTTGTCGCTAAAGTGCAGGAAACGCAGGATGGTCTCAAAACGTGTCCTGGACATGGCAGCAGAGTACATGGGCATGTGATGAATTGGGTTCGTGGACCAATATGACCGCAATTCATGCTTTTTGGTTAGGCCCATGTTGAGGAGAAGGCCCAGAAAAGTTTTAAATTCGGAAACTTGGACTTGTTTCCACCTGAAAGGCTGGGCATAAGAGCTTCCCGGGTTGGCGTTTAAAAATTGAGTGGCATACCGATTTGTTTCTGCCACGACTAAATCATAGAGCTCCGCAGTGAAGAACAAGATCCGATCTGAGCTGTCTCCACCCAAACTCTTGACTGGGCGGTGAAAGGGGGAACTACTGGTGCTGCTGAAGTTGGGGGCTGCCAATCAGGGTTTGCCAGCACCTCAGGGACTCTAAGGGCTCTACGGGCCTGTCTGCGCGGTGGCTGCGACGGGGGAATTACTGCACGTGCCACCGTACCAGCTTCAACTGCCCTTCTGGTGCTCGCCTCTTCACCATGTTGTACGGCAATGCTGGTAGAAGGTCCAGGATGGGCTGCGCTGCTGGTGTATGCCTCAACACGTAATCCGGCAGCGCCAGCCCCACTCTGCTGCCCTTAAAAATGATCCTGCGCTACCTGCGGTCTAGCGATAAAAAAGATCAAAACTGATTTTTTTTTATCGCCGCAGCGCTTGTGAAGTGATAAAAAAAAATAAAAATTGTTGTCACTGCGGCGGGGTGGGCGTGGGTGAACGCACGTGTGGGCGACCGATCAGGCCTGATCAGGCAAACACTGCGTTTTGGGTGGGGGGCGAGCTAAAGTGACAGTAATACTATTATATATCTGACTGTGATCAGTTCTGATCACTTACAGATACTATAAAAGTACAAATGCTGATTAGCGCTACGCTAATCAGCGAATCAGTGACTGGGGTGCGGTGGGCTGGGCGCTAACGGAGGCTAACTACCTAACAAAGGGACCTAAACTAACCTAAACCTAGCAGTCAATACTAGTGAAAAAAACTTTTTAAACTGATCACTTTTTTTCCTTTCACTAGTGATTGACAGGTGATTGAAAGCGGTGATCAAGGGGTTATTTGGGGTGATGGGGGGTAATCAGGGCCTGAAGTGTGGTGCTTGGTGTACTTACAGTAGAGGTGTGCTCTCTCCTGGGTCCAACCGACGAAAAGGACCCAGGAGAGGGCACAGAAGCCATTTAACACATTATATTTATAAATATAATGTGCTAAATGGCTTGCGATTCGTTTTTTTTAAAAATCATCAGCCTGCCAGCAATGATCATCCGTGCGTTAGGCGGTCCTTTAGTGGTTAAATAGAGTCACATGCTGCACTTGGCCAATCACAGCCATGCCATTAGTAGGCATGGCTGTGATGGCTTCTTAGCGCAAGAAGTAAAACGCTAGCTGATTGGCTGCTGTGCAGCCCTTCAGAAAGGGGGAAGAAATCACCGAGAACAACGGACCCGAACCCGAACATTTTTGAAAATGTTCGGGTCCAGGTCCGTGTCCCGAACACCTCAAAATTCGATACGAACCCGAACTATGCTCAAACTATTCGCTCAACACTAATCCTAATAGTAAACAATATACTTGTATCAAGGACATGCTGTCAAAATTCCAGGCCTTCGCTGAAGGCATCAGGCTAATAGGTGGAGACTTAAACATCTCCCTAAACCCAGCCGTAGATACCTCCAAGTGAACATCAGCAGTCTCACAAAAAACAATAGGAAAAATTCAAAAATACTGAGTAGAAACCATTTAGTAGACTCATGGAGGACCTTGAATGCCTCCACTAAAGATTACACATTCTACTCACAATTACACCATACTTTTCAGAGGCTAGATTACATACTCATCTCTCATAACGACTTAGACATGCTTCAACGCTCTACTATCGGCTCGGTGATAGTGTCAGATCATGTCCCAGTCTCAACTTCTTTATCCTTCCTCTCCCTTCCTGTCAGGGAGTGGACCTGGCATCTAAACGAGACCCTTTTGGACTCGAGTGAGGCCTTGAAAAAAATCTCCCATAAGTTATCCCTATATTTTCAGGATAATAACCTGACAGACACCTCGCAGACCATACTGTGGGAGGCACACAAACCATGTATCAGAGAAGAATTTGTGGCATTGGGAACTAAGATAAAAAAAGACAGACAAAAAATGTTGCAGGTGTGTACTGCCCTCACTGTAATGCCAGTAACCATGTTAGCTACTAGCATTACAGTAATTGGCTGGCCGGGAAAACGTCATCGGAGGTTATGTAGCACCGATGACACGTGCTCGGATCAGTCATAGTCAAGGAGAGCATCAGGTAGGAAGGGAAAGACAGAGCAGGGAGCGAATTTCAGCTACTTTAGTTAGAGAAAGCTTTTCAAATGCCCAAAGGTCCTTTTAAGGACTACTGTGTGTGTTTTAGATCAACAATATATTTAACAGCAGTGTCAGGCACATCCATGCAAAGGGACAGATAGTGCAGGTAGAGAAACTTACTGTATTTACAGGATACATGATCCACAAGATTAGCTCACACAGGGCGCCTGAACATCTAAGGCAGCAAGATATTTTTATTTTATAACTATTAGTGACACATACTGTACATCATCTGCAGATTGACTCTTTAATAATCTAGTATCCTTAATCTGTGGTGTTTTCTGTAATCAATACTGTCCTGCCTTAGAAAACACCGTCCGTGTGGTGTTCTATAACCAATACTGAACTGAATCTTAAAACAGTGTGTATATTACAACGTCCTTTAATCTGGGCCTAGTAAAGTGTCCACAATCTGTGGATTTTTGTATCCCAGACTGAACTGAATCTAAATAAAAGTGTGTATATTAAAATTTCCATAAATCTGGGCCTAGTACAGTGTCCACAATCTGTGGGTTTTTGTATCCCATACTGAACTGAATCTGAAAAAAGTTTGTATATTAAAATTTCCATTAATCTGGGCCTAGTAAAGTATGCATAATCTGTGGGTTTTTGTATCTCATACTGAACTGAATCTGAAAACTCTGTCTATATTACAACTTGCATTAATCTGGGCATAGTAAACCGTGTACAACATTTGTGGGTTTTTGTATCCCATACTGAACTGAATCTGAAAAAAGTGTGTATATTACATATTCCATTAATCTGGGCCTAATAAACCGTGTACAAAATCTATGAGTTTTTGTATCCCATACTGAACTGAATCTAAAAAAAAGTGTGTATATTACAATTTCCATTAATCTGGGCCTAGTAAAGTGTCCACAATCTGTGGGTTTTTATGCCTAATAATGAACTGAATCAGAAAAAACTGTGTATATTACAATTTCCTTTAATCTAGGTCTAGTAAAGTGTCCACAATGGAAGTTGTAATATACACACTATTTTTAGATTCAGTTCAGTATTGGTTATAGAACACCCCTGATTACGGACAATAAATAAAGACCAGATTATTGGTTGTGGTTAGGTCAAGTCAGGAGGATGAGCAGAGTGAAGAAGTGTAAGAGGAGGTGGTGGACGATGAGGTCACTGACCCAACATGGGAAGGTGAAAAGCCGAGCAAGGACAGCAGTACAGAGAGGGAGGGATCCGCAGCACCGCAACAGTCTGGAAGAGGCCGTGGGGTTGCAAAAAGAAGATGTCGGCCCACACCAAACAGGCCCCAACCATTACGGAGAACCCCCTTGCGTAAATCTACCATGCCAAGGGGTAAGTGTTCCGCAGTATAGCGCTTTTTTGAGGAAAGTGCATTCGACAAAAGACTGGTAGTTTGCAACGTGTGCCGTACCAAAATGAGCCAGGGCGTGAACACTAGTAACCTCACCACCACCAGCCTGATCCGCTACATGGCATCCAAGCACCCTAATAAGTGGGCCAAACGCCTGGGTCCACAATCTCTGTCTGCAGGTCACACTACTGCCTCCTCTTGTCAATAATACAGGCATTTGAACGCAAACGCAAATACCCACCCATAGGCCATAGCACTAAATATGCAACTTTCGAAATTACTGGCCCTTGAAATGTCGGCATTTTAGCTTGTGGACACTGAGGCCTTCCATAGCCAGATGTCGGCTGCCGTTCCTCGGTACGCAGTCCCCAGCCTCCACTATTTTTCACGCTGTACCATGCCCGTCTTACACCAGCATCTGTCCCAGAACATCACCCGTGCCCTGACCAACGCACTTACTGGGAAGGTCCAACTCACCACGGACACATGGACAGTGCTGGTGGCTAGGGACACTACATTTTCCTGACCGCACACTGGGTGAATGTTGTGGAGGCCGAGAGTGAGTAGTACCCTGGGATGGCACAGGTGATACCCATGTCCAGGATTGCGGGCCCTACATCCATCAGGGTCTCCACCAACAGCTATGTTACTGGCTCAAACCCCCACATTTCCTTCTCCGCCGCCTCCTCCTCCACTTCCACCTTCAACAGCAGTCAGCCATCAGTCGCTAGCTGGAAGCAGTGTAGCAGTGTAACTTGGTGGCGGCTTTCGAGCTCGGAAACGTGACACACATCTCATGCCTAACCCAAGTCTTAAATTTAGAGGTTCAGCAGTTTATAAAAACCTACCCCAATTTGGCAGAGTTACTAGTGAAGGAGTGCCGCGTGTGTGCCCATTTCCGCAAGTCATCCACAGCTTCAGCCGGTCTGTCAACGCTGCTGCAGCGCTTGCGGCTACCAGCTCACTGACTGTTGTGCAACGTCAGCACAAGCTGGAACTCTACGTTCTACATGTTGGCCAGGCTTTGTGAGCAGCAGAGGGCAGTTGTGGATTACTATCCCACTGCAACCTGGTCATCGCCTTTCCAATCAACTGCCACTATTCACAAGTGAGGAGTGGGCATTGATGTCAGACCTCTGTGAGGTTTTAAAATACTTTGATGAATCCACACAGATGGTTAGTGGCGATAACGCTATTATCAGCGCTATAACTATCCCACTGCTGTGTCTACTCAAATGTTTGCTGCTCACAATTAAGGAGGACGCTGTAAAGGTGGCAGACGAGGAAATGGGGGAGAACATTACACAGGGTTATAGCCAGACCACCCACCGTTCATCTTCTCAGCGAGAATTGGGCCATGAAGAGGAGGAGGAGGAGCTGGACCCAGTTGCCTCTGCTACAGAGGGTAGTACCCATAGAACTTGAATTCCATCTGTTCAGCGTGGATGGGCAGAAGAGGAGGAGCAGGATGAGGATGAGGGGATGGAGAGTCATCCTGATGTTGACATCGACGTCTTGCCTGTTGGTACTCTTGCACACATGGCTGACTTCATGTTAGGCTTCCTTTCCCGCGACCCTCGCATTATACTTATTTTAGATAACACATATTACTGGCTGTTCACCCTTATTGACGCCCTCTACACATGGAACTTCTCACCTCTCATTCCTGTGATGGAGAGGGTGAGTAAAACGGTGCAATACCAGAAGGTACTTGTTGAGAGATTGCTCCAAAAACTTCCAAAAATCTGACAACGCAGCCGCCAGAGTCCGTACTTCCTTAGGCAACCGAGGAGGGCAGACAAAGGGAATCAGCAGTTCCAACAATGGCAGGGCAACACTCTCCAAGACATGGGACAATTTCACCTCGCCAGCAACCTCACCCTGAAGCGCGGCCTACTGCTACAAGGAGGGAAAAGTTTTGGAAGATGGTGAAGGAATACATCGCAGACCGCGTCAGCATCCAAAATAATCCCTCAGTGCCTTACAACTACTGGGTGTCCTAGCTGGACACGTGGCACGAACTTGCGCTCTACGCCTTGGAGGTGCTGGCCTGCCCTGCTGCCAGCATTCTGTCTGAACATGTATTTAGTGCTGCTGGTGGCATTATAACTGATAAGCGTATCCACTTGTCCACTAACAATGCTGACAGGTTGACTCAGATAAAAATGAACAAGGCCTGGATCTCCGCTGACTTCTCAACTCCACCAGAGGAGAGCTGAGATAATTGATGATGTACATAAAGGCAATTTCAATGTATTGTTTATAATGTACTCAGTCTACTGTAGTGTATTCCCATGCACCTTTTCCACCACAAAAAAAGTGTATATGGTTGAATCTTGTTTTCTACTCCTCATCCTTATCCTCCTCCTCATCCAGATTGTATATATTCCCTCCACTACAATTTTTAAAGAGGGTCAGCTCACCAGCAGGCCCTCAACCATAATGTTTTAAAGGGTCAGCTCACCAGCAGGCCATCAACCATAATGTTATACAGGGTCAGCTCACCAGCAGGCCCTCAACCATAATTTTTTACAGGGTCAGCTCACCAATAGGCCCTCAACCATAATGTTTTATAGGGTTAACTCACCAGCAGGCCATCAACCATAATGTTATACAGGGTCAGCTCACCAGCAGGCCCTCAACCATAATGTTTTATAGGGTTAGCGCACCAGCAGGCCCTCAACCATAATGTTTTAAAGGGTCACCTCACCAGCAGGCACTCAACCATAGTGTTGTATAGGGTCAGCTCACCAGCAGCCCCTCGCCCCTAATGTTTTATAGGGTCACTCAGCAGCAGGCCCTTGCCCGTAATGTTTTAGAGGATCACCAGTAGACCCTTTCTCCAAATGTTTTTGAGGGTCACCAGCAGGCCACCAATCATAATTTTTCAAGGGTGTGTATGATGCCCTCCTTTGTGTGTAATAAAGGGTTTATTGTACTTTTTGGCAGCCCTTTCACTTAGTGCATAGGCTTTATGAGTTTAGGAGTCCCCCTACCTGAACAATTGTACCACAATGTAAACTGGGCCCTCTTTTATGTGATATACAGGCTGTTTCGGAGTACCTCTTGCTTGTATTTTTTGGCAGCACTTGCACTTTATATAAAATTGAATATACAAGAAACAATGTTTCCTAACAATTTTCTTTTTTTTATTTTTTTTTTGGGGGGGGGGGGTGTGTGCATATTTTTGTCAGTCTGTAAGAGTGGCATACAACTGGGACAACATGGTTCCCAGCAGTGACTTTGGAGTCCAAGATCCATCCAGACATGGTCCCTGTGCTGTTACCGATCCATTTTGGTGGTGTTTCTGTCACTTTCTGACCTTTCCCTATGAACCAGGCACCTTCCCCTCATCCGAGCAGGAGTTGCCTGGTTGTCTCCCATTGACTTCTATTATACTCGGGTGCTTTGCCGAGCGCACGAATATCATGGTGTGTTCGGATCGAGCACCCGAACACTTTGGTGCTCACTTATCACTAATCAGGACTCACTCGGGGTCGATAACCAACGTGACTAAAGATATTGCAGCAGAATTTAGACATTTCTACCATCTGTTATACAATATCCCAGCACACCCCTTAGCAGAAGTAGACCATTCTAGAATGCACAAATTCCTCTCAAATCTCAAACTACCCTCCCTCTCTGAAGAAGATAGCTCCTCCTTATTATCCCCCATTACCCCAGAAGAAATATCAAAGATCATCACGTCCCTACTCCATGGGAATTCTCCAGGCCCAGATAGGCTACCTGCTGGGTACTACAAAAAACTCCTACAACTGCCTCATATCACTGCCTGGTATCACACATTATTGTCAGGGCTACCTCTTCCAAAACAGGCCCTGGAATCGACCATTACAAATCGACCAAATCACGCCCAAAATCCCACAAATTTTAGACACTTTACTAGGCCTAGATTAATGGAAGTTGTAATACACACACTGCTTTCTGAGGCAGAATCGTATTGGTTATAGAACACCACAGATTACGGACACTATATGAGGACCAGATTATTGGAATTTGTAATACTGACAGTGTTTTCTGAGAAAGGACAGTATTGGTTACAGAGAACACCACAGATTATGGACACTAGATGTGACGCAGATTATTAAAGATATATATGGAGATCAGTCGGCACTCCGATATCAGCGGTGTGATGGACGCGTCCCAGGAACAACGTCCACTTGAATATAGAGGAAGAGGACCGGCACTCACCAAATTCAAATTCTTCACTTTATTTACCACACATGGCAAGACATGTCTTGCCATGTGTGGTAAATAAAGTGAAGAATTTGAATTCGGTGAGTGCTGGCAGATTATTAAAGAGTCAGTCTGTGGATGATGTACAGTATACAGTATGTCACTAATAGTTATAAAATAAAAATATCCTGCTGATGTGAAACACACACAGTTGCCCTTAAAAATATTTTTGGTTCTTTGAAAAGGTTTTTGTATTATATACAGCAAATTTCTGTCCCTTAGCACAAATGTCCCTGACACTGCTGTTAAATATATTGTTGATCTAAAACACACGCACAGTAGTCCTTAAAAGGACCTTTGGGCATTTGAAAAGCTTTCTCTAACTAAAGTAGCTGAAATTTGCTCCCTGCTCTGTCTTTCCCTTCCTACCCGATGCTCTCCTTTACTATGACTGATCCGAGCACGTGTCATCGGGTGCTATATAACCTCCGATGACTCGTTCCAGCCAGCCAATCACTTTAATGCCAGCAGCTAACATGGCTACTGGCATTACAGTGAGGGCAGTACTTACCTGCACCTTTATTGGCTGATTAAAACCCGTGAAACGTGCGGGGCGGAGACTCGAGCATTTCGCTTGAGCACATGCGGTACTCGGCCGAGTACCACCATGTGCCGAGTATAGTGATGCTCGAGCCGAGCCTGTACTCGGCCGAGCATGCTCGCTCATCACTACAAATAATACTTTTCTTTTTTTTTACACTGATACACTCCAAAAAGGGCTTTCATTTTCTCACTTCACCACACAGTGGCAAATAATATATATATATTTTTTGCCACTAATACACACCAAAAAAGCTTTAGAACATATAACTGCACTGCTGAACGGCAAATAATATATATTTTTTTTGCCACTAATACACGCCAAAGAGGGCTTTAGAACATATCTCTCCCTGCACTAAGTACACTGGAAAATGGCTGAATCCAAAATAGCTGAGGCTATTTATAGGGCTGTGACATCACAGCGCTGGCTGGCGGCTAATTGGCTGCATGCATGGTCAGATAAGCAGCATGCCCTCGCCCCTAATGTTTTAGATGTTAAGATCAACCGCAGTCACTTTCCCCTATTGTTTTAGAGAGTCAGCTCAGCAGCAGACACTCACCCCTAATGTTTTAGATGGTCAGATCAGCAGCACGCCCTTGCCCCTAATGTTTTACAGGGTCACCAACAGGCCCTTGCGCCTAATGTTTTTGAGGGTTACCAGCAGGCCATCAATCATAATTTTTCAAGGGTGTGTATGATGCCCTCCTTTATGTGTAATAAAGGATGTATTGGAGTGCTGGTTTCTTATAATTTTTGGCAGCCCTTTCACTTAGTGAGTGTAGGCGTCCCAGTGTTTAGGAATGCCAAGGGGTATGTTGTGGTCCTAATAGTTTTTGTCACGGTGCTCCTACCTGGATTCTGTCACTCCCCAGGGTTAGGCTCTGCAGCAACAAAGGAGTTGTAGTTGGTGGAGTAAGAGTCCGGATTTGGTAGAGTTCAACGGTTTTTACTTGAATAAACTTGCAAGAAACTTGTTTCATCCAAACAATACTTGATCTTTCTCATTGCTCCAGCAGGCAAGCAGGCAGAAGGTAAACTAGCAGGTAAACTTAAATACTTTGCTTTATCTCTCTGTTGCTGTGCTAATTTCTAGCTTCAGTCTGGTTACTGGACTTTCTAGCTTTTCTGGTACCGTTAAGTGGGGTCTTTTGGCCGTTGACCCCCTCGTAATATTCAGTCTATGAACTGCCTCGAGCTGGGGTGCTTTAGAAGGCTGCTTCCCGGGGCTCCTGCAGCAGAAGGGGGGAACACTTCCCTCACTGCACCATGTCTGGTCCCTTTGGACTACAAAACGCATCTCCCTCTAGAGCTTCCTGCAACCTCATACTTGGTAAGAAGCAGGACTAGCCAACTTCTGACCAAAAGGGGGAGAATGGAATGGGAAGTTCCATTCTATCTAAAGGTACTCTCTGTGAACCAGGCACAGTGCATGAACATAACAGTTTTTGCACATAACAAAATGACACTGTGCTGGTGGTGGTACAGTTGGTGGTACAAACCAATATGATGGCGGCAAACAGGCTAGCAATAGGATTTACTGAGATATTGTGAAAGTGCGTGATACTGTAAGTAATTGCCTTTATCTGAATCTTTCCTGTGACAACTGTGAGTGATGTGAACAAACTACGGTCTTCATTCCATAGGCAGACAAAATTGCTCTAATCTGCTGATAGGTTGCAAGGGGAACCACTGGGAACGTGCTTTCCAGCTTTTCTGGACTTTTAACAGATTACCGTTGCTTGCAACACAAGCACTTTATCTAATGATGTATGTACGGTATCTAATCATAATGCATTTACCAAAATCCTTCTCAACTGGACAAACAGTAATTGGAGCTGTCTGCTTTAGAAAATCCATTCTATATGGGTGGGATGGCACCAAATCCCCTCTTAGGTACCCCTTAATTAGCCTGAAAGCTGAAAGTCCTTATGAAAATCTCATTGCATTCATGAATGAGATCAAGTATGTAATATCATTTATGTCATGAATTATTTCTCTGTTTAGTCTGCGTCTATTTATTTTATTAATATATCTTATCATGGCCAGATCTCTGTTTTTCTGAATTTCAAACCACTTTCACACACAATTATTTGAAAAAATAACATACCGGCTGGCTACAACCAGCACTAGAAGGGCATTAGGAGGTTATGGCATATTGCATTAATAGTGAGTTCAAGCATAACTGTATGCAGTTAGTGCCTTAGGTCCCACTAGTGGTGGCTTCACACAGCCAAAATGTTATATTTTAAAGTGGTGGCCCAGTAAATAATACTTTTATTTGATATAGCATGGAATACAATAAATAATAAAATCACAAGTGCTTACCTATTTTGCCTCTCCAGTCCCTGACAGTTTCTCCTTTCTCCCAGACTGCCGATCAGGTGATGTCGAAGGTGGTATCACCAGTACCTCAGTGATCATGTCATTAGAACGCACATGATCAGCTCTCTGGAAGCAGTACAAAGATATATTATGTTACAGAAAGCAATTTTTGTCTCCTTTATACCCATGCTGTAGAACACAGGGGACAATATGGTGAATACTTCCATGATGTTCAATCACTGAGAAGAGAAAGAACGAGGCTAGTGTCAGCCCACAGAGGCCTCCCCAAGGCATATGTCTGTATTAGAGATGAGCGAACCTTTGAAGATTCAGTTAGTTTCAGGTTCACCGAATTTTGAAAAAGTTTGGTTTGGACCCAAATCATTTCTATCCGAACCAAAATTGTTCCAATTGCCCTGAAAAAAAAAATATATAAATGTATATATAACACCCTCTCGTTACCTCGTTACCTTTGTTACCTCTTTTCGCAATTTTTTTTTGAATTTTTTCATTGAATTTTTGCTTTTTCTTCCTAAGCTCTTGAAAGCAATGATAGCAATAGCAAATAATGTCAGAGTGACACTGACAGATACAGCTATGGGTAAACGTATGATTGACGGCATTAACAAACAGTGGGGCACATATATTAAGACCTGCGTTTTAGACACTGGCCTTAATAAAGACCCCTAAATTGCAGTGGTTCCGACGAAGAGGCGCCACCCCCTCCATAACTTCGCCGCATCCAGCGCCACTTCTAAATGTAAGACAGCTTCCGAGCTTTCTTACAATTAGACCATTTTCTACACCTAAAACAGGCATAGAAAATCATGGATGAGATGGGCCTGCCTGTCCGTCCCCTTTACTACCCACACCACACCCACAATTTTAGATCTGGCGCAGATAGTGGCGCAACTAACCATAGTGCCGCCATCTATGCCTACAATACTCCAAATTTAGGCGTATTTCAGACTAGTAAATGACCCCCCGTGTGTTTAAAACACACACCACATCATTGCATGTGTTATTGCATGTGTTTTTTTTTTTTACATTCCAAAGCTTACAAAAATTGTACAGATGGTGTTTAAACATGCACAGTGTCATGAGAAAAAAGTGGTTTGTTAGAAACCAAGTGTCAAAAAATTATTTCTAGCCTATATGACACACAAAAGTGTTACTTGTCAGAAGAAATAGTGGCTTATTGGGACAAAACTTTTAAAAATTAATGGGGGCAGAATTCTCACACAAGTGATAAATGTCCGAAGAAAAAGTGGCTTCTGAATGAGTCTAGAAAAATTATACCTTTTAATTGAGAGCAGGAAGATTACAGTGTGGAAAGGGAAAAAGTAATAGCGGCATGTGGACGCAACAGTGGCGGCAGCAGTAACAGCATAGCATAGAACATACAAGGCAGTAGATCGGCTTTTTATGAATAATAGTAATAGTAGTAGTAGTAGTAATGGCGGATGCATAGAGTTAATAGTGGTGGCAGTAGGGGATTAGCAGCAAGGAGTAGTGGCAGTGGCAGCAGCAGAAGCCATATGATATGATTATATTAACCCACTATCCCCTGACGAAGCTGCACGCACAGCAAAACATGTCAGGAGGGTTACGCACTCTCTTTTAGGAGATCTATCATACCATAGACTAGGGCTGCTGATTCTGGCCCTTTTAGTCTTCAGACAAACACTTTAAAACCCAAACAATGTTACTGAATGTAACAGAAGTAGGATGACTGGTGGATGCTGATTAGAGATGTCGCGAACATAAAATTTTCTGTTCGCGAACAGCGAACCCGAACTTACTCAAATGTTCGCGAACAGGCGAACCGCAATAGACTTCTATTGGCAGGCGAATATTAAAACCCACAGTGACTCTTTCTAGCTACAATAGTGATAGAAAAGTTGTTTTAAGTTGACTAACTAAAGGGCATAAATCAACTAATATTTTTAAATAGCCTATTTTATGACATCTAAATCTACTCTAACATTTTATTTTCTAACCTACTTTTAAATGCTAATTTAATTATTTAACATACTTTTATTACTTGTAAAATAAATAAAAAAATCACTCTACACCATGTCAAAAGCCAGGTATGTGCAGGCTGACTATCTATCCATAAGACAGGGTGTCAGCATACCTTACAATGACAGGTTTGAGCAATTTAGACAAACAAACATAAGTTCTCAATCCAAAAGAAGAGAAATTGGTTAGCTTTGGTTGGCTATCTAGAGGGGCCTGGACCCTAGACCATTATCATTAGTGCGACAAAAATTGTAATTTTTTATGCCAGCCTAACTCCTCTCTCACTGCCTAAGAGAGCTGCATAAACATTTCCCAACATTTAAAACTCATTTGCATACACATGGCCAAGAAATGCTAATGAGCAATATAGCAGTATCTGCCTTGTTTGTAAACTGAAACACGATTTGCATGGCTTTCCCATAGTCCCATGTTATGCAAATGAGTTTATATGACAAAACAGAATAGAAAGATTATAATGTTAGTCTTTGAACAATTGCAAAATTGGACCCAAATCATTTCTATCCGAACCAAAATTGTTCCAATTGCCCAGCATACCTTAGCAAGGCAGCCTGGATTTTAACCAGTTTTTCCAAAAGTAAAATTGACTGTTTAGTGTTATGTATCTAGGGGGACCTGTGCACATAGATGATTATCATTAGGGTGACAAAATTTATTTATTTATTTTTAATATGCCACCTAGCTCTCATCTCAATGATTAGGAAGGCTGCATAGTTTTTTTTTTTATTTTGCAATTGTTCAAAGACTAACTTTATAATCTTTCTATTCTGTTTTGTACATACCTTATAGGAATAAAAGGCTAAGGAACAATAAGAGACCAATGTGGATAAATGGAACCGTAAAGAAGGCAATAAATGACAAAAAGAAAGCATATAAATTGCTAAAACAGGAGGGGAGTCAGGAAGCACTAATAAACTATAAGGAAAAAAATAGAATATGTAAAAAACGAATAAAATTTGCCAAACTAGAGACCGAGAGATTAATTGCCAAAGAGAGTAAAACTAACCCTAAAATGTTCTTCAATTATATAAATAGTAAAAAATATAAATCTGAAGGAGTCGGCCCTCTACATAGCAATGAGGGGGTGTTGCAGAGAGCGACGAGGATAAAGCAAAACTATTAAATATTTTTCTCCACTATATTCACTGAGGAAAATAAACTGTCAGATGAAATGCAGAATGTAAAAGTAAATCCCCCATTAAAAGTGCCCTGTCTGACCCAGGAAGAAGTACAACAGCGACTTAAAAAGATTAAAATAGACAAATCGCCAGGACCGGATGGCATACACCCCCGTATCCTAAGGGAATTAAGTGATGTCATAGCCAGACCATTATTTCTGATATTTACGGACTCTATAATAACAGGGAATGTTCCACAGGATTGGCGCATAGCAAATGTGGTGCCAATATTCAAAAAGGGTCCAAAAACAGAGCCTGGAAATTATAGGCCGGTAAGTTTAACATCTATTGTTGGTAAACTGTTTGAAGGGTTTCTAAGAGATGCTATTTTGGAGTATCTCAATGAAAATAAGCAAATAACGCCATATCAGCATGGCTTCATGAGTGATCGGTCATGCCAAACAAATTTAATCAGCTTCTATGAGGAGGTAAGTTCTAGACTTGACAGCGGTGAATCAATGGATGTCGTATATCTGGACTTCTCCAAAGCATTTGACACCGTACCTCATAAAAGGTTAGTATATAAAATGAGGATGCTCGGACTGGGAGAAAATGTCTGTATGTGGGTAAGTAACTGGCTGAGTGACAGAAAACAGAGTGTGGTTATTAACGGTAGATACTCAGATTGGGTCACTGTAACTAGTGGGGTACCTCAGGGGTCAGTATTGGGCCCTATTCTCTTCAATATATTTATTAATGATCTTGTAGAAGGCTTGCACAGTAAAATATCTATTTTGCAGATGACACTAAACTGTGTAAAGTAATTAACACTGAAGAGGACAGTTTTCTGCTACAGAGGGATCTGGATAGATTGGAGGCTTGGGCAGAAAAATGGCAGATGAGGTTTAACACTGACAAATGTAAAGTTATGCACATGGGAAGGAATAATGCAAGTCACCCGTACATATTAAATGGTAAAACACTCGGTAACACTGACATGGAAAAGGATCTAGGAATTTTAATAAACAGCAAATTAAGCTGCAAAAACCAGTGTCAGGCAGCTACTGCAAAGGCCAATAAGATAATGGGTTGCATCAAAGGGGCATAGACGCCTGTGATGAGAACATAGTCCTACCACTTTACAAATCACTGGTTAGACCACACATGGAGTACTGTGTACAGTTCTGGGCTCCTGTGAACAAGACAGACATAGCAGAGCTGGAGAGGGTTCAGAGGAGGGCAACTAAAGTAATAACTGGAATGAGGGATCTACAGTACCCTGAAAGGTTATCAAAATTAGGGTTATTCACTTTAGAAAAAAGACGACTGAGGAGATCTAATAACTATGTATAAATATATCAGGGGTCAGTACAGAGATCTGTCCCATCATCTATTTATCCCCAGGACTGTGACTGTGACAAGGGGACATCCTCTGCGTCTGGAGGAAAGAAGGTTTGTACACAAACATAGAAGAGGATTCTTCAGCTGTAAGAGCAGTGAGACTATGGAACTCTCTGCCTGAGGAGGTGGTGATGGTGAGTACAATAAAGGAATTCAAGAGGGGACTGGATTTATTTCTGGAGTGTAATAATATTACAGGCTATAGCTACTAGAGAGGGGTCGTTGATCCAGGGAGTTATTCTGATTGCCTGATTGGAGTCGGGAAGGAATTTTTTTTTCCCCTTAAGTGAGGAAAATTGGCTTCTGCCTCACAGGGGTTTTTTGCCTTCCTCTGGATCAACTTGTAGGAAACAGGCCGAACTGGATGGACAAATGTCTTTTTTCGGTCTTATATACTATGTTACTATGTATATAAACTCATTTGCATAACATGGGACTATGGGAAAGCCATGCAAATCGTGTTTCAGTTTACAAACAAGGCAGATACTGCTATATTGCTCATTAGCATTTCTTGGCCATGTGTATGCAAATGGGTTTTAAATGTTGGGAAATGTTTATGCAGCTCTCTTAGGCAGTGAGAGAGGAGTTAGGCTGGCATATAAAAAAAAAATTACAATTTTTGTCGACCTAATGATAATGGTCTATGGTCCAGGCCCCTCTAGATAGCTAACCAATGCTAAGCAATTTCTCTCCTTTTGGATTGAGAACTTAGGTTTGAAAACTCACGATTGTCATTGTAAGGTATGCTGATGTCCTGTCTTATGGATGGATAGATAGTCAGCCTGCACATACCTGGCTTTTGGCATGATCTGAGTGGTTTAAGTTAAGTGTGATAGAAAATGATCATTAATGATATATTATTTTTAGAAAGGACTTTTCTTGGTTTGAGGGTTGGGGTGGACAGAGGACACTAGTTAATACTCTCCCTGCTCTAACACTGCAGCTTTAAATTGAATTCACTATGCCTGGCTTTGGTAGGAAGGTAAGCTGAATGTAAGAATGCAGGGCAAATTGAACATAGCATAATGTTTGCTGGCAGAAGCGAACGCGAACAAGCAATGTTCGCAGGGAACTGTTCGCTGTCGAACAGTTCGGGACATCTCTAATGCTGATATAGCAACAATATATTTGAAAAGCAATATTGCAATCCTGTTCAAAAAACACACCTCTGATATCTAGTCAGCCTCTAAACCCTGATTTCATTGTGCATATACTTGAAATGGCCTAAAAAAACTATAAGTTATTACCAGTCAGCTGAGTTTTTTTCTTAATAAAGTTTTAACTTATTTTTTAGAGGATCTCCAGTGGGATTTTACTGAAGGTAATGCACTGAACTGGCTTTACCAGTTTCCCCTCTGTTAGCAGAATGGTCTGTGCTGAAGAAACTACTGAGCTAGCTGTACTTCTCTTTCATAGATGGCTGGTACCATGGCCAAAAGGCTGTTGACCCAGGGTATGTGGCTCCGTTGCCTGGTTGGGTCTGTGGCAGAGTATCTTCGTCTCAGCATCATCTTCTGATCACCGATGCAGTCTGGCAGAGTTTCTCCTACTAAAAATTATCTGTCTCTGCTGACAACTAGGGGCTTTGACTGCCCTACTTTTATAAAGTTTCCAACTGAACTAGAAATGTCTAGGGATAGGGGTAAATCTGGAGAAGTACAGCCTAACAGAAACAATGTTCTAGTTCATGGCTGCCATAGGCTTGTTTTTGGCATCAATATAAGTCAATGGGAATGACAATGCAGTTTTCAGTCATAAAAAAACAGTCTGACAGAGTTTAAACCAGATTGTCAAAAGTTCACTATGTCTGGCTCTTTAATTTAAAACTGAGCTATGTATAGTCCCATATGACAGCATAACTATGTTCTAAGTGCACAGGCTGGAAATTCCCAAAGTCTCCCAAAGTGTGAACTGGCTGTGCATTAACCCTTTCCAAAAGTCAGTGCAAATACAGTATGACGGTGCAAATGAACAGGTTATATCATATACAATTCAATTCAACACTATAAGACAGTATATGTGTGTAATGATTTGAGAATGAATAAGCTTACACAGGCTAAGTGAATAAATATATTTACTAAGTGTGATTAAATATAAGATATAAATCACATACAGAAAAATAAAAATTAAATAAATAGACATCACTAGCCTAAATATGGGGTAGAGATCCAGGTCGATCATATTATAGCACATGGCTGTCTACCACGTTAAACTTATAACATATGACTAGAGATGGCCCGAACTATTCGCCGGCGAACAGTTCCCGGCGAACATAGCTTGTTCGCGTTCACCTCGGCGGGCGAACATATGCGATGTTCGGTCCGCCCCCTATACATCATCATTGAGCAAACTTTGACCCTGTACCTCACAGTCAGCAGACACATTCCAGCCAATCAGCAGCATACCCTCCCTCCCAGTCCCTCCCACCTCCTGCACAGCATCCATTTTAGATTCATTCTGAAGCTGCAGTCTTAGTGAGAGGAGGGAGAGTGTAGTTGCTGCTGATTTAATAGGGAAATTGATAGCTAGGCTAGTGTATTCAGTGTCCACTCCAGTCCTGAAAGACTCATCTGATCTCTGCTGTAAGGACAGCGTCCTGATAGCACCCCAAAAAGCCCTTTTTAGGGCTGCTACATTAGTCTGCTTCTTTTTTTTTTCTCCATATATATATTGCAGTTGCCTGGCCTGCCCGTGTGTTAGGAGCTGCAGGCCCACAGACTACATAGTGCCCACTGCCAGTGCCCACCACTCACACCGTGTGGCACAGGACTTTGCATCAAACAAAGGCATTTCATTTTTACCCTTTAATCTAAGGTTAGTTGCCTGCCAGTTTGTGTCAGGCCGACTTCCACAGACTGTAGTGTGCCCACTGCCAGTGCCCACCACCACTCATACCGGGTGGCATAGGCATTTAATTTTTACACTTTAGTCTAATTTCAGTTGCTTGCCTGCTGCCAGTGTGTGTCAGGCCGACTTCCACAGACTGTAGTGTGCCCACTGCCAGTGCCCACCACCACTCATACCGTGTGGCACAGGCATTTAATTTTTACACTTTAGTCTAATTTCAGTTGCTTGCCTGCTGCCAGTGTGTGTCAGGCCGACTTCCACAGACTGTAGTGGGCCCACTGCCAGTACCCACCACCACTCATACCGTGTGGCATAGGCATTTAATTTTTACACTTTAGTCAAATTTCAGTTGCTTGCCTTCTGCCAGTGTGTGTCAGGCCGACTTCCACAGACTAAAGTGTGCCCACTGCCAGTGCCCACCACCACTCATACCGGGTGGCACAGTAGCTTGCCGATAAATAAGGCATTTAATTTTTACACTTTAGTCTAATTTCAGTTGCTTGCCTGCTGCCAGTGTGTGTCAGGCCCACTTCCACAGACTGTTGTGTGCCCACTGCCAGTGCCAACCACTCATACCGGGTGGCACAGTAGCTTGCCGATAAATAAGGCATTTAATTTTTACACTTTAGTCTAATTTCAGTTGCTTGCCTGCTGCCAGTGTGTGTCAGGCTGACTCCACAGACTGTAGTGTGCCCACTGCCAGTGCCCACCACCACTCATGCCGTGTGGCACAGGCATTTAATTTTACACTTTAGTCTAATTTCAGTTGCTTGCCTGCCCGGTGTGTCAGGCCGACTTCCACAGACTGTGGTGTGCACTGCAGTGCCCACCACTCATACCGGGTGGCACAGTAGCTTGCCGATCAATAAGGCATTTAATTTTACATTTAGTCTAATTTCAGTTGCTTGCCTACTGCAGTGTGTCAGGCCGACTTCCACAGACTGTAGTGTGCCCACTGCCAGTGCCCACCACCACTCATACCGTGTGGCACAGGCATTTAATTTTTACACTTTAGTCTAATTTCAGTTGCTTGCCTGCTGCCAGTGTGTGTCAGGCCGACTTCCACAGACTGTAGTGGGCCCACTGCCAGTACCCACCACCACTCATACCGTGTGGCATAGGCATTTAATTTTTACACTTTAGTCAAATTTCAGTTGCTTGCCTTCTGCCAGTGTGTGTCAGGCCGACTTCCACAGACTAAAGTGTGCCCACTGCCAGTGCCCACCACCACTCATACCGGGTGGCACAGTAGCTTGCCGATAAATAAGGCATTTAATTTTTACACTTTAGTCTAATTTCAGTTGCTTGCCTGCTGCCAGTGTGTGTCAGGCCCACTTCCACAGACTGTTGTGTGCCCACTGCCAGTGCCAACCACTCATACCGGGTGGCACAGTAGCTTGCCGATAAATAAGGCATTTAATTTTTACACTTTAGTCTAATTTCAGTTGCTTGCCTGCTGCCAGTGTGTGTCAGGCTGACTTCCACAGACTGTAGTGTGCCCACTGCCAGTGCCCACCACCACTCATACCGTGTGGCACAGGCATTTAATTTTTACACTTTAGTCTAATTTCAGTTGCTTGCCTGCTGCCAGTGTGTGTCAGGCCGACTTCCACAGACTGTGGTGTGCCCACTGCCAGTGCCCACCACCACTCATACCGGGTGGCACAGTAGCTTGCCGATAAATAAGGCATTTAATTTTTACATTTTAGTCTAATTTCAGTTGCTTGCCTACTGCCAGTGTGTGTCAGGCCGACTTCCACAGACTGTAGTGTGCCCACTGCCAGTGCCCACCACTCATACCGGGTGGCACAGTACCTAGCACGCGTAGTACCACTTATCTAAAAGAAATGCCAGGAAGAGGCAGGCCACCCCGCAGGGGCCGTCGTGGTCGTGGTGCTGTGATTTCAACTGGCCCTGGAATAATGCCCAGTGTTCAGAGGCCACGTACTCTGAACCCGAAAAATTCTGAGGACATAGTTGACTGGCTTAGACAGGACACCCAATCTTTAACAGCTTCCGCTAAGAACCTTGACGCACCATCCTCCTCTAGCTCAGCTTCGGTCACCTGCTCTCAAGTTACCACGCTCCCGCAAGCCGCCACCACCACCACCACAGTCACCACAACCGCTTCACTTGATCCGTCAGAGGAGTTATTTACACATCAGTTGTATGCAATTAGTGATGCGCAACCATTATTGCCAGAGGATGTAGATAACAGGGATATGTCTCAGTCAGGCAGGATTACACACATGGACGTACAGTGTGATGATGATGATGATGATGTTGTACCCGCTGCTGCTTCCTTTGCTGAGGTGTCAGATACAAGTGAAGCGGTTGATGATGATGATGTGTCCACGGATGCCACGTGGGTGCCTGCTCGAAGAGGAGAAGTGGGGGAAAGTTCAGAAGGGGAGACAGAGAGAAGGAGGAGACGAGTTGGAAGCAGGGGGAGGTCGTCGCAAGGAGTTAGTGGCACAGTCAGACAGCATGTATCGGCACCCGGGGTCAGCCAGACAGCACGCCAGTCAACGCATGTTTTTGCCACCACCAGAATGCCGTCATTGCAAAGCTCAGCAGTGTGGCATTTTTTTTGTGTGTCTGCCTCTGATAACAGCAATGCCATTTGCAACTTGTGCCAAAAGAAACTGAGTCGTGGGAAGTCCAACACCCACCTTGGTACAACTGCTTTGCGAAGGCACATGATCTCACATCACAAACGCCTATGGGATCAACACATGCGTACAAGCAGCACACAAACTCAAAGCCACCATGCTCCTCCTGGTCCAGCATCTTCAGCCACGTCAACCACTGCTGTCCTCCCTGCCCCCTCTCAACCAACCGCCACTCCGCCTCTCACCTTCAGCAGTTTCTGCTCATCTGCCCACAGTCAGGTGTTTGTTAAGGAAATGTTTGAGCGTAAGAAGCCAATGTCACAGAGTCACCCCCTTGCCCGGCGTCTGACAGCTGGATTGACGGAACTCTTAGCCCGCCAGCTTTTAACATACCAGCTGGTGGAGTCTGAGGCCTTCAAAAAATTTGTCGCTATTGGGACACCATAGTGGAAGGTACCCGGACGAAATTTTTTTTCAAAAAAGGCAATCCCTGATATGGGACGTAACAGGGATTAAACTGATAGGAATAGTACTAGTTAAGACACCACTCGGGTGTGACAGTAAATTGCACGGTGCAGACGCAGTGACCGTGGATTAAAACAAAAAGGAGGGAGCCAGCGTTTTTTTAACCATCTCCCCGTTCGAAAAATCAATTCAATAGATGGACCCCAGATTGGGTAACGTAACAGGGATTAAACATATGAGAATAGTACTACAGAAAATACCACTCATATCGGGTGTGAGAGTAAATTGCAAGGCGCAGACGCAGTGACCGTGGATAAAAACAAAGGGGAGGGAGCCAGCGTTTTTTTAACAATCTCCCTGTTCAAAAATTCAATTCAATAAATGGACCCCAGATTGGCTAACGTAACAGGGATTAAACTGAAGAGAATAGTACTACAGAAAATACCACTCATATCGGGTGTGAGAGTAAATTGCATGGTGCAGACAAAGGGGAGGGAGCCAGCGTTTTTTTAACCATCTCCCCGTTCTAAAAATCAATTCAATTCACCTTTCGGGGACCCTTGGTGTTGTACGTGGCTGGGTGGAGGAAGAAAACTTCAATGACATCACTGGGACATGGCTAGCTTGGTATCCAACCTTGTGCAAATGGGGAGTTTGCGGTTGTGCAAATGGACTGTTTGCGGTTGTTTGCGGTGCATTAAAAGGGGAGTTTGGTCTGTCAATGTCTGTAAAGGGGGCGTAACCCTTACACTACCTAATCAGTACAACATCATACCTGATCGTATACACACACTGGATGTTTTAAAGCATGTTATTCCAAAAATTTAGGAATGTTAGTTGATTTATGCCCTTTATGGATTAAAACCCGACTCTGCGTCCACTACGTAATTTTCCATGGGAGTTTTGCCATGGATCCCTCTCCGGCATGCCACAGTCCAGGTATTAGTCCCCTTGAAACAACTTTTCCATCACTATTGTGGCCAGAAAGAGTCCCTTTGGTTTTTAAAATTCGCCTGTCTATTGAAATCTATGGCGGTTCGCCCTGTTCGCCCGTTCGTGAACATTTGCGGAAGTTCGCGTTCGCCGTGCGCGAACTGAAAATTTTATGTTCGCGACATCACTATATATGACCAACATCCCAGGGTGTACAAGAGATAGGGCAAATCAATACATATCTCCTAACTTGGATAAAGTTCCAGATGGAATCTCGAAATGCATGTGTGCCATAGAGTTTAAACCTGTCAGCCCCTCCTCCAGTGTACATCATGTATGTCTCTGAGATCATAAGAATGTGGTATCAGCACAATGGGGGATGGGTACTACATTACAATGCACACAATGATAATAATCACAGAATAGTAATAATATAAAAGAGGACTGAATTAAAGGGGACTGAACAAATCAATACTTTAAAAATACCCTTACAATACAAAGTGCAAACAACAGCATACATCACAGTGAAACTTAACTCTTCAAAGTGCACTAAAGTAATGAGATAATAGCTTTAAAGAGCAGCAATAGGGACAAATTCCCATAGGATTCAGACTCCAAAGAACCATTGTTTCAGGACACCACACATGTATAGCCATAAAGATGGCTACAAATGGACACTACATTGTGGCAGTAATCATACACTATATAGTAAATAACTATACAATGTATGACACTGAATGGCCACACTAACAGGACACTAAATGATCACATTAACATGATGTCAATGCTTATTTTATTGTATGGTGCTTTTAACCGGGCAATTAATATGTACTGTGTATTTAATGGACATTGCAAATACACACCGCAATGTTATGTGGTGTTGTTTCTTTCATAATCCCGCTAATTATTGTCTTGGAGCTGCATGAATTAAATGAGCTTGCCTAGGGGGTACTTGATTTAGAAACACAGTTTTAGTAATGTTGCTAGGATTGGGCATGGCATGAGTCCGAAAAATGAAAAACGTTGGCAACATTTGAGTTTTATTTCTTAACTTGGCATAGTAATAATTTGCAATGGTATGCTGCAAACATGACTTGTTGCCCACCTGCTGCTACTTTGGACCCACTTCCAACAGGAAGCCACTTTTAGATTATTTTCTACGGCCACTTTTAGTTTCGATCCCACTGCTGGGCATCAGTAGAATGTATTTAACCTATTAAATGTAAACAATATTACATTTTCTGAATAGCAAAAGATGCTTCCTATGTAACATTTCTTTATTTGGTTTAGTGTAATAAACACCAGACTACTGAAGAAACAATTTTTCTGCAGTATTCCTATGTATTTCATTCTCACCAATCAATACTGCATCTAACCTTTATCTGGTCGAATAATATGTATGCTGCTGCACACGCCTGTATTTGTTTTATTCTCTTGCAATCCGTTTTTCAGATTCCATTTTAGCTAACTAGATTGCTTTTTTTGCAGATTTTGGGGTTCCTGAATTAAGTGCCTTTCCCTGGTTACTTAAATAATCTAACTGCCACCATCTTCCCTCTTCTTTTTGCTTAGCTTTTCATTTAGTAACATTTGTTTTGATTTGTTTTCACTGTTTGTTTCCTGAGGATTTATACAGATAAGTGCTTTCCTAACAACATTGCAAAGACATTCAATTTTCTTCTTTCTCCTGTAAAGACTAACTCCCATTCAATGTTCTGTAATGATCCTCTTAGTGAAATTATTCCTTGTAGGTTGAGAATTCTTGCTGTTCCTATACAATTTTGTTTTTCTAAACTAATTTAACCTGCTATTTGATCCATAGTTCATTACTTATTCAGTTGATAGAAATTAAGGGGGGGGGGGGTTCAAGCTCTTCACAAAAGAGGGCACTTATGACTTTTTGGGCTTCCTTGGGCAACAATTGTAAACATAGTAACATATAAGGTCATTTATAAAGACTGGCGTTTTAGATGTCGGTCTTAATAACCCTCTGCTGATGCTTGATGTGCATCTATTCATAAATGACCCCCATAGTTTGTAAGACTGTAAAAAGACATCTTTCCATCCAGTTCAGACTCTTATTCTGCAAGTTGATCCAGAGGAAGGCAAAAAAAAAATACCTCTGAAGTAAAAGCCAATTTCCCTCATTTTAGGGGGTAAAAAATCCTTTACTACACTAATCAGGCAATCAGAATAACTCCCTGGCTGAACAACCCATCTCTAGCAGCTATAACCTGTAACACTCCAGAAATACATCCAGGCCCTTCTTGAACTCTCTTAGTGAATTTACCATCACCACCTCCTCAGGCAGAGAGTTCCATAGTCTCACTGCTCTTACCGTAAAGAACCCCATTCTAGGTTGGTGTACAAACCTTCTTTTCTCCAGACGCAGAGGATGTCCCCTCGTCACAGTCACAGTCCCTGGGGATAAATAGATGATGGGAGAGATCTCTATACTGACCCTCATATATTTATACATAGTTATTAGATCTCCCCTCAGTCATTATTTTTCTAAAGTGAATAACCTTAATTTTGATAATGTTTCTGGGTACTGTAGTCCACCCATTCCAGTTATTACTTTAGTTGCCCTCCTCTAAACCCTCTCCAGCTCTGCTATAGCTGCCTTGTTGACAGGAGCCCAGAACTGTACACTGTACTCCATGTGTGGTCTGACCAGTGATTTGTAAAGTGGCAGGACTATGTTCTCATCAAGGGCATCTATCCCCCTTTTGATGCAACCCATTATCTTATTTGCCTTAGCAGCAGCTGCCTGACACTGGTTTCTATTGTTAAATTTGTTGTCCACTAAAATTCCTAGGTCCTTTTCCATGTCAGTGTTACCCAGTGTTTTACAATTTAGTGTGCACAGGTGACTTGCATTATTCCTTCCCATATGCATAACCTTACATTTGTCAGTGTTAAACCTCATCTGCCATTTCTCTGCCCAAGCCTCCAATCTATCCAGATCCTTCCCTGTAGCAGTATACTGTCCTCTTCCGTGTTAATTACTTTACACAATTTAGTGTCATGTAATTTGATATTTTATTGTGCATGCCTTCTACAAGATCATTAATAAATATATTGAAGAGAATAGGGCCCAATACCGACCCCTGTGGTAATCCACTAGTGACAGTGAGCCAATCTGAGTGTGTGCCATTTATAACCACCCTCTGTTTTTTTTTATCACTGAGCCAGTTACTTACGCACATACAGACATTTTCTCCCAGGCCAAGCATTCTTATTTTATATATTAACCATTTATGTAGTATTTAGAGATGAGCGAATCAAAGTTGATGAAGTGGAATTCGATCCGAATTTCAGGAAAAATTCAAATATGAATTTTCACACGCTTTGTGGTAACAAATCACATTTTTTCCTAAAATGGCTGCTGCAAGTGTTCGAATATGGAGCAAGGATCTCTGGGAATGAGGGATCACCCACAATGCCATACATGCAGCCAATCAGCAGCCAGTCAACCCTGTGATGTCACAGCCCTAAAAATAGCCTCAGCCATCTTGGATTCTGCCATTTTCCAGTGTACTTTGCACAGGGAGAGATGTCAGCAGGCGCTAGAAAAAACTTTAAAACTTTTATTTTGCTGTGTAGAAGTTCAGGGAAAGGATAGGGAGGAATTAATTCACAGTATTGAAGCAGAACAGGGTTCAATAGAAGAGTTTATAGCCTGGGTAATAGGAACAATCCTATTTCACCTTGCTGCACTGACTGGGGATACAAATTGCCATTATATAGCTCTGTAATTCCAGCAAACGTTCTTGTTATTGGGGTGCAAGTAATGTTTGATACCGCCATTAACAGGGTTGATTACAAGGAAATATTTATACATCCTATTTGCCCTTGTGCGGTGCAGTTATATGTTCTAAAGAATTTTTTGGCTTGTATTAATGGCAAAAAAAGGGCTTATTAGCCGTTGTTTGGTGAAATGAGAAAATTACAGCCCTTTTTGGCGAGTATTAGTGGCACAAAAATATATATTATTTGCCATTCACAGTTATATGTTCTAAAGCCCATTTTGACATGTATTAGTGGTGAAAAATATATATTGTTTGTCGTTCAGTGGTGCAGTTATATGTTCTAAAGTCTTTTGTGGTGTGTATAAGTGCAAAAAAAAGGGCCTAATGTCACGCTTCGGTGTGGGAGGTAAACCCAGACCCAACGTAGGAGGGAAAGGGGTGAGGGGAAAAGGCCTGGAAACTAGGGAAAGGAGCAGGTCATTTCATAGAGAAACCCTAATCAAAGTCCTGTATGACTGCAAGTATAAACTGACCCCAGAGGTAGGTTAGTTCATACACTGGAACCTAAAGTCCTAATTCACCCTGAAGAACCCTGGTACTAACGTCAGGACAAGAGACAACCTGTTCCTCCAAATGGTAGGACTGACAGGAGTCTCCCTCAGGCCTAAACACAAGTGACAGGGAAAAGAGCAACACAAGAAAACCCAAACAATAAACAAAAGGGTACATTACTTGTGCTATACCTCCTGTATGTAATTCTTTTATTAGCCGGTGGTGACAACGACATTACTTGCGCTATACTTCCGTAATAACGTTTTCGTATCGTAAATATCAGCGACATTTATTCAGTGTAATTTTTTTATTAGGCGGTGGTAACAGCGAAATGATCTGTGCTACATCTCAAGTGTGTGCATCCTAAAAATATCTGTGACATTCTGTGTACTTTATTTGTGCATACACTTACAAAACCTGCGCTACTGTACATATGACATACTTGCAAGCACATATACACCATTTAATATACGCAAGGCGAGCGACAAGGGACGGGGAAGTGGCCGTGCTGCTGATGGTGCATGCAGAGGTCGTGGCCCTGGGATCGGTGAAACTGTGCCTGCTGTCAGAGCACAAGAAACACACTCATCCACGATACCTAGCTTCATGTCCCAGTTTGCAGGCCGGCGCAGGACACCACTCTCGAAGTCAGACCAGTGCGGCCAGGTGGTCGGTTGGATTGCAGCAGATAATGCTTCCAGTCGGTTAAGCACCACCCTGTCTTCCACAAAGTCCAGTCTCTGTAGCCAAGAGTCTGGTCAACAGAATCCTCACCTTGATATACCTACCACCAACCATGGGGAGTCAAACAAGTGATCCCACACTCGGATATTTCGAGGAGCTCTTTTCATCGCCATTCCTTAATTTGGGCCTCTTGATAAGCCTGCTTGAAGAGGGACATGAGGAGATCTTGTGCCCTGATTCCAAAATTCTTGAGCATCCAAAGTCAGAAGAAGATGACAGTGGGGAACGACAATTAGTGTTCCATGAGGTGGCTGATGATGATGAGACACAGTTGCCAATAAGTCAACCGCAATTCGTTTCTCAATAGGTTCATGATGAGGATGAGACAAAGTTGTCAATAACTGAGGTTATTATTAGGTCAACAAGTCAGGAGGATGACCAGAGTGAGGAAGTGGAAGAGGAGGTTGTGGACAGTGAAGTCACTGACCCAACATGGGAAGGTGGCAAGCCGAGCGAGGACAACAGTACAGAGGGGGAGGGATCCGCAGGTCAGCAACAGGCTGGAAGAGGCAGTGGCGTTGGAAAAGGGAGAAGGCGGGCCACACCAAACAGGCCCGCAACTGTTCCCCGGAGCACCCCCTTGCGGAAATCTCCATTGCCAAGGGTTAGGTATTCCGCAGTCTGCCACTTTTTTGACGAAAAAAGAATTGTCATTTGCAACCTGTGCCATACCAAAATGAGCAAGGATGTGAACACTAGCAACCTCACCACAACCAGCATGATCTGCCACATGGCATCTAAGCACCCTAATAGGTGGGCCGAACACCTGGCTCCACAATCAGTGTCTGCGGGTCACACCACTGCCTCCTCTTCCCCTGTGTTAAATGCTGGACAATCCCCTGTCCAAGACACAGGCCGGATGCCTCCCGCCCTGCACCTGGACCTTCGCAAGCACCATCAGCTAGCACATCCACTTCTGTCTCCCAGCGCAGCGTCCAGATCTCTATACCCAAGGCCTTTGAAGGAAAGCGCAAATACACTACCACCCACCAACAGGCCATAGCACTAAATGCACACCTTTCAAAACTGCTGGCCCTGCCATTTAGGCTTGTGGACACTGAGGCTTTCCACAGCCTGATGGCGGTGGCCATCCCAAGTTACTCTGTCCCAAGCCGTCAATATTTTTCATGGTGTGCAGTACCAGCCTTACACCAGAATATGTCCTGTAACATTACGTGTGCCCTGACCAACGCAGTTATTGGGAAGGTCCACTTAACGACTGACACATGGACAAGTGCTTTTGTCCAGGGATGCTACATTTCCCTGACAGCACACTGGGTGAATGTTGTGGAGGCCGGGAGTGAGTGGTACCCCGGGATGGCACAGGTGCTGCCGAAACCAAGGATTGCGGGCACTACTTCCATCAGAGTTTTCACCGCCACCTACGTTAGGGGCTGCAACCCCCCTTCTCCTCCTCCTCCTCCACCTCTGAATTATCATCTTGCAGCACCAGTTAGCCATCAGTCAGTAGATGGAAGCAGTGTAGCACTGCAGTGGGGAAGCGGCAACAGGCCGTGCCTAAACTGATCTGCTTAGGTGACAAACAGCACACTGCCACAGAGGTGTGGCAGGGAATAAGGGACCAGACTGAGCTGTAGCTCTCGTTACTCAACCTATAACCAGGCATGGTTGTGTCTGATAATGGCAGTAGCTTGGTGGCAGCTTTGGAGCTCGGCAAGCTCATACACATACCATGCCTAGCCCACGTGTTCAACCTTGTGGTTCAGCGGTTTCTCAAAAGCTACCCCAATTTGCCTGAGCTATTGGTGAAGGTGTGCCGCGTGTGTGCCCTTTTCCGCAAGTCATTGACAGCTCCTGCCGGTCTGGCAACGGTGGAACAGCAGTTGCAATTGCCAGCTGACCAACTGTTATGCGACGTGAGCACGTGATGGAACTCCACGTTCCACATGTTGGTCAGGATTTGAGAGCAGCAGAGGGCAGTAGTGGAATACCAATCTTCACAAGCGACGAGTGGGCATTGATGTCTGACCTCTGTGAGGTTTTACTCAACTTTGAGAAATCAACACAGATGGTGATTGGCGATAAAGCTATTATCAGCATAACCATCCCACTTCTGTGTCTACTTAAATGCTCGCTGCTCACAATTAAGGCGGATGCTTTGCATGGGGAAGAGGTGGAAATGGGGGAAGACAGTACACAGGGTAATAGCCAGACCACCCTCAGTTCGTCTTCTCAGCGCAAATTGGATGATGATGAGGAGGAGCAGGAGACTGTTGATTCCGCTACAGAGGGTAGTACCCATGGAAGTTTTATTCCATCTGTTCACAGTGGATGGGTAGAAGAGGAGGAAGAGGATAGGGAGATTGAGATTCATCCTCCTGATGAGGACCACAAAGTATTGTCTGTTGGGACTGTGGCACACATGGCTGATTTTATGTTAGGCTGCCTTTCCCGTGACCCTCACTTTGTATGCATGTTGGCCAACGCTGATTACTGGTTGTTCACCCTTCTCGACCCCCACTACAAAAAGAACTTTTCATCTCTTATTCCTGTGGTGGAGAGGACAAACAAAATCGTGTAATACCATTTATAATGTCCTTGTGAAAACAATTCTCCAAAAATTTTCAGCTGACAACACTAGCTGCAGAGTACGTAGTTCCTTGGGCAACCGAGGAGGGGAGATGAGGGGAACATACAGCAGTTCCAACAGAGGCAGGGCAACACTTAATGTATTTAGTGCTGCTGGGGGCATAATAACTGATAAGCGCATCCACCGTCAACTGAAAATGCTGACCTTTTGACTCTTATAAATATGAACAAGGCCTGGATTGCCCCTGACTTCTCTACTCCACCGGAGGAAAGCAGCTGAACATAAAGGCACTTTAAATGTGTCTCTTATGGTGTATTGAATACACCGTATTCCCATGCACCCCTTCCACCACTAAAAAGGGTATATGGTTCAATCTCCCATTTCTCGTTCTCCTCTTCCATCATATCAACATTCTCATTAGGCTGCCCTCGCTCCAAATGTTTTAGAGAATCAGTTCAGCAACGGGCCTTCAACCATAATGTTTTTGAGGGTAATCAGCAGCCTTGTTCATAATGTTTTAGAGAGTCACCAGCAGGGCCTCGCCCCTAATGGTTTGGATGGTCAGATCAGCAGCAGACACTCGCGCCTAATGTTTTAGAGGGTCAGCTTAGTAGCAGACCATTACCCCAAATTTTTCAGCTGGTCAGTTCTGCAGCAGGCCCTCGCCCATAATGTTTTAGATGGTCAGCTCAGCAGCAGACCATCACCCCTAATTTTTTAGATGGTCAGCTCTGCAGCAGGCCCTCACCCATAAAGTTTTAGATGGTCAGCTCAGCAGCAGGCTCTCACCCCTAATTTTTTTGATAGTCAGCTCAGCAGCAGGCCCTCGCCAATAATGTTTTATTATGGTCTGATCAGCATCAGGCACTCACTCATAATGTTTTAGATGGTCAGCTCGGCAGCAGGCCTTTGCCAATAATGTTTTAGATGGTCAGCTCGGCAGCAGGCTCTCTCCCATAATGTTTTAGATGGTCAGCTCTGCAGCAAGCCCTCACCCATAATGTTTTAGATGGTCAGCTCGGCATTATGCCCTCGCCCCTAATGTTTAAGATGGCCAGATCAGCAGCAGGCCGTCGTCCCTAATGTTTTGGAGGGTCACCAGCAAGATATCATTAATAATTTCAAGGGTGTGTATGATGCCCACCATTATGTGTAATAAAGGGTGTATTGGAGTGCCGGTTCCTTGTAATTTTTGGCAGCCCCTTCACTTAGTGCATAGGCTTTATGAGTGTAGGAGTCCCACTACCTGAACAATTGCACCACAAGGTGAATGAGACCCTCCTTTATGTGATATACAGGTTGTATCAGAGTGCCTCTTCCTTGTAATTTTTGGCAGCAAGTAAATATACAGGAAAGAATGTTTCCTAATAGTGTTGAGCAAACCCGAACTGTAAAATGTAAAAGTTCGGGTTCGAGTTCAGTGTTCAGCTGTTTAATAAAGCCTGTTCAAAGGCTGCAGGGCAGCCAATCAACAAGTGTTTAAAATGTGTGCCAATAGAAGACATCACAGCCATGCCTACTAATGGCATGGCTGTGATTGGCCAGTGCAGCATGTGACCCAGCCTCTATATAAGCTGGAGTCACATAGCGCTGCATGTTACGTCAGCTCTTACTAGTGTAGAGATAGGATGCTGCTGTGAGGGAGAGATTAGTTAAGAATCTTGGTGTTATGTCTGCGATCTACAGCGATTTTATTTTGTGAGTGCAATGCAACATTTTTGTACCCTGCCCTGAGCCCATGACACAAAAATATAAGTTTTAATCCGTCTGTTAATTAGGTGGGCGTCGGTGGCCATTTTGTGCAAGTGCAGTGCACTTGTACCTGCATATGTGCCAAGGACAATAAATGAATCCTGTTCTTGTAGTTCAGTGGGCAAAATATACAATTTTTTTTAGTGAACCTGCACTGCATATGTGCTAGGGGAAGGGAAAATAATATAGGTAATCCGTCTGTGAGTTCAGGGCCCCAGGGGGTAAAATATTCTCATTTTTTGCGATCAAGTACCCCTGAGGCCTGCACTGCATACCTGACAGTGAAATCAATTTCAGTAAATCCATCTGTTAGATTCAGGGGGGGCAAATTCACTTTTTTGGGCGGTCAAGTACTCCTGCGGCCTGCGCTGTGTATCTGACAATGAAAATCAATTCAGTAAATCAATCTGTTAGATTCTGAGGGGACATTTCCACGGTTATCAGGCCAGTCATTCACAAGTGGCTTGGAGGGTGTTCCTGCTGCACTGCATACTTGACTGGGAAATATATTCTGTAAATTCGGCGGTGTTTAGATTGTTGGGTGATCTGCACCCCTTTTTTCTTTCAAACTACCCCTGTACTGCATACCTGACTATGAAATACATTCTGAACGCTGGTAGATGCGCTGCTGATGGCATTCGAACCTGACAAAGGCGCCTCAGTAGAAGCACAAGGCGAAGGCAGAGGAGGAGGAAGAAGTCTCCAACGCAGCTGGGGCACCGCCAGCACCTCAGAAGGCAGGGTTAGCATGGCCGAAATGCGGAAAAGCTTTGTCAGCATGCCACAAGAACCAGCACCACCAGCTAATATGGAAAGTCTCAGCAGGAGGCAGCATTTCAGCAACATGGTAGAACAGTATGTGTGCACACGCTTACAGGTACTCACTGATGGGTCTGCCCCATTCAACTTCTGGGTCTCCAAATTGGGCATATGGCCTGAGCTTGCCCTTTACGCCTTGGAGATGCTGGCCTGCCCTGCAGCCAGTGTATTGTCTAAACATGTGTTTAGCACGGCGGGGGCATTATCACAGACAAGCACAGCCGCCTGTCCACAGCCAATGTGGACAAGCTCAAGTTCATTAAAATGAACCAGGCATGGATCCCACAGGACTTGTCCGTACCTTGTGCAGAATAGACATGTATACCGGCCTCACTCTGCCTTTGTTATACTCCAGCGCACTTTCTCTTTGTTTTCTATTCTATATTTCCCAAAGTTTTGGGGTCTACCCAAATTTAAAAAAAGACAAAAATCAAAAGAAAAACACTGTTGTTTGTGACTACCTCCTCCACCACTGCTTCCACCTACACCACCAGGTCCACCACCTCTTCAACCTCCTACCCCATATGGACCTCCTCCTCCTAGTTAAAGATTATTATTTTTAATTTATTTTGTATTTTATGCTATTTTAAGTCATTTCCCTATCCACATTTGTTTGCATGGCAATTGTCCAGCTTGTACCCCAATTGTGCTTCCTTTGGCAGCCCTCTATTCCTTTCCATTACTTTTTTAGAGCCATTTTAGTGCCCCAAAGTTCGGGTCCCCATTAACTTCAAAGTGGTTCGGTTTTGGGGTCAAGTTCGTGTCCCAAACTCGAACTTTGCGACAAAGTTCGGCCAAACCCGTCGAACCCGAACTTCCAGGTGTTCGCTTAACTCTGTTTCCTAACACTTTTTCCTCTAAAAGCATTTTTATCTTCTGTTTTGTGCGTATTATTGTCAGTCTGTAAAAGTGGCGTATTACTCGGACAACATCGTTCCCGAACCATTTCAGTGGTGTTTGCATCTATTTCTAACCTTTTCTTGTGAACCAGACACCCTCCCCTCTTCAGAGCAGGTGGTGCCTGTTTTAATGCTCGGGTTCTCCCATTGACTTCCATTTTACTCGGGTGCTCGGTAGAGCATCCAGAGGTGTTCTACTCGAGCACCGGAGCACTTTGGTGCTTGACCTACACTACTCATTTCCTCTTTTTTGGGGACTGTCCTCCTGTCTTACTCACACTCCTATTCATACATACAGCACACAGCCTGAGATACTGTAGAGCCCAGCAGGCAGCCTACTTTGCTTTGTGCCTGATGTGCACGTGTAGTTTGTTATTTTAAGGGAATTTGTCACCAGTTTTCTGCTGCATTCAGTTTTAAATCCTAAGGCTGCTTTCACACGGGCGAGTTTTCTTCGCGGGTGCAATGCGTGACGTGAACGTATTGCACCCGCACTGAATCCTGACCCATTCACTTCAATGGGGCTGTGTACTGTACATGAGTGATATTTTTCACGCATTACTTGTGTGTTGCGTGAAAATCTCAGCATGTTCTATATTCTGCATTTTTCACGCAACGCACGCTCCATAGAAATGAATGGTGATGCGTGAAAATTGCAAGCATCCGCAAGCAAGTGCGGATGCGGTGCGATTTTCACGCATGGTTGCTAAGGAGACGAGGGATGAGTTACCCGGGACCTCATTTATTTTATTATTTTTTATTATAACATGCTTATAATGGAAAATAATAGAATTTTTTAATCCAGAATGCTAAGTAAAAGATCCATTGTGGGGTTAAAAAAATAAATAAATTTAACTCACTTCATCCACTTGATTGCGCAGCCTGGCTCATCTTCTTTCTTCTTCTTCTTGCAGGACCTTGCTGGAAAAGGACCTTCGGTGATGTCATCAAGCTCACCACGTGGATAAACTGTGGATATAGAGAATGCCTAGTAGAGATATCAGCAGTGTTTAGCTTATGGACGCCACATCACAAGTGACAGACGGAGGCCTTAAGCAACTGGACACAGCCTGACAACGAAGCACATGGACCATGTGGATCTGTTTCTGATGGTAACCAGTACAAAGAATGAAGCAGATGATAGATGACTGCCGCTAGGGAGAACCGCCTTTTAGGTTGCAGAAAACAAGTAAGAATTATATTATATCCAGTACCTGGCTGTTAGCAAGTGGACCAGTGAGTGACGGTGAGCACAGACAGAGGACTCTCATACCAGCTAAAGGAAGCCTGTTAGTACCCATTACTAAGCCTGTTACCAAGAACTGCCGCACAACTGAGATTTGAAATGAATGTGCTTTATGTGGATAATAGCTACCTCTAAAATAAATCAAGACAATTGATTATCAGTAAAAGTTCCTGTTATTTACATGAACTGGCTTCTCTTCATTTCTACACCTCCTTTGCACCCAAGGGTGTTTTCGCCAGGAACACCAGGGACCCTGTCTTTCCTGCACCTAAAACCCATATCACCTCAACCACCGTCTGGCAGGAGATCCCTGAATACCACAGTGTGTCGCATAGGAATCCGGTGCTATTTCATCACAGCACACCGGCCCAGGGAGTTCTGCTAAACCGCAAGTAACAACTACTACACCCATCAGCCTACCACACAGACACATTGCAGCCCTGTTGTCGTGGTCACTAAAAGTGGTCCTGGCAAGCGATTTTCTTTTTCGCAAGGCATTGCTGTATGATCTACCACAGTGATTATATTGCCAATTTTTACTGCTTACCATTCATGACTGTAGCTTTGTATGTTTTCATGGTATTTGACTATCTGTTTATTTCTGGTTGGTGCAATACCACACAGGTCTCTAGTAGAGAGTCCTTATGAACTGTCTGGAGATGCACTGACATAGATTTCAGCCTAGTATTTCACCTTATCCTTGAGAAATATAAACCATTACTCTTTGTGTGTATAAAACACACATACACATCTGCTATTTCCACCCCCCGAAAAAAAATGAAAAAATAAATTGAACTGTCTGGAGATGCACTGAAGCGGTTTTTAGACTAGTATTTCACGTAATCACATGGAGATATAAACCATTACCCTCTGTATGGTAAGACATGTGTATATACTATGGCCCCCCCACCCCCCAAAAAAAAATAAAAAAAATAATAATAATAATTAAATTGTCTGGAGATGCCCTGACATGGATTTTAAACTAGTAGGTGGTAATTCCCCCAACATAAAATATGTCCCGCAGGTAGCTGCTTTTGAGGTACTGCAGCCACTGCAGCTGTTTTATAAGGCAATAATTTCAGCTAGAAGGTACTGCCAGGCAGACCCAGCCTAAGCTCCTCACTTCTCACTACCTGGCTGACAGTTTTCCCTACCTTTCCCTATTCTACACAATTCTTTCTAGCCTTTCCTTCACTGTCCCTCACATTAGAATAAGAGCTTGATTGTGACTATTAGAGATGAGTGAATTTAAAAAAAATTCCATTCTCTGGTTCGCCAAATTTTCCGGGAAAAATTTGGTTCGATCCGAATATATTCCCAGCGAATGACGTTAAAAAAAATGGCTATTTCCTGGCTGCTTAGAGCCTTTATAGTGGCGTAGAACACTGTGCCTTGCAGTACCATGCATAGGGAGTCTGCTTTGAAAGTGAAATAATACTGTGAGTCCATATGACATGCAGATGACAGGTGTCGCTCTTAGAATAACTGCACACTTCACTTATTTGGGCAGTCATGGGGCCAAAACTGACCAAATAACTCAAGTATGAACTCAGGCTTACAGGTTAATGTTAGTGTCAAGAAGAAGCACACTCCTTTTGCATCGTTGTCAGCTTATTCCACATAGATTTAAACAGAACCTGTTCTATTAAACGCTTATAAAAGTAGAATGGCCCAGTGACATAGTAGTGATGTGGCAGCAGCATGAGGAGACCACAGAGTGGCATGACAATGAGAGATTGTGGAGGTGGCAGCAGCATCAGGAGGCCAAAGAGTGTTACGACGACAGAGTGTGGAGGTGGCAGCAGCATAAGGAGGCCACAGAGTGGCACAATGACAGAGTGTGGAGGTGGCAGTAGTAACATCAAGAGGCCACAGAGTGGCACAATGACAGAGTGTGGAGGTGGCGGCAGCAGCATCAGGAGAAGGTCACAGGGTGGCACAATGACAAAGTGTGGAGGTGGCTGCAGCAGCAGCATCAGGAGGAGGCCACAGAGTGGCACAATGACAGAGTGTGGAGGTGGCGGCAGCATCAGGAGTGGCTGGCAATAATAGTACCCGCTGACAATGGTGGGTGTAAGAAGGAGCAGTTGGCAAATGTGTGTCATCAGGTGGGTGACAGCATCAGAATAGTAGCTGAGGCAGGTAGCCAGAAGAAACCGGTCTCTTTTGTCAAGGTTTGGGTGAGGAAGCATGGATGATTTAATCTGATGCATCAAGCATTGGTGGGTGGAAATCCTGGCTGATCCATGCCTGATTTATCTTGACAAAGGTCAGTCTCTCCACATTTTGGGTGGATAGGCAAGTTCTTCTTGGGGTAACTATGGCCCCCGCTGCACTAAACACCTGCTCTTATGCCACACTACTGGCCTGGCAGGAAAGCTTTTCCAGGGCAAACTATGCTAGTTGCGGCCATAAATCCAGTTTGGCTGCCCAGTAGTCAAGCGGATCTTCAATGTAGGGTGGCAGGGAACTGTCCAAGTATGCCACCACCTGCTGGTTCAGGTCCTGCTCCAGGTCTAGCTGCTGCTGGTGTGTAGTTTCTTCACTATGTAGGTGAAGAAAGCTGCTCATCAGCTACTCTAGACTCAGGCTGTTGCTGATAGAGCTGGTACTGCTCCTGCCACCACACCCCTCCCCAGCAGCCATGGCTGTGGAACGTGAGCACAAAGGGCCCCCCGGTCAGACCTGATAGAGGATGGACGATGGCGCAGATAAGCAACGGCCAACTGACTACATAGGATGTCTCTATAGTAGTTCAGTTTGTCCTCCCTCCTGTAAAAAAGACCCCCATTTTGGACTAGTAGCAAGGGTCCAACAAGGTGGAAAGCCAGAAGTCATCCCTCTGCCGAATGGTGACAATTCGGCTGTCACTACGCGGGCAAGTGAGCATCATCGGGCCATTTGTGCAAGTGACCTGGAGGGGCTCCGTGCCTCCATCACCACTGCATACTGGCACGGTGTGTCTGGGTCCTCTGCCTTATCTTCCTCATCACCCTGCAGCTCCTCTGGCTGCTCCTGCTCCTCCTCTCCTGTGACCTGTGTAGAATAACCACCCGTTTCACTACACATTGCTTGTGCTCCAATGTCCTCCTCCTCCTTTTCCAGTTCAACTCCCACCGGGCTCATGTGGCCGTGGGATCTAAGCGCCACGTCTACAGTCCCCTGACCAGCCAGATTTTCCAGTATCTGTTTCAGGACATGAAGCAGTGGAATGACATTGTTCATCCCGTAGTCCTGGCGACTGACAAATAACGTGGCCTCCTCAAAGGGCCTGAGCAAACGGCAGTTGTCACGCATGAGCTGCCACTGGCTGACATTAAAGTAACACAGGGGAGTACTCCTGTCCGCTTGGATCATCAAGAAATCGTTTATGGCCTTTCTCTGTTCGTATAGTCGGTCTACCATATGGAGGGTGGCATTCCAACGGGTGGAAACGTTGCATATCAGCCTATGTTGGGGGATGCCGTTCTGCTGCTGTAGCTCAAGGAGGGTGTGCTTTGCGGTGTACGAGTGGCTGGTGAGTGTCACTGGGTGATGCAGCAGTTGCTGCAGTAGGCTGGAACACCACATCAGAGCCACGGTTCTCCCAGGCCACTTTATAGTGACAGTAAATATGTTGACGCAGGGTTGTGGTGCCAACATTGGCATCCTGGCCACGCTTCCCCTTATGCCCACATATTCTACATATGGCCATGTTCACCTCCTCTGGCGGCTTAAGAAAAAACTGCCACACCGCCGAGTAGGTGATTTTACCCCCAACACTCCGCAACTGACTGACTGCTACCGCTGCTGCCTCCGTGAACCCGTGCACCGCTACTTCCCGGGCAGGTAGGCTCCTGCGAAGCGGGTGCGCTACCCTGGGCACGTTTCACTCCCGACCTCCCACTGCTGCCACCCTGATGACTTCCAACAATGCTAGCGACATGCTGGCTCCGCAGCTGTCTTACCGGCAAGCTGACACCCTCTTCTCCCGATGATGATGAAGCCCCTTCGTCTCCCACCTCTCAAGAGCGATCAGCTACATCATCACCATCGAGTACTGTCTGTACGTCACTGATGTCCTCCTCAACCGTCTCTGAGTCAGGAGCCTGACTGCTTGCAACACCAGCTCCCATGCCACTCTCCTCATCAATACTTGCCCACCTAGTGGAGGAAGCTGCAGATGTCTCCTCCAGATCTTGGCTGGGCAGTAGCTGCTGACTGTCCTCTAGTAGCTCATCCTTGCTGAAAAGTGGAGCCGAGCCCACATCATATAATACTTTTCTGGATGAAGGGAACAGAAAAGGACAGATGCAGGTTGTGGACATGTGAAGGCACAGGGCCTGATCCTGGGCCATGCCAATTAAGCGGCGTGTCAGAGGAACACACCGACTATGGAAGAAGACTATGGAGGTTTTAAGACAAACAATTCTTATACACAATGGTACAGCCCATGGTTCACTGTTAGTGATTCTTCCTTACTTAATACAGGTTCTGGGTTTTAATTAATGTTGAACGAAGCAAAGCATTCTGAAGTTTAGGAAAACTTTGATTGGCAGCAAATCCGATTTTTCTCGCACTTCGTGGTAATGAATCAGTTTGTACCACCCTTTTCTATCCTGCAAAGTCTAGCAAAAATCATATACTGTATGTTGACGTATATATTTTTTACAATGGGACTCAAAGCCACTGTATCATATCTGTTTGAGACATCCATTAACGTATACATTTTTATGTGTACATTAAACGTATGACAAAAACACAATGTGAACCCAGCCTAGCAAACAATTAATGCGTTGCACCCACAGAAATGTATTAAATAAGAAAATCCAGCACCAGGGCTAATTTCTGATAAAATCCTGAAGAGATGAGCATCGGAGCATTTCATGCTGTATCGCTCAGGGCAAGGGCTTTTTGTGTATATTTTTACACTGCTGGGTACAGGCTTCTATATAGCAGTGTTGCCGGTGACATCAAAGGCTCTAATGGGTGGTCTTTAGCGCTGTCCTAGCAGTTTTACAACTGCCCATTAGTGCCAGTGATGTTACCAGGAACACTGCTGTACGTCACCGGATCTAATGAGAAAGCCCTTTCCCTGCGTGATTTAGCACGGGACAAGGGAGAGCATGAGATCATGAAATGCTCTGATGCTCATCTCAGAGGTGCTGAGTGTGGGAAGAAGGTGTTATGACCGGGTTCAACTCTGAACTCGGACAACCCCTTTAAGACCTGCATTTTAGACACTGCGCTGGAGGTGGATCCGCTGAAGCTACGTAGAGTCGCCAGCTTTTACATAACTTCAGCACATCCACCACCGGTCTAAATTACGCCACCTTGCTGGCATAGATTTAGAACATTTTCTAGCCAAAAACAGGCATAGAAAAATGATAAATGAGACGGCCTGGCGGACTACCCCATTCCCTGGCCACGCTACTCCCACTTTTTTAGACATGGTGTGAGTGGGGAAAAGTTGCAGATTGCGGTGCAAATAAACCTTTTGCTGCAACCTGCTACAGATATACGCAGAAAAACTTTTGAACTACATGTTCTTATTCATGCCTTGTAACAGAAATGTATTGAGTCAACAATGTGATGTAATGTGAATGTGATGCTACAGTTGGAACTATTGTGTGATATTCCCTTTCACCTCTATTAAAGCATAACTTATTGTTGGAAAAGTTGTAGGTGTGGAATAATTTAATATGTCACATCAGGTGTTCCTGAATTTGCAACCTTTCACTCAAGAGAAACTTACTTAAAGGGAATGTGTCATCAGAAAATGACCTATTGATTAAATCACATTTTTATGTGTAAGATATTTTTTATATATTGTAAGAATTTTTGATGATGTTATTTTTAATTTTCCATGTCAATATCTATAGTTAAAAAAAAAAAAACTAATTCCTGCAGTTTTTGCACTGGCCACTAATCCTAATAAAAGGCGCCACTTCTTGGTCTGTACCGATCACTTTACTGCAGTTGTACAGTAAATTATCCTAAACCTGCCTGTAATGATAAGGAGATACCACCTCTATGTATAGATAAGACAGTATCCACCATTCACAATAGGTGATTGTCAAAGATTATCTATTCCTTGTACAATGACCTATGCACAGGTCACAGAGCATGCCAAGAAAACTCTCTAAGGCCCCTTTCAGACTAGGGAGTTTCACACTTCGGATTTGCAGTGTGGGTATCAGACAGCTCCCGTCCTGAACCTCCAGCACTGCCAGGGTCGCATGTTATTATATTGATTTTTGATGCTATGTAACCCTTACAGTTCTGGGATGTATTGGATAACACTGACAGCATTATGTCAGTGTTATCTAATACATTCCTGAACTTTAAGGGTTACATAGCATCATAAATCAATATGATGCCGTGCGACCCCGTCAGTGCTGGGAGGTCAGGACGGGAGCTGCTGCATACTCATGCTGCAAGTCCGATGTCTGGAATTCGCTCGTCGGAAAGGAATTCGCTCATCGGAAAGGGCCCTCATAGAAGTCAATAAGGTCCCCTCCTGACCATTGTGTCTATGGCCCATTGCTGTAAAGCAATTTTCTTAATGCTTTCAAAATGTTGAGAACAGCTCAAGCAAGATGGCTGCCTCATAATCATTTTCAGGAAAAATAATTTAAAAAATCTGTAATTAGAAAATAAAAACAGATTAGAAAAAAATATGTGTTATCTGATATTCACTTTCAGATAAAATGTTTGGTGACACATTTCACATTTAAAATCAATTGAAAATTTCCCCCATGCCACTAAATGTTATAAAATAATTATAGTGCTGTACCATCTGTTCATTCCCCACCATCTCCAGTGCTGCAGCTCCAGACCGCCTCTTAGTGTTTGTATACAAAGCTTCAGCAATGAATTAGAGGTAAGTGACGTGTGACCACTGCAGCCAAAAACTGGCCTCAGTGGTCTCATGTCATATATCACTGAGCCCAGTGAGTGTCTGCAGCGGTCACATGCCATCCATTACCAATGTAGCCTTGTGTACAAACACCCAAGGAAAGATCATATCTAGGGAGCTGGTAATGGTAATAGTGGGGAGAAAGACGTGAGTATACATTAGGATGATTATTTATTTTATAAGTGTTAGGTTCCTACACACAAATTTGGTCTGCCATTTTTTATTCACAAAAAAACATACATTGAAACAGGCTGTTGTTTTTTTTTTTTTTTTTGTAGTGGTTTTCTAATCAACTTTGTGAACGCTCCGTGCTCATGCTGCGGAATGCAAATAGTGGTCCACGATGCACAGGCATCATCTGTGCAGCAGATTTGGATCCACTGACTTGAATGGGACTGCGATTCCCAAGATACGGAAAAAGATAGGACAGACTTGAAAGCCGACGGAAGCACTTCATAGTGTTTCAGTGGGCTTCCGTCCATGCCTCAGCACTGAAAAAGATAGGACATGTCCTATCTTTGGCCCAGGGGTGTAGCTAAAGGCTCATGGACCCTGGTGCAAAAGTTAAGCTTGTTTGAATTGACCCAGTCATTTTGCTAAAATATGGCTACTTGGGACTTGCAACGTTACTTATATGTCTTAGAAGAGGTATTTGATAGTATTTCTAAAAACTGTTTGAAGGCTGGAACATGTAGAATCGTAGATGGGTCTGATGAGTATACAACTTGGCATCCAGCTTTCACATGCTCTTGTGTCAAGGGACTGCTGCTTTCATTGATAATTTCTGAATGACAGTCATATCTTTAGGGGGTCTCTTTGTGCCCCTGTTGGTGGAGGTTTTGGAACCCATATTGGGCAGTAATTTATTCATACATTTCTCACTGAAGCTTCAGAGCAGATTTGTCTTTTCCTGCATTTGGCTGATAGATATGAGCTACCTTAGATCTATCAATCAAGTGCAGGAATAACACGTTCGCGTTCATGTCTAGGGGAAATTTGGGGCAGCTTCGCTTGGCATGCTATACATATAAATTTTCATAATATGAGAAAGCTCTACACAGAATTAGTCAACAGGTTTCAATGAATCATGTTTAAGCCTCAAAGAGAATGGTAGACGGTTGCTAAGCAACCAAAGCCACAAATATGATGCCTTCAAAATAGCTAAATAATGATATACAGAGAAACAGTGGATTATAGATACATATTTAGGTAGCAACATATCACCTAGCATTTTGCAATAATTCACTCAGTAGATGCAAACAGCATATGAATAATAAAATTAACCCTTTGTGCACATATAGTAACATTTAAACCTTCTGCCTAATATTGTGTAAATCCCCATCATTCTGCCAAAACATATATGATTGATCATGGAATGGACTCCTTGAGATCACTAGTATTTGTGATATGTTATTTTTTCAGAACATCCCATCATATTTAGATCTGGGAATTTTGTGGTCAACACTTTGAACACTTTTTTATGTCCCTTAAATCATTCCTGAATAAATTTAGCGGTGTAGCAAATCTCATTATCTTGCTGAAAGAGGTCACTGTCATAAAGAAATACTGTTCCCATGAACAGATGTATTTATTCTGCATTTAGGTAGGTGGTACATATCAAAATAACATCCACACTAGGCTTTAGTGAAACAAGCTTCAGATCATAGATCCGAAGTCGATTAGTTCAAAAACTTTGTTTAAAATGCTGCTTCCGTACAGCTTTAAAATGTATTGGCTCAGAGGAGGAAAACTTTGTTTCTAAATAAGCAGATAGGAACACCGAAGTTATTTACCGAAGCATTGCGCTACTTCAGGCGCAGTTCGGGCAAAGTTTTTGAACAAATTGACTTCTGATCTATGATCTGAACCACGGTTCGTTCAAGCCTAATCCACACGAATGCCAGAGTTTTATAATTTTCTCCAAATATTTTAAGTACTTCAGTGTTTAAAACACTTTTAAAGCCTTTTGTGACTGCTATGACAAGAGGAGGCATGAAATGAAGAGTGGTCTGTCATAAAGTAGGTGCGGGTATGCCCCAGAAATACACCAAACTTTTGGCACATGCTTCAGTCAATAGGTGGTGCAACATCCATCCAGACAGTCTAAAGGTGTGCCAGAATTAGCATCCAGTATCAGCCACTGTGATAAATCTGGCAGATATTTAATGGTCTAGTCTTAGTGCGTTCTAACATCTTTTATTTACAGACAATAACGTTATGTAATTTGTGCTATAATTGCTTTTCAGTGGTACTGGCTGAGATCGACTAGCCCTCTCTGAACATCAAAGGTGCTCTAACCCAGTTGACTAACCATCACAATTTGGCAGTATTCAACGTTTTTTGGATCTTTTTGCTTCTCCCTTTACCGATGACAGATGTTGTTGTAATCAATCAAGTTATTCACTTAATTTTTAGTTACAACTGTTATTATATAAAAAATAAAATTGTTAGAAATTTTTGAAAATAAATTAAAGAGATTACTGTTTACATTGATTACTTCCATTGAAATGTAATCAATGTGTGATCTGTGGAGTCAAACCCACCATTAAGTGGAAAAAACTGTGATACAATACAAGCAGTATTACATTAGTGATGATCGGGAGGTGCCATATTCGATTTCGCGATATTTCGCAAATATTCGATTGAATATTCGTCAATATATTCATCGAAATCGAATATTCATCATTCTATATATTGCGAATGTTACGCGAATTTATATTCGCATTGCGAATTAAACATAGAGCTGAGTTCCTAATGGTTGTATTGCTACAGCATAACGAAGAAAACAAAGATGACGAAAAACACGAATTCACGAATATAGCACAATATTTTCAATCTTCGTTATATTCTAGCAATACAACCATTAGGAGCTCAGCTCTAAGTTTAATTTGCGATGCAAACATATACTCGCATTGCGCATTCAACTTAGAGCTGAGTACCTAATGGTTGTATTGCTAGAATATAACGAAGATTGAGAATATAGTGCTATATTCGTTTATTCGTGATTTTCGTCATCTTCGTTATATTCTAGCAATACAACTATTAGGAACTCAGCTTTAAGCTGAATGCACAATGCGAGTATATGTTCGCTTCGCAAATTAAACTTAGAGCTGAGTTCCTAATCATTGTTGCTAGAATATAACGAAGATTGAGAATATAGTGCTATATTCGTGAATTTGTGATATTCGTCATCTTCCTTATATTCTAGCAATGCAGCCATTATGAACCCAGCTCTAAGTTGAATTCGCAATGCGAGTAATTCATGTTATATTAATCGCATTGCGATTACAACTTAGTCAAATTTGTGAGATCATGATTCTCACATCCGACCGTATATTTTAGTGTGGAGGCGTTCCCATGCACACAGGAAGTCGGCAGAAGCGGCAACGGGCATTGACTGGAGCGGACAGGGAGCCAAGAATCCTCCGGACAGGTAAGAACAGCTTTTGGGAAGTGGGAAGACAACCAGAGAGCAGCAAGGATTAACAACTTAAAAAAACAACGAATATTCGAAATAGCGAATATATAGCACTGTATTCATAATATTCGTGAATTAGCGAAGTGCCGATATTCGCAAAAAAATTCGCTATTCGAATATTCGCGCTAAACACTATATTACATGTGTCCATGCTGCTTTGTCTGGAACTGCATGTCAACTCTGTTCACTTGCAGTACCAGGCATAGCCACCACAAAACATTAGCATTAGTGTTGATCGAGCACCAAAGTGCTCAGGTGCTCTGGTGCACGAGTAGAACACTTTGGGATGCTCGGGTGCTCCACAGAGCACCAGAGCACATTGGAAGTTAATAAGAGAACCAGAGCATTAAAACAGGCACCCCCAGCTTTGAAGAGAGCAGGGTGTCTGATTCCCAGAAAAGGTCAGAAATTGATGGAAACACCACTGAAATGGTTCGGGAACAGCATGGGGAGGATGTCTGGGAGCATTTTGGACTCCCAGGTCGCTGCTCGGAACGATGTTGTCCAAGTAGTATGCCACTTTTACAGTCTGACAATAATACGCACAAAACCAAAGATAAAATTGATTTTAGAGGAAAAATTGTTAGAAAACATTCTTTCCTGTATATTTACTTGTATATAAAGTGCAAGTGCTGACAAAAATTACAAGGAAGAGGCACACAGATACAACCTGTATATCACAAAAAGGAGGGCCTCATTTACATTGTGGTACAATTGTTCATGTAGTGGGACCCTAACACTCATAAAGCGTATGCAATAAGTGAAAGGGCTGCCAAAAATTACAAGAAACCGGCACTCCAATACACCCTTTATTACACATAAAGGAGGGCATCATACACACCCTTGAAAAATTATGATTGATGTGCCTGCTGGTGACCCGCAAAAACATTAGGGGCGAAGGCCTGCTGCTGATCTGACCATCTAAAACATTAGCGGTGAGGGTCTGCTGCTGAGCTGACCAACTAAACATTAGGTTAAAGGGCCTGCTGCTTATCTGACCATCTAAAAAATTATGGGTGAGGGTCTGCTGCTGAGCTGACCCTCTAAAACATTAGGGGTGAGGGTCTGCCGCTGAGCTGACCCTCTAAAACATTAGGAGCGAGGGCAGCCTAATAGGCATATTGATATGATGGAGGAAGAGGACGAGAAAAGGAGATTGAACCATATACCCTTTTTTGTGGTGGAAGGGGTGCATGGGAATACAGTGTATTTAAAACACCATAAAAGCCACATTAATAGTGCCTTTCTGTTTAGCCGCTTTCATCTGATGGAGTAGAGAAGTCAGGGGCAATCCAGGCCTTGTTCATTTTGATAAGAGTCAACCTGTCAGCATTTTCAGTTGACAGGTGTATGCACTTATCAATCAGTTATTATGCCCCCAGCAGCACTAAATACCCGCTCTGACAAAACGCTGGCGGCGGGGCAGGCCAGCACCTCCAAGGCATAGAGCGCCAGTTCGTGCCACGTGTCCAGCTTAGACACCCAATAGTTGTAGGGCACAGAGCGATCACTGAGGACACTGACATGGTCTGCCACGTACTCCTTCATCATCTTCAAAAACTTTTCCCTCCGAGTAACACTAGGCCACGCATCAGGGTGAGGCTGCTGGCGGGGTGTCATAAAACTGCCCCAGGCTTTGAAGAGTGTTGCCCTGCCTCTGTTAGAACTGCTGTGTGTTCCTCTCATCTCCCTTCCTCGGTTGCCCAAGGAACTACGTACTCTGCCGCCAGCATTGTCAGCTGGAAATTTTTTGAGTAATATTTCCACAAGGACCTTCTGGTATTGTACCATTTTGCTAGTCCTCTCCACCACAGGAATGAGAGATGAGAAGTTTTCTTTGTAGCGGGGGTCGAGAAGGGTGAACAACCAGTAATTGGCATTGGCCAAAATTTGTATAACGCGAGGGTCACGGGAAAGGCAGCATAACATAAAGTCATCCATGTGTGTCAGAGTCCCAACAAACAAGACTTCGCTGTCCTCATCAGAAGAATGACTCTCAATCTCCTCATCCTCCTCCTCATCTTCTGCCCATCCATGCTGAACAGATAGAATAAACCTGTTATGGGTACTACCCTCTGCTCCTCCTCCTCCTCATCATCCAATTCGCGATGAAAAGACGAACTGAGGGTGATCTGGCTATCACCCTATGTACTGTCTGCCCCCATTTCCACCTCTTGCACATGCAAAGCGTCTGCATTCATTCTGAGCAGGAAGCGTTTCAGTAGACACAGAAGTGGGATGGTTATGCTGATAATAGCGGCATCGCCAATCACCATTTGTGTTGATTCCTCAAAGTTGTGTCAAACCTCACAGAGGTCAGACATCCATGCCCACTCATCGCTTGTGAAGAGCGGAAGCTGACTGGAAAGGCGACGATCATGTTGCAGTTGGGATTCCACTACTGCCCTCTGCTGCTCACAAAGCCTGGCCAACATGTGAAACGTGGAGTTCCAGCACGTGCTCACGTCACACAACAGTTGGTGAGCTGGCAATTGCAAGCGCTGCTGCAGCGTTGCCAGACCAGCGGAAGCTGTCGATGACTTGCAGAAATAGGCACACACACGACGCACCTTCACTAGTAACTCAGGCAAATTGGGGTAGATTTTGAGAAACCGCTGAACCACTAGGTTGAACATGTAGGCTAGGCATGGTATGTATGTGAGCTTGCTGAGCTCCAAAGCTGCCACCAAGTTACGACCATTATCAGACACAACCATGTCTGGTTGCAGATTGAGTGGCGAGTCTTGTACCTTATCCTCTGCCACATCTCTGCGGCGGTGTGCTGTTTGTCACCTGATTTGATCAGTTTAAGCACGGCCTGTTGACGCTTCCCCACTGCAGTGCTACACTGCTTCCAGCTACTGACTGATGGCTGACTGGTGCTGCAAGATGATACTTCAGAGGTGGAAGTGGAGGAGGAGAAGGGGGGGTTGCAGCCACTAACGTAGGTGGCGGTGGAAACCCTGATGAAAGTAGGGCCCGCAATCCTTGGCATCAGTAGCACCTGTGCCATCCCAGGGTACAACTTGCTCCCAGCCTCCACAACGTTCACCCAGTGTGCCGTAAGGGAAATGTAGCATCCCTGGCCAAAAGCACTTGTCCATGTGTCAGTTGTTATGTGGACCTTCCCAATAACTGCGTTGGTTAGGGCAGAGGACACATACTGGTGTAAGACTGGGACTGCACACTAGTGATGAGCGGCAGGGGTAATATTCGAATTTGCAATATTTCAAGAATATGTGGTAGAATATTCATCATATATTCGCGAATTTTCGTATTCGAGATTTTTCTCTTAAATGGAAAAAATTGGCAATGTAAAAATAGCATAATGCGCATTCGTAATGCGAAATACAGGAGTGGGTCTCTTTGGCTACATTTTTCAAGCTGATTTTAGCTGAGTTTTCTGAGTTTATCCTGAGACTGGAGAAAATGGTTGGCACAGCAGAAATTTACAATAGCTTTATTTGCAGAAAGAGTGCTCCAATATATTCGTGATTGAATAAATTAGAATATTTTTTAGCACTACGTGCAACTTCACATTTTAGCGGGTCTGACTACATATTACTGATTGGTGCACTAAGTATTGTTGTGAACTTGACATTGCTGCCTTCTCATTGGCCCAGAAGCAAGAAGCAGGGAGGAATCAAGTGTTCAGATGGAATAAAATGACGAATATTCAAAATTATGAATATATAGCACTATCTTCTAAATATTCGCCAATTCTCAAAGTTGCGATATTCGCGAATTAAATTCGCTATTCAAATATTCGGGCTCAACACTACTGCACACCGTGAAAAATATTGCCAACTGGGGACAGAGTAACGCGGGACGGCCGCTGCCATCAGGCTGCGGAATGCCTTAGTTTTCCCTCCCCTGCTTATTTTGGTACGGCACAGGTTGCAAATGACAATTCTTTTATCGTCTGCACTTTCCTCAAAAAAACGCCAGACTGCGGAACACCTACCCCTTGGCAAGTGAAATTGCTGCAAGAGGATGCTCCGGGTAACAGTTGCGGGCCTGTTTGATGTGGCCCACCTTCTCCCTTTTGCCACCCCACTGCCTCTTCCAGCCTGTTGCGGTGCTGCGGATCCCTCTCTCTTTGTACTGCTGTCCTCGCTTGGCTTGCCACCTTCCCAGGTTGGGTCAGTGATTTAATCGTCCACCACCTCCTCTTCCACTTCCTCACTCTGGTCATCCACCTGACCTGTTGACCTAACAAGAACCTTACTTATTGTCAACTGTGTCTCATCCTCTTTATCAACCTCTTGAGACACTAATTGCCGTTGACTCATTGGCAACTGTGTCTCATCATCATCATCCACCTCTAGAACCACTATTTGCCATTCCCCACCATCATCTTCTTCTGACTGTGGATGCTCAAGAGTTTGGGAATCAGTGTTTGGTGAGAGGCCCAAATCAAGGAATGCCAATGAAAAGAGCTCCTTGGAATATCAAAGTGTTGGATCACTTGTTTGCCAAAACTCTACATGGTAGGAGGAAGGAAGATCAGGGTGAGAATTCTGTTGACCAGACTCTTGCCTACTGAGACTGGACTTTGTGACAGACAGGGAGGTGCTTAACCGACTGGAAGCATTATCTGCTGCAATCCAACCGACCAGCTAGTCGCACTGGTGTGACTTTGAGAGTGGTATCCTGCGATGCCCTGCAAACTGGGACATGAAGCTAGGTATCTTGGATGAGTGTGTTTCTTGTGCTCTGGAAGCAGGCACTGTTTCACCGCGTCTAGGGCCACGGCCTCTGCGTGCACCATCAGCAGATTGGCCACTTCCCTGTCCCTTACTCCTCGTTTTGAGCATATTAAATGGTATATACAGTTGTGTTCAAAATTATTCAACCCCCACTGAAATTGAGTATTTTGGCCAGTTTGACATTGATTTTTATCATTTCAGTCATCGTGTTTACAATTAAATCAAAGAGGCACTTGTAAGTCAGACAAATATAACATAACATTTCTAATGAAATAACCACAAATGTCTTTTCTGTGCTCACATCATTATCAGTTTTATTCAACCCCCAAGTGACATTCAATCTTAGTACTTAGTACAACATCCTTTTCCAGTTCTAACAGCTTTTAAACGTGAATAGTGATGAGCGGCAGGTGCCATATTCGATTTCGACGAAATTCGCGAATATTCGAATGAATATTCGTTTCATATTCGTCGAAATCAAATATTCGTCATTATTCTAGTTACCGCGATTAATATGCGATTTAAATAATCGCGTATTGCGATTTTAACTTAAGGCTACTTTCCTATTGGTTTCATATCTAGAATTATAGCGAAGATGATGAATATGACGAATGTATTCATCATATTCCTCAAAACGAAGATAACGAACTATTCTACATCTTCGTTTTAGCAACCTATTCGTCAACTTCGCTAATTCTAGCAATCAAATAGAAAGGTTGACTATAGAGACAACTGTGTTTAATTCGCTATGCGATTATTTATATATTTTTTTTAATAAATAGAATAATTATAATAATTATATCAAGTAATATAATTATTCTATTAAAAAAAATAATAATCGCATAGCGAATTTAACACAGCTGTCTCTATAGTCAACCTTCCTATTTGATTGCTAGAATTAGCGAGGTTGACGAATAGGTTGCTAAAACGAAGATGTAGAATACTGCTATCTTCGTTTTGAGGAATATGACGAATACATTCGTCATATTCGCTATTCGCTAATTCTACCAAGCCAACCATAAAGTTCCTTGCTCATGGAGCTTCCCCATCACCATGGGAACGTCTCCATATACTAAAAATGTACTGTCGGATTTGAGGAATTACGTTGAAATCGCAATGCGATTAATTCAAGTTATATTAATCGCATTGCGATTTCAACTTAGAGCTGGGTTTATAATGGGTCAGCTTGCTAGAATGAACGAAGTTAACGAATATGGAATATAGCAGCACTGCTAAGTTGAATTCGCAATGCGATTAATTTAACTTGAAGTAATCGCATTGCGATTTCAACTTAGCACTGCTAGTGCTATATTCCATATTCGTTAATTCTAGCCTATGTAAGATAGCAGTGCTAAGTTGTAATCGCAATGCGATTAATATAACTTAAATTAATCGCATTGCGATTTCAACGTAATTCCTCAAATCCGACAGTACATTTTAGTATATGGAGATGTTCCCATGGTTGGGGACGCTCCATGAGCACGGAAGTCGGCAGAAGCGGCAATGGGCACTGACTAGAGCAGCCAGGAAGCCAGGAATCCTCAGGACAGGTAAGAACTACGGTTGGGAAGTGGGAAAGAAAAAAATATAACAAAAAAAAAAAACGAATATTTGAAATAGCGAATTTATAGCGCTGTATTCGAAATATTCGCGAATTAGCGAAGTGCCGATATTCGCTAAAAAAATTCGCTATTCGAATATTCGCGCTCAACACTAAACGTGAAGCATAGCTTGACACAAGTGTCTTGCAGCGATCTACGGGTATCTTCGCCCATTCTTCATGGGCAAAAGCCTCCAGTTCAGTCACATTCTTAGGCTTGCACGCTGCAGCTGCTTTCTTTAAGTCCCACCAGAGGTTCTCAATCGGATTTAGGTCTGGTGACTGCGATGGCCACTTCAAAATGTTCCAGCCTTTAATCTGCAACCATGCTCTAGTGGACTTGGAGGTATGCTTGGGATCATTGTCTTGTTGAAAGGTCCAACGTCTCCCAAGCCTCAGGTTTGTGACGGACTGCATCACATTTTCATCCAATATCTCCTGGTACTGAAGAGAATTCATGGTACCTTGCACACGCTGAAGCTTCCCTGTACCTGTAGAAGCAAAACAACCCCAAAGCATGATTGACCCCCCGCCATGCTTCACAGTAGGCAAGGTGTTCTTTTCTTCATAGGCCTTGTTCTTCCTCCTCCAAACATAGCGTTGATCTATGGGCCCAAACAGTTCTAATTTTGGTTCATCAGTCCACAGAACACTATCCCAAAACTTTTGTGGTTTGTCCACATGACTTTTGGCATACTGCAGTCGACTCTGCTTATTCTTTGGAGACAGCAAGGGGGTGCGCCTGGGAGTTCTGGCATGGAGGCCTTCATTACGCAGTGTGCGCCTTATTGTCTGAGCTTAAACTTCCGTACCCACATCTGACAAATCTTTTTTCAGTTCCTCAGCAGTCACACGGGGACTTTTCTCCACTTTGCGCTTCAGATAACATACAGCAGTTGAAATCAGCATCTTCTTTCTGCCACGACCAGGTAGCGTTTCAACAGTGCTCTTTGCCTTGAATTTGCGAATGATGCTTCCTATGGTGTCTCTTAGTATTTTTAACATATTTGCAATCTTCTTATAGCCATTGCCCTTCCTGTGAAGAGAAATCACCTCTTCTCTTGTCTTTCTGGACTATTCTCTTGACTTCACCATGTTTGTGAACACACCAGTAAATGCCTAGAAGGAGCTGAGTATCACAGTCATTTTAAATCTGCCAAATTGGTGTTTATTATGCTTGATTGCTGCTCCTTGACATCCAATAGGTGTTTTCAATACCTGATCGAAAACACTTGAATGAACCTCTGTTCTTAAGAGTGGTAGTCTTTAAGGGGTTGAATAATTGTGTCAATGAAGAAATCACAAAAAAAAATTTAATACTGTATTACAAAAACAATTGATGTCATTTTAGTTGTATTTGGTTCTTTAAAAAGTCCTTGTAAGTAGTGTTGAGCGAACAGTTCGAGAATAGTTCGGGTTCGTACCGAATTTTGGGGTGTCCGTGACACGGACCCGAAGCCGGACATTTTCAAAAATCGTTAATTTCTAACGATAATTTGTTTTCCCTTAGTCCTAACAGCAGCACAGATGGGTTTAACCACCCCCCGTGGACTGGCAGGACCGGCGGAATGTTTAATGAGCCCAAGACTAATAACTCAATTTAACAATTAAGTATCTCCTTAAAAGGAGGAAGTCAACCCCCAGCCCACTGTGTTTATAGCAAGAAAAAAACTAGACTTACTAGGGTGGGAAATTTGTGTGCTGCTGTTAGGACTAAGGGAAAACAAATTATCGTTAGAAATTAACGATTCCCTTACGTCCTACCAGCAGCACAGATGGGGAGATAGCAAGAAAAAACCCCTAAGGAGGGCCTTCCTGCCTGGCAGAACTAAGAAAAGTCTGCCCAGAGGCCGAAAACTCAGCTAGACTGGCATCTAGTCTATAATGGGAGATGAATGTCGATTCAGAGCTCCAGGAGGCAGCTTTGCAAATCATGTTGAGAGGCAGAAGACTCCTCTCGGCAAAATAAGTAGCCACAACTCTAGTAGAGTGGGCCTTCACGAATCCCGGAGGGTCCAGAGATTGTGGAAACAAAGGATTCCTTAATAGCCTCCTCAATCCACCGACTGATGGAAGGTTTGGATGCCTTATAGCCTTTAAACTTACCGGCAACAGGATTAGCAGATTCTCATCTTTCCTGAACTCCTTGATCTATCCACATAGATCCGGAGACATCTCGAGACGTCCAGAGGATGTCTAGCAGGTTCCTAGGAGGAGGTGGTAGATGTCGACAGAACCGGGAGGAATATTACCTGGTTGATGTTCTGGAAGGAAGGAACTTTAGGCCTACAATACGGGAGGAATCTAAGAAGGTCCCGGTCATGTAAGAATAGGGCTCATGTGCTGAGAGAGCTTGAAGCTCAGAGACCCTCTTGGCCAAAGTCACTGCAAGGAAAAACACAAACTTCCAAGTGACGAACTTGATGTCCACCTCCTCTAACGGTTCAAAGGGGGGAGATGCTAACCCCCTGAGAACTACTGAAAACCCATTGAAAAAAGGGGTCTCAGTACTGTAGGCTTTAATCTTTCAGCTCCTTTAAGGAACCGTTTGATCAGCGGGTCCTGAGAAAAAGCCTGTTAAGGCAAGCTGAGATGGCTGAAACTTGAATCTTCAGAGTAAAAGGGCAAGGCCTCTATCAAGGCCGTTTTGCAGGAACTGAAGGATAGCGGAGAGGGGTGGATCTGCAGACGCCTCCTCAGTTGAGGTACAACAGGATGAGAATATCCTCATAATACAAGAGTAGGCTCTCTTGGTAGGGTCCGCTCTAGAATGAGACAGCGTTCTCAGGACCGACTCTGAAAGCCCTTCAATTCTGGGAAGGGACTGATCAACCTCCAGGCTGTCAGGTTGAATCTGTGCAGATCTGAGCAGAGGTGAGTGTCCCACGACACCAGGGTCTGCTGTGGGGGGAGCCTCCAATATTGTCCTCGACTCAACTGGGTGAGCTAGGTAAACCAGGATCTCTTCGGCCAAAACAGTATGATGGCTATCACCGAGGCCTGATCCTGACGGATTTTCATCAATACCCTCGGTATCATGGAAAAGGGAAGGAAGATGTAAGCCAGCCTGAACCTCCAGGATATTGACAGAGCGCCTAATGCCAGGGGTTGTCCTCCCTGTAGAGGGAGCAGAACCTCTCCACCTTGGCATTGAACCTTGTTGCCATGAGATCCACCTCTGGCATACCCACTTGAGGACTATCTGCTTGATTCTCCGGATGTAAAGACCACTCTACCGACGGGAAGACCGCGGCTCAGCCGCTATCATATTGAGGGAGCCATGGATGTGGATCGCAGATAAGTGGGAAGGTACAACTCTGTCTAATCCAGAATCACCCCGATCTCTGACAAGAGGGGAAGTGATCTTGTGCCTCCCTGCTGGTTGATGTAAGTACCGCAGTCACATTGTCTGACTGACTTTCACCGCTTGCCCCGGATCTGAGGGGCTATGAAGGAGGGCTAGCCGGATAGCCTGAATCTCGCGGAGATTGGATGAAAGAAGCCACTCCTGAGGAAACCAGGTCCCGTGAACTGGAGTGTCGTCTCAGGTGAGCGTCCCAGCCTACTTAGGACGCATCCGTAGTCAATATGACCCAGACTGGCTGGGTCATAGACTTCCTGTCTAAAAGATGGCACCACCATCTGAGGGAATACCGAGTTTGCCAAGTCAGGGAGCACAGGGAGTTTAGCCCAGCAGGGCTGCCATTCCATTAGGAGAGGACCTCCGACTGTAGAGGACGGAGGTGCCATAGAGCCCAAGGGACTGCTTCCGCAGACGCTGACATGAGCCCCAACATCTTCATGAGAGTCCGGATTGGAACTCGCCGGGAAAGGAACTTGCCGTGTTCTGAACCCGGAATCTTCTTTCTGGAGTCAACTGGAGCGACATCCCAGTGGAGTCGGTTATGAAGCCTAGATATCTTACTGAAGTCGACGGGCTCACGTTCGACTTCTACCAGCTGATGATCCAACCTAGGTGGAACAGAAAGGAGATTGTTACCTGAAGAAGTTGGGTTAGGACCGCTAGAGCAGAGGCTTTCAAAGCCAGTCGTCCAGATAAGGAATGATGGTCAGTCCTTGAAGCCTCAAAGCCGCCACCACAGAACCACCACCTTGGTAAAAGTGTGAGGGGCAGAAGAAATGCCAAAGAGAAGGGCAACAGAAGATGCTTGACGACACCGGACACCTGGACCGTGATCCTGATATACTTCCTGGAACCAGGATGGATCGGGATGTGCAGATATGCATTCTTGAGGTCCAGGGTTGCCATCACGTCTCCAGGATTGACGACGTGAACTACTGACCTGATGGTTTCTACACGAAACTTCACCTTCCTTATAAATCGATTGAAATATCTCAGATCGATAATCATCCGGAGATCTCCTGAAGCCTTGGGAACCAGAAAACTGGTGAATAGATCCCTAGGCCCCGTTCTCCTGCCGGAACCTCCTCCAGAGCCCTTTGCAAATGTAGTCCTGAATGTAGGCCTCTAGGATCGCCTCCTTGGCAGCTTGTAGAAGGTTGATCTTGACAAACCTGTCCAGTGGAAAAGAGGTGTTGTTGACTAAATAACCATTGAAAATGATATTCAGGACCCAGGGATCCGAGATCTCTTGGATCCATTCTTCTCAGAAGTGGGAGAGACGACTCCCGAGGGGTACATGAAGCTTATTGGCAGGAGTAACGGGAATTAAGCAAGAGCCTCGAAGAGGCCCGTAGTCAGGAGGTGGATTTTTCATCCTTGGCTCCTCCAAATGGAATATGGGCCGCTGATCTCAGGGCCATGCTATATATAGGCTCCTGACATTATTTGATAGTATTGTTACAGAGTGCCAAAGGCACACTTGGTCTCCCATGAGCCACAGACCTGCTGCTTAGCTTCAAGAGCAAGGATCTGTGTTTGGCCTCATACCCAGGACTTGCTTTGCTAGCGGGAAGCTCCCTCGCTAGCTTCAACTGGGGCTGTGCGGTATCGCACAAGAAGTCCGTAGCCAGGTTGATGGTCTTGAAAGCATCTGGTTCAAACCTCTGGTTCACATCAACTTGAATTTGATCCAGGCGAGATCGGATGAACGTAGAGACTTCAAAAAGCCGCTATGGCTGTGGAAGCGGAAGCCGCAGCTGCCGTAACACCCCGTCTTAGTGTGCACTCTGCAAGGGGTCCTGCAGCTAGACCCATCGTCTGCAGGAACCAGAGTGCGCTTGGACAACTTGGCAATAGCCATGTCCACCTTGGGAATGGATCCCCACGAATCCACCAAGGGTTAAGCCATCGGAAACATGGATTTAAACTTCTTTGTTAAAACCGGACCTTTTCCAGGTTTTTTCCACTCTATATCATGACAGAGAGGAGGGTCTCATCCGCTTTGAAGACACGATGTGCCCGAGTAGCGGGAACGGGAGGCTCCCCGAGTCAACATCATGGTCCCCGACCTGATGGACTTGAGCAACTTCTGTGTCTTTCCAGGGAGAAAACACAACGTCAGCTCCTCCTCATCCGAGGAGGAAGAAACTAAGGAGACCAAGAAGGTCTCTCTACCGGGACAGAGGTCTCCATAGTGGCCTGGGCACGAATAGGAAGCCTTTCCATCCAGCAGGCCTATGACTCCTTTAACAGAGCCATTGATACATATCCTGCAACATAGGTTCACTAGAGGTCAGAAACCTCTAACCGCAGCTGTAACCCCAGGTGTAGGTTAAGTCAACACACCCAGGGATTCCCAACCGGTCTCCCAAGCTGGTCTTAGCCCAGCCTAAAGCTGCTTAGCTTCTGCGATCTTACGAGTGCAGGTATGATCAGCTTACAACAACCGTTGACTGCTGCAATGGTAGCAGGATAGATGCTTCCTCTTGGAATCCACTTTCCTGCCTTCCGAATCCCACGGAGGAGACATCACTGCGGGAAAAAAGGGACAAATAAAACATTTGTAAACCACCTATCTACGCAGGGAAAGGAAGAAAACAGACCGGAGGCAGCTGAGGAAAAAACACCACAAGTGGAACAACACCAATTTTAGGACTCTGGGAGCTAGCTGAAAAAGCATATGTAGCCAGAGACTGAACTGGAGCACACAGCCTCCCAAAATAGGGAAGGGAGGGATAGCCAATCCACCCTTCCCCAGTAAATCCTCCACAGGAAGATGCATAAAAAATCGCATCTATGAAAAATCGTGCCCGTGAAAAATCACGGCCGGATTACCCGGAGGTGATGCAAAGGAGAGTCCCCGCGTCACCTCCGGAAGATGGCGGCGCACAGGGACCGGGAATCCTGGACCAAGGACGCCGACAAAATACCCCAGCCAGGCGCAACTGCGCGGCGCCGGCAGCAAATAAGCTGCCGGCCAAACTGACAAGGTACCTAGGAAAAAAGGCAACGCCGCTACTCCAAACGAAAAGAAGGCTCCCGCACTTTCCATAAGAAAGGGGGAACAAACCGCCTAGTCCACCTGTCCAGGAGGACAGAAAAAAACACAGTGGGCTGGGGGTTGACTTCCTCCTTTTAAGGAGATACTTAATTGTTAAATTGAGTTATTAGTCTTGGGCTCATTATACATTCCGCCGGTCCTGCCAGTCCACGGGGGGTGGTTAACCCCATCTGTGCTGCTGGTAGGACGTAAGGGAATGTTCGGGTTCGGGTCCGGTGTTCGTCGATTTCTTCCCGCTTTCTGAAGGGCTGCACAGCAGCCAATCAGTTAGCATTTTACTTCTTGCCCTAAGAGCCCATCACAGCCATGCCTACTAATGGCATGGCTGTGATTGGCCAAGTGCAGCATGTGACCCAGCCTCTATTTAAGCTGGAGTCACGTAGCGCCGCACGTCACACTGCTCTGATTAGTGTAGGAAGAGGACGCAGCTTCTATCAGGGCGAGATTAGGCAGGTTAAAGTCAGCAACAGCACCTAATGAACGGATCAATTTACAGCTGAGAATCATTGAACTTCTGCTAGTTACTTGCTCGCTGGTTTTTAGGCTGCACAGAGCGTTTTTCTGTCACTTATTTTCTGGGTTGATCGGCGGCCATTTTGTGACTTGTGGTGCGCCAGAAGAAGCTGCCACCAAGTCCATCAATCCATCAATACTATTTTTTTTTTGCTATATCTCTACATCAGGGGCTTGGCAGTGCTAATTGTCACCCCTAGAAACTCAGGAAAGAAATTTCTATATTTTATTAAGGGGTTAAATACAATTGCCCAAATACCAATCCCCTAAATCTGGTGTTCCAGCTTTGGCTAGACAAGTATAATACTGTCTGCTGTCTGGCAAAGGATAGATTATTTTCTGGGGTTAAATTCAATTGCCAAAATAGCAATACCATAAATCAGTGGTTTCAGCTGTGGCTGGCAAAATAGAATAGTGTCCGAGGTAACGCACACACGTACAGACGCACGTACACGATTCTTGAATAGTTGTATTATCGCGATAATAAAACTAACAGTGTAAAGTTGACTGTATTGCTCTAAGTTATATTCAAGCATCTAATGTAACTTCTATTACAGCACACCAATACTAAAACTGACTAAGAGACAGCTTTAAGTTCTATTCGAACGCGATTGCAACTTTGGAACTTAAAGTGGTGTACGATTTTAAAAGTTGAGTACTAAAAGTTGGAATCGCAATGCGATTCTTATGTATTTAGCAACGCATTACGATTACAACTTTGAGCTACCGATCACCATGGAATGCCTCCTCCAGTAGAATGTACTGTCGGATGTGAGAATTAAGTTGAAATCGCAATGCGATTATTATATATCTAGCTTAATCGCATTGACGTTCAACTTAGCATTGCTAAGCAACTCCATTCATATTCGCTAACTTACTGACCCAGTAAGTTAACGATATGGATGGAATTATTTAGCAATGCTAAGTTGAAATCGCAATGCGATTAAGCAAATATATAAGAATCGCATTGCGATTTCAACTTAATTCTCAGATCCGACAGTACATTCTACTGGAGGAGGCGTTCCCATGGTGATCGTTAGCTCAAAGTTGTAATCGCAATGCGTTTATTGCGGTATATTATCCCTCTGGGTGTCTTTTACAGCCTTTTTAGTGCCCAAAAGTTCGGGTCCCCATTGACTTCTATGGGGTTCGGGTTCGGGATGAAGTTCGGGTTGAGTTCGGATCACGAACCCGGACATTTTCCGGAAGTTCGGCCGAACCTCTCGAACCCGAACATCCAGGTGTTCGCTCATCTCTACTTGTAAGATTTCATTCTGAACACAATTACAAATGTACACAAAATTCCCTAAAACCCTTTACAGCATTGGGGGTTGAATAATTTTGAACACAACTGTATGCTTGCAAGTATGTCACATATACAGTAGCACAGGTTTTGTAAGTGTATGCACAAATAAATTACACTGAATGTCACAGATATTTAGGATGTGCAAATGCTATACAGGTGATGTAGTGCAGGTAATGTCGCTGTCACCAGCGGCTAGGAAAAAATTACATTGAATGTCACAGATATTTAGGATGCGCAAACGTTATACAGGAGATGTAGTGCAGGTAATGTTGCTGTCACTGGCAGCTTAGGCCCCTTTCACATCTGCGTTTTTGTTTTCCGTCCTAGAGTTCCGTAATCGGGGCTCTAGGATGGAAAGATACTGATCAGGATAATCCTAATGAAATTCTGAATGGAGAGAAATCCATTCAGGATGCATCAGCGTGTCTTCCGTTCAGTATGTGAAAGTTTTTTGGACATTGACAAAACCGCAGCATGCTGCGGATTTGTCTCTGTCCAAAAATCCAGAAGACATAGTGTTACACCGGATCCGGAATTAATGCCTATTGAAGTGCATTAATCCGGAATTAAGCTACACGTCTTTTCGGCGCATCGCCGGATCTGACGTTTAGCTCTGCGCATGCCCAGCAGCAGTTTCAATCGGGGCCCCAGTGTAAGCTGGGGCTCCGATCGGTTACTACGGCAGCCAGGACTCTACTGAATCTACAGCGATATTTGGTCGGGCCTAATGCCATTCTAAGGATGGTAAGGCCTGAGCAAGTACAGGCGCTAGTCGATTGAGTGGCTGACAGTGGATCCAGCACGTTCACATTATCTCCCACCCAGTCTTCTGCAGAAAGTGCACAGGTAGCGCCTGAAACCCATGCCCATCAGTCTGTCATATCACCCACATGCATATCAGGGAACCTGTCTGAGTCTCAAGTCATGCAGCAGTCTCCTATGCTGTTTGAAAAATCTGCTGGCAAGGTTTCCCAAGGGCATCCACCTAGCCCTTCCCCAGGGGTGGAAGACATAGAACGCACTGACGCACAACCACTTATGTTTTCTGATGAGGACATGGGAATACCACCTTAGCCGAGTCAGCACGTCTCTGATGATGACGAAACACAGGTGACAAGTAACTGCTGCGTCTTTCCGCAGTGTGCAGACTGAAAAGGAAGTTAGGGAGGAAGACTGGGTGGAAGACGATGCAGGGGACGATGAGGTCCTAGACCCCACATGGAATGAAGATCGTGCCACTGACTTTCAGAGTTCAGAGGAAGAGGCAGTGGTGAGACCGAGCCAACAGCGTAGCAAAAGAGGGAGCAGGGTGCAAAAGCAGAGCAGCCATGGCCAAGACAGTTCGCCTGCTACTGGCCACCGCCACCAGGGACCCAGCACACTAAAGGCAGCTTCAAGGAGTTCCCTGGCATGGCACTTCTTCACACAATGTGCTGATGATAATACCCGAGTGGTTTGCACGCTGTGCCATCAGAGCCTGAAGCGAGGCATTAACATTCTAAACCTTAGCACAACCTGCATGACCAGGCATCTACATGCGAGACACGGGCTGCATTGGTTTAAGCACCTTCAAAACCAAGAAAGGGCTCAGGCCCCTCCTGCTCCCTCTTCTGCTGCTGCCTTGGCCTCTTCCTCCGCCTCTGGAGGAACGTTGGCACCTGCCACCCAGCAAACAGAGCCACCAACACCACCACCTTCGTCACCAATCATCTCCACCTCGTCACACAGAAGCGTTCAGCTCTCCATCTCACAAACCTTGATAATTTTGTCAGGGGCCTATATTTCGTTTAATCGCTTGCTGCAATGGTGTTAGACATTAAACTCTATTTACTGTCAAATTACCTCGCCATTGTCTGGTTGTCAGGGGCCTATATTTTGTTTCATTGCCTGCTTTATTAGTGAGAGACATTAAACTCTTTTTACTGTCAAATGACCTCTACATTGTCTGGTTGTCAGAGGCCTATATTTTGTTTTATCGCCTGCTGTATTGGTAGGAGATATTAAACTCTTTTTACTGTCAAATGACCGCCCCATTGTCTGGTTGTCAGGGGCCTTTATTTCTCTTAATCGCTTGCTGCATTGGTGGGAGACATTAAACTCTTTTTACTGTCAAATGACCTCCCCATTGTCTTGTTGTCAGGGGCCTACATTTTGTTTCATCGCCTGCTGTATTGGTGGGAGACATTAAACTCTTTATGCTGTCAAATGACCTCTACATTTTCTGGTTGTCAGAGGCCTATATTTCGTTTAATCGCATGCTGCATTGGTGGAAAACATTAAACTCTTTTTACTGTTAAATGACCATGAACGCCCCATTGTCTGGTTGTCAGGGGCCTATATTTCATTTAATTGCTTGCTGCATTAGTGGGAGACATTAAACTCTTTTTACTGTCAAATGACCTCCCCATTGTCTGGTTGTCAGGGGCCTATATTTAGTTTCATTGCCTGCTGTATTAGTGGGAGACATTAACCTCTTTTTACTTTTTGATAATGGCCTGTTCCATTGCAGGTTGACCTGAGGGCTGTGTTGCTGTTATGGGACTGCTCTCCTCTTTGCGGGTGCCATGGTCCTGAATTAGTGAATGAGGCCTGTGGCACTACTGGGTGAAATCAATACTGTTTCGGCATGATTATAACTCTCCTCTTTGTGGGTGCCATGGGTCTAAATCTGTGAATGAGGCCTGTGGCATTGCTGGGTGAAATCAATACTGTCTTGGCATGATTTTAACTCTCCTCTTTGTGGGTCCCGTGGGCCTGAATGTTTGAATGAGACCTGTGGCCCTGCAGGCAGATATGATTCCTTCTTGGCTGTGATGACAACTTTAATTCCCATGTATGGTTGCCATGGCCCTGAGTCTGTGAATGAGGCCTGTGGCACTGCAGGCAGACATAAATCCTTTTTGGCTGTGATGAGAACTTCATCTCCCATAGCATTCCCTCCTGATGCCACCCCAGCCTCCTATTCCACCTCCTCCTCCAAGTTGCCAATTGATATGGGTTCATTTTTATTTATTTTATTTGATTTAATTTTAAGTCATTTCCCTATGCACATTTGTTTGCAGGGGATTTAGCTACATTTTGATGACTTTTGCATCCTTCTAGCCCTTTCTAGGGCTATTTTACAGCCTTTTTAGTGCCCAAAAGTTTGGGTCCCCATTGACTTCAAATGGTCTCGAGTTCGGGGTCAAGTTCGTTTTGAGTTCGGATCCCGAACCCGAACATTTTCTTGAAGTTCAGCCGAACTTCTCAAACCCGAGCATTCAGGTGTCTGCTCAACTCTACTAATAATATATATTGCAGCCAGATAAAACAATAGTCCTTAAAAGGACTTTTGCATCTCTAACACCTTTCAAAACTAAACCCTGCCTAAAAAAAAACAATTCCTGTCCCTACACTATCTGTCCCATCTGTTGCAGCTCGCCCTGACTAAGACTGAGCTGAACCACTTGTCATCGGGTGCTATATAGCACCCGTGACCCGATGCCGCGTTACGGCCAGCCAATCACTGTAATGCCAGTAACCAACATGGCTACGGCATTACAGTGAGTGCCAGTTTTTACCCGCACGTTTATTGGCTGTGCAGTCAAAATGCACAGTCAAAATGGTGTTCGGCCGAGCATGCTCACCCAACTCAGATTAGCATTACAGTGTCCCTACTTATCAGTTAGGGTCCTGGAGGTAGGATTCCTAATCATCACAAATGAATGATTTAACCTTCTGTTACAATAACTGTAAAGGGTATGCTTTCCTTAGCAACTGTTATCATTGCTCCAATGCATCTAAAGTGAATCGACTATTGAAATAGTCTTGATTTCTACCATTTTCTTTTGGTGTGGTTCTGTCTCCATGATTACAGACTACAAGAAAGCTTTGTGTAGTCTGATCTTTCCACCTGTCTCCTACTTTTTGTTGACCGACTGATTAAATATTAGGGTACTTTCACACTAGCGTTTTTCTTTTCCAGCATTGAGTTCCATCATGAGGGCTCAATACTGGAAAAAAAAGCTTCAGTTTTATCCTAATGCATTCTAAATGGATAGTAATCCGTTCAGGATGCATCAGTATGTCTTTAGTTCAGTCACTGTATGGTGTTTTGGACAGAGAAAATACCGCAGTATGCTGGGGTTTTAGCTCCGTCCAAAGTGCCAGAACACTTGCCGTAATGCCGGATCCGGCATTATTTTCCATAGGAATGTATTAGTGCCGCATCCGGCATTAACCACTACCCTACCGCCTAACGCAGGGATGCGTCCTGCGGGCAGGAGGGTTATTCCTCATTGACGCGCCGATGCGCCCTAAAGCGTGAGAAGAAGGGCATTTTTACGCATTTGGATTCCAAACTACTTCTCACGCTTTAGGACACCTAAAATGCCAGTGCAGTATAAATACCCCACATGTGACCCCATTTTAGAAAGAAGACACCCCAAGGTATTCCGTGAGGGGTATGGTGAGTTCATGTTAAATTTTATTTTTTGTCACAAGTTAGTGGAATATGAGACTTTGTAAGAAAAAAAAAAAAAGTCAATTTCCGCTAACTTGTGCCAAAAAAAAAATCTTCTATGAACTCGCCATACCCCTCACAGCTTTTTTTTTTTCTTACAAAGTCTCATATTCCACTAACTTGTGACAAAAAATAAAATTTTGCATGAACTCACCATACCCCTCACGGAATAGCTTGGGGTGTCTTCTTTCTAAAATGGGGTCAATTGTGGGGTATTTATACTGCCCTGGCATTTTAGGGACCCCTAATGCGTGAGAAGAAGTCTGGAATCCAAATGCGTAAAAATGCCCTGTGACATCCTAAAGGTACTCATTGGAATTTGGGCCCCTTTGCGCACCCAGGCTGCAAAAAAGTGTCACACATTTGGTATCGCCGTACTCAGGAGAAGTAGGGCAATGTGTTTTGGGGTGTATTTTTACATATACCCATGCTGGGTGAGAGAAATATCTCTGTAAATGACAACTTTTTACATTTTTTTATACAATGTTGACAATTTACAGAGATATTTCTCTCACCCAGCATGGGTATATGTAAAAATACACCCCAAAACACTTTGCCCTACTTCTTATGAGTACCGCGATACCACATGTGTGCCACTTTTTTGCAGCCTAGGTGCGTAAAGGGAGCGTAAAGTCCAATGAGTACCTTTAGGTTTTACCGGGTTGCTCACAATTTAGCCCATCCCAAAATGCCAGAACAGTAAACCGACCCCACAAATTACCCCGTTTCGGAAAGTAGACACCCCAAGGTATTCACTGAGGGGCATAGTGAGTCTGTGGGAGATTTAATTTTTTTTGCCAGAAGTTAGCAGAAATGGTAACTTTATTATTTTATTTTTTTTCCTCAGAAAGTGTCATTTTCCGCTAACTTGTGAAAAAAAATGAAATCGTACATGAACTCACCATGCCCCTCCGCGAATACTTTGGGGTGTCTTCTTTCTAAAATGGTGTCATTTGGGGGGTAATTATACTATCCTGGCATTCTAGCACCTGAAGAAACATGACAGGTGCTCAGAAAGTCAGAGCTGCTTCAAAATGCGGAAATTCACTTTTTTGCACCATAGTTTGTAAACGCTATAACTTTTACCTAAACCAATAAATATACGCTTATTGCATTTTTTTTTATCAAAAACATGTAGAACAATGAATTTAAAGAAAAATGTATATAGAAATGTAGTTTTTTTGAAAAATTTTACAACAGAAAGCGAAAAATGTCATTTTTTTGCAAAATTTCGGTCATTTTTTATTAATATCAAAAAAAGTTAAAATGTCAGCAACAATGAAATACCACCAAATGAAAGCTCTATTAGTGAAAAGAAAAGGAGGTAAAATTAATTTGGGTGGTAAGTTACATGACCGAGCAATAAACCGTAAAAGTTTCCCATTGAAGTCTATTAGCACCAAACGCTCGAAAAAAGCCCGAATTAACGCGAACATACTTGCTTATGCGTCGGACGTTTATAGGCACCTATGAACGCGCATAAAAACGCGCAAGTGTGAACCACCCTCATTGGAATGCATGGTTCCTTTACTGTTGTGCGTTTTTATGTGCGTTCAAAAGCGGCGTTTTACGCGAAAGTGTGAACTGAGTGTTAGCAAGTTGTACCAGCCAAAGGATGGAAGTATAAATGCAATATCAAATAGCTTGCGATCTGTAACCATAAAGACACCATGGTCTGCATAGGAGCTGTAGACACAAAATGGTAGAGTGCTTTTAATAAAGATTTTTTTTTTATTATTTTAGTTGTATTTCTGCAGTAAAAATAAAAGCAAAGTTGTGCATATCTTGTGAGGCTACTTTCACCCTTGCATTGTAAATTTCAGTATTGAGATCCAGCAGAGGATCACAATGCCGGAATTAAATGGATCCCGTTTGATTATGCACATTAGGATGCAACCGTTTTGCTAGAATGTGGTTGTGTAAAATCAGAACTGAAAAAAATGGATCTGTCACTAAATACATTGAAAGTCAATTGGTGACAGATCTGTATTTTTGAGGAATCTGTCACCATAGGCTTACATTGTTTTTAGTGTCGGATCTGTTTTTTTCCCTTTTCATGACCAGACACAAAACAGCAGCTTGCAGCTGTTTTGTGTCCGGCCACAAAATAGAATGTTGCCAGAACGGAAGACATCCTGATGCATCCTGAATGGATCTCTTTCCATTCAGAATGCATGGCGACAAAACGGAAACATTTTTTTCCGGTATTGAGATTCTCTGCCGCAACTCAATTCCAGAAAATAACAACGCAAGTGTGAAAGTAGCCTTAGGGAACTAAATATAGATCTACTTACAAAGAAGGATGATTTTGGGATGGCGTATATTGATGACTTATGGTTGTTAGAGATTTAAGCTTCCAGTTATTAGTTTAAAATACTATTTAAATTGAATGAATCTAAAAAAAAAATATGGATTTGGACCTCACTTGGACCCTTCATTTTTTTCTTTTATATTTCTTTTTTTTTTCCATGCTATGAGTAGTTTGTATGGTAGAATATTATGATCTATGCTCATTCTCAATAACAGTTATTATATGTCATGATCTTGACTCTTTACGCCACCATTTTTTTTTCAGGAGAAAGCATATAAGTGTACTTAAATATCAGGTGACTGTTCATTCCCCACAGACTATTACTCTGACTCATATATTTGTAAGCAAAAAGCATGACAATTTAATGAACTAGAGACTACTGGTGATTTCAAATGTGTAAAGGTCCCTTAATTCAGTGTGTTAGGCTTTTAGGAAGTATTAGTTTCATATTACGTGCTAGATGTTAGATGCACTTTGCTTTGCGGTGACTGATGATGGAAAATAACTGTAGATAAATGTAAGTGGAACTAGGATTTAATTGGCATGCCATCTACTAATTTAAATATAGAAGATGGGATTTATAGACTATATTAGTAATAGTGCGTGACGAATGTTTACATCTCACTACATATGTATTCTAATATTCTACAACATCATTTTATTATGTTCTGTTCTGCAGTTTAATAAGGGAGTGAGTCCTTATGCACATAATGATATTTTCATAAGCGTCATGGTGTTGTCATGGTTGCTTAGCAAGCTTCAGTCTTACAATTTAACACTGTTTATTTCAATATTCTTCTTCAAAGAAAAATGGAATGAGAGGTATCTACAGATAGATGCTATTGAAATTACTATTTAAAAGCACAAGACAAAAATGAATGAAGAAATAAAAATAATCAAAATCAATATATTTTTAAAGGTTTATTTAGAAGCTAAGACTGATCACATTAACAACATGATGTATGTTCTTAATATAATGCTGGGCACTCTTATAAACTGGAGATTAGTAGCAATTTAATAATGTCTAAAAAATTTATAACAATAAAACAGTAGTTATTGTCTGGCCAGACTGACAATTTGCAATTATACAATAAATAATAGTGCAAAGGTCGCAAAAGCGCAAATCAATCAGTAAAATGTGCACTAAAAGTCCACCTAAAATGGAGTCCAAATATATAGGCCAGATATAAATCCAAAATCTGGCTGGTGAGTTCATCCATTAATCATCCAGGGGACCATACATCGAACTGTGAAAAGCAAACGTTCCTTAGATATTCATCAACTGTATATTAGCTGAATAAAAACAAGAGTCGTTTCTAATCGCAGACTATATTGACCACGTACACGAGATGTTATATTGGTACTCACAGAGCTTCTATCTTCACAGGCGGCATGCAGTGCTGGCATGGCGCCCCGCGTGCAAGTGTACACCGCGAGCCTGCCGAGCTGTACTCACTTGAGCTTCAAAAGATACTTGTACTGGAACGGTGTGTACTGTTCTTGCTGTCATAGGCTGTGTTGTCAGATCAACAATCGGTACTTGGAGATTTCTCTCTGTATTCTGTTTTGGCGTCTCCTGTACGCTAGAGATGTCTCTCAATACGCAGGTATTACGGCCGTACGTCCTAGGTCACAAGTCTCAACGGATCACGGGTCATGGGTCACTCTTGAAAGCAAATGTTTTGCTTTTAGATTATGTCTCTTGAAAGATCTATCAGCTTTATAATTTTTACTGTGTATGGAGGATCAACCAAACGCGTTTCGGGACATAAGATAGTCCCTTCCTCAGTGGTCTCAGTGGTTCTTACCATTGCCATGACAGCTTTGATGGATCCCAATTTATCCTGATGAATAACATTGACCTATATAGGTATTTTCGGTTTCCAATGGGTTTTAACTTTTTATGACAATATCAACAAATCGCAGGATAAAAATGAATATTTCTATCTTTTTATTTTGCTAATAATCAGTGGGCTTAGCGTCTGGTACTGCTTCCAATTCTGACAGCAATGGGACTAAGGTCCTTTGGTCCATTGGAATTTTTTCTGCACAACAGTGCTCCTTGCCACCCGATATGCAAGAAACTGCAGCACAGCATCATTCAAGTGGAACTAAGCTTCAAAAATCACCTAAATCAACTACAATGTTGTATCAGAATGCTATAAGTGCAGTTGGGCACACGAAAGGATCAAAAAAATATGGATATAGCCTTCTCAAAAATAACAGAAAGAAAAAGATAAAAACCTCCTGCATGATATGATAAATAAATATTCAGATGTCCATTGCCACATTTAAAGAAATGAACATAATAACACTTACATAACTAGAGATGAGCGAACACCTGGATGTTCGTGTTCCAGAAGTTCGGCCGAACTTCGTAAAAATGTTCGGGTTCGGGATCCGAACTCGACCCGAACTTTATCCCGAACCCGAACCCCATTGAAGTCAATGGGGACCTGAACTTTTGGGCACTAAAAAGGCTGTAAAATAGTCCAGGAAAGGGCTAGAGGGCTGCAAAAAGCATCAAAATGTAGGTAAATGCCCTGCAAACAAATGTGGATAGGGAAATGAATTAAAATAAAATAAAAAAAATAAAAATTAACCAATATCAATTGGAGAGAGGTCCCATAGCAGAGAATCATGCGTCATATCACCCACCACTGGAGAAGGCCACTTTCAGTTATTTCGGCCCCAGCACCCAGACAGAGGAGAGAGGTCCCACAGCAAGGAATCATGCGTCATATCACCCACCACTGGAGAAGGCCACTCAGTTATTTCAGCCCCAGCACCCAGACAGAGGAGAGAGGTCCCACAGCAAGGAATCATGCGTCATATCACCCACCACTGGAGAAGGCCACTTTCAGTTATTTTGGCCCCAGCACCCAGACAGAGGAGAGAGGTCCCACAGCAAGGAATCATGCGTCATATCACCCACCACTGGAGAAGGCCACTCAGTTATTTCGGCCCCAGCACCCAGACAGAGGAGAGAGGTCCCACAGCAAGGAATATTGCGTCATATCACCCACCACTGGAGAAGGCCACTCAGTTATTTCGGCCCCAGCACCCAGACAGAGGAGAGAGGTCACACAGCAAGGAATCATGCGTCATATCAACCACCACTGGAGAAGGCCACTTTCAGTTATTTCGGCCCCAGCACCCAGACAGAGGAGAGAGGTCCCACAGCAAGGAATCATGCGTCATATCACCCACCACTGGAGAAGCCCACTTTCAGTTATTTCGGCCCCAGCACCCAGACAGAGGAGAGAGGTCCCACATCAAGGAATCATGCGTCATTTCACCCACCACTAGAGAAGGCCACTTTCAGTTATTTAGGCCCCAGCACCCAGACAGAGGAGAGAGGTCCCACAGCAAGGAATAAGGCTCCATATCACCCACCACTGGAGAAGGCCACTTTCAGTTATTTCGGCCCGAGCACCCAGACAGAGGAGAGGTTCATTCAACTTTGGGTTGCACCGCAAGATCATGGTAAAGTTAAAAAAATGAGGATTCAATAAAGAAGTGCCAAGGAGTACAAGAATACATGGTTGAGGTGGAGGCAGTTATAAATATCTATTCTGCACAAGGGAGGCACAGGTCCTGTGGGATCCATGCCTGGTTCATTTTTATGAACGTCAGCTTGTCCACGTTGGCTGTGGACAGGCGGCTGCGTTTGTCAGTAATGACGCCCCCTGCCGTGCTGAATACACGTTCAGACAAAACGCTGGCCGCCGGGCAGGCCAGCACCTCCAAGGCATAAAATGCTAACTCTGGCCACGTGGCCAATTTGGAGACCCAGAAGTTGAATGGGGCCGAACCATCAGTCAGTACGTGGAGGGGTGTGCAGACGCACTGTTCAACCATGTTAGTGAAATGCTGCCTCCTGCTAACACGTTCCGTATCAGGTGGTGGTGCAGTTAGCTGTGGCGTGGAGACAAAACTTTTCCACATTTCTGCCATGCTAACCCTGCCCTCAGAGGAGCTGGCCGTGATACTGCTGCGTTGGCGACCTCTTGCTCCTCCTCTGCCTTCGCCTTGGGCTTCCACCTGTTCCCCTGTGACATTTGGGAATGCTCTCAGGAGTGCATCTACCAGTGTGCACTTGTACTCGCGCATCTTCCTATCACGCTCCAGTGCAGAAAGTAAGGTGGGCACATTGTCTTTGTACCGGGGATCCAGCAGGGTGGCAACCCAGTAGTCCGCACACGTTAAAATGTGGGCAACTCTGCTGTCGTTGCGCAGGCACTGCAGCATGTAGTCGCTCATGTGTGCCAGGCTCCCCAGAGGTAAGGACAAGCTGTCCTCTGTGGGAGGCGTATCGTCATCGTCCTCCGTATCCCCCCAGCCACGCACCAGTGATGAGCCCGAGCTGTGTTGGGTGCCACCCCGCTGTGAACCTGCTTCATCCTCATCCTCCTCCACCTCCTCCTCATCCTACTCGTCCTCCAGTAGTGAGCCCTGGCGGTCCACATTTGTATCTGGTCTCTGCTGTTGCAAAAAACCTCCCTCTGAGCCACTTCTAACAGACTGTCCTGAAAGTGCTAAAAATGACCCCTCAATCTCCTCCTCCTCCTCCTGGGCCACCTCCTCTTCCATCATCGCCCTAAGCGTTTTCTCAAGGAGACATAGAAGTGGTATTGTAACGCTGATAACGGTGTCATCGCCACTGGCCATGTTGGTGGAGTACTCGAAACAGCGCAACAGGGCACACAGGTCTCGCATGGAGGCCCAATCATTGGTGGTGAAGTGGTGCTGTTCCGCAGTGCGACTGACGTGTACGTGCTGCAGCTGAAACCCCTCTATGGCCTGCTGCTGCTCGCACAGTCTCTCCAGCATGTGCAAGGTGGAGTTCCACCTGGTGGGCACGTCGCATATGAGGAGGTGAGCGGGAAGGCCGAAGTTCCGCTGTAGCGCAGACAGGCGAGCAGCGGCAGGATGTGACTGCCGGAAGCGCGCACAGACGGCCCTCACTTTATGCAGCAGCTCTGACATTTCGGGGTAGTTGTGAATGAACTTCTGCACCACCAAATTCAGCACATGCGCCAGGCAAGGGATGTGCGTCAAACCGGCTAGTCTCAGAGCTGCGACGAGATTTCGCCCATTATCGCACACGACCAGGCCGGGCTTGAGGCCCACAGGCAGAAACCACTTGTCGGTCTGTTGTTCAATACCCCGCCACAACTCCTGCGCGGTGTGGGGCCTGTCCCCCAAACATATGAGTTTCAGAATGGCCTGCTGACGTTTACCCCGGGCTGTGCTGAAGTTGGTGGTGAAGGTGTGTGGCTGCCTGGATGAGCTGGTGGAAGCAGAGGAGGAGGAAGCCGAGTAGGAGGAGGAGGCTACAGGAGGCAAAGAATGATGCCCTGCTATCCTTGGCGGCGAAAGGACGTGCGCCAAGGAAGTCTCCGCCTGGGGCCTAGCCACCACTACATTTACCCAGTGTGCAGTTAGGGAGATATAGCGTCCCTGGCCGTGCTTACTGGTCCACGTATCTGTGGTTAGGTGGACCTTGCCACAGATGGCGTTGCGCAGTGCACACTTGATTTTATCGGATACTTGGTTGTGCAGGGAAGGCACGGCTGTCTTGAAGAAGTAGTGGCGGCAGAGAACAACATACTGTGGGACAGCCATGGACATCAGCTGTTTGAAGCTGTCTGTGTCCACTAGCCTGAATGACAGCATTTCAAAGGCCAGTAGTTTAGAAATGCTGGCATTCAGGCCCAGGGCTCGAGGGTGGCTAGGTGGGAATTTACGCTTTCTCTCCAAGGTCTGTGAGATGGAGAGCTGAACGCTGCTGTGTGACATGGTGGAGATGCTTGGTGACGCAGGTGGTGTTGTCGGTGGCACATCCTCTGTTTGGTGGCAACATTCCTCCCGAGGCGGAGGAAAAGGCCGATCAGAAGAGCATCAGAAGAGGGAGCAGGGGGAGCCAGAGTGAGTTCCTTGCTTTTAAGGTGTTTACTCCACTGCAGTTCATGCTTTGCATGTAGATGCCTGGTCATGCAGGTTGTGCTAAGGTTCAGAACGTTAATGCCTCGCTTCAGGCTCTGATGGCACAGCGTGCAAACCACTCGGGTCTTGTCGTCAGCACATTGTTTAAAGAAGTGCCATGCCAGGGAACTCGTTGAAGTTGCCTTTGGGGTGCTCAGTCCCTGGTGGCGGTGGCCAGTAGCAGGCGAACTCTCTTGGAGGCGGCTATTCTGCTTTTGCCCCCTACTCCCTCTTTTGCAACGCTGTTGGCTCGGTCTCACCACTGCCTCTTCCTCTGAACTATTAAAGTCAGTGGCACGATCTTCATTCCATGTGGGTCTAGGACCTCATAGTCCCCTGCATCGTCTTCCACACAGTCTTCCTCACTGACCTCCTGTTCGGTCTGCACACTGCAGAAAGACGCAGCATTTGGCACTTGTGTTTCGTCATCATCAGAGACGTGCGGACTGCGATGAGATGGTATTGCCATGTCCTCATCATCAGGAAACATCAGTGGTTGTGCATCAGTACATTCTAGGTCTTCCACCACTGGGGAAGGGCTAGGTGGATACTCTTGGGAAACCCTGCCAGCAGAGTCTTCAAATAGCATAAGAGACTGCTGCATAACTTGAGGCTCAGACAGTTTCCCTGATATGCATGGGGGTGATGTGACAGACAGATGGGCTTGGTTTTCAGGCACCACCTCTGCGCTTTCTGCAGAAGACTGGGTGGGAGATAATGTTGCGAACGTGCTGGATCCACTGTCGGCCACCCAATTGACTAGTGGCTGTACCTGCTCAGGTCTTACCATCCTTAGAACGGCATTGGGCCCCACCAAATATCGCTGTAAATTCTGGCGGGTACTTGAACCTGAGGTAGTTGGTTCACTAGGACGTGTGGCTGTGGCAGTATGGCCACGTCCTCTCCCAGCACCAGAGGGTACACTAACACCACCACGACCGCTTCCGCGTCCCTTTCTAGATGTTTTCCTCATTGTTACCGTTCACCAAGCACCACAATAAGAAAAAAAATATTTGGCCCAATGTATTGATTTCAAATTCAGGCCTTTTTTTACAGGCACCTAACACTATCTGCCTATTTATTTATGTAGCGTATCACACTAATCCAGGCACAGCAGTAACCACTGATTTAGGGGAATATCTCTTTTAGGGCTAGTATTTAGGCCCTGGATGAAAGGTATCCTTTTATGGACAGATTTAAACTAGGCCTGCAACAGCTGGAACACCATATTCAGGGTATTGCTATTTTGGCAATTGAATTTCACCTCAGAACAAAATATATAATTTGCAGGACACTATGAAACTTGGCCAGCCACAGCTGAAACCACTGATTTATGGTATTGCTATTTTGGCAATTTAATTTCACCCCAGAACAAAATATATGTTTTGGCGGACACTATAATAGTTTGCCAGCCAGTGCTGGGACACCAGATTTAGGGGATTGCTATTTTGGCAGTTGAATTTCACCCCAGAACAAAATATATGTTTTGGCGGACACTATTGCACTTTCAGAATGCAAGAGCAACATGGAGGATGGCCCAGGCACAGTGGGTGAGGAACAATCATCTCCTATGCCTAAGGTATGCAAGACTACTGACAAAGACAAAATGGATATAGTGAGTACTAATAGTAAGCAGCTATTGGTGGGTGATTCTATCATAAGAGGTGTGAAGTTTGATGAAAATGGTTTTGTGAGATGTGCTACTGCCAGCAGGGACAGACGACGTATCCTTAACATTATTAAGCAAGCAAAAATGGAAAAGGAGGTGGATGTTATTGTCCATATTGGGACAAATGATCTGGCTTGCAATGAAGTTTCAAAGGTGAAGGAAGATTTCCACACACTTGGTAATGATATACGGGAGATTGCATCGACTGTCTCATTCTCTGCAGTTCTGCCTGTGCATAACCGTCAGCATGACAAGCAGTTGCGTATTAAGGAATTCAATGTATGGCTCGGTGAATGGTGTTTGAACCAGGGATTTGGCTTTGTGTCTCATGTTGGCTCTAGCTGGAATGGAAAAGAACTGTACAAGAAAGATGGTTTGCATCTTTCTCTCAAGGGAACGAATGTCCTCAGTGAACAGTTCAAAGTTTTTGCTAAGGAACATTTAAACTAGGAAAGGGGGCACAAAAGAGACAATCCATCAGTTCAGCTGCCCCCGAAAAAACAATGCCAGAAGATGCCAGGAGCTGATAGGATAAGAAATGACAAGCTGAGAGTCTTGTCTACAAATGCTCGCAGTTTAGGGAATAAGATCAACGAACTTGAGTCTGTAATGGCATCTGAGAATATAGATTTAGTGGCTGTTACTGAGACATGGTTCAATGAGAGTAATGACTGGGATATAACAATACCTGGGTTCTCTCTATATAGGAAAGACAGAGAAGGCAAGAAAGGGGGTGGAGTGGCCCTATATGTGAAAAATAGCATAAAATCTAATCTAATAGAAGCCAGCGAAACCAATTTAGAGTCAGTTTGGGTTACGTTGCAGCTTGGTAATCATAAGGTAACTCGTGTAGGTGTCATATACAGACCACCAAGCCAAGTCAAAGAATTGGATGATCTACTAGTTGAGGAAATGGCTAAAATGACATTGAAAGGGGAAGTTGTCATTATGGGAGACTTTAATCTTCCTGATATAAACTGGAAAACCAAAATAGCTAGTTCTGCCAGGAGTACAGACATTCTAAATTCCCTACTGGGATTATCTCTACAGCAAGTAGTTGAGGAGCCAACCCGGAAGGAGGCCATTTTAGATTTGGTGTTCACAAATGGCAATTTGGTATCTGATATCACTGTAGGGAAAGCTTAGGATCCAGTGATCACCAGTCAGTGTGGTTTACTATAAGTACAGTGACTGAGTCACTCCACACAAAAACAAAAGTTTTAGATTTTCGGAAAACAGACTTTTCTAAAATGAGATCAGTGGTATACGAGTCCCTATCAGACTGGAACAATTTCAATGGAGTCCAAGAGAAATGGGACTACTTAAAATTGGCACTACTGAAGGCAACAGAAAAGTGCATTAGGCTTGTCAGTAAAGGCAAAAAAGGAAGAGACCACTGTGGTACTCAGCAGAAGTGGCCAAAATCATTAAAAACAAAAAGATGGCATTTAGCAAGTATAAAAACACCCAAAACGAGGATGACCGGAAATCTATAAGATGAGGCAGAGAGAGGCCAAGCAAGTTATAAGAGCTTCTAAAGCTCAGGCAGAAGAGACATTAGCTCAGTCAGTGAAAAAGGTGATAAGACATTCTTCAGATACATAAATGAAAAAAGGAAATTAAAAAAGGAATTACCAAATTAAAAACAAAAAGAAGGAAGGTATATGGAAGAGGATAAAGAACTAGCTGACTGCCTCAATGAATACTTCTGTTCAGTTTTTACAAAGGAAAATGAAGGAGAAGGACCTCAGTTAGGGAGGAAGACTAATGAATCCTTTGATGCATGTGTCTTTACAGAGGAAGAGGTTCTAAGTCAGCTGTCTAAAAATTAATACAAATAAATCACAGGGGCCTGATGGGATACACCCAAAGCTATTAAAAGAGCTTAGAGGTGTACTAGCAAAACCATTAACAGATTTATTTAACCAATCACTGGTAACAGGTGTCGTCCCAGAAGATTGGAAATTAGCAAATGTTGTGCCAATTCACAAGAAAGGTAGTAGAGAGGAATCGGGCAACTATAGGCCAGTAAGCCTGACATCAATAGTGGGGAAATTAATGGAAACCATACTCAAGGAGAGGATTGTGGAACATCTAAAAACCCATGGGTTGATTGATAAAAAACAGCATGGGTTTACTTCAGGGAGATCATGTCAAACTAATCTTATTGACTTTTTTGATTGGGTGACTAAAATAATAGATGGCGGAGGTGCAGTAGACATGGCTTATCTGGACTTTAGTAAGGCATTTGATACTGTCCCACATAGAAGGCTTATCAATAAACTGCAGTCTTTGAGCTTGGACTCCCATATTGTTGAGTGGATTAGGCAGTGGCTGAGGGACAGAAAACAGAGGGTTGTAGTCAATGGAGTATATTCAGACCATGGTATTGTTACCAGTGGGGTACCTCAGGGATCTGTTCTGGGACCCATATTGTTTAATATCTTTATCAGCGAAATTGCAGAAGGCCTCAATGGTAAGGTGTGTCTTTTTGCTGATGACACAAAGATTTGTAACAGGGTTGATGTTCCTGGAGGGATACACCAAATGGAAAAGAATTTAGGAAAACTAGAGGAATGGTCAAAAATCTGGCAACTAAAATTTAATGTTGATAAGTGCAAGATAATGCACCTGGGGCGTAAAAACCCAAGAGCACAATATAAAATCAGTGATACAGTACTAACCTCATTATCTGAGGAAAGGGATTTAGGGGTCATTATATCAGACGACCTAAAGGTGGGCAGACAATGTCATAGAGCAGCAGGTAATGCAAGCAGAATGCTTGGGTGTATAGGGAGAGGCATTAACAGTAGAAAGAGGGAGGTGCTCGTGCCTCTCTACAGAGCACTAGTGAGACCTCATTTGGAGTATTGTGTACAGTACTGGAGACCATATCTGCAGAAGGATATTGAAACTTTGGAGAAAGTTCAGAGAAGAGCTACTAAACTAGTACATGGATTGCAGGACAAAACTTACCAGGAAAGGTTAAAGGACCTTAACATGTATAGCTTGGAAGCAAGAAGAGACAGAGGGGATATGATAGAAACTTTTAAATACATAAAGGGAATCATCACGGTAAAAGAGGAGAGAATATTTAAAAGAAGAAAAACTGCTACAAGAGGACATAGTTTTAAATTAGAGGGGCAAAGGTTTAAAAGTAATATCAGAAAGAATTACTTTACTGAGAGAGTAGTGGACGCATGGAATAGCCTTCATGCAGAAGTGGTAGCTGCAAATACAGTGAAGGAGTTTAAGCATGCATGGGATAGGCATAAGGCCATCCTTCATATAAGATAGGGCCTGGGGCTATTCATAGTATTCAGTATATTGGGCAGACTAGATGGGCCAAATGGTTCTTATCTGCCGACACATTCTATGTTTCAAAGTTTCTATGTTTACTATTATAGTTTGCCAGCCACAGCTGAAACCACTGATTTATGGTATTGCTATTTTGGCAATTGAATTTCACCCCAGAACAAAATATACCCTGTTACGGACAGATTTAAACTAGGCCTGCAACGGCTGGAACACCAGATTCAGGGTATTGCTATTTTGGCAATTGAATTTCACCCCAGAACAAAACATATGATTTGAAGGACACTATGAAACTTGGCCAGCCACAGCTGAAACCACTGATTTATGGTATTGCTATTTTGGCAATTGAATTTCACCCCAGAACAAAATATATCCTTTGCAGGACACTATGAAACTTGGCCAGCCACAGCTGAAACCACTGATTTATGGTATTGCTATTTTGGCAATTGAATTTCACCCCAGAACAAAATATATGTTTTGGCGGACACTATTATAGTTTGCCAGCCAGTGCTGGGACACCAGATTTAGGGGATTGCTATTTTGGCAATTGAATTTCACCCCAGAACAAAATATATGTTTTGGCGGACACTATTATAGTTTGCCAGCCACAGCTGTGACACCAGATTTATGGTATTGCTATTTTGGCAATTGAATTTCACCCCAGAACAAAATATATGTTTTGGCGGACACTATTATAGTTTGCTAGCCAGTGCTGGGACACCAGATTTAGGGGATTGCTATTTTGACAATTGAATTTCACCACAGAAAATAATCTATCCTTTGCCAAACAGCAGACAGTATTATACTTGGCTAGCCAAAGCTGGAACACCAGATTTAGGGATTGGTATTTTGGCAATTGTATTTAACCCCTTAATAAAATATAGAAATTGCTATCCTGAGTTTCTAGGGGTGACAATTAGCACAGCCAAGCCCCTGATGTAGGATATAGCAAAAAAAAACTAGCATTGATGGATTGATGGACTTGGTGGCAGCTTGTTCTGGTGCACCACAAGTCACAAAATGGCCGCCGATCACCCCAGAAAATAAGTGACAGAAAAACGCTCTGTGCAGCCTAAAAACCAGTGAGCAAGTAACTAGCAGAAGTTCAATCATTCACAGCTGTAGATCGATCACTTCATTAGGTGCTTTTGCAGACTTTTCCCTGCCTAATCTCGCCCTCACAGCAGCTGCGTCCTCTCCCTACACTAAACAGAGCAGTGTGACGTGCGGCGCTACGTGACTCCAGCTTAAATAGAGGCTGGGTCACATGCTGCACTTGGCCAATCACAGCCATGCCATTAGTAGGCATGGCTGTGATGGGCTCTTAGGGCAAGAAGTAAAACAATAGCTGATTGGCTGCTGTGCAGCCCTTCAGAAAGCGGGAAGTAATCGCCGAATAACGAACCCGAACCCGAACTTTTTTGAAAATGTTCGGGTCCGGGTCCGTGTCACGAACACCCCAAAATTCGGTACGAACCCGAACTATGCTCGTTCTGTTTGCTCAACACTATACATAACACTAAATACAAAGGTTATCCATGGACTAATTCCTTATTTTGATGTGATAGGTTCTTATGACATATATTTTGATCACAACACATCTGAGCCCACCTACTCCAGCAAGGTGACCTCAGTCTAGGCAGGAGCCTACTCTATTTAATATCTATCTCTATGTTGTTGGGTATTTACACTCAGGAAAGCGGAAACTGCATGCATACTGTGTTGCCACCTGCTACCTCTGTGTGCATTGAAGCAACAATGAGAAGAAGAGCCAACTCAGCTATATGTGTCACCTAATCAAAAGCAACCTGTGGAGTAGGTGGGATAATAGTAGTCCATTCAGACTTGGAGGTGGCCACACCTCCAAGACCTCATCAGGGCATCCTTAACATTTTTGGATAGTGGTGTTTTATATTTATCTAGAATGTGTTTAACTCTTAGGCATATTGCTTGCTTAAACTTTACCTTTCTGTCGGCTACATTTAGCAGACATGTCTACCTGTCAATCTATGTATCTAATCCATCACTTGTAAGTAGCACTAGCCATGAAGAAATTTCCTCTTTGCCAAATGAGAGCTATAACTCATAGAGAGACAGGATGAGGAACCAGAGCTGCAAGGAGATTGTGTCTTTGCCACGGTCTACAGAAGCTGGACCTTGCTTTTCTGATTGATATTCTTGTAAGAAAACCATTGTGACTCTTCCACCTCCCACATATGGCCATCAGTCAATAGCGTTATCACGGAGGTAACTTAATTATACTGGAAGATTTATACGAATTTCAGACAAAACCTGGATCCAGACACATGGAGTTCTGCTCTCCATGCAGAGTCAGCGAGAAGAAGCATTTATGATGCTGATTAATTTATAGCTGAACACAATTTTGCAGGCTTCTGGCCATATTCATTAGTGAAATACAATGTGCTCCCATATCGTATAAAGGTTCCATAACCATATATCAGGGTTTGTGTTGACGCATTTAGTACACCATAACAATATCTTGTTTTTATATTTTTCTTTGCTGTTGTTTATTTTCTATTAGTTATAAGCAGGTTTGAAACCAATTTGAGGAGAGCATTTAAGAATGTACCTAGCACAAAATCGTTTTTTTAAAGACATTAATCTTATGGTTTTGTTTAAAAGACTGGTGATCTGTTTGACCAAATTGCTCCCAGTAACACTGATAGATTTAATGGAGAAGCTTTAACAATTACATTGCCAAAAAAGATGTGACACAAAATATAGAGTGATTTATTGCATGTCTGACAGGCACTGAACAGGTCAACTCTAGAAGCTGACGCCTTGCTTTTCAGATGCACAATGCTGACAACTGAGTGGTGTCAAAAAGTTACGTACTTCAATTTATTTTATTTTCCATGCTTTTTTTTTTTTTGTAGCCAGAAACAATAAATACAAAGGTGAATTGAAGCGTATATACAGTAAACTGCCAATCTTCTTAACTGAAATATACTTTGCACCCACATTATGTTCTTTATGTTTGTGCCGCATATAATAGGCACTAAAATGAATGTGATTTTAAGGGTAGCACCTAGCCTTTCTGCCACCTGAGTTGAAAAGTAAATTGGCACTCTGTTTTAGATTTCCAATGTCCATTTCAGAAACTCCAGAACTAATGCTCTACATGTTGCAGATATTTGCTTAAGATCTGGTCTTAGACTTTATACTTTACAAAGGGTAAAATATGTGGTCAAATTTGGGAAAAAACTCCAAGGCAAAACCCAATGTAGAACATTCCCCAGCAAAAAATTCCACTATGTGTAATGTTATATTTTGTGGTTATTAGTGAAGGGATTAAGTCTCTATGGAAGGGAATCAGTATATACAGAATAGTAGCAGATACTGAGAATTACACCCAGTACACAGGACAGGAGAAGTGGTAGCGTGCAGTGTCTATATATACAGAATAAGAGCAGAAACTGAGAATCACACCCGGTATACAGGACAGGAGTAGTATTGTGCCGTGTCCATATATGCAGAATAAGAGCAGATACTGAGAAGTACACCTAGTGTACAGGACAAGGACTGTGCAGTGTCCATATATACAGAATAAGAGCAGGTACTGAGAATTACACCCACTATACAGGACAGGAGAAGTGGTACTGTGTGGTGTCCATATGTACAGAATAAGAGCAGATACTGAAAAGTACACCTAGTATACAGGACAAGGACTGTGCAGTGTCCATATATAAAGAATAAGAGCAGGTACGGAGAATTACATCCAGTATACAGCACAGGAGAAGTGGTACTGTGCAGTATCCATATATATACAGAATAAGAGTGGGGTTGAGCAAACCCAAACTGTGAAGTTCGGATTCGTACTGAACCTTAGGGTTTTTGGTACCTGGACCTGAACCCGGACATTTCCATGAAAGTTCGGGTTCGGTGTTCGGCGATTTCTTGGCGCTTTTTGAAAGGCTGCAGGGCAGCCAATCAACAAGCGTTTCACTAGTCTGCCCTTAGAAGCCATCACAGCCATGCCTACTAATGGCATGGCTGTGATTGGCCAAGAGCAGCATGTGACCCAGCCTCTATATAGCCTGGAGTCCTGTAGCACCGCACGTCACTCTGCTCTTCTCAGTGTAGGGATAGGATGCTGCTAATGCTGTGAGGGAGAGATTAGGGAAGAATTCTAAAGAACTTGGTGGTGTTAAATCTTCAAACTACAGTGATTATTGAGGATGCTTTGCTACATTTTTGTACCCAGCCCTGAGCCCAGTGACACTGAAAAATAACTTTTGATTCATCTACTAGTTCAATGGGCATCGGTGGCCATTTTTGAAAGTGCAATGCACTTGCAACTGCATGTGAACTGCACGTGTGCCAGGGACATTACTTTAATTCTGTTCTGGTAGCTCAATGGAGGATAAATTTCCTTTTTCGGCAGGTCAAGTACCCCTGCGGCCTGCAGTGCATACCTGGCAGTGAAAATTATATTTTTGTGACCTAAAGCGATTTTTTATCTGTCTGCAACAGGCACTGCATATCTGACAGTCCAATAAAACCGTTAAATACTGCAGTTACCTTGCTGCTATATTTACGGGCTATACTGCATTTCTGACAGTCCAATCAAACCGCTACCTTTACAAACTACAGTTACATTGCTGCTATTAAAAAATCACATTTTTTTGTGCTAGATAACAAATGTGCATGCTACGCCGCATTTCTGACAATCGAATACAACCGTAACATACTGCATTTACATTGGTGCTATAAAAAAGACACTTTTTTGTGCTAGATAGGTGACGGGGAGGTAAATTTGTAAAAATCGTCTGTTCCATTGGTAGGTGATATTTTACCATTTTTGCCGTTCACAAACCCCTGCTCAGCATAGGGGACAGGGAGGTAAATTAGTAAAAATCATCTGTTACAGTATTGGGTGACAATAACCCAGTTTTGCCATATACAAACCCCTGCTCTGCATAGGTGACAGTGAGGTTAACTAGTAAAAATCTTCTGTATCATTGGTGGGTGACATTTTACCATTTTTGCAGTATACCAACCCCTGCTCTGCATAGGTGACAGGGAGGTAAATTTGTAAAAATCGTCTGTTCTATTGGTGGGTGACATTTTACCATTTTTGGCATATACAAACCCCTGCTCTGCATAGGTGACAGGGAGGTAAATATATAAAAATTGTCTGTTACATTCTTGGGTGACATTTTACCATTTTTGCCGTATACAAACCCCTGCTCTGCATAGGTGACAAGGAGGTAAATTTGTAAAAATCGTCTGTTACATTGGTGGGTGACATTTTGCCATTTTTGGCGTATACAAACCCCTGCTCTGTATCGGTGACATGAGGTAAACTTTTAAAAATAGTCTGTTCCATTGGTGGGTGACATTAACCTAGTTTTGCCAGTGAAAAGCCCCTGCTCTGCATTGCTGACAGGGAACAAATTTAGTAAAAAAGTCTGTTACTTTGGTGGGTGACCACAAAAAATGAGCAGAGTGTTAAATAAGGGTTCTGGTGCTGCTGGTGTTGTTAGAGCTCCTGTGGCAGGGAGAGGATGTGGTCGATCTGTGCCAGCTACACGCCCAAATAAAACACCTTCCTCAGGTGCGCGTAGACGACAGAGCCTTCAGCGTTTTTTAGTAGGCCTGAATGCCGCTCTATGAATGGTTAAGCCAGAACAAGTACAGTCGCTAGTAGATTGGGTGGCTGACAGTACCTCCAGTATCTTCACATTGTCTCCCACCCGGTCCACTGCTGAAAGCTCAGAGTTGGGGCATGGGCATCTATCTAGCACCTCACCCCCTTTCAAATCAGCCAAGCAGTCTGAGCCCCAAGTCATGCAGCAGTCTCCTATGCTTTTTGATGAGTCTGCTGCTATCCACCTAGCCCTGCCCCAGAAGTGGAAGAGATTGAGTGCACCGATGCCCAACCACTTATGTTTGAGGATGAGGACATGGGAAGACAAGCATGTCTCTGATGATGACGAAACACAGGTGCCAACTGTTGCAGCATTCTGCAGTGTGCAAACTGACAAGGAGGGTAGGGGTGAAGACTGGGTGGAAGATGATGTGGAGGTCCAAGACCCCACATGGAATCAAGGTCATGCGAGTGCCCTTTTGCAGTTCGGAGGGAGAGGTGGTGGTCACACAGAGCCACCAGCACAGAAAAAGTGGGAACAGGGTGTAAAAGCAGAGTGGCCATCCCCTAGACACTACGCCTGCTACTGCCAACCGCACCCAGGAACCGAGCACAACAAAGCCAGCTCCTCTGGAATGTCAGTGGCACCGGCTACCCCACAAACAGAGAATGTGTCAGCAAAGCCATCAGGTTCGTCACCTTCAACAAGCAGCACCAGAATGTCTCATGGCAGCGTTCAGCTGTCCATCTTCCAAACAATGGAGCTAAAGAGGAAGTACCCCCCCTACCCACCCGCGACCCCTGGCCCTTAATGCCAGCATTTCAAAATTGCTGGCCTTTGAAATGCTGTCATTCTGTCTGGTGGAGACGGAGAGTTTTAAAAACCTTATGACCTTGGCTTTCCCACAGTACGTCGTGTCCAGCTGCCACTACATTTCCAGTCGAGCCATCCATTACCTGCACAAACAAGTGGGGGACAAAATCAGGTGTGAACTGCGCAACGCCAGCTGAGGCAAGGTCCACATAACTACCGATACATGGACCAGTAAACTCGGGCAGGGACGTTATATCTCCCTAACAGCACACTGGGTAAATGCAGTGGCGGCTAGGCCTGAGGCGGATAGCTGTTTGGAGCATATCCTTCCGCCACCGAGGATTGCAGGGCATTTCTCTTTGCCTCCTGTTGCCTCATCCTCCTACTCCTCTTCCTTCTTTAACACCTCCTCATCCGGTCAATGTAACACCTTAACCATCAACTTCAGTACAGCCAGGGGAAAAAGACAGCGGGCAGTTTTTAAACTCATCTGTTTGGAGGACAAACCCCACACCACGCAGGAGCTGTATACGGGCATGGAACAACAGACCGATGAGTGGTTGGTGCCACTGAGCCTCTAGCCCGGCTTGGTGGTGTGCGATAATGGGCGAAATCTCGTAGTAGCTCTGGGCCTAGCCGGTTTGACGCACATCCCTTGCCTGGCGCATGTGATGAATTTGGTGGTGCAGAAATTCCTTAAAAACTACCCGATATGTCAGAGCTGCTGCAGAAAGTGAGGGCCGTCAGTGCCCGCTTTCAGCGTTCTCACCCTGCTGCTGCTCGTCTGTCTGCGCTGCAGCGTAACTTCGGCCTTCCCGCTCACCGCCTCATATGCGACGTGCCCACAAGGTGGAACATTACCTTGCACATGCTGGAGAGACTGTGCAAGCAGCAGCAGGCGATAGCGGAGTTTCAGCTGCAGCACGCACGGGTGAGTCGCTCTGCGGAACAGCACCACTCCTCCACCACTGAGTGGGTCTCCATGCGAGACCTGTGTGCCTTGTTGTGCTGTTTCGACTACTTCACCAACATGACCAGTGCCGATGACCCCATTCTCAGCGTTACTATCCCAATTTTGTGTCTCCTTGAAAAAACGCTTTGGGCAATGATGGAAGAGGATGTGGCACAGGAGGAAGAGGAGGAGGAAGAGGGATCATTTCCACGGTTATCAGGCCAGTCATTCACAAGTGGCTCAGAGGGTGGGTTCCTGCACTAACATAGGCCAGGTACACAATTGTCCACGTCTCTGATGATGACGAAACACAAGTGCCAACTGTTGCAGCATTCTGCAGTGTGCAAACTGACAAGGAAGGTAGGGGTGAAGACTGGGTGGAAGATGATGTGTCCAGCCAGGGCACAGTTCTGGAGGATGAGGAGGAAGGGGAGAATGATGAGGAAACGTGTTTACAGCAGGGTGGCACCCAAAGCAGCTCAGGGTCATCACTGCAGCGTGGCTGGGGGGATACTGAGGACGCAGACGATACACCTCTCACAGAGGACAGCTTGTCATTGCCTCTGGGCAGCCTGGCACACATGAGCGACTACATGCTGCAGTGCCTGCGCAATTACAGCTGAGTTACTGACAGCATTCCCCCCTGACAACGGGTACTCAGTGGAAGCACAAGGTGTAGGCAGAGGAGGAGGAAGAGGTCGCCAACACAGTCGGTGCATCGCCATCACCTCAGAAGGCAGGTTTAGCATGGCCGAAATATGGAAAAGCTTTGTCACCATGCCACAATAACCAGCACCTCCAGCTGATATATAATGTCTTAGCAGGAAGCAGCATTTCAGCAACATGGTGGAACAGTACGTGTGCACACGCCTACACGTACTGACTGATGGGTCTACCCCATTCAACTTCTGGGTCTCCAAATTGGGCACATGGCCTGAGCTTGTCCTTTACGCCTTGGAGGTGCTGGCCTGCCCTTCAGCCATTGTATTGTCTGAACGTGTATTTAGCATGGCAAGGGGCGTTATCACGGACAAGCGCAGCCGCCTGCCCACAGTTAATGTCATGGATCCTCCAAGACTTGTCTGTACCTTGTGCAGAATAGACATTTATACCAGCCTCAAGTGCACTTATTCTTTGTTTTATTTTTTTATATGTCCCAATATTTTGGGGGCTACACCCAAAAAAAAAAAACAGTGTTGGCTACCTCCTCCACCTCCACCCCGCTTCCACCTACACCACCACGGTTACCGCCTCCTCAACCTCCTACTCCACATTCACCTCCTTCTCCTAGTTCAAGATTGTTATTTTTAATTTTTATTTATTTTATTTCCCTATCCACATTTGTTTGCAGAGCACTTGCGATGCTCTTAAGCACACTGTGCTGCCTTTTGCAGCCCTCTAGCCCTTTCCATGACATTTTTAGAGCCATTTTAGTGCCCAAAAGGTCGGGTCCCCATTGACTCGAACCCGGCAAACCCGAACTTGCAGGTGTTTGCTCAACTCTAAATAAGAGCAAACACTGAGAATTACACCCAGTATACAGGACAGGAGAAGTGGTTCTGTGCAGTGTTTATATATACAGAATAAGAGCAAATGTTGAGAATTACACCCAGTATATATATATATACAGTTGTGTTCAAAATGATTCAACCCCCACTGAAATTGAGTGTTTTGGCCAGTTTGACATTGATTTTGATCATTTCAGTCATCTTGTGTACAATTAAATCAAAGAGGCCCTTGTAAGTCAGACAAATATAACATAACATTTCTAATGAAATAACCACAAATGTCTTTTCTGTGCTCACATCATTATCAGTTTTATTCAACCCCCAAGTGACATTCAATCTTAGTACTTAGTACAACATCCTTTTCCAATTATAACAGCATTTAAACGTGAAGCATAGCTTGACACAAGTGTCTTGCAGCGATCTACGGGTATCTTCGCCCATTCTTCATGGGCAAAAGGCTCCAGTTCAGTCACATTCTTAGGCTTGCGCGCTGCAACTGCTTTCTTCAAGTCCCACCAGAGGTTCTCAATCGAATTTAAGTCTGGTGACTGCGATGTCCACTTCAAATTGTTCCAGCCTTTAATCTGCAACCATGCTCTAGTGGACTTGGAGGTATGCTTGGGATCATTGTCCTGTTGAAAGGTCCAACATCTCCCAAGCCTCAGGTTTGTGACGGACTGCATCACATTTTCATCCAATATCTCCTGGTACTGAAGAGAATTCATGGTACCTTGCACACGCTGAAGCTTCCCTGTACCTGTAGAAGCAAAACAGCCCCAAAGCATGATTGACCCCCCCGCCATGCTTCACAGTAGGCAAGGTGTTCTTTTCTTCATAGGCCTTGTTCTTCCTCCTCCAAACATAGAGTTGATCCATGGGCCCAAACAGTTCTAATCAGTCCACAGAACACTATCCCAAAACTTTTGTGGTTTGTCCACATGACTTTTGGCATACTGCAGTCGGCTCTTCTTATTCTTTGGAGACAGCAAGGGGGTGCGCCTGGGAGTTCTGGCATGGAGGCCTTCATTACGCAGTGTGCGCCTTATTGTCTGAGCTGAAACTTCAGTACCCGCATCTGACAAATCTTTTTTCAGTTCCTCAGCAGTCACACGGGGACTTTTCTCCACTTTGCGCTTCAGGTAGCGCACAGCAGTCAAAGTCAGCATCTTCTTTCTGCCACCACCAGGTAGCGTTTCAACAGTGCCCTTTGCCTTGAATTTTTGAATGATGCTTCCTATGGTGTCTCTTGGTATGTTTAACATGTTTGCAATCTTCTTATAGCCATTACCCTTCCTGTGAAGAGAAATCACCTCTTCTCTTGTCTTCCTGGACCATTCTCTTGACTTCACCATGTTTGTAAACACACCAGTAAATGTCTAGAAGGAGCTGAGTATCACAGTCATTTTAAATCTGCCTAATTGGTGCTTATTATGCTTGATTGCTGCTCCTTGACATCCAGAGGTGTTTTCAATAACTGATCGAAAACACTTGAATGAACCTCTGTTACTAAGGGTGGTAGTCTTTAAGGGGTTGAATAATTGTGTCAATGAAGAAATCACAAAAAAAAAATTAATACTGTATTACAAAAACAATTGATGTCTTTTTAGTTGCATTTGGTTGTTTAAAAAGTCCTTGTAAGATTTCATTCTGAACACAATTGCAAATGTACACTAAATTCCCTAAACCCATTACAGCATTGGGGGTTGAATAATTTTGAACACAACTTTGAAGCAGCACTCCAAAAATGCTTGAGAAAGACTGCACTGAGCAGTTGAAACATTGCAGGGGAATAAAAGTCGGTCCATTTGTTTTTCACATTTTTGGAGTGCTGCTTCAATTTTTGGATATTTGTACTTGGTAAACAGCTGAGCCAGCTGATTTAGAAGGATTGCACCCGTCTTCATATTTAGAGTGCTGCTGCATTTTTCTTTGTTTTATATATATATATATATATATATATATTTAGCCATCCTGGGCCTGGTTCCATCCAGAGCTGGGCTGGAACATCTACAGAAGCAAACCAGATACTATATAAGAGAAAGAGGTGTAAGAAAAGTTCAGTAGAAATAACTTGACTGGCAAGGACTTATTGGTTCTACGTCATCCATGTTCAACAGTTGCCTCCGGTGCCCGAGCATATCATGTGAAAGTTTGGCCCACTCTGAGAATTTCCACATCTCAAGACAGAGTTTGTAAACATGTACTGTAAGTTCCACAACCAAAAGATAGAACAGAAAAGTTTGACTGCCATCAGGGAGAACTGCTCTGTGGGTTGCATTGCATTCATTTTAAATGTTGAAGCAGTTTTAGGAAGACACTTTTTGTAGCTATGAAACCTGTGGAAAGTGCATGGTGTGTATCAACTGACAGTCCATCGTATATTAACAACTGTCTTGATCTGTTTGCACTTGAATACTTCAGTAAAAAAAACTCTTCTGCTGCATTAATACACTGAAAAGTATTGTTGTTACGACATCGAGGACCCTGCCTTGCACCGCAAAACCTTCACCACCAAGGGCACCTCAAATGTCATCAAGCACCAGAAACCCAGAACCTCGGTGTGCTCCGAAGGGGATGACATCACCATGCGCCCAGGTGATTAGGTGGGTGATCACGTTCGCCGCAGGTCCTTTGGCAAGTTTTCTTTAATCAAGATAGGAGAGGATGGCCCCTCTGCGGGCAGGTGGATGAGGTGAGTATAATTTTTTTTAAACCCTGATTAACCACTGAAAAGTTTAAAGTGAGTCACAGATGCCGCAATCACCTCTGAAGTGGCATCTGAGTGGTTAAATGATAGGGGAGGCGGGATCTCAGTTCCCCATCATTGTACCTGCTCCATACAAGAGAAAGCCATTTGTGATGAACTAATTCGTAGCGAATCAAATTTTCATGTTGAAGTTCGGTGAAGCAACCGAATCGAATTTTTCAAAACTTCACTCATCTGTAATTACTACTTTTGTTCCATTTTCCATATCCACTTTATTTATTTATACAGTATATTTTTTTGTTTAGTTTTTTTTTTTTTAAAGTTCCTCTATTCCTGTTATTGCTGCTGTTTATCCTGGTGCCCAATAAGCAAATAGATGAAAAACGTACAACCAGGTGGTCCGATCCACCGAGGGCGTCAACTGGATATAAACTTTCCCTGCACTGATATTGTCTAAATGGAGAGGACAGAGCAGCTTCAGTAACAAGATCCTGCGGGAGAAAAAATGAGAGAAGCATATATGGTAGTGGTAATATACTAATTGACACTATTTTTGTGTGGTGATAGGTCCTCTTTAAAATCTCAAAGCCTCAGTCTAGCCCTGGCATTCAACTAGACAGGACACATGGAAATCCTTCTGCGCACATTTAGTATTTAAAGAGCACCGGTCACCACTCCTGACATGTCTGTTTTAGTAACTACTTGTTTTCCCCATGTTATAACAATTCTGGAGCATCTATTCTTATGGCTCTATTTTGTGCTATTCATTTATTATTTCTACTAGAAGTTAATAAATGAATTTTCAGCAATCTGCAGTTATAGTACAGATGGGTGTTACCAGTTGGGATGTGTCCCTGCACAGTTTGACATCGGCAGCACTGATTGGATAATGTCAGACTGTGCAGAGACACCCCCCCAACTGGTAATTTTTATTCTTACTGCAGACTGCTGGAAATTTATTTAGAAACTTCTAGTCAAATAATAAAGGAATGGTGAAGTATAGAGTCATAAGAATAGGTGCTGCAGATATTTTTATTGCATGAGGAATGCAAGTCGGGAGAGGTGACAGGTCCTTTTTAAACCACTACACCAAACATTTATTACCTCAGTTAAATTCATAGGTAACAACTAAATGGAAGTAAAATGTAGCCAGGCTCATTTCCCATGCTGAAGATGCGTCTTCTTCTCTATAGTGACTGTGTCTGTATTTGAAATGACCTATGTGCATCATTCATTGTAGTGCAGCCTATAGAATAGTAATCTAAATAATAATATTTGTATTGTTATGTTAACTTCCACTGTTGTTTGAAGATTCCGATGTAATTTTCTCGGCTCTGCTCCATGAAGGGCGGAGAGACAAATCCAGCATTTCATGCAGCAGACAATGATGAAGCTGTGTTTGTCAGGCTGCACTCTGACAGCTGTGTGTGTTTATACTGACGCTGGTATTTATGCTAATTGATAAGAGCTGGGAAAGGAATTCTCGAAAGGCGTCTCTATAAATAAAGTTTAACACGATTAACATTCACATAATTCTGGATAGCTAAATAATTCATCCTATTAACAAGGTTGGTGTGCGAGAGAGATAGGCGGGCATGGCATTTCCAAGGTTACAGAGTATGCAACGTTAGAAGACGTGACCACAGATGAATGCAAAGCAGCTGAGGGCTGGTCTTTGCAAAAAACGATAGAGATGAGATGTAGCCTATTTGACCCGTGTCATCTCAGGACTGAAAGCCAATTAACCCCATGGCATAGGAAGTCACTGCTTGTCATACACAGGGTAGGAAGGTCTTTGAAGATGGGCATATAAGATAAAGAGCACATCATCTGAAAGGTTGGCCAGTTTTTTTAGATGAGTATAAGGCTATAGTCTGTGCTGCTTGGTGACAGCGTAGGAGATTAGTGACACAAAATAAAGTCTTCCATTTCAAGTATTCAAGGCATGTAAGAAAGACGAAACCGTCTCAGCAGTTAAATAACCGCATTGTCTTATTGTGGGGCAATGTACAGTGCAGCCATTACACTTTTTATTAACATTCAAGAGCTGTCAATCCAGAGACGAGGATATCGAAGAACCACCACATCTTATCCTTCAAAAGACTGCCATCGTGTTTGGTTTGGAACTGCATTTTAAGCCTATATAGGTCATATTTTAATGCTGCTTCCATTATTTCATGAGAATTACGCAACAACTTTTTGCCCGTCAGATTTTCAGAAAACCATCAAACATGATTGTGTTGATGCATGACATAAGTTATTCAAGAGACAATAAACTGGACCGTAAAAATAGACTGTAACAGTGGTGAGCTGTGAACATCATAAAGCCTGTAAATCCGAAAGCCCGCTTACTGCGTACAGTTTAAGAGGAGAGGGGAAAGCAGTAGAATACGGTATAAGCCTTCAAATGCATTAAGTGATTCAACAAAGGATAAGAAGAAAAAATATTTCATGGAAGTATAAAGTGTCAGAGAAAGTGTAGATGATCTGAGGCTGTAGAGATTGAGGATCAGGAGAAATGTGGCACTTTAAAGAAAAGTTTATGGGTTCACAAATATGAATCCTTCAGGAAGCTGCAAAATAAAATGACAGCAGGGATAAAGCTAAACTGTCTTATGCCTAACTCTACAATATACTGCAAATAGTCTTGTCTTATTACAAAAAAGAAATTTAGAATAAAAAAATAAGAATTTAGCAAATAAAAATTACTAGCGATGAGTGAATCTGTTATAAACTAGTGATGAGCGGCAGGTGCAATATTAAAATTACCGATATTTCGTTAATATTTGTGTAAATATTCGTCATAAATTCGCAAATTCGAGAATTCACGATTATTTTCTTGATTGCGAAAATCGGCAATGTAATATTTGCATAATGCGTGCACAAAACAGCCGTGGGTCACTATTGCTACATTTTTCAAGCTGCTAGTTTCCTGAGACTGGATAAAATTGTTGGCACGGCAGAACATTACAATAGCTTTATATGCAGATGAAGTGCTCCGATATATTCGCAATTGCGGAAATCGGTAATTAATGATGCACATATTTTTGCACAATACGTGCAACTTCCCATTTTAGCAGGTCTGACTACATATTAGTGATTGGTGCACTAAGCATTGTTGTGAACTTGCCTGTAGCATGTATGTATGGACAGCAGAACTATCTAACACCCTGCACTGGAACCTATCAGCTACACTATACCACTATCTAACCTACACTATCTCCCACTAACTATCTGTATTATATATATAAGCTAACTAACTAACTATCTAATGTAATGTGACACAGTAAAGCACAGAGCAATGACACTGCTGTCTCTCTCAGAGCTGAAAAAAACAACTGCAGAAAATGGCTGCGCGGGTTTTTTTTTTCTGTATATAGTAAGGGGTAGGCCACTTTCCTATTGGTTGCCAGAGATGTTGCCAAGCTCAGACAAAGACATTGCAGCCTTTTCATTGGCCCAGAAGCGAGAAGCAGGGAGTTCATGGTTCAGAGGGAAAAAAAATCTAGAATATCCGTGAATACGAATATATTGCACTATATTCAAAATATTGGCGAATTCTCGAGGTGGTGATATTCACGATAAAAATTTGCTATTCGAATATTCATGGCCAACACTATTCTAAACTAATCGCAAACTATTTTACAAAATTCAGGTCAAATATGATTATAAATTTTACAGTTTGACTTGATGAACATCTCAAAATGGTGTTTTTTTTCAGATGAGAAGACAAGAAAGATAAAGAAGGAGAATCACATGACCCCAGGCAGTGTGTTTGTATGTTTGTATACATACCAAAATGCAAAAAAAAAATAGTATCATTAAAAAAAAACATAAAAATCCTACAGTGTAGTTTGTTTTTAAAAGGAGAGTTTGTTACCACCAGCAGCCATGTGTTTACCCACAACCATTTTTTCTGTCACTTTAACATTACTAAGGCCTCTTTCACACTTGCGTTCTGAGGATCCAGCAGGCACTTCCGTCCCGCCGGATCCGTCAGAACGCAAGTCGCCTGAAAGCATTAGAAGACTGATCAGGATCCTGATCAGTCGTCAAAATGCTTTGAGGTTAATATGGCAGCCAGGACGCTATTAAAGTCCTGGTTGCCATAGTAGTAGTGGGGAGCGGGGGAGCAGTATACTTACAGTCCTTGCGGCTCCCGGGGTGCTCCAGAATGACGTCAGAGCGCCCCATGCGCATGGATCATGTGATCCATGCAATCACGTGATCCATGCGTGTAGGGCGCCCTGACGTCACTCTGGAGTGCCCCGGCAGCCACACGGATGGTAAGTATACTGCTCCCCCGCTCCCCACTACACTTTACCATGGCAACCAGGACTTTAGCGTCCTGGCTGCCATGGTAACCATTGAGAAAAAGCTAAACGTCGGATCCGAAACGACGTTTAGCTTAAGGCCGGATCCGGATTAATGCCTTTCAATGGGCATTAATTCCGGATCCAGCCTTGCGGCAAGAGTTCAGGATTTTTGGCCGGAGCAAAAAGCGCAGCATGCTGCGGTATTTTCTCCGGCCAAAAAACGTTCCGGTCCTGAACTGAAGACATCCTGATGCCTCATGAACGGATTTCTCTCCATTCAGAATGCATTGGGATGATCCTGATCACGATTTTTCTGGCATAGAGACCCGACGACGGATCTCTATGCCGGAAAACAAAAACGCTAGTGTGAAAGAGCCCTAATGCTGGCTTGGCATTAAAAAACTAGGAGAAGAAGAAAGAAAGGGTGGTGGCTCACTCTGATTGGTTCTATGGATTGGGTGCTCCAGCCCAGGTCAGGGTACACCACTTCCCTGAAGGTAAAGTATAATCCAGCAACACTTAGAGGAAGGCGGGCACACTCACATCTGGTTAATCAACCTCGGCGAATTATTCTAGCATTAGTTTAATATAAGATACTAATTGAGAGTTTTTGACACATAATACATCATCATTGGTAACAAAAATTAAAACAATATAAAACCATAAAGCTAAAAATGCATAGATATAAAAAGCATAAAGAAGGGCCTGTATATCAGGCAGAAAGTATAGTCTAGTAAGTGCCCCGTATATATGGGCACACTGACTGCCTGAAATATGGGTCCAATGGGAGGCTATCTGCTGCCGACTAACTCCGCTTGGATATCTATTTATATGTCAAGTCCGTATTGATATCTGGTTTGTTTGATCCAGAGCATAGACGGTGATGTCCTTCCAATAGGGAAATTAAACGAGTCTAGTATCGTTTATAGACTCTCCATAAAAGTCATTCTCCGTTCTCATTCTGTACAGTCCTCTATTTGTAAAGAAAAATTGTCCCTTACCTCCCTGCCCGACACTTCATATGGAGGGCCGATGATCGGACGGTAGTTCGGAGCCGTGAGGTAGGCGGTATGCTCTCAGCGTTCCCCGCCGTAGTGATCACGCTCTCATTTTCCAATCCTCGCGTTAGTTGATGTGAGAGTTCGTATGAGGACTCGTCCGTTGGCTGGATCGCGTCTAGGTCGGGGAGGTAATTTCTTAGTTCAATAATTTTTCTCCTTTGGATCCTTAAACTTGCATGGCCATGCTAGAATATTGGAGAATTAGTCACAGGTATAACGCCCAGACGCGTTTCGGGACTGCCGGTCCCTTCTTCAGTGGTGTCATCATACCTGTTGACTTCCGACTTTTTATATCCGGGGTCAAATCGAATATCCGAATTGCGGATCTAATAATTGGATCTTGATGTTATTTTCTTTCGATGTATATATCGTCAGATCCATATCTCCAAGATAATAGTCCACAATAGTCATTAATAGAGGTCAGTACCATTAAAGAATACAGATGTGTGTCCATATCCCTTTTAATATCAACTAAAACGCACCTCTCGTAATGTTGCGGTTTTGGTGCGTTTTTGGGAATGGTTGCGTTTTTGGTATGTAGTTCATTTTCCATATAAAAACATCTTTCTATAGATTAGAATTTGTATACATCATTGCATCAGCCTAAAATTTACATATTATGCTTCATCATTCTCATTGTTAAAGGTCTCAATTCTCATCCTTCTTACAATATCTCTTTATTTCAAATATGGTGGATACTGAAATCTTTGTAACATCAATCTGAATCTTCAGACCTGTATTATCAGAATGAAAATTCAAAAATATCTTCAATTTGGGATTTCAGAGGTATGACTTGAATGAAGTAAAGGGGTGGAGGTCCTGGTCCGAGTCCGTGTCGCAGTGTCGATAAGCGACCAGACTGCGACACTGGAGTCAGACACAGGCGTCCACCCCATTACAAAAATCAAAGAGTTCTAATCCGAATTCAATCCCTTGGGTATAAATGTGTTGAACTCATAGATTTTCCTTGATTCCGTCCTTGACATATGTCTTATATAGTCGCCCCTCGCCAGTGTCGATCTACCTTCTCCAGTGCCATGAATGTCAAACCAGATGGATCTTTATTATGAACATCTTTATAATGTTTGGATAGGCAATGTTTGTCATATCCTTTAATGATGTTGTTGATATGTTCTGTCAATCTGGTCTTAAATGGACGTTTGGTTCTACCGATATATTGTTTTTGACATGGACACTGGATTAGGTATATCACACCGGTGGTGTTGCACGTGAGGCAGTCTTTAATCTCCCATCGATAATCGTTCTGGGTGGAGATCACTCGGGAAGTCTTCCGGGGTATTTTATTAATTCTACAGGCCATACACCTACCACATTTGTAGAACCCTTTTAAGTTCAATCAGGTTCCCGTTAGGGTGTCTTTATCTTTTCATTTTTTTGGCCTTATGGAGGGTGCTACTTTGATGCCCAAATTAGGTGCCCTCGTAAAGGTCACCAATGGATTACTTGGTAGGAGTTGACCAATCACTTTATCACTCAACATATGATGCCAATGTTTTTTTATAATGTTCTTGATTTCTCTATAGTTATCATTGAAAGGGAGGACCAACCTATTGTTTGAGTTATTTTTTGTTTCCAGTTCCCCAGTTGTTCTGGTGTCCTTAAAGAATGACTTCCTATCTAGGGCCCTAGTTTTACTTAGGGCCTGTTCTATCATCTCATCTGGATAATCCTTCTCTCGAAATTGTTCCTTCATAACTAAAGCCTCCTTCTCAAAATCACTATCCCAAGAGCAGTTCCTTCTTATTCGTCGGAACTGTCCACTTGGGATATTGGTCAGCCAGATCGGTAAATGGCAGCTTGAGAAGTGTATATAGCTATTTTTTGTAGAGGGTTTAGAGAAGTTAGAAGTTTCTCTAAACCCTCTACAAAAAATATCTACAAAAAATAGCTATATACACTTCTCAAGCTGCCATTTACCGATCTGGCTGACCAATATCCCAAGTGGACAGTTCCGACGAATAAGAAGGAACTGCTCTTGGGATAGTGATTTTGAGAAGGAGGCTTTAGTTATGAAGGAACAATTTCGAGAGAAGGATTATCCAGATGAGATGATAGAACAGGCCCTAAGTAAAACTAGGGCCCTAGATAGGAAGTCATTCTTTAAGGACACCAGAACAACTGGGGAACTGGAAACAAAAAATAACTCAAACAATAGGTTGGTCCTCCCTTTCAATGATAACTATAGAGAAATCAAGAACATTATAAAAAAACATTGGCATCATATGTTGAGTGATAAAGTGATTGGTCATCTCCTACCAAGTACACCATTGGTGACCTTTACGAGGGCACCTAATTTGGGCATCAAAGTAGCACCCTCCATAAGGCCAAAAACGAAAAGATAAAGACACCCTAACGGGAACCTGGTTGAACTTAAAAGGGTTCTACAAATGTGGTAGGTGTATGGCCTGTAGAATTAATAAAATACCCCGGAAGACTTCCGAGTGATCTCCACCCAGAACGACTATCGATGGGAGATTAAAGACTGCCTCACGTGCAACACCACCGGTGTGATATACCTAATCCAGTGTCCATGTCAAAAACAATATATCGGTAGAACCAAACGTCCATTTAAGACCAGATTGACAGAACATATCAACAACATCATTAAAGGATATGACAAACATTGCCTATCCAAACATTATAAAGATGTTCATAATAAAGATCCATCTGGTTTGACATTCATGGCACTGGAGAAGGTAGATCGACACTGGCGAGGGGGCGACTATATAAGACAGATGTCAAGGACGGAATCAAGGAAAATCTATGAGTTCAACACATTTATACCCAAGGGATTGAATTCGGATTAGAACTCTTTGGATTTTTGTAATGGGGTGGACGCCCTGTGTCTGACTCCAGTGTCGCAGTCTGGTCGTTTATCGACACTGCGACACGGACTCGGACCAGGACCTCCACCCCTTTTACTTCATTCAAGTCATACCTCTGAAATCCCAAATTGAAGATATTTTTTGAATTTTCATTCTGATAATACAGGTCTGAAGATTCAGATTGATGTTACAAAGATTTCAGTATCCACCATATTTGAAATAAAGAGATATTGTAAGAAGGATGAGAATTGAGACCTTTAACAATGAGAATGATGAAGCATAATATGTAAATTTTAGGCTGATGCAATGATGTATACAAATTCTAATCTATAGAAAGATGTTTTTATATGGAAAATGAACTACATACCAAAAAACGCAACCATTCCCAAAAAAACGCACCAAAACCGCAACATTACGAGAGGTGCGTTTTTAGTTGATATTAAAAGGGATATGGACACACATCTGTATTCTTTAATGGTACTGACCTCTATTAATGACTATTGCGGACTATTATCTTGGAGATATGGATCTGACGATATATACATCGAAAGAAAATAACATCAAGATCCAATTATTAGATCCGCAATTCCGGATATTCGATTTGACCCCCCGGATATAAAAAGTCGGAAGTCAACAGGTATGATGACACCACTGAAGAAGGGACCGGCAGTCCCGAAACGCGTCTGGGCGTTATACCTGTGACTAATTCTTCAATATTCTAGCATGGCCATGCAAGTTTAAGGATCCAAAGGAGAAAAATTATTGAACTAAGAAATTACCTCCCCGACCTAGACGCGATCCAGCCAACGGACGAGTCCTCATACGAACTCTCACATCAACTAACGCGAGGATTGGAAAATGAGAGCGTGATCACTACGGCGGGGAACGCTGAGAGCATACCGCCTACCTCACGGCTCCGAACTACCGTCCGATCATCGGCCCTCCATATGAAGTGTTGGGCAGGGAGGTAAGGGATAATTTTTCTTTACAAATAGAGGACTGTACAGAATGAGAACGGAGAATGACTTTTATGGAGAGTCTATAAACGATACTAGACTCGTTTAATTTCCCTATTGGAAGGACATCACCGTCTATGCTCTGGATCAAACAAACCAGATATCAATACGGACTTGACATATAAATAGATATCCAAGCGGAGTTAGTCGGCAGCAGATAGCCTCCCATTGGACCCATATTTCAGGCAGTCAGTGTGCCCATATATACGGGGCACTTACTAGACTATACTTTCTGCCTGATATACAGGCCCTTCTTTATGCTTTTTATATCTATGCATTTTTAGCTTTATGGTTTTATATTGTTTTAATTTTTGTTACCAATGATGATGTATTATGTGTCAATAACTCTCAATTAGTATCTTATATTAAACTAATGCTAGAATAATTCGCCCAGGTTGATTAACCAGATGTGAGTGTGCCCGCCTTCCTCTAAGTGTTGCTGGAAAAAACTAGGAGACCCCAGAATGCCATCCACAACTTTTCAGGGCAAGTGGAGCACTTTTGAATATAGAACCAATTCAAAATTCCCAAAATCTAGAACCTCTGCATATCACCAACTAATAATTAACTAATCAAACAATATGTAGAGAAAATTATTTTTTTATAAACAAGCAAAAATAGCACAAAAATTACAACTATTAAGCATTATTTGATTAACATATTGAATAACTCAGGAATACATGATTGACACACATTAAAAACAGTTAAAAACCTAACCTAGGTCTTCAGGTCGAGGTCTCATGAACACAAAGTTAAAGTGCCAGTGCAAAAAAGGCAGGCAACACCAATGTTATATATGTGTGTTCGGCCAATTAAGTGGCGTGGTACAAAACAATAAGATGACATATAGACCAAGTGCCAAAAAAGTACACTACATTCCCATACACCACTGATAATTGGTCAAAGAGACACATACAAACAAATAATTAGTATATGAACAAGTGTACCAACCAAAGTCCAGATACGCCAAGACCTGAAGACCTCCCCGACGTGCGTTTTGCCGTCAGCTTTTTCAAGGGGTGATGGTCAAATAATTTTGGTCCAGAATCGAATAGTGTAACTGATTCGGCCGAATCACATCCAAATCAAATTCCAATAAATTTGCTCATTACTAAAGGTTACTCTTACTGCTTTTTTGTGGTGCAGAGGCATGGACAGAAAACCCATCGAAACACTCCATAGTGCTTCCATGGACTTCCGATCTGTGCCTCCGTTCCGCACCACATCTTCAAGATTGCAGACCCATTCATGTGAATGGGTCGGTATCCATGATCCAGGGTGCACACGGGGTGCGCACAGGATGCACATGGCTGGTTGCGGACCCACTATATGAGGGCTGTGTGCCTGAGCCCTTAGTAAAATGAAACATTTTATAATTTCCTGATGTACTTTCTGTATAAATTCCTCAAGGTCATCAAAAATTCTGTTTAAAGTCATTCAATAGGAAACTTCATTATTTTCTTACAGTTTTGGTTTTTCCATTATTAAATAACCTATTTGACCTTTTTCAAAATGCATCCAGTGTGGGTAACCTGTAGTAATGGGCACAGAAGGAAGAAAGCTGGTTCCAAGGGGAAAAGACTTACATAGGATGGGAAGTGATAGCTAGTGGGATCCTAGCTGCCAGAAGCAGACAGAGCAGCAGAGCAGCAGTTAGTAGTGTTGTGCCTCATTCACATGTCAGTGTTTTTGCCAGTGATTTCCATCAGTGATTCTGCGCTAAAACCAGGTGCGGCTCTAAACACAGAACAGGGGAAGATCTTTCCCTTATACCTGATGTCTGTGGAGGCTCCAATCCTAGTTTTGGCTCACAATTACTGATGGAAATCACTGACCAAAACACTGATGTGTTAATGTGCCTGGGTTATATTATAGTAATTCATTCTAAGGGTTCACCTTCCTTCCATACCAAAACAATGCATATAGCACACATATATATACTATACACATATACACCACATAAACAGCCAAATTTTTCAGGGATATCAGAAGGTTCTCAAAAAATTACATATAAAGTGGCGTGCTTTGTGCATGTGCAAAATTATTTAGCCTCATGCCCTGCCTATTTATGCAGAACATGCTTCCAATCTATGTCATTTAAATCCCTAATAGTATTTACATATGTTCATATGGCCCCTTCACCAAACCCTAAAATGAATGCAGACACCCCTTACAATAATACAGACCCACAGGCCCCCTAAACAAATCCAGATCACAGACCCTCAGAATAAAAATACAAATATCAGACCACCAAATAAAAGCCCATGACCAGATTACCCTCAAATGTAGATCCCAGACCAGACTCCATATAGCTACAAACCTTATACCAGAACCAAAATATAGAACCCATATCAAATGTGCAGATACTCATCTCTACCAAGACCCCCTGATACACCCCTACAGTAAAAACTCCCAAAAAAGTATCCCCGTTTCAGAAATTACGGGATATGCTGACAGTTCCATTGATATTATTTTTGGGTACATATGATTTTTGATCACTCAATATTACACTTTTTGTGAGGTAAGGAAACAAAAAAAATTCTGTTCTGGCAGTTTTTTATTTTTTTTACAATGTTCTCCTGACAGGTTAGATTGTATGTTATTTTTATAGAGCAGGCTGTTCCGAACTTAACAATACCAAATATGTATATTTTCATTTTTGTTTCAGTTTTGCATAATATAGCATTTTTGAAAAAAATGTTTCTTGTGTGTCTATTTTCTGAAGGCCATTTTTTTCTGCAGATTATCTTGTATAGGGGCTTGTTTTTTGAGGGAAGAGTTGACGTTTTTATTGGTACCATTTTTGATTTTTTCCGTCATTCAATATTACTCTTTTTGGGGCAAATAATGGTTCTTTTGGCACAGTTTTTTCTTTACATTTTTAACAAAACGGGGTAGATCATGTGATATTTTTTATAAATCAGGACGTTATGGATGTAGAGATACCTAATATGTCTATTTTTTTGTTTCAGTTTTATACAATAATTGCATTTTTGAAAAAAATATGTTTTTGTGTCTCCATTTTCTGAAAGCTATATATACATATATATATATATATATTTTTTTTTTTACGGGCAATTGTCTTATGTAGGATCATTTATTGTGGGATGATGTGATGGTTTGGTACCATTTTGGGGTACATATGACTTTATGATCTCTTGATATTACACTTTTTGTGAGGTAAGGTAACCCAAAAAATTGCTGCTTTGGCATAGTTTTTATTATTTTTTTACAGTGTTAGGCCTCATGCACATGACTGTATGTGTTTTGCGGTCCGTTATTTTTGCAGATCCATTGTAATAATGCCTATCCTTGTCCACAAACTAGAAAAAATAGGACATGCTCTATTTTTTTGCGGAACGGAAAAACAGACATACGGAAACGAAATGCACACAGGAGTACCTTCCGTTTTTTTTGCGGACCCATTGAAATGAATGGTTCCTCATATGGTCAACAAAAAAAACTGAACGGAAACTAAAAGAAAATACGTTAGTGTGCATAAGGCCTTAAGCTGATGGGTGGATTATGGGATATTTTTATAGAGTCGGTCGTAACAGACACAGTTATATCTAATATGTCTGTTTTTCTATTTTTTTCTATTTTTTACAATTTTCTTTGTGTTTATTATGGGAAAGGGGCGTTTTTTGTAACCTGAAACTTTTTTTTTTACTTTTTATTTTTGTCCCACTGTGTGTCTATTGCCCTCTACAATGCATTACAAGACATGAGTACTTTAATGTATTGACTATCAGTGTATTACAAGTGTAATACACTGACAGCCTGCCTGTGAGACCGCTGGGTCTCACAGGCTTCTGTGAAGGCAAGCTACGATGCCTATGTTATGCATCAGGCTGCCTTCACAGCCATCAGGTCCCCGTCACTGAAGTGTGGGAACCTGATGGGGAGGAAGCCCATACCCTCCACAAGCCCCAACTTTGACTGCAGCATACAATGAGTTAATACCGTGGAATCTGTGTATGGACCAATGCTGGTGTATATGGCAGGGACTTGGCTGTCAGGAACAGCCGGGCCCGTGCCACTGATCGAGCAGGCACAGCGTCATACCTGTATGGCGCTGATTTCTTAAGTGGTGCTGCAGCTCTTTCTTACTGATGACCTATCCTCTGGATAGATCATCAGCATTTGATTGGCGGGGTTCCCGGGTGAAGGGAACAGATCTTAGCTGTTCCCAGGACAGTGATTCTAGTGGTGACATCACTGGGCCTGCAGGAAACAGTGAGAATGCCAAGTCACTAGTCCCAACTGCCTTTTCAAACAGCTGATCGGCAAGGATCCTGGGTGTTGGACCCCCGCCAATCAAATGATTTATACAGAGGATAGATCGTCAGTAAGCAAAAGCTGCAGAACCCCTTTAAGTCACAACTCCCAGCAATGTACACGTACAGCACATGTCCTCTGCAGGTTAATATGTATCCCTAAGTATGTTTACAAAGTAGCTCATAATACAGCACTTATTCCATTGCCTTTTAGTTACAATTATGTAAACGTCATCATCTCAATTAAAGCAAACAGTGCATTGCATTTTGGCTATTGCTAATCTCATGCTGAGAAGAAGCGAGTATTTCAAATTTTCTAAATGGTAGCATGATATTGCTTACACTCGGAGGAATCTAAGCAATTAACTATAGCAATGAATCCATACTATTTTAAAAAGGCTACTTGGATGTACTATATCTTGATTTAATGAAACACTGATCTGAAGATTCCATCTACATGAAACCGTATTATCTGACATTTCAAGCTACCTGGACTGGTTTTACCATTTAATAAATTACTTGATATTTGAGTTTCTCATTTAAAATAACTAATCAAGCTATTGCAGTGTGTTATATATGCCCCCCTGGTTTTGGAGATGCTTTGAAATTGGGTTGCCAACCATCTGTAAATTTATGGACAGTCCACAGAAAAACTTGTGTTTTTTTCTTCCATATGCAATGTCCTGGCAACAAAGTTTGTACTGGACATGTGCCAAAACTGACATGCAATGGAAAAAAAAAGAGTGCTTTAAACGGTGGGATTTTACTCACCCAACCCCCAATCTTCTTGTAAGCTTCTCAATAGACAGTTCTGAACAGAGTTAGGCCTCTTTCACACAGGCGTCACGTTTGAAGCCCGGATAAGAGGCTGGTGCGTTGCGGGAAAATGCGCAATTTTCCCGCGTGAGTGCAAAGCGTTTTAATGCGTTTTGCACTCGCGTGGGAAAAATCTGCATGTTTGGTACCCAGACCCGAACCCAGACTTCATCACTGAAGTCCGGTTTCGGGTTGAATATTCTGTAGATTTTATTATTTTCCCTTATAACATGGTTATAAGGCAAAATAATGGCATTCTCAATACAGAATGCTTAGTAAAATGTGGATGGAGGGGTTAAAAATAAAAAAATGAACTCACCATATCCACTTGATCGCGGAGTTGCCGATCTCTCCTCTCTTCTTCATTCATTAGCTGTCAGCTAAAGGACCTGTAATGAGGTCACTGAGCTCATCACATGGTCCAATCACATGGTCCATCACCATGGTGATGGACCATGTGATTGGACCATGTGATATGATGTCATCACAGGTCCTTTAGATGGCAGATAATGCTTGAAGAAGAGAGAAGAGATCGGCAACTACGCGATCAAGTGGACAAGGTGAGTTAATTTTTTTTATTTTTAACCCCTTAATCCACATTTTACTAAGCATTCTGTAGTGAGAATGCTATTATTTTCCCTTATAACCATGTTATAAGGGAAAATAATAAAGATCGGGTCCCGTCTCTTAGCAACCTTGCGGGAAAATGGCACTGCATCCGCACTTTTTCCCGCAGCCCCATTCACTTCTATGGGGCCTGTGTTGCGTGAAAAATGCACAATATAGAGCATGCTGCGATTTTCACGCAATGCAGAAGTGATGCGTGAAAGTAACCGCTCATGTGCACAGCCCCATAGAAATGAATGGGTCAGGATTCAGTGCTGGTGCAATGCGTCTACCTCACGCATTGCACCCGTGCGGAAAACTCGCCCGTTTGAAAGGGGCCTTAAGGAAAAGGCTCAGTTAACCTGTCTTATTATGAGCTGTATATTGGCAATCATTCATTTTCACTTCATGCATACACATTTGTCTAAAATGTTGTATGGCACTCAGAAACAAAATACCAAAGTCTTTAATAACAAAAATAGGTGAAATGTTAAAGAGAAAGCTTTCGAGGCACTTAGGTCTCTTCATCAAGAATGGTATAACAAAACATCTGAAGAAACATATATATATATATATATACAATATATACACAAAGTTGCACAGACATAGTGTCATAAATAGACACACAATCAATCTTCCAAAATCCCGGTATTGTAACTATAAGGGTCCATTCACACGTCTGCAAATGGGTCTGCATCCGTTCCGCAATTCTGCGGAACGGGTGCGGACCCATTCATTCTTTATGGGGCCGGACGTGTAGCGGAGAGCAAACTATTGGCCCTCCGCATTTGCGGAGCACAGCCCCGAACTTCCGGTCTGCGTCTCCGCAAAAGATAGAACATATTCTATTCTTGTCCGCAGCTGCAGATAAGAATAGGCCTTACTGTGAACCATTAAGTTCACAGTAGGATCCCGGACCTTATGGATGGCTCCACATAAGATTATGGTCATCCCTGTTGTGAATCCCTCTATTTTATTGCTTTGAGGAAGGTTTTCCTGCCTAAACGCTGTGTACCATCTCTGGTACCATCACACAGGAGGGGAGCCGGAGCACACCTGGATGACCACGGCATCTGAAGGGTTAAAAGGTACATTAGTGTCGGGTGTCAGCAGGTGCTATTTTAAAATGCCCAGTCGCTAATGTAAATTTACTGTCAGCAATCGGGAAAGGGTTAACTTCCAAGCCTTCTCACTGAGATTGGGCCACCATGTGGGAAGAATATGATTAGGCAGAGTGGCCTGGGTACACCTGATTAATAGCGATTTGTGACAAATTCATTCCTAACGAATAGAATTTCTTGGTAACTTTGCCAAATCAGCAGAATAAAAATTTTCAAAACTTCGCTCATCTCTACTAATAACTAGTGATGAGCGAGCACCAAAGTATTCTGGTTTTCGGGTGTTCGGCCCGAACACATTGCTATATTTTCGTGTGCTCGGCCGAGCATCCGAGTATATTGGAAGTCAATGGAAGTCAATGGGAGACAACCAGGCACCCCCTGCTCTGAAGAGAGGAGGCGTGCCTGGTCCATTGGAAAAGGTCAGAAAAGGACAGAAACACCACTGAAATGTATCGGGAACAGAATGGGGACAATGTCTGGATGCATCTTGAACTCCCAGGTCGCTGCTGGGAACCATGTTGTCCGAGTTGTACGCCACTTTTACAGAATGACAAAAATAGCCACAAACCCCCAACAAAAAAATCAATTTCACAGGAAAAATTGTTAGGAAATATTCTTTCCTTTATATTCAATTGATGATAAAGTGCAAGTGCTGACAAAAATTACAAGCAAGAGGCGCACTGAAGCCTGTATATCACATAAAGGAGGGCCTTATTCACATTGTGGTACAATTGTTCAGGTAGTGGGACTCCTACACTCATAAAGCATGTGAAAGCACTACAATACACCCTTTAGTACACATAAAGGAGGGCATCATACACGCCCTTGAAAAATTATGACTGGAGGCCTGCCGGGGACCTTCAAAAACATTTGGCTCAAGGGCCTGCTGGTGACCCTCTAAAACATTAGGGACGAGGGCCTGCTGATGAGCTGACGCTCTAAAACATTATATGCGAGTGCCTGCAGGTGAGCTGATGCTCTAAAACATTTCATGCGAGTGCATGCTGATCAGCTGACACTCTAAAACATTATATGTAAGTGCCTGCAGGTGAGCTGACGCTCTAAAACATTATATGCGCATGCCTGCAGGTGAGCTGATGCTCTAAAACATTATTTGCGAGTGCATGCTGTTCAAATGACACTCTAAAACATTATATGCGAGTACATTATGTTCAGCTGACGCTTTAAAACATTATATGCGAGTGCATGCTGTTCAAATTACACTCTAAAACATTATATGCGAGTGCATGCTGTTCAGCTGACGATCTAAAACATTATATGTGAGTGCATGCTGTTCAGCTGACCCTATAAAAAATTTTTAGGTGAGGGCTTGCAGTTGAGCTGACCCTTTAAAAAAATTTGAGTGGAGGGAATATATACAATCTGGATGAGGAGGAGGAGAAAACAAGATTCAACCATATACTCTTTTTTGTGGTGGAAAAGGTGCATGGGAATACACTACAGTAGATTGAGTACATTATAAATGAAATTGCCTTTATGTTCATCATCAGCTCAGCTCTCCTCTGGTGGAGTTGAGAGAGAAGTCAGGGACAATCCAGGCCTTGTTCATTTTTATCTGAGTCAATCTGTCAGCATTGCCAGTGGACAAGCGGATACACTTATCTGTTATAATGCCACCAGCAGCACTAGATAAGCACTCAGTCAAAACGCTGGCGGCGGGGCGGCCAGCACCTCCAAGGCGTAAAGCGCAAGTTCGTGCCACATGTCCAGTTTGGACACCCAGTAGTTGTAAGGCACTGAGGGATAATTTGGGACGCTGACACGGTCTGCTATGTATTCCTTCGCCACCTTCCAAAACGTTTCCCTCCTTGTAGCACTAGGCCGCACTTCAGGGTGAGGTTGCTGGCGGGGTGTCATGAAAGTGTCCCATGCCTTGGAGAATGTTGCCCTACCTTTGTTGGAACTGCTGTGTGTTCCGCTTGTCTCCCTTCCTCAGTTGCCTAAGGAAGTACGGACTCTGCCGGCCGCGTTGTCAGATGGAAAATTTTGGAGCAATCTCTCAACAAGTACTTTCTGGTATTGCACCATTTTACTTGTCCTCTCCACCACAGGAATGAGAGATGAAAAGTTCTGTTTGTAGCGGGGGTCGAGAAGAGTGAACACCCAGTAATCCGTGGTATTAGAGTTGAGGGACACCTGGAATTTCTTGAAGTCATTGGGGACCCGAACTTTTGGGCACTAAAATGGCTGTAAAAAAGTCCTGGAAAGGGCTAGAGGGCTAAGAACGGCATCATCACCACTGGCCATGTAGGTTGTGTACTCGAAACACCGCAACAATGCCCACAGGTCTCGCATGGAGTTCCACTCATTGGTGGTGAAGTGGTGCTGTTTCGCAGAGCGACTGACCCGTGCATGCTGCAGCTGAAACTCCACTATCGCCTGCAGCTGCTCGCAAACTCTCTCATGCATATGCAAGGTGGAGTTCGACCTGGCGGGCACGTAGCATATAAGGCGGTGAGCGGGAAGGCCGAAGTTACGCTGCAAACAGGTGAGCAGCAGCAGGGTGAGAATGCCGAAAGTGCGCACAGACGGACTGCAGTTCCTGCAGCAGCTCTGACATGTCTGGGTAGTTTTTAAGGAATTTCTGCACCACCAAATTCAGCACATGCGCCAGGCAAGGGATGTGCGTCAAACCGGCTAGTCCCAGAGCTGCTACGAGATTTCGACCATTATTTCACACCACCAGGCCGGGCTTGAAGCAGACTGGCAGCAACCACTCATCGGTCTGTTCTTCTATGTCCCTCCACAGCTCCTATGCGGTGTGGGGTTTGTTCCCCAAACACATGAGTTTTAAAACCGCCTGCTGACATTTATCCCTGGCTGTGCTGAAGCTGGTGGTGAAGGTCTTTCGCTGACCAGATGAGGAGGTGGTAGAAGTGGAGAAGCAGGAAGCGGAGTAGGAGGAGGAGGTGGCAACAGGAGGCAAAGAATAATGCCCTGCGATCCTCGGTGGTGGATGGACATGCGCCAAACTGTTATCCGCCTCGGGCCCAGACGCCACTACATTTAGCCAGTGTGCAGTTAGGGAGATATAGCGTCCCTGCCCGTTCTTACTGGTCCATGTATCTGTGGTTATGTGGACCTTGCCACATATGGCGTTGCGCAGTGCACACTTGATTTTATCCTCCACTTGTTTGTGCAGGAAAAGGACGGCTTACCTGGAAAAGTAGTGGCGGCTAGGAATGACGTACTGTGGGACAGCCACCGTCATCAGCTGTTTAAAACAGTCCATCTCCACCAGACGCAATGGCAGCATTTCAAATGCCAGTAATTTTGAAATGCTGGCATTCAGGGCCAGGGATCGAGGGTGGGTAGGTGAGTATTTCCTCTTTCTCTCCAGGGTTTGGGAGATGGACAGCTGAATGCTTGCGTGTGACATGGTGGAGATGTGACATGTTGGAGAAGCATGAACTTGAGTCCAGTAGGGGTCTAGGACCTCATCATCCTCCACATCATCTTCCACCCATTTTTGACCCCTGCCCTCGTAAATCTGCACACTGCAGAAAGCCACAGCAGTTGGCACCTGTGTTTCGTCATGATCAAAGACGTGCTGCGGTAGTATTTCCATGTCCTTATCCTGCAACATAAGTGGTTGGGCATCAGTGCATTCAATGTCTTCCACTTCTGGGGAGGGGCTATGTAGATGACCCAGGAAAACGCTGCCAGCAGAGTGATCAAAAAGCATAAGAGTCTGCTGCATGACTGCAAGGGGGTGAGGTGAAAGACTGATGGGCTGCAGATGCCAACTCTGAGCTTTCTGCAGAGGACTAGGTGGGAGATGCTGTGAAGGAACTGGAGCCACTGCCAGCCACCCAATCTACTATCGCCTGTACTTGTTCTGGCCTCACCATCCGTAGAGCGGCATTTGGGCCTACCAAATAACACTGCAAGTTCTGTAGCCTACTTGCACCTGAGGAAGGTGTTTCACTTGGACCTGTAGCTGGTGCAAAACAGCCACGTTCTCTCTCAACAACAGAAGCTCCACCAACACCACGACTACCATATCCACGTCCCTTATTAGATGTTCTCTTCATTATTTGCTTTAACCCACCAGACTAACAGATGGTTTATCTCAGGTGTCAATTTAGCTGCCAATAGTCAACAATTAGGTCCAAAAACAGTAAGGCAGTGCCCGTGTCATAAACAGAATAAATGTCTTTAGGTCACACAACAGTGTAACGGAGCAATGCAATACAATTACGTCACCATCACCAAAAATTTGATTTTTCAAATCAACAATGTAACAGCAGAAGTTAATGGTTCAATTTGACTGTCAGAAACGCAGCTATACCGCAAATGTGCTATCTACCACAGAACCTGTGTTTTTGCAACCAACTATGTAAATGCAGAGTTCAACAGGTTACTTAAAATGACTGAAATACAGGGTAGACCTCAGATCTGCTATGTAGCACAAAACCAGTGTTTTTTGCAACAAACTACAGAAAAGCAGTATGCCACCGCTAAATTATGAAACACATGTTGTCCACTTACAACCAGAACTGAACTCATGCGTCGACTGGTATACCATGTTTGCGCTGTCACAACATGTTCATACTAGGCTTATTTCAGAGCTGCATACACGTTCACTGTTACAACATGTTTATGCTCCATTCACATTTAGAGCTGACATTCATCCAATTTCATCCTCAGCCACATCCAGAGTTGCATTCACACTTACGCTTTCAAATCATATTTTGCACTCCACCCACGACCAGAGTTGCATTCATACGTCTATCGGTATATCATATTTGCTCTACTCGCACCCAGAGCTGCGTTCACACGTCCTATGCTACTACAGGTTCTTTCCAGGCCCATTTCAAGAACCGCATTCATGTCGCTGTTACATCTATATTATGCTCCGTTCACAACCAGAGCTGCTGTTACACCAAATTTCATGCTTCTGCTTATACCCAGAGTTGTGTTCACACTTCTACTGCTACACCAGGTTGTATACCCCACTCACCAAAGCTGCTTTCCATGTCTGCTGTCACATCAAGTTAATATTCCATTCACATCCAAAGCTGCATCCGCATGTCTGCTTTTACATCTTGTCCTATAATACATTCACTACTAGAGCTGCGTTCACGTGTCTGCTTTTGCATCACATCAATACTCACTTTCAGATTGCAATTATACGTCTGCTTATACCATGCTTTTCATGCTCTACCCATACACAGAGCTGCGCCCATACCATGTTTTTAGGTACCACTCACATCCAAAGCTGCATTCACCCATTTGTTGTTACATCATGTGTTGTACTCTGCTCCCACTCAAAGCTGCATTCTTCTGTTCATTGCTACGTCATGGTTTTACTCAATAATCTCACCGGGGCAGTCTGCACCCACTGCTCTGGTACCTCTCCCTTTTCAGGCTTATGTTCCTTTCCTCGGTGGTCTGTTACATTCCATAGGTCTACTTTTCTGTTCACTTAAAAAAAAATATATATAATAATATCCTTTAGGCTGGGAACACAACTAAGCGTTTTGCAAGCGTGCGTTTTTTCAAGCGTTTTTAAGCGCGACAAACGCGCGATTGTATGCGCGTTTTTGTCATTAATGAACGCGCGTTTTTCGCGCGTTTTTGTGATTGACAGGTGCAAGATCCACTAAAAATGCAGGCCTACCTATATGAAAGGTGTTGAATGTTTGCCAAATTGAGATTTTTATTGATTAGGTGTGTTTGAGAGTGTTGTACTGTTGGAGTTTGGTGTGGTTAATTTGGTGGATTTCTATGGCGTTTAGGAGACAAACGCAAGTGGCAGCAATGGTGTGTGGAGTGTTGCTCTTGTGGATGCGTCGTCGGAGAACGACCCGGCGACGTTTTTGGAACAGAAAATGTGCATTTCTTCATCTTTGCGCGTTCTAATACAATCCTATGGACGGAAACGCGTGCAAAAACGCCCTAAAGAAGCTCAAGTAGAAGCAACAGCGTTAGGCGTTTTCGAGCGCGTTCAAACGCGCTGTAAAACGCCCAAGTGTGAACCATGCCCATAGGGAAGCATGGCTTTTCACATGTTGTGCGTTTTACAGCGCGTTTGAACGCGCTGTAAAACGCTTAGGTGTGTACCTAGGGTAAATCCTGGTTCATTTTCACTCAGACTGATCTCCTTTTACTTCTGGTTCGAATTCACTCAGATTGGTCTCCTGCCCCAGTTCACCAAACAGCTCCTCAGTGGAGGTCAGTGGGCCAATAGGAGTACGTTTCCTGCTATGTTTTCACAAGCTGTTCATTTGTTTGTCACGATAAGAGACTTTTCTTAGCGAACTTGCAATGCCTTAGGCTTTTGTTTTTCTCCCATCTATGTTTCAATTTCATATTTACATTTTATGGTTCGCGGTGGTTAGTGTTTTATGTATGCACGTGCTTCGGATTACTAATGTCTATATTTTCAACGCCTGTTGGCAGTTATGTTTCTTAAGCCACCTTCTAGCCAATCCAATCATTTAAGTCGCTGCATATCCCATCAGCTCCGGCCTACATTTTAATTACTTATCGTCACCCCAACGTCATCCGCATCAGTCTCTCGGCTTCAGGGGCCCTATGACTGCTTCAGCCTCTGGCTTTGGGAGCCCTATGACTCATCCGGCCTTATGGCTCCGGGGGCCCAATGACCATTTTTCATGTTTTGTTTGTTAGGGGTACGACATGGTTGTAGGCTGGTTAGTGTCCCAGGTTTGCTGTTGGAGGGGGTCATGGTTATGCGAGTCCTCGAGGAATTCTGGTACTATTTAAAAAAACAACAACAAGTCATAAGAGGCTCGCACGAGTGGCTCTTCGCTTATAGGACCTCACGATTGGCACCGGCACTTGTAGTTCTCCATCTGATACCTTTTCCGCCATAAGAGGCTCGCATGCTTGGCTCCTGCCATAAGAGATTCACACGCTTGGCTCCTGCCATAACAGACTCGCACGCTTGGCTCCTGCCATAAGAGACTCGCACGCTTGGCTCCTGCCATAAGAGACTTGCACGCTTGGCTCCTGCCATAAGAGACTCGCACGCTTGGCTCCTGCCATAAGAGACTCGCACGCTTGGCTCCTGCCATAAGAGACTCGCACGCTTGGCTCCTGCCATAAGAGACTCTCACGCATGGCTCCTGCCATAAGGGACTCTCACGCATGGCTCCTGCCATATGGAACTCTCACGGATGGCTCCTGCCATAAGGGACTCTCACGCATAGCTCTTGGCTTAGAGGATTTCACAATTGACATTGACATTGGTAGTTCATACGGCTATCTGATACTATTTTCCATGGCACACCTTTTAGAAGTTTTCATTTGTTCATTTATATTTTACAAATTAGTATTTGCGGTTCATTTCAGCCTCATTTCATTTAAGAAGCTGTACCCCGTTGGGTTAAGCCCCAATCTTTTCTCCAGCTGTCCATAATTCTTATGGTTCGCATCCCGGCGACTGGCCGGCCCCATGGACCCCTGGCGGTTGCTTCAGCCCCATGGCTTTAGGGGTCCGACCAATGGTTGTCTGTTCCCCTGGGCAGCTATGCTTTTGGTTTTAAATGACTCACATCTTTACCTGCTTGCCAGCTTATGTTATTTAGGTTTCATTTTAGTTAATGTCCGTTATTATCTCCATTTTCTGTCACGTTGCCCTTCGTCTTTTCAGGTCACGCAGTTGAACTCATGTTGGGGGTCACCTTCCACGTCGGTCAGGGCTCGTTCCTAACAATATTTCGGTTATTCGAGGTTATTCAGGCCACGTAGTTTATCCTAGGTATCGCCTGCCACATCGGTCACGCTAATGGTTTAATTTCACCTGCATCTTATTCAGGTCACTTCTTATAGTTATAATTTCTTGGAAAAAAAAAACTCGGCCCGAAGACTGTTTTCAGTCCTGCTGGGCTGATTGCCTGGTTGGTTGCCCATCTGTGCATCTAGGCTGATTTGGCCTGTATGTATCACATACATACCTGCTTCCCTAATTTCCTAATAATCCATGTTGATCGCTCACTTTATGTTTTTGTCCGCAAACTGGTCCGGTTCGCCCTACAGCATCATTGTCATGTCTTACTCAGATATTTTGTCTTGCTTTAATTGTTCATGCTTTCATTCAGGTCCTGCCAGAGGAGGAACAAGTAGGGTAATTTCCTCCAGCATTTCAGTCTCTGATCGTAGTCGATCATATTTTGTCAACCAGGTCCCCGCACAAAGTCTTTTCTTTTTTACTACGACCAGGAATTCATTTTCGCCGGTAGCTTCATTGCAATTGCATTCCCTCACTCATGGGAGGGCATAGACAGAATCTTGTATATTATGGCTTCGTAGCTTCTTTCCGCACTAACCTCAGACTCCCTACAACCACGTCGAATCGGGTTTTGGACAAGGTCCAACATTCCCTTCCTATCTACATGGTTCTTTCTGGCCCTCATTCCTGCATAGTCTAGGCAGTCAGGTTTCGGTTTCACGATCTCCTGAGGCTAGGGCATTGCCAGTACTCGTACTAGAACCAAAACTTTACAAGGTTCAGTTGGTTTTTCAAGATCCATTTCACAACATATTCCCGGTCCTCCATTCCGCTTTGGGGCAGTATCCGCAATATTGAGTATCATGTCCCCGGCCTTGTCATCCACAAGATGGGTTGTAGGTCTCCTTCTGGTCTTGCCTCATACACCCCGAATTTTCGTCCAAGACCCTGATGCCTTGCAGTTGGCTAGGGAATTGTTTGCACATGCCATTCGAGTTCCTTTTCTACCCTACTTGGCTTGGTTTTTGCCCACTTATAGGCCTACCCACGATCATGGCTTAGGGCACACAACAAGCCATTTAGTCAGGTTAGCTAAGACACGCCTAGCTGGGTTAGGTTGCTCCCGTTGTTTCTCTCCCTAGGGTTCTTCGGATATCTCTTGGCCATAGCCATGACCACAAATGCAATGTGAATAAAGCCACACCCATATCAGACCGTGTAATGGAGGCTACCAGGTGCAAAAGAATGTTAAATGCCAGGTAAAGGCACATTCAATACATACACCATATACACCGCATGTGGACCGCAGCAAACGAACATCCCCAGCAAAAAATGTGTACAATTTTTTTTTTCTGTGATTTATATATTTCATCCGCACAATGCTCCGTTTTGTGTAGGATGCCTTTGTGGTGCATGTGGTCCGCGCCAGCATCCTCCATTGTACGCATTTTTTGCGGGGGATGGTCGTTTGCTGCTCCAGGAATATATTGGCAAAAGTCTCAGCTTTTAATATCTGCTTGTTTGACTAGCTAGTATAGTCAGTGGCATATCCGTTTGGTGCATTTTTTTTTTTCTGGGCAACACCAAGTTAAATGAACCTCTCCTCTGTCTGGGTGCCAGGGGCCTACCTTTCAGCTAATCGCCTGCTGCTTTGGTGCGTAACATTAACCTCTGTTTGCTGTCAAAAGACCTCTCCTCTGTCTGGGTGTCAGGGGCCTAAATAACTGAAAGTGGCCTGTAACATTGGTGGGTAACATGATGCCTGTTTAGGACCTTTCTCCTCTGTCTGGGTGCCAGGGGCCTACATTTCAGATAATCACCTGTTGCTTTGGTGGGTGACATTATCCTCTTTTTGATGTCGAATGAGCTCTACTCTGTATGGGTTTCAGGGGCCTATATTTCGTTCACTTGCTTGTTGTCTTGGTGGGAGATATTAAACTCTTTTTACTGTCAAATGATCTCTCCTCTGTCTGGGTGTCATGGGCCTACATAAATGATAATGGCCTGTTCCATTGCAGGTTGACCTAAGGCCTGTGTTGCTGTTACGGGACCGCTCTCCTCTTTGTGGGTGCCATGGTCCTCCTGAATTAGTAAATGAGGCCTGTGGCACTGCTGGGTGAAATCAATACTGATTTGGCATGATTGTAACGCTCCTCTTTGTGGGTGCCATGGGTCTGAATCTGTGAATGAGGCCTGTGGCATTGCTGGGTGAAATAAATACTGTCTTGGCGTGATTTTAACTGTCTTCTTTGTGGGTCCCGTGGGCCTGAATGTTTGAATAAGGCCTGTGGCCCTGCAGGCAGACATGATTTCTTCTTGGCTGTGATGTGAACTTCAACTCCCATGTATGGTTGCCAGGGGCCTGAGTCTGTGAAGGAGGTCTTTGGCACTGCAGGCAGACATGAATCCTTTTTGGCTGTGATGAGAACTTCAACTCCCATAGCATTCCCACCTGACGCCACCCCAACCTCCTATTCCACCTCCTCCTCCAAGTTGCCAATTGATATTGGTTCATTTTTATTTATTTTATTTTAAGTCATTTCCCTATCCACATTTGTTTGCAGGGGAATTACCTACATTTTGCTGCCTTTTGCTCTAGCCCTTTCCTGGGCTATTTTACAGCATTTTTAGTGCCCAAAAGTTCGGGTCCCCATTGACTTCAATGGGGTTCATGGTCAAGTTCGAGTCAGGTTCGAATCCCGAACCCGAACCGTTTCATGAAATCGGGTCGAACTTCTCGAACCCGAACATTCAGGTGTTCGCTCAACTCCAATTGGAACAAAATCTATACAAGGAACATTTCAGCAAGAGAAAATGAACTTGAACAGCCTCACACCCTAAACACACACAACACCCCCACCCCCCTTTCACTCAAACCATTAACACACTATTTACAAATTTACTTAGAAACATATTAAAATAACTATAATGCAGCTAAACTAACTATATAAACACACCTACAACTACAACACACCTAACTATATAAACAAGCAAAACTATATACATGCCTTATCCTTAACTTAAGGACAGCCAAATACAAGTGGCGGGTGGGTTCCTGCACCAACATAGGCCCTGGCCTGGAACACAATTGTCTAGCCAGAGCACAGTTCTGGAGGAGGAGAAGGATGAGTAGGAGTAGGAGGAACCGTGTTCTCAACAGGGTGGCACCCAAGACAGCTCACGGGCATCACTGGAGCATTGCTGGGGGGATACAAAGGACACAGACGATATGCCTACCTCAAAGAGGACAGCTTGTCCTTGCCTCTGGACAGCCTGGCACACATGAGCGACTACATGGTGCAGTGCCTGCGCAATGACTGCCGAATCACAGCCACAATCTAACTGGGTGGCTACCCTGCTGGATCCCCGTTACTAGGACAATGTGCCATCCTTAATTCCCTTACTGGAGCGTGATAGGAAGATGCGCCCGCTATTAGACACGCTGCTGATGGCATTTACTCCTGACACCGGGGACTCAGTGGAAGCACAAGGTGAAGGCAGAGGAGGAGGAGGAAGAAGTTGACAACGCAGCTAGGTCACCACCAGCACCTCAGAAGGCAGAGTTAGCATGGGTGAAATGTGGAAAAGCTTTGTCATCACGCCACAACAACCAGCACCACCAGCAGATATGGAACGTCTTACCAGGAGGCAGCATTTCAGCAACATGGTGGAACAGTACACATACTGACTGATGGGTCTGCCCAGGGGCATAGCAACATGGGAAGCAGGGGAAGCTACTGCTTTGGGGCCCTGACCTAGCATCCAGGAGGAGGAGGAGGACTAAGACTTTGTCAGGGCCCACTAAAAAGTTTTATACAATGAAATTATATACAGTGGCAGTATATACAGTGTAGAAAACGGATGGAACAGCTGCTGGGCCTGGTCTGAGAGAGTATGAAAGGAAGAGGTTGCACAAAAATTACTGGGGGAGGGGGGCCCCCATTTAAAAATTTGCTGTGGTGCCCAATCATTTCTAGCTACACCACTGGGTCTGCCCCATTCAACTTCTGGGTCATCAAATTGGACACATGGCCTGAGGTAAGCATTGGAGGTGCTGGCCTACCCTGTAGCTACTGTATTGTATGAACGTGTGTTTAGCATGGCTGGGAGCATTATCAGACAAGCGCAGCCACCTGTCCGCAGCCAATGTGGGCATGCTTTTGTTCATTAAAAAGAACCAGGCAGGGATCCCACAGGACTTGTTTGTACCTTATTCAGAATAGACATGTATACTGGCCCTACCCAACCATTGTTATACTATACTTTGCTTTATTTTTTATATTTCCCAATGTTTTGGGGTCTACCCCAATTTATTTTAAAAAATAAAAAAATAAAACATCTGTTGTTGGCGACTACCTTTGGCTTCACTGCCAAAAAAGGCTTTGTTATGCAACAATGTAACCGCCAATTGTAAGTTCCCTGTCAGTTATCCAGTGCATGGGTTTGTATCCGCAAAAATGGTAATACTGCACCCAACGATTTAAGAGGATTTTCCGCACTTTTGGTCCCTCTCACCTATGGAATGCAGGGTTACTTGACAGCAAAAAATAGGAATATGTCAACCACTGAACTCCCAGACAGATTAACTATATTATTGTCCCCGTCACATATACAGCGCAGGCCGCAAAAGTAATTCCAGGCCTAAAAAAATATGATTTTTTTTTCACCACCCATGAAAAACATGGATTTAAGTGGTATATTTTGGGGTGTAGGACCTCATCATTCTCAACATTATCTTCCACCCAGTCTTTACCCCTGCCCTCTTTGTCGGTCTGCACACCGCAGAAAGCCGCAGCAGTTTGCACCTGTGTTTTGTCATCTTCAGAGACATGCTTCGGTGGTCTTCCCCTCTCCTCATCCTCAAACCTAAGTGGTTGGGCATCCGTGCACTTAATCTCTTCCAATTCTGGGGCAGGGCTACGGTTATAGCCCTGGGAATCACTTGGCCTAAAGCTGCGAGAAGGCTTCGACCCTACTGCGAGTACTGGAGCCTTCTCAAAAAGCTGATCATCAGTGGTCCTGGGTGTCGGATCCCTGATGATCAGATACTGATGACCTATCCTGAGGATAGATCATCTGTATTAAAGTCTTGAAAGAACCTCTTTAAGACTTTACTCGGTCATTCAGGAACTTTTGTTTTTGGTCAAATTTATTCAGACCCATTTATTCTAATTATTTTATCCTCTATGTTATATAAATATATGTAATTTTTACTGGTATTTTGAGGTAAATCCACTGAGTTATCTAAACTGAATAAGCTGAATATACAAAAGAGAGAGTTCAATGACAAATTCAGCGCTTCTGCATCTGTAAATCATGTTACAATAAAGATCATAGCGTGTATAAGGTAAATTGAGAAGATGTTTTACAAAATCAATTAAAGAATTTATGGCGCACAAAATTTGAATACTAATTTAATATAATGTTCATGCCAAGGACAAATAAACCTTTGTATTCCATATTTTGTACATGGAAATTCAATAGAGACTGAGATAACCAAGGTCATTGCTTATGTTCATATAGAGGCATAATTCCTCAGCAGTATACAGAAAGCATCAAAGTCAATCATTTCTTTTAGGGTGCCAAATATTCGAAAATCGTTGACCGCTTTTCTCTGCTCATACAGTCAGTCTAACATAAGCAGCATGGAGTTCCAACAGGTGGAAATGTCAAATATCAGGCGATGCCTTTGCAGCTCAAGGAGGGCATTTATTGCACAGTAAGATTGGCTGAAGTGCATACCCAGTTTCCTGGACATTTTTTACAGCTCTTGCAGTTCAGTGGAAGACTTAAGGAAACTAGTGACAATGAGATTGAAGAAGTTCGTCATGCAGTACGCATGCGTAGGCCCTCCCTGCCACAGCACAGACAAAATGTTTTTCCCGTTATCAATAACCCTGGTTCCTATCTCTAGTTGGCGAGGAGACAGCCAGTGTTTAACTTCTTTATTGATGATGCCAAGCAGTTCCTCCCCGGTGTGGCTCCCTTTGCCAAGACTGACCAGGTGAAGAACCGTGCAACAACACCTACCTTTGCATAGATGATATACTGGAGGACCACTGTGCTTCCTATAGGGGAGGGTGAGGATAAGATGGAGGATGAGGAGGCAGAGGAGGACATTGCCGCAGAAATTCCACAATTGAAACACGGAGACGGCATTGCCATCACCTGGCCAAGTTGCTGGTGCACCTGGATTGAAACCAAATTTATAAAGTTGGCTGTAAACAACATATATTGTCCTTGACCATAGTTACATCTCCATATGTCAGCGCTACTGTGTATTCTACCAGACACCAGAGGTCAAAGGACTGGCCCACCTTCTGCTCAACGTATGTGTGCAGGGCTGTACAGCTTTATTAGAAAAGTAATGTTGGTTTGGGAATGTCCACCTAAGGTGGGCACAAGCCATCAGTTCTCTGAAATGTGTAGAGTTAACTACATGAAAAGGGAAGGACTATGGTACCAGCAACTTGGCCAGGTGCACGAGTCATGCATACTGTTGTCTTTTTGCAAAGGCCTCAGTGATCAATTGCTGTCGAAACCTGTGCACTGCTAGTGTGTTCCTCACAAGTAGTCTCCGAGTAGCAGAAGGTGCACCCCTCCTGCGTTTGGCTCCAAATCCCCTACCACTTCCACCCTGCTGTTCCACAGGCATGCTACCCCATCACCTCTAATGATGATGTCCCCTCTACACCCGGCTAATGTGTGATAAGCTACATCATCTAGAAATGTTTGGTTGTCACTTGTGTCACCCTTACCTGTCTCTTGCACACGTCCCTTGCACACGTCCCTGACCTCTCCCAACATGTGCTCCTTTCCCAACGGTCATCATTGGTAGCTGAAAACCTAAAGGAGTCCACAGTGGACCTCTCCTCCAAGTCTAGGCTTTTCCTGTAACTACTGACTGTCTTCACAAAGCTCATCATCGCTGAAAAGCAAAGCAGAGCCAGTGGCTATCATTGCTTGGCAAGCAGAAGGAGCAGCAAAAGCAAGAGGCAGGTTCAGGACAGGTGAGGGCACAGAGGCAGTTCCTGGGCCATGCAGGAGAATGTGTGGTGTCAGATGAACCAATCGATTCCTGGCTATTTGTATCTGTCATTACTTGAGATGATGTTGAAGTGCGTTTCAACCATTCGAGTACAGCTGGATTGTTGGTCAAAACATGACCGCTGGAGGACAGTGGTAGCTCTGGCCTGTTGCTGCAGCTGCTACCACCCCCCTTTCTTCTGCTGCTACTTGTGCTGGCTACATCAACATTTTTGCGACTGCTTGTTCCTTTGAAGGGCCCAGACAACTGTCTGTTAGTCATAGTTAGAGTTGAGCGAACACCTGGATGCTCGGGTTCGAGAAGTTCGGTCGAACTTCATGGAAATGTTCGGGATCCGAACTTGACCCGAACTTCACCCCGAACCCGAACCCCATTGAAGTCAATGGGGACCCGAACTTTTGGGCACTTAAATGGCTGTAAAATAGCCCTGGAAAGAGGATGGCTAGAGGGTGGCAGCAACGCCACCACATCTGTCATTGTCACCAAGCATCTCCACCAAATCCCATGGAAGTGTTCAGCTATCAGCTGTCCATCTCCCAAACACTGGAGAGAAAAAGAAATAGAAAGAGGAAGTACCGCCCTACCCATGGCTCTGAATGCCTTATTTCAAACTTCCTGGTCCTTTGAAATGCTGTCATTCTTTCTGGTGGAGAGTTATAAAAACCTTATGGCGGTGGCTATCCCACAGTACGTGTATCCCAGCCGCCGTTACTTTTGCAGGCGAGCCATCCCTTCCCTGCACAACCAAGTGGTGGACAAAATCAAGTGTGCACTGCGCAACGCTATCTGTGGCAACGTCCACATAACCAACAACACAGTAGGTAAATGTAGCGGCTGGCCCAAAGGCGGATAGCATTTTTGCAAATGTCCTTCCGCCCCCGAGGATTGCTGGGCATTTCTATTTGTATCCTGTTACCTCCTCTCCAACTTGGCTTCCTCCTCCTCTATCTCCTCCTCATACACTCAGCGTAACACCTTCACCAACCACGGCAGCACAGCCAGGGAGAACGATAGCAGTTTTTTTAAAAACTTGTGTGTTTGTGGGACAAACCCCGCACCGCGCAGGAGCTGTGGACAGGCATGGAACAACAGACCGACCATTGGTTGGTGCCATTGAGCCTTCAGCCCGGCAAGCTGTTGTGCGCTAAAGGGTCAAAATGTAATAGCAGGTCTGGGCCTAGCCGGTTTGACGCACATCCCCTGACTGCCACATGTGCTGAATTTGGGGTGCAGAAATTCCTACACCAGACAGTGAAAATCAATTCAGTTAATCAAACACACACAACACCCCCACCCCTCCTTTCACTCAAACCATTAACTAATTATTTACAAATTTTCTTAAAAATATATTAAAATACCTATAATGCAGCTAAACTTACTATATAAAGAAAAAAAAATATATACATGCCTTATCCTTAACTTACGGCCAACCAAATACAAGTGGCTCGGAGGGTGGGTATCTGCACCAACATAGGCTCTGGCCTGGAACACAACTGTCCAGCCAGGGCACAGTTCTGGAGGATGAGGAAGAGGAGTAGGAGGAATGCTGGGGGATACAGAGGACACAGACGATATCAATATATCCTTTGACGGACACTATGAAACTTGTTCAGTCACAGCTGGAATGCCAGATTTACGGTATTGCAATTTTGGTAATTGAATTTCACCCCAGAACAAAAGCTATCCTTTGACGGACACTATAAAACTTGTCCTGCCACAGCAGAAACTACTGATTTAGGGTATTGCTATTTTGGCAATTGAATTTCACCCAAGAAAATAATATATCCTTTGACGGACACTATGAAACTTGTCCAGTCATCGCTGGAACACCAGATTTACGGTATTTCTATTTTTTTTTTTAACAATTCTCTTTTTATTGATTTAAGAACAAAAGTAATATTGTAGTCATACAGTGCCATTTGACAGCCATCAGATCAAACAGGAGATGGTACCGCATTATAGCTTTACACAGTAGATGCATAATAAGTTCAATGACCTAACAAATCATGTAATGGGTACTCTCAACCCGTTGTACAAGGTCAGATGGCCGTAGACCATATATAATACAATAAGACAAAAAAAATAACAACACACTTAAATAAAACTATAAAACAGAAAATATTAAGTAAGCTTGATCTGAAGCTGACCCAGTTTCCAGTACATATATCCGCTACCAGCGCAGATAAGATAAAGGCAACCTCGCCTCCTCATAGCCTCACAGGACCCGCTCTGGTTCTTCAGGAGAGTAATTATTCCCCTCACTCGTCTCCCCACGAAATTCCCTGTGTATAATCTGAAGAACTTATGAACCATCCGCTACACACCTTCTAAACCAGACAAGCACTCTGTCTCTCACTGATATATGTCAACCAGGGTTGCCACATTTTTAGATACCCGCTTCTGTTGTGGATTTCCCATCCCGCCAATTCCTCCATACGGCAACTGGAGGATAATTTCTCAATCCACATGGAGAGTAGACCGAAGGGGGCTCTGGTTCCCTCCATTTCAATGGGATAAGCAGTTTCGCAGCTGCAATCATGTGTGTTTGCAAGTTATTTTTATGTGGTTTGAAATCCGCTTCTGGTTTCCATAACAGTACCAGGGGTGCTGATAGCTTAATATTGCTAGAACACACATGGTTAATAATTGTCTCCACTTCCTTCAAAAAATGCCTCAATTTTGAGCAGGACCACCACAAATTAGAATTATTGCCAGTCTCCTCCGAACACCTCCAGCATTTCTCGGATGGTAAGACATTGATTTTGTGTAAGAACTCAGGAGTACGGTACCATCAAGTCAAAATTTTTAGGGAGATCTCCTGTACTCTGACGCATCTCGAGAAACCATGTGAATGGTTCATTATAAATGATTTGTCATAATCATCAAGGGTTATATTTAGTTCTACTTCCCAATCCCGTATATAGGCAGGGACTTGAGAGTTTCTTTTCTTTATTAAACTCTGCCAAAAAATGTGCAAAAAAAAAAAAGTAGTAAGGCCCTATTCACACGTCCGCAAAAATGTCCGCATCTATTCCGCAATTCTGCGGAATAGATGCGGACCCATTGAGTGTGAATGGGGCGGCGTTGATGCGGAGAGCACACTATGTGCTCGCTGCATCAGCATTTGCGGAGCTGCAGCCACGAACTTCCGGGTTTCGGCCCCCAAACATCCGGCCGCAGCTCAAAGATAGAGCATGTCCTATTCTTGTCCGCAATTGCAGACAAGAAAAGGCATTTTCTATATAGTTCTGGCAATGTGCGGATCCGCAAAATGTGGAAAGCACATTGCCAATGTCCATGTTTTGCGGATCCGCAAAACACATACGGACGTCTGAATGAGCCTTACAGGGGGGTGATTAGTGAGGGTGGGGTGACAGGGGGTGATCAGGGGGGTGACATGGGGTGATCATGGGTTAATCGGGGGTTAATCAGTGACTGGGGGGTGGGTCTGTGTGGTGATTGGTGCACTTACATATGTTTCCTCTGGTGGTCCCAAGCAAAAGGGACCACCAGAGGAGCAGGCAGCAGGCATATCAGATGCTGTTAACAAAACAGCGTCTGATATGCGATTTTATTTTATTTTTTAAACTACTACAGCCTGCCAGCGCATGATCAGCGCTGGCAGGCTGTAGTTTGCCTTCCTCCCGACACGATTCCTGTGAGCGAGATGACGCATGGATGCGTCCACCCAGAAAAACCCGCCCGCCGAAAGCATTCCGTGCGTTAGGCAGTCCTGGCGTGGTTAATGTCCACTAGTTCTTTCATCACAGGGGACAGGGCTTGTGACAGTGAACTCTGAAGCAAAAGCTGCAGGAAAGCCCTGGTGATAGGTACAGGGTCAGCATCATCATGCCCCTTGGATGGGGCCCAGGAGTTGGCGTCCGAGTCATCTTCCAACGCTGTGGAAAATGTAGCAAATGATCCAGCACTCCAATATCATGAAAATCCAAAAATCCTTTATTTCGGTGTGACCAAATGTACATACAGCAATAAAATCTTCAGCACAGATGTACACTCCTGTACAGTCTAAGCGTTTCGAACCGTCCGGTTCTTAATCATGACCTTCGGTTTTTTTCAACGCTGCCGCTCCTCCGTCAGCAGGCACCATCTTGCATTTTCCCGCCGGAGAAGAGAGTTTCTAGTTAAAGAATCTGTTCATGTCTCCTTGAGACTTTCACGGCTTGGCCGCATTCTCTACCTCTCTGGACTTCTCCCTGTTTGTTTTGCCCATGATTCAACCGGTTTAGCTGCTTTTAAGCTGTGAGATCGATTGCTGCGGTGAGAAGCTCAAAACTCACACGTCCTCCGCCATGCTCTGCAGGCACCGCCCCCACGGTATTTCTATTTTTGCAACTGAATTTAACCCCAGAAAATAATATATCCTTTGACGGACTCTATGAAAACGTGTCCAGTAACAGCTGGAACACCAGATTTACGGTATTTCTATTTTTGCAACTGAATTTCACCCCACAAAATAATATATCCTTTGACGGACACTATGAAACTTGTCCAGTCACAGCTGGAACACCAGATTTAGGGGCTTGCTATTTTGGCAATTGAATTTCATCCCAGAACAGAATATATCCTTTGCCAGACACTATTAAACTTGGCCAGCCACTGCTGGGACACCAGATTTAGGGGATTGCTATTTTGGCAATTGAATTTAACCCCTCAATAAAATATAGGAATTTCTATCCTGAGTTTCTAGGGGTGACAATAAGCACAGCCAAGCCCCTGATGTAGTATATAGCAAAAAAAAAAAAAACTAGTATTGATGGACTTGGTGGCAGCTTGTGCTGGTGCACCACAAGACACAAAATGGCCGCCGATCCCACCAGAAAAAAGTGACAGAAAAACGCTCTGTGCAGCCTAAAAACCAGTGAGCAATTAACTAGCAGAAGTTGAATTATTCACAGCTGTAGATCGATCACTTCATTAGGTGTTTTTGCTGACTTTTCCCCTTCCTAATCTCGCCCTCACTGCAGCTGCATCCTATCCCTACACTAGTCAGAGCAGAGTGACGTGCGGCACTACGTGACTCCAGCCTAAATAGATACAAACAAAAAAATGCAACAGCACTCTGCAACCAGAACTCTGCCCTGCCTCTAAGATAGAAGCTATAAGAGGACATTAGTGTACGTTTTGATCAAATGGTAATAAGCCACTCGCCACTCCAAAGCTGTCCCGTGAGTGGTCCTAATGCTAAATCTGACCTGTTATGGGCCATGACAGCCACATAAAATCCAGGGAGTGTGGGCCCAGCATGCATGCTGGGATCAACTGTACTTATTAACCCTTTCTGGCGCTGTAACAGCCTCCATTAGATCCAGGGATGCAGGTACCAACATGCATGCTGAGCCCACTGTGCACTCCTCCTGGAGCCAGATGGTTACTAGCAGGTACTATGAATGCACATTCAGCTTTATACTCACTCTGATTAAAACCAGCCTCTAGGGCAGACAAACTAGTCAGGTGTGCAGAGTTCTGGTTGCAGAGTGCTGTTGCATTTTTTTGTTTGTATGTATATGTGCCATAGCTATGTGCACCTGCATACAGGGACGTGCTGACTGATTCCCCCCCCCCCTTGTGTTTCTATCCAGCCTAAATAGAGGCTGGGTCACATGCTGCACTTGGCCAATCACAGCCATGCCATTAGTAGGCATGGCTGTGATGGCTTCTTAGGGCAAGAAGTAAAACGCTAGCTTATTGGCTGCTGTGCAGCCCTTCAGAAAGTGGGAAGAAATCGCCGAACAACGAACCCGAACTTTTTTGAAAAGGTCCGGGTCTGTGTCCCGAACACCCCAAAATTCGGTACGAACCCGAATACAGTTCGGGTTCGCTCATCTCTAGTTGTAGTGTATAACAACTGAAGGGATTAGCTATGACAAATTTCGCTCCACTGCACACTTATGTACATTGAAATACATTACACCTGCCAGTAATACGGACGCAACATAACGCTACAGCTAACAGAAGGGATTCGCTATCATAAATTTCACTCCACTGCACACTTACAGTATGTACAGGGCAATAAATTACACCTGCCCGTAATACAAACACAATGTAATGCTACAACTAACAGAACAGATTAGCTATGAATGTTGGCAAAGTGAACATGGCGATATATGACATCTGTCTTAATACTGAGGCACACTGTATCACTAAAATGATGGATTAACTCTGAATGTCGGTGCACTGCAGTGACGCACATAGCGATACACTGTTCCAGCACTCCCCCACTTCAATATTCCTTTTTAAAACAGCTTTGAGCAACACTGTTCCTAGCGCAAGAGCGCTTGTCATGTCTCACTATGCTCAGCTCACAGGACAATGGCGATGGAGACCATGTGGGATGAGGCTTTTATAGTGCTATGACATTAAAGGGGATGGCTATCTGCGGGTCGGCTGGCTGCACGGCATCATGGGTGACTTAACATTCCCAGGCTTCTTACTTTTACATTGTTACACATGCAGCCACCATTTTAGGAAAAACTGATTTATTACCACAAAGTGCAAGGAAATTCGGCTTCATTGCAAATTAAAGTTTTCCTAAACTTCCGATCGAATTCCTATTCGAATGATTCTCTTCGCTCAGCACTAGTCTTCACCTGGTAAGATGCTGAATATTCATATAAGAACAGAATGTTTTATTTTTATAATTTTGAAATTTTGTCTGGAAGAAGTTGCACAAGCTATAACCCTGGAGACATTTGTATTATCAGACATGTCGTTTAAAATAGGCTACAGGGACAGCCCTAATTACTGAACTAATTTCAGTGCCATCTTTAAATTATCTCTCTCACTGAGCTGAAATCTCAGCTAATTACAATATTATTCTAAAATATATTTTTTCACATTGGCTGAAGCACATGTAAAATGAATGAGTTTTGCAAGGAAAGTGTTAATGTTGGCGCCAGTATAAATGTCTGATCACTCAGATATTCATCCAATTTCTTTTCCTGCCATAGCTCTGCCAAGGTATCTGTGCTTAGGACACATATAAAACAGGTATTTCTTATCTAGCCAGGCAAATTAGCAGTGATACGGGCATGCTTTGAATAACCAACAGTGGCCTTTTTTCATCTTCTTAACATCTATAAGCTAGTAAAGTAATATGCTATTACAGCTCAGCACCACAGGTCTGGAACAGGAATATCAGAAACACAGTGGGAGGGATATCACCTACTGCACTGCTACCCTACTATGAGATTTGACACACTGTATTTCTAACAAGTATATACCAAACACAGAATGCATGCTGAGCTGTGCCTAAGGTTTTTATTAACATCAGTATGTTCCCATTAAGGAGGTATTCCTTTCAGTTGTCGAAAAAATGCCCCAATATAGTGACTAGTCAAAAAGAGTAAAATGCACAAATCTGAATGACACTGTAACATTCTCTGCAAATAGGATGTATTGTATGTTTAAATATTATTCATTCTTTTTATACTGTCTATTTTTTAATTCGGTAGACAACAGCATTTTATTTTAAGATATAGTCAACTTTGTGGTTTATACAGTGTATGCAATGAGACAACAAAATTAAAAATCTAAACCCTCATCATCAGCGGCATTTTTTTTTAGCTAGACATGCACTAAATGTATCCCAGTAGCTCATGCTGGATTAAAAATGCGATGTATGGCTAGACTCTTGTTTAACAGAAACTTATGCCAGAGATGTGCCGCAATTTTGGCCCTAAATGTTCAATCTTAGACCATGCCCACTTTTCCACAAAGTGAAGCCACTTATCTGTTAAGACACGAACCTTGGGCTAGAAGATCATCTCTGTAGGCCTACAGTAGATGCGCTAAATTACAGAACATTTTGGTGCAATTTATGCCAAAATCTAGGTGCACCTACATTAGTAAATGTGGGCCACTGTGTTCCTTAGGATTACATCTGTCATTCTATGGTTAAAATCAGTTAGTAGTGCATCGGTAAGTCTTCTTATAGCCCAAATCTGAAGCTGTGCTGCAAGTCCCAACACAACAGATGTATTACAGTGGTGCGGGGGAACAAAGTTTGTTTCTAATTATTTACACTTTATTTAAGGTTCTCATATGTCATACACACAGTTAATGTTACAATACATAATAAAAAACAAGAAAAGGTGAGTTCACATCTCTGTCAGTTATTCTGGTCTACTAGATTAGATTTTATTTATCTCAGACCACTCCTTTAATACTTCAGCAAACCAAGACATTTTGGACAATTCCAACTTTGTGGCAGCAGTTTGAGGAAGGCACTTTTCTCTTCCAGCATGATTAGGAGCAAGGCCACAAAGAAAGTTCCATAAAGACATTGTTGGGTGAGGTCAGTGTGGAGCCCTGATCTCAACCCCATCAAACACCTTTGGGATGAACTAGAACGGAAATTGTGAGCCAGTGCCTGTTGCCCAACATCATTGTCTGACAAATACTCTTCAGGATGAATGCGCAAAAATGTCCTTCCTTGTCCCCACCTCCCAGAGGAAGTAGAACGTGAAGAGTACTTTAAGAGTGTGGTGGTGGTTCGGCATTGAGTTGGTTTGGCTCATTAGTCGGTTTTGCTTGTGTTTAAATATTGCCACTTAGACTTTATTTTTTTAGCAATTCCCAATCATGTATACTTTAGGTTAATATTCATATAATAGCATAAAACAGAATATGTCCTGAACATATTGTACTCATATTAATCAATTAACATCAATTTTGACATATACACTCTGCCTCTCGACCATTACTGTTAATATGAGATGATTTTAACTGTTTGTAATTTCTATAACTGTGTTGGACATATAACTATTATTGTTTGTACTATTACATGAACTTATATTGCACAGATTACCTCTAACGTGGTTACTCATTATTTTACTATTATTCCATATGCTTTGTATTGGTTATCTATGGTAGTAAAGTTGTAGTAATTTTTAGACTCTGTAGACAAACCATGTTTTCACATTAAATTCTGTAATACTCCAGGAAATTTTTCCTTCCTTTGAACATAGATCCCAAACTTATGATATGCTATATATATATATATATATATATATATATATATATATATATCTCATAAATATGTACTAAAATGTCTTGTAAACATGCAGTCCTGGAGCATTACATGCATTAGAGATGGGTGAATTTCTTGAAATTTGTTTTTTGACTGATCTGCAATTTTTTCCAAAACTTCTATTAAGGTCCAAATCGACTTTTTTAAAGAATCTTTATTAGTCAATTTACATACAAAATAACCATATTCATCATATCATTACAAATATTTTTGCCAACCTTAAATCCAATTCCCCCCACCCACATACTATTCCCCTGTATCCCTATATGAATGCAGGTAGAAGATGAGAGAAAAAAGAAATATATCCCGGACACTCCATAAATATGCATTTTATTTAGTTTTTTATACCTCCACTTCTCCAAAGACAGATTTAAAATGAAGTGTATGTATCCATTCCTGAACAGTGGGTACTTCTAAGTAATCGGGGGGGGGGGGGGGGGGAAACATTTTATATATTATTTGTTCTTTTGTCCCTACAAAACCTAATAGCAAATCTTCCAGTATACTTGTCAAAACAGAACAATCTATTTTGAGCTTATAAATATCTCCTCTTATTTCAATTTAATTGTTCCAAAATGGTTGAATCTTAGAACACTGCCACCACATATAAATAATATCTGCATCAGGTATTCCAAATCTAGGACAAACCTCAAGGGTATTACAGCTTAATTTATGAAGCCATCTAGGTGTCAAATATAGTAGATGGAGAATTATATACTGGGTCACTCTATATGACGGGTCTGGGTGAATTTAGAGTTATCTCACAATCTATACCATTGAGCAAAAAAAAAAACATACCTATACCCCTCTTTCACTTAGCCTTGCTATTATATATTGTGCCTTTACTGATAACTTAAGTTAACATACTATATTAGAGTGATACAAGCCGATGTTTACCTTTCCAAACAACTACAAAATTTACCAAATCTTGGTACATAATTGTAAAGTACTGTACATCGATCCAGAATTTCTCTACTTATAACTGCTATACCTCAGATAAATAATGCTGAGGTAGGTCCTGTTAGAGTAAAACGTCTGGTGTAATATACTGTGTGTTTTTCTCAAGATGTCTTATAATAAACTATACCCTAATTGCAAGCTTCAATTTGAGTGCTGAAATTATTTTTACACATTATCATTGACTGCCAAGACCTTCACTAGCGCCGATATACATAGAGTGCCGACCCGTCTTGTTCTAATTAATCTTAAAGTGCAACTTATTTTTGACTTTCTTAATAATTACCTGTAATTGTGCTTATCTAAAAAAAATCTCTCCTCTGCGACCTAATTCCCCAAATAACTCTTTTTGTCATGAGGGTGTCACAACCTATCGCTGACTCTGAGGTGCCTGGAGTCAGAAGGTCACAGTGGGTGGCTACGCGCTCAGTTTCTCAAGGGATCACTCCATGACCTAATGGTGAGAATAGATTCCGATCCAGGTTTTCCTGCTTAGGTTTGCAATCCTTTTTGTCCTATTTTGGAATCTGTAGCTTTTCCTTTCAGCTGTTCTCTGTCAGCCACTCCCAGCTACTATATATTCTCCCTTTCTGCTTCCCTTGTTGCCAGATATAGACCTTCCTTCAAGATCTTCTATTCTGACCACTGACAACTGCTGCTGTGGAGCCATTGTAACTGAAGCTGTTGGATCTTCGGTTCACTCCTGTTGTTGTTGTCTCCCATGGGGGATTGTATGTGGTGTTTGTGGTGTTTGTTCTTTCCCTGTTGTTTCCCTAGGTGCCAGTGGTGAGAACTAGTGCTCCCACCGCCCTTTTCACTACCTAAGGCTTATTTCAGGGTAAGCTAGGGACGTGGCATGTGATCGGCATACAGGTTAGCAGCCCGTCTAGGGACGTCAGGGCAGCCAGGTGCCAGTGCTAGGTGAGTTAGCGGTCACCACTCCTCTCTCTTCCTAGTGAAAGGGTACTCCTCTTCCCTCCCCTCTGCGCCGCACATGTGCTACCTGCCATCTCAGAGGTGATGCCTCCATAGACTTTCGTTTACCCCCTTGAATCAATTGTGCAATATGCCATATTACTTTTGAAATCCAATGCCTAGACTCCCCTGTTTTAGTTACATCCTCTATTAAACCACTATATCACAAGGGAGTGACACATAGTGAACCCTCTAAGCCTAAATACTCCCTTAACTTCTTCCTAGCCCTAACCAGCATATTTACTATAAGTATAGTGCCCATTCCTTTCCTGCCCAGCTGGGCCAACTCCAATAAGGTAAACATATTCGGCATGGGTCCCTTACTGTTATCCACTAAAAACTGTATAACAGATGCTAAATAATACATTTTGACATTCGGGACTTCCAAACTTCCCCTCTTTCATATGGGAGCACCAAATAAGGCAACTTTTTCATGACCCTTTTACCCAATCCCCTACATATTATAGAAGCATCTCAATAAATTAGAATACCATTGAAAAGTTAATTTATTTCGGTAATTCAATGACTTTTAGGTTTTCATTAGCTGTAAGCCATAATCATCAACATTAAAATAAACAAATACTAGATGTGTGCATAATAAATGTATATAATATGAGTTTCACTTTTGAACTGATTTACTGGAAAAAATGTACTTTTCAGTTTTCTAATTTATTGAGATGCACCTGTAGTTCAATGAACATAATCTCAATGCTTTTAAATATTTTATCTAAGTGAACATTAGTGGATATGATATACATTAACTGTTGGGGGATTACCATTTTTATCAGGCTAATCCTATCTGCTTTATACATTGGTAATTCATTCCATATTGCTATCTTAGTCCAAATGTGTTTAAGCAAAGAAAGTAAGTTAAGATCAGCAAACCTAGTTACATCTGATGATATCACAACCCCTAGATACTTAAAGCCATCCTGAGTATTCAGTACTTGTACAATCTTTTGCCTCTGCTCTATCATCCAGTGGTAACAACATACATTTATTCCAACTGGCTCTAATAAATTACTGCAAAAGGTGCACTCTAAGATATGCAAATGAAAACACAAGATCACGCTAGATGTTAAAATGAGACTTTAGCCAATATATTCTGATCAAGAACATATCAGAGTCCGCGTACCCCGTCAAGGTATCTCAGTTGACGCGGGACCTACCGCTAAACCTACTTATAGTGTGTGAACACTGTCTGATAGATGCTAAGATCCGACTCACAGCCACACTTCCACAATGTCCAAAGTGAGATCACAAATACAATGGGAGGAGGGAGGAGGCTGTGAGCTCCACCTATAACAGGCACATGTGACACAGGGTACCAGGTGCACCAGAATGTTGCTAAAGATAAAAAATCAACAAACAAACAAACTAATGCCTATACTAGGCTATGCAACCTATCTTGACCCGGGTGTAAATTTAAAACTTCACTTTTATTATGTTATATATAAAAGGTTTCATATATTTCTTATTTGGAACCAAACAGAGAGGAAGTGATTAAAAATACAGTTACCACTCCGCCAGTATCTGTCAATATCTATTGTGATAGGTGAAGGAGGTGTGCACACTCTCCCTCCTATTCACTTTTATCTCAGGGCTCAGTAGTGGTAGCTATTGTATAAGGCATGAGGCTGGTGTTTGATCGGTAACCAGTTATAGCATTTGCTTATTGCTGAAACTGTTGCCAATTATTTGGACAGTGTACAATAAGTAACATCACTACTAACATGCAGATATGATATATCTGATGGCTCCTTCGGAATGCAGTTTGTCCATCAACCTGTTTTCCAATATAGACATGTTGCAGTTCAGTGAGACGTCATCAAATGCGCTTTGGAGCTGTCACCTAATGAGCCTTATGTATTAGGCACTTACTCCTCTGGGCCGTCTGTTGGAATATATTCTATATGTAATGCAATCCCCATGGTGCATTTAATATCATCAACTAATATTATATATTGACAACTGGCACATAATATCTGTTTCCACCCTCTTCTTTCACCACCCCCCTCCTCCCTTTCCCTTTCTTCTTCTTTTTCTCTCTCCACTTTTTTTTTTTTTTTTTGGGTAATAACAATAATTAATTATTCACACTGTCTCACACATTTCTTACACTCCCTCTTGCCCCCCCCCACCCCCCTTGGTTTCTTCATCTGTCTCCCTTCAAGTACACTTCTTAGATTCACTATAGAAGTACACTTATCATTTGCACTTAGTTGGCACACACCTTTGTGATACATTTTTTTGATACATTTTTTATTTGGTCACCACTATTGGTTATTTCAGATGTAACTGGGTACTCTGGGGGTGTGGATATATTGTGCAATGCACATTAAATATTCCCCCTGTATTGCATAGTGTATATGTCGATGTGTATATATATGCACCTAATGACATATACCTCCATCATTATGTGAAGCACCAATAGGATAAGTCACTAAAGGCCTAAGTGTAGCCTCTGCTCATCTCCTACCTCTATATTCATAGCGCATACATCCCGGATGACTAACATCACGCGCACCTTTTTAGTGCGCAGCGCATGCGCGGACGGACGGACTCACGATGACTTTACCCAAGAGTACGTGCATCCCTTACTGCGCAGAGCGTCATGATGACGTACGGCAGAGCGCTCCGGATTGGACACTAGTGACACACATAGTACTCTGGGTAATATATCTGATAGGCTATTGCAGTATGAAGTGAGGAAACTATTGGATATTGGTTATGTCAATCCAGAGACTACTATTTAAACCCCTAATGTAGCGGTGATATTCAATGCTGCCCATTCCCCTGATGAAGCCATAATGTTGGTGAAACATGTTGGGGGGCAGATCTAGGTTTTAGATCAGAACACCACTCTGCTAACTTTCTACACCACAGTTCAAACTAGGTAGCAAGCAAATCATTCTCAGGGCTCAGAGGTGCTGGCGTCTGAGGTGTATGCAGTATCTGTTTCTGCTACACCTCAGCATTAAGAAAGGGAAGTTCCTTTACTATGGTGATAGCCTGGGAGAGCGCACTAACAATAGCGCCCCCCTGGCCACAGTTTCAGCAATAAGCAAATGCTATAACTGGTTACCGATCAAACACCAGCCTCATGCCTTATGCAATAGCTATCACTACTGAGCCCTGAGATAAAAGTGAATAGGAGGGAGAGTGTGCACACCTCCTTCACCTATCACAATAGATATTGACAGATACTGGCGGAGTGGTAACTGTATTTTTAATCACTTCCTCTCTGTTTGGTTCCAAATAAGAAATATATGAAACCTTTTATATATAACATAATAAAAGTGAAGTTTTAAATTTACACCCGGGTCAAGATAGGTTGCATAGCCTAGTATAGGCATTAGTTTGTTTGTTTGTTGAGTAAATACAACCCTACCCGGGTTAGGTCTTTAGGAAATTAAGTTAAAAGATAAAAAATGGCACATTCCATCTATATATATAAAGACAAATCACAGAATAAAGTGGCCTAACTGGGAGGAAATGCTCAGAACCCCAAATACTGTAGCAAAACCTCCACATGTGATCTGCTGCAAACAGCAATCCCCAGCAATAAATGCATACAATGGAGGATGTCGGCAGCGGACCACATGTGCCACAGAAAAAATCCTACACAATATGGAATAAAGTGTGGATTAGACATAAAAATAAATAAATCACTGCAAAAAGGGCACTGCAAGATATGCAAATGAAAATACAAGGCTAAACCCTCACGCTAGATGTTAAAATGTGACTTTAGTCAATATATTCCGATCAAGAACATATCAAAGTCCAACTGACTCTAATCCCTGAAAAAATTACAAATTCCTCCATAATATGCATTATGTAACCTAGAGTATTGTTTGTTTCTCTAAGAAAAATCAAGACATCATCTGAACACGACAATATTGTGTCCTCTCTCACTCCAAAGTCTATCACCTTTGGATCTTCATGGATCTTAATTGCTAATGATTGAATTACAAGGACAATGAGTAACAGGGAGAGATGACAACCCTGTCTCATACCTCTTTCCATACCAAAGAACAGTAGTTGAGGGTAAAGCCATTCACCATAACCTTTGCCTTGGGTTGTCTGTACAAAATCCTGATTCAATTAACAAAAGCTGGTCCAAAACCAAACTTATTTAACACGGCCCAAAGAAACTCCCACTCCACACAGCATCAAGTGATAGTATAGAGAAGGGCCCCTCATCTCCCCCACTGCCACCGCACATTGGTAAAAATATGGAACATGTTAAAGGTAGTAGATCTCTATGGTCCAAATTGATTCTACTTAAATCAAATTTTCTCTAGTTGCCCTGAAAATTGGTATATAACACTGTCTGGTCTCCTGGGACTCCGTTTTTTTTTTTTTTTTTTTTCCGGGAGAGAGAGAGAGTACCCACCAGACAACACATATATTTTTCCCATAAATCCAGAGTAGCATACTTGTCTCTCTCTCTCTCTCTCTCTCTCTCTGTGTCTCTTTCTCTCTCTCTCTGTCTCTCTGTCTGTCTGTATCTCTCTGTATGTCTCTCTGTCTTTCTCTGTCACTGTGATTCCCCTGAAACGAATCACAAGAAATTCAGGTTCAGTAGAAATATAATTTTGGGGGATTTTGGCATTAATTCTGAATCAGTAGGGGGGTCGGCGTGATGACGTGAGGAGCTCGCGTTGCGCTCTCCTCCCCCTGCTCTGCTCCCCCCGCCTCGCTCTCCAGCTGATGCCCTGATGCTGCCGGTGTCTCGTGGACGCTGACCCCTGCCTTCATCGGTCCGCTGCCTGCCGCTATTGTTGCTGTCTCTGCTGTGTCTCCTGCCGTGCTGTGCTTCCAGTCCACCCCCCCGCTCTCCGGTTGGCTACATCATGGGGCTCTCTCCTCCACCTGTTCCCCTGATCGTTCTGGATCTCCCCGATCTGTGTTTGGTTCCCTCTGCTCTTCTCCGATTAGTCTCCTGCTTCTCTACCCTCCGCTCTTTGGTGCACTGGTCTGGACTGCCTTCGGTGTGCTTCTGCCTCTATCTGCCCCCGTCCCGGTGGGTGAAGACGCCGGACATGTGAGACTTTGTATATATGTGTGATCCTGTGCGATTGGGGGTATTAAACTCCGTTTTCCCTCCTGCCCTCCTGCCCTTACTAGTGTTGCTTCTGCTCCCTGTGATTTGTTGTGCTGCTCCCTGCAATTCCCTGCAATCTCTTGTTCTCTATATGAAAAATCAATTATTAAGAGACAGAGGTGGAAAGAAAGTAAACTAGTACTAAAGGGGAACCAGCGTTAAAGATAAAGATAAAACAGGGGGGGGGGAAGGGAGAGAAAGAAAGGGAGTAACAAAACAGGGGTGAAAAGGGTTAAGGAAGGGTTAAGGGAAAAAAAAAATTCGGGGGGAAAAAAAAAAGGAAGGAAAAAAAAAAAAGAAGGGAAAAGGAAGAAGGAAAACGAAAAAAAGGAGAAATTAAGTGACTAAGTCGCAAGGGTGAGGGGAAGAAAAAGAGAAAGGGGAAAAAAAAATTGCAAGGGAGAAGGAAAAAAAAAACAAAAAAAAAAACAAGGTGGAAATAGCAAAGGGGAAAAGAGAAGGAAAGAAAAAGAAAAGCAAAGAGGATAGGGGCAAAGGCCTCAGAGGGGAAAATTGATCAATTTTTGAAATCCCCAAATGAGAAGGGACTGCTTAAAGGGAAACCAGGTGTAAATCTTAAGAAAAATGTCATCATTCCCCAAGCAGAAGAACTTTCTGATGGGCGACCAGAGGTAGACCCTGAAAAAGGGGAGGAAAGTCTGCCAACACCAACAGAAAATGAGTATGATCCCTTAGCTTTGGAAAAAATTCTGTGCGCTGTAAAAAACAACGGTATTTTAATGCAAGGGATGGCTACCCAATTGGGGTCAATGCAGAGCGATATATCCTTAATTAGGGAAGATCTAGCCAAAATCAGAGACCGAGTTCTCAATGTGGAGAAGACGGTCGACTCCCTGCAATCTGACGTTGACATGTTAAAATCAAAGACCCTGATCTCTGTTTCAGAAAACCATCACTTACAAACTAAGCTTGAGGACTTGGAAAATAGATCAAGGCGATATAATATTTGTATAGTTGGATTTCCAGAAGGAGTTGAAGGCCGGCAGCTGATTGAACAGCTTAAAGATGTGATTTTTAATAATTTGGGTGATGAACACTTTTCCTCCATGTTTCAAATAGAAAGAGCTCATCGTATTCCAGGGGGGAAACCTATTCCAGGGAAACCACCGCGAGCAATCCTAATGAAGCTGTTACTGTCTACGGATAGAGACACGATATTGAGAAGAGCTAGAGAATGTTCACCTATTGAACACCAGGGAACTAAATTGCTATTTTTTCCCGATTTTGCTCGGGAGACCCAAGAAAAAAGAAGAAGCTTTGCTGAGATCAAAAAACATTTGGCTGCTAAGGACATTAAATATTCTCTACAGTACCCAGCGAAGCTAAGAGTGATCTACAATGGGAATTCCCAGTTTTTTGAAAAACCGGAGCAAGCGCGAGAATGGATGGATCGGATGGGCATCTGAAATCTTGCAGCTTGGTGATGGGGGGGTGGGGGGTAGACAGGGGTTAGTGGGGGGAGAACGGCCGGAAGGTAGAGGTTTGCTGACAGGATCGGGCAGACCAGCGGATGGGGAGGGAAATTTGGGGGGGGGGGTGACTCGCCTTGCAGGGGTGTGTTTTTTTTTTTGTTTTTTTTTGTGATTAATGTCGATTAGAATTGTCTCCTGGAATGTTAGAGGTCTTGGGGAGAGGGTTAAGAGACAAGCCATCATGGATGCAATAAAAAGATTTCTCCCTGCAATTATCTGTATAGTAGAAACCCATCTCACTAATGAGACAGTGTCTCGTTTGACAACGTGAGGGCAAGCACAATCATATCATTCCACCTTTAGTAGCGCCTCAAGGGGTGTCTCAGTCCTAATCCACCACTCTGTAGATTTCACGTTAATAGAATCCTCCATAGACGATCAGGGGAGATATATTTTCTTGTATGGTAGACTCTACGGACATAGCTACATTCTGGCCTTTTTTTATATACCTCCGCCGTTTTCGGTCTATCCACTTAATCAACTATTATTATTTCTGGAAAAGAGCCCAGAATGTCGACTTGTCCTGATGGGAGATTTTAATGCTGTTATGGATCCTAAAACGGACAGATTGACTTTGGACGCAGATTTGGGTAGGAATATTGGTTCTTCCCCATTGTCCCAGTTTTGCTTGGAGGTTGGTTTGGTGGATATATGGGAACATCTTGGTGGAGGAAAGAGAGTGTACTCCTGTGTTAGCAGGGGTGGTAGAGCAATGTCCAGAATTGATCTAGCATTTACCAATGAGAGTAATTTGAACAATATCAAAAAGATACGATATGGAGTAAGAACAATTTCAGACCATTCACCTGTAACAATTGAGGTTCGCACTGGGGGGAATACAGATACTATGGGGCTTGGTTTTAAGCTGAATCCATATTGGCTTATTATTATGGACAATTTTCTCTCTATCAAATTACTGATATCCTCCTTTTGGGAGGTGAATCTCCCCTCTGCTAACATCAATATAGTGTGGGATGCCCTGAAAGCGTACTTAAGGGGGGTTCTTATAAGTGATATTACTGCTATGAGAAAAACATTTAGGAAAAAAGAGGAGGAATTGGTTAGGATTGTGGCGTCTACAACAGAGCGATTTTTCTCAATCAATCTACGGATTATAATAAGGAAAAGATGCAGAAAGCTAGCCGCTCTCTTGAGGAATATGTAATTGAATAAGCAAACCATAGATTATTTTTTAAAGGGCAAAAATATTTCTCAGAGACTGGTCGCCCTGGTAAGCTCTTGGCCAGAATAGTTTCACAACAGGAGAAGAAAAAGAAAGCTATAACTCTGATTCGTAATTTAGATGGTGTAACTATACGAGATCCAGAGGGAATCAGAGATACATTTCTGCAATATTTCTCCCAGATATATAGAGCATCCCCTTATATTTCATCTGACCTGGCGAGGCGGTTCCTGGAGAGAATTTCTCTCCCGATACTAACGGAGACTCAAAAACATCTCCTGGAAAAAGAAGTGACCCTCTTGGAGCTCCAGGAGGCCTTGAGGTCTATCTCTGGGAACTCCGCGCCAGGTTTAGATGGTTTTCCGTACGAATTTTACCGTAAGTATAGTGATGCTATCCTTCCCCACCTATTAGAAGTGTTTTCTCAAGCGTTAGATGGAGGAGATCTTCCAACGTCTATGATGGAAGCTTTGATAGTCTTAATTCCAAAAAAAGAAAAAAACCTGGCGGATTTGAGCTCATATAGACCAATCTCCCTATTAAATACGGATGTTAAGCTACTGTCCAAAGTCATGGCTAGGAGACTTTCTAGAGTTTTGCCCTCTGTTATTCATCTAGACCAAAATGGTTTTATGCCGAGAAGGGGCACTCATCATAATATGCATAGGTTCTTCACCAATATCCAGTCGCCTGGGAGTGACGCCTGCTCCATCCTGTCATTGGACGCCACTAAGGCGTTCGACAGGGTCGAGTGGGCGTTCCTCTGGGAAGTGATGAGAAAAATGGGTTTTGGCCCCAAATTTATAGCAATGATACAGCTGTTATATAAATCTCCGGTTGCCAGGATTAGGATTAATGACATGTTGACTGAGAGCTTTGAGCTAGGCAGAGGCACCCGACAAGGCTGTCCTCTCTCTCCCCTCCTGTTTAATATCTATATTGAACCCCTTGCGGTTAGTATAAGGCAGGATTCAAGGGTGGCTGGTTTTGGGGTAATGGGGAAGCAGGACCGTTTATCTCTTTACGCAGATGATATTCTGTTTTTTATCCACCAAACAGAAAGTACGCTTCCTCGAGTAATGGAGTTAGTCAATTTTTTTGGCAACTCTTCCGGTTTGGAGGTCAACTGGGCTAAGACCACCCTTCTTCCAGTGGATGAACTGCGAGGGCCCACTGATGATTCCACTGATGATTTGATTAGTCGATTATCGATTTCGGAGACGATGAAGTATCTGGGGATAGCAATTTCCGCCAAAATTCAAGATTACTTACAGCTTAACTTGATTCCTTTATTACATAAGCTGAGATCTAAAATCAAGATATGGCAAAAAATTCTGTCTGCAAGAGCGGATAGAATTTCGTTAATAAAAATGGTGGTGCTGCCCCAGGTCCTTTATGTTCTTCGTAACTCCCCTATATGGATTGAGGATAAGTACTTTAGGTTAATAGAGCGGATGATAAATGATCTACTATGGGGGAGGAAACGCGTGCGATTAAAGGCAGTGTACTTCTCTATGCCTTACAAGCAGGGAGGTCTAAATCTCCCTTATTTTAAGGGTTATGTTATGGCTTCTCAACTCTGCTTCTTCAAAGATTGGGAAAATAGCCATCTCTGCAGAAAATTGGTTAAAGATTCAGGTTTTTCGGATTTCTTCACAGTTTTGGAGTCTGATTACCTACTTAAGTTACAGAATGACTATAAACCTTTCTGCAGAATGGCTATGAAAGCCTGGATGGTTATAAAAAGTTGGTTGAAAGTTAGGGCATCACTTATCTGCACTCCACTGTGGCATAACTTAAAACTTCTGAATCTTGACGATTTAAACTGTCAGCAATATTGGAGGGAAAAAAAATGTTTATTATCTGAGCCAAGTGGTTAAAAATGGGCAAATCCTGACTCTTATGGAGCTAGAACAAGAGGAAAATGTAGGTGAGGTGGCTTGGTATGCATATTTTCAATTGCATTCAGCACTGTTTAGTATTTCTGATAATCACTTACTTAATATAGACACTCCGGAATTTTTACATAATTTGATCCAAAAGAAGGGTGGCACGAAAGTTAGAGTATCACATTGTTATAGGCACTTGATTAAAAAAAAATTTATGGACTGTTTGTCTCCAGGGCAAAGATCCTGGTCCACTTCACTGTCAGATTTGGGTTCCCCGGACTGGGAGAATGTAGGTGATAACTCAAGTCGAGTTTCGCACAATTTTATGTACATTGTGGTACAGTTTAACATTATGTACAAAATATATGTAACTCCTTTATGGCTCCATAGGAGAGGACTTCGAGCTTCTTCTGAGTGCCCCCGTTGTGGCGATCCCAGGGCAGATCATCTACATCTGTTCTGGGATTGCCCGACAGTGAGTAGGTACTGGAGGTCGGTTCAAAGAACCCTAACCCAAAGACTTAATATGGATATTCTGTTATCCCCCAAAGTATGTGTTTTGGGGGATCTATCAGAGGTTTGTTGCCAGGTTATGAAGTCTCGATTGCTGATTAAAGTGTTGTTTTTGGCCAGGCTTCTTGTATCTAGAAAATGGTTTTCCTCCGTTGCTCCAGATTGTAACAATTGGCTAAATTTAGTTAATAAGGTTAAAAGTTACGAGAGGATTCTGTATAGACAAAGAGGATCCTATGAAATGTGGGATAGTATTTGGAAGGAATGGGATGATTAAGGAAATTCTCCCTTCCTTTCTCAATTTTTTTTTTTTTCTTGCAAGGCAAGAAATCTGCATGCTGATAAAAGTATAAAATAAAAAATGTATTAAAAAAAAAAAAATTCTGAATCAGTAGAATCGATTTGATCATCTCTAACATGCATGCTTCCGAAGAAAGCAAAGTCTGTAGCAAGTAAAATCCTATCCTTTTTATTAAATTGAATAAGAAAAATTATACAAATCTACAGAATTTATCTTTATATATATATATATATATAGAGAGAGAGAGAGAGAGAGAGAGAGAGAAAGTAAAGTCCTAGGAAGCACCATCCATGAAAATAGTGGGTGCAATGTCCAATTACAGGATCCGGCAATCCCCAACAATATAAAATGCAAGAAGTTGGACTGCACTCCAAAAATCCGTAATAGATAATAATTTATTCACCCATGTGGTGGAAAATGCAACGTTTCAGCTCCAATGAGCCTTTCTCAAGCAAAGACAGTGGAAATGCAAGCATATAAAGGCATGTGCAAATTAAGCAACAAATCACTGTGCAGTTACAATCATTGTTTGATTAAATACATCTGGCAGACCAGAACAAGGAAAAAAAGTGCATGTGCATAAAAGTGACAAGTGCAATGTGAGACTCAAATAACATGATCAATACAATCAAAAGTGCAAAAACATCATAAGTATTGTAAATAAAATAGATCATATAAAAAATACATCATGGTAAAAGTGACGAAGTGTGCTGATGTCACAGATGAGGATCCGCTGGATCAAACCTCAATAGGCAATGCCGCCCGCATAGTCCATAGCGCTGTATTGAGCGTCATGAAGATCCTGATGCGCATGTCCAGAAAATTCAACGTAGTATAGAGTGTCACATGAGCGCATGCGCTCTCATTCATGTGGTAGTAACCGCCATATTTGAAAGTGGTAAAAAGTGGGCACTTTCAAATATGGCGGTTACTACCACATGAATGAGAGCGCATGCGCTCATGTGACACTCTATACTACGTTTAATTTTCTGGACATGCGCATCGGGATCTTCATGACGCTCAATACAGCGCTATGGACTATGCGGGCGGCATTGCCTATTGAGGTTTGATCCAGCGGATCCTCATCTGTGACATCAGCACACTTAGTCACTTTTACCATGATGTATTTTTTATATGATCTATTTTATTTACAATACTTATGATGTTTTTGCACTTGTATTGATCATGTTATTTGAGGCTTACATTGCACCTGTCACTTTCATGCACATGCACTTTTTTTTCCTTGTTCTGGTCTGCCAGATGTATTTAATCAAACAATGATTGTAACTGCACAGTGATTTGTTGCTTAATTTGCACATGCCCTTATATGCTTGCATTTCCACTCTGTCTTTGCTTGAGAAAGGCTCATTGGTACGGTGTTCATTTTAGGACATGGTCAGATATCAGAGTCAACTATCAAAATAATGCCAATGTGACACCTGACACCTGACTCCTGACACCTGACACCTGACTCCTGACTCCTGACACCTGACTCCTGACACCTGACTCCTGACACCTGACACCTGACTCCTGACTCCTGACACCTGACACCTGACACCTGACTCCTGACACCTGACTCCTGACACCTGACACCTGACTCCTGACACCTGACTCCTGACCCTGACTCCTGACTCTGACACCTGACACCTGATACTGACTCCTGACTCCGACACTGACACCTGACTCCTGACACTGCCTGACTCTGACTCCTGACTCCTGACTCCTGACTCCTGACACCTGACACCTGACTCCTGACTCCTGACTCCTGACACCTGACTCCTGACACCTGACTCCTGACCCTGACACCTGACTCCTGACTCCTGACTGAATTGAAGCTATGTGTGACCGCTGATATCCGACTACTGACAAAGTCAGGTGTCAGGGGTCAGCCTCACTATTAACTTTAGTTTCATCCTTCTTTTCATACACTGAAAGGCATAGATGAATAAAATGCCAAGTAAACCTTAACTGAACTTATAGCTCAGTGGTAGCGCATCTGTCTTGTGATTAGAACCTTAGGGTTCAAATCCCTTCCAGCTCTTAAAAAAATTTACTTTTATTAAACTGTAGATATGAGGCAAATTGACGTCATGTGCGATCGCTGATATCTGACTACTGACAAAGTCAGGTGTCAGGGGTCAGTCTCACTATTAACTTTAGTTTCATCCTTCTTTTCATACACTGAATGGCATAGATGAATAAAATGCCAAGTAAACCTTAACTGATCTTATAGCTCAGTGGTAGTTTGTATGTTTTGCCTCCAAAGACCATAGGTTCAAATCCCTTTGCTGTCTAAACCTGACTAAAATTATGAGCTTGGAATTTTCTTTTTTACATTAAACAGGTGACAAGGAGTACTGTAAGTAGTCCTTTTTATTTTATTAAAGATTAAATGGGCAGCACCATTGTAAAGTGGGCACTAATTTAATGTACAATACAATGAAGTATTAAAGGGATTTGAACCTATGGTCTTTGGACGCAAAACATACAAACTACCACTGAGCTATAAGATCAGTTAAGGTTTACTTGGCATTTTATTCATCTATGCCATTCAGTGTATGAAAAGAAGGATGAAACTAAAGTTAATAGTGAGACTGACCCCTGACACCTGACTTTGTCAGTAGTCAGATATCAGCGGTCGCACATGACGTCAATTTGCCTCATATCTACAGTTTAATAAAAGTAAATTTTTTTAAGAGCTGGAAGGGGATTTGAACCCTAAGGTTCTAACCACAAGACAGATGCGCTACCACTGAGCTATAAGTTCCGTTAAGGTTTACTTGGCATTTTATTCATCTATGCCTTTCAGTGTATGAAAAGAAGGATGAAACTAAAGTTAATAGTGAGGCTGACCCCTGACACCTGACTTTGTCAGTAGTCAGATATCAGCGGTCACACATAACTTCAATTCAGTCAGGGGTCAGGTGTCAGGAGTCAGGTGTCAGGAGTCAGGTGTCAGGAGTCAGGAGTCAGGTGTCAGGAGTCAGGTGTCAGGAGGAGTCAGGTGTCAGGTGTCAGGAGTCAGGAGTCAGGAGTCAGGTGTCAGGTGTCAGGAGTCAGGTGTCAGGTGTCAGGAGTCAGGAGTCAGGTGTCAGGTGTCAGGAGTCAGGTGTCAGGTGTCAGGAGTCAGGAGTCAGGAGTCAGGTGTCAGGTGTCAGGAGTCAGGAGTCAGGTGTCAGGTGTCACATTGGCATTATTTTGATAGTTGACTCTGATATCTGACCATGTCCTAAAATGAACACCGTACATTGGAGCTGAAACGTTGCATTTTCCACCACATGGGTGAATAAATCATTATCTATTACGGATTTTTGGAGTGCAGTCCAACTTCTTCCATTATATATATATATATATATATATATATATATAGAGAGAGAGAGAGAGAGAGAGAGAGAGAGAGAGATAGAGAAGGTAGAAAATGAGATAGCAGCACACTCCACAAATGAGAATATATATATATATATATATATATATATATATATATATATATATTTATTTATTTTATTATTAGTGCAGCTAAAATTGACCCTGATAGCACATAGTTCAGTGTTACTGTATCTTGTTTATCTTGTGACAAAAGCCATTGAAATCCATTGAAAGTTAGTTTATCTTTTTCTTACTTAACACATTAACCATCAAGCTTAGCTCGGCTGCATCTGTATGTATGTGTGTGTGTATGTATATATATATATATATATATATATATATATATATATATATATATACTTCATATTAAATACATATGTTTTTTTTATGTTAACTTAAAGAGCCTTTCTTTATTGTCTCACGGAGAGAAGTTTCATTCTACTTATGGTCTCCCTGATTATTATCTTTACACTGTGGTATACTAAATGTCAGCGAGAAGATAAAAAGAAACAGCTACTGAACCTTCTCCTTTGATATAGAGAGCTAGTGTAAGTATCAAGGGATCTTTAGTACTAAACTAGTGACAGAAAATACTGTTTCTGAGTATTAACCTTGATTTTTCAATGAGGGCTTTAAATTCCCCAAATTATTTCTAGGCAGATTACTAAAGCATACAATTTGGATATATTTGGCACACAGATACTTATGTGGTACTTCACTTTAATATGTGAATATGTACTGAAAGAGACAAATTGAATAATTTTTAACTGGACTGCCAAGTTTTCTTTCATGGGTAAAGAGTTTCACAGCAAGAAACCCAAGCTCTTCGTGCAGAATATAGCGTGATGCTGGGCATTTTGTGAATAAGCATTTAAAACTCACCAAACCTTACCTTCAATTGGCTCTTGACTGAGGTATTTTTACACCATCTTTCCAAAGAAATGGACAAATAGCAATTTTATGTCTCTCTTAATACAGTGATAGTTATTCAAATTTTCCTTGACTTAGTGCCATAAGACACTGATTACCATGTTTGTGTGAAAACTAAGTCAAAGTTTGGGATTTAGGTCTATGGTTCCAAATTATTCATTCCCTTAGGAATACAGCAGAACAACATACAAAGACCTCACACATTTATATAGAAGGTGGATTACCGGCCTCAATAACAATATACTGTACCTAATTGGTGATTGCCAAAATCTAGAGATGAGAGAAGTTTTGAAAATTTGATTTGGCTTATTCGCCAAAGTTTGCCAAGAAATTTGATTTGTTATTAATTAATTTGTCACAAATTTCTATTAATCAGTTATACCCATACATCACGGTGGCTGAGGGAATGTATGGCTGCTGCAGTGTGCCCGCTACATACGTGGCAATAACAGTGACAGTAGTGGCCCCATAATACAGTAGGGAGGCTGTCAGCAGCAGTGATACACATGGTGATATATGACACTTGACTTTAATACTAAGGCACACTAACTGTATCACTAAAATAACGGATTAACTGTGAATGTCGGTGCACTTGACAGTGATGCACATGGCAATACACTCTCCCTGCATTCTCCCTGCAATCTCTCTCTCAAATATTGTCCTATTAACAGCTTTCAGCAACACTGTCCTTAGCACATGAGCAATTGTCACTTCTCTCCCTATGCTCAGCTCACAGTAATGATGGTTAGTTCATGAACAATAAGTTCAAAATTAACTGATCTTCTAAGTAAAATAACTAATTTAGTTCATATTCCTAAAAGATTAGTTCACCAGGAACTAAAGCAACTAGCAGGAGTAGACAGTGATGACACAGCAGCTCCAGCAGGATTATTCACTGGCACTACCACTTGCTTTAAAGTTCTACTACTGGAAAAGTAGAAAAGCACAATATAGACCAGCAAATACTAATTAAATTAAATAACTAAAAACCCTCTGAAATTACATTGCTTGGACTCAGCTCCTGTGTGTGTGAGTAAGAGAAAGTGAGTGTGCAGTGTGTGTGTGTGTGTGTGTGTGTGTATTTGTAGGTTCATAAAACTCACTTGTCTTGTGATAAAACTCCTAAGATGCCTTATGTGCTGCTGCACTGCTTTTCACCATGAGTCATTGGATCTGACTACTATAGATGGAGCTGACCCGCTCAGTCTTTTGCATCTCATTGAACTAGACTGTCAGAATTCATTCTAGGAACATGTTAGTTCAGTAATTCATCTACTTTAGTCAGTTCACAAGTCACAGGCTCCCTATAAGCCTCCTCAGGACATAGTGTTGTAGGGCAAGCAGTAGGCTATACCAGCGTTCTGTTCACTCCACCAAATATAATCTGTCTGTTTTTATTCAGACTGCTGGATGATAATAAATATAGCTGACTCTTCTAATAAAACTCTAACTCATCCAAAGAGCTATAAATCATATGTGTAACACAGCAGACCTGTGCTTCTAATCACCTGTCAGTAGCATCGCAGAGCCAAAGAAAGAATTAACTAGAAGATGAAGTAAACAAACTAATCTTTTGAACTAATCTTTCAGGTGAACTAGATCAGAATGAACTAATCCCCAAAATGAACTAGATTTCCAATCACTAGCTCACAGGACAGTGGCGGGGACTGCATGGGTTGAGGCTTATATAGGGCTGTGACATCACAGGGGATGGCTATCTGCGGATTGGCAGGCTGCATGGCATTAAGGGTGATCTTATGTTCCAGGGCTTCTTACTTTCACTTTGTAACACATGCAGCCATCATTTTAGGAAAAACTAATTCGTTACCACGAAGTGCGAGGAAGTTCGGCTTAGTTGAGAATCAAAGTTTTCCTAAATTTCCCACCGAATTATGCTTTGGATCAGGCATCCTCAAACTGCGGCCCTCCAGATGTTGTAAAACTACAACTCCCAGAATGCCCTGCTGTAGGCTGATACCTGTAGGCTGTTTGGGGCATGCTGGGAGTTGTAGTTTTGCAACAGCTGGAGGGCCGCAGTTTGAGGATGCCTGCTTTGGATGGTTTGTTTCACTTAACACTGATTATAATACAAGTGCTATGATTGGACTTATATTTATTGTTCATGTAATTATGTGCAAGAAACACATCACATGGCCGACAAGAGTGTAATATATGGCAACTAGGATTTGACATGGGACAAAAAGTGACAGTTAAATGAAGCAGCTATAGCTAAACTGTTTGTTCAGCCCCATTGGAACTATGCTTTTGAGTTCAAAGATCCAGCGGGTTTCTCGTTGCAGAATAACATGGTCCCAGTTCCTTCCCCTAATTGAGGATTTAACCAATTCAATGCCCATGAACTTAATACATATGTAGCTCATGGACATGTCTTGATACTGCTATGTCCCTTTTGTGCTCAATGTCACAAGGTGCTCTTTTATCCTCCTCCGCAAATCACGTTTGGTCTTCTGGTTTCTCCATTTTCTTGGCGGTGTGGGTAACTGTGTATACTTGTTTGGTTGTTTTCTCATTATCTATAGGGGAACAAAAATATTATATTTAATTATTTTCTCAGTTATTTTCATTGTAATAAATGTTAAGTTTTAAGATAAACATTTTACCATTTGGGCAATCACTAATTAGATATATGAATATATCAGAAAAATACTCAGCATCTGGGGTAGATGTGGCTTGGAATAATGATTTGTAAAATAATCTCCCAACATTAGTGGTTCTGTTATGGCAGGGGACAGTGACTGGTGCTGCTCCACTCTCTGCATTGGGCATAGCTGTAGTCTGCTCACCTGATCCCTTCTCCTGGGTTCTGGTGGTCCAAACCCACTGGCCCCCTCTCCTCCTTCCCAGTGGGCCTTTTAGCTGGAGTACCTCTCTGTTTCTAACATGCAGGATGTGACCAGCTTCTTGCCAGAAATGCCTCTTATTGCCCATAGGGGAGGAGCTTAGACTCCCTCTGATTCTTAAAGGGCTGGCTTGTGCATCCTAATCTTCCCCAACAACTGACTGGCTACTTAGGGATTCTTAAGGTTTCTTCCCCTGTTTGTTTTAGTTCACTAATATCTTGCAAAGGTGTGCTATGTCTATGTTATTCTGCCCATGTACTGACTTCTGCCTATTTCCCAGATTTGACCTTTTACCACCTGACCTCTGACTGTTCTCCATTATGACTTCAGACTATTTATCCCATTGCACAAACTTTGTTTGTCCTTACCTTGGCTTGTCGCTGACTATGATTTTGCCTGATCTGTTGTTGCAGCAGTCATTTGAACAGAGAATACTCCAAGAGGTAGCAGCCTGGTGGTTTAGCAATGTCTAGATCACTGTATAGGCTTTAGAGGTTGAAGACCAGAGGGCTACTTAGCCAACACCCTTAGGAGTAGCCCCAAGCCAAATCTCTCCAAGAGATACAGTGGATACACATTCACTTTGTAACAATTGTACCTTCTCCTGATATAATGGGCATAAATTCTCACGAACATGATGTTGGAATAATCTAATGTAAAGTATTCCATGTACAAAATAATTTTGTTAAAAAGCAAAGGAATGACAAATGAATTGACTGGTTACTTCTGGCTTGGTTGTATATGAGTATTATTAAATAAGAAGTATTCAACAACACTACTGGTAATATAAAAAAAAATCATAAAAAAATTGCAGGTAGGTGCTATGATAGATGATATACCCCACCAGACTCCAAATCTACATATGTGATATTGTTGTATAACACTTGTGCAATATTAATTGTACTAAATATGAAGGACTGGACCCCTAAACATATCCTCTACAAAACATGCCCAAATTGATTGATGTCAGATGCCAACTATCTGCCAGCAATAATAATATGACAATAATATCAATATAATATGGACAATTGATCAGACTCAGACATCAAAGTGGTCAGTTTGGTGTGAAAGGGGATCAGCCTAATTTAATTCGGTCCATAAGACCATAATCAAACTAAAAAAGTACAAAAGAAAGAGCACATAAGAAGTAAACACAGAGCTGGAGGGGGTATGTTTTGTCGTGCTTCTTCTGGGGGCGTGTCTACCTGAACCTATACTGGCCCTTATATACCCTAATCGATTGAGAACAGACCTCCCTCCTTGTTAGCATAAAAGCAATGCACCTGTGTGTAAACATACCTCCTGCAAATAGAGCTCACATCATAATAGAATCCTGGCATTTCAATGTATCGTCTTGCGAGATTCTGCGAGACTGCTTGCAACACACCTAACGCGCGAGAACTCGTGCGAGAGTACCGACTGTTTGTATCTGCTTATGCCTGCGCATTAGTGATGTCCCGAACTTTTCGCTGGCGAACATAGCTTGTTCGCGTTTACCACGGCGGGCGAACATATGCGATGTTCGGTCCGCCCCCTATACATCATCATTAAGCAAACTTTGACCCTGTACCTCACAGTCAGCAGACACATTCCAGCCAATCAGCACCCTCCCTCCCACACCTTCACACCTCCTATAAAAACTGCACCCATTTTAGATTCAGTCTTAAGCTGCAATGTGTTAGTGAGAGCATGGAGAGTGAAGCTGCTGCTGTGCTGCTGATGAATTCATAGGGAAACCGTTAGCTAGGCCAGTGTTCTATGTCCAAAGACTCATCTGCTGTATGGACAGCGTCACAGCACCCCAAAAAACCCTTTTTATGGCTGCTACATTAGTCTGCTTTTATTTTATTTTTTTCTTCATATATATATTGCAGTTGCCTGGCCTGCCCGTGTGTGAGAGGCTGCAGGCCCACAGATTGTAGTGTGCCCACTGCCAGTGCTCACCGTGTGGCACAGGACTTTGCATAAAAAAAGGCATTTCATTTTTACACTTTAATCTAATTTCAGTTGCTTGCCTGCTGCAAGTGTGTGTCAGACCCACTTCCACTGACTGTAGTGTGCCCACCACTCATACCGTGTGGCACAGGACTTTACATAAAAAGGCATTTAATTTTTACACTTTAATCTAATTTCAGTTGCTTGCCTGCTGCCAGTGTGTGTCAGGCCCACTTCCAATGACTGTAGTGTGCCGACTGCAAGTGCCCACCACTCATAACGTGTGGCAAAGGACTTTTCATAAAAAAAAGGCATTTCATTTTTACACTTTAATCCAATTTCAGTTGCTTGCCTGCTGCCAGTGTGTGTCAGGCCCACTTCCAATGACTGTAGTGTACCCACTGCCAGTGCCCACCACTCATACCGTGTGGCAAAGGACTTTGCATAAAAAAATGGCATTACATTTTTACACTTTAATCTAATTTCAGATGCCTGCCTGCTGCCAGTGTGTGTCAGGCCCACTTCCACTGACTGCAGTGTGCCCACTGCCAGTGCCCACCACTCATACCGGGTGGCACAGTAGCTTGCCAATAAATAAGGCATTTCATTTTTACCCTTTAATCTAAGCTTAGCTGCCTGCCTGCTGCCAGTGTGTGTCAGGCCACTTCCACTGACTGTAGTATGCCCACTGCCAGTGCCCACCACTCATACCAGGTGGCACAGTACCTTGCACATATACTACCACTAATAAAAAAAGAAAATGACAGACAGAGGCAGGCCACCCCGCAGGGGCCGTCGTCGTGCTGTGATTTCCATTGGCCCTGGAATAATGCCCCGTGTTCAGAGGCCACATACCCTGAACTCAAAAAATTCTGAGGACATAGTTGACTGGATTACACAGGACACACAATCTTCTACAGCTTCCGCTCGGAACCTTGACGCACCATCCTCCTCTAGCTCAGCTTTGGGCACCACTCAAGTTACCACTCGCCCGCCGCCACCGCCAACACTAGCAAGGGATATGTCTCAGTCAGGCAGAATTACACACATGGACGTACGGTGTGATGATGATGATGTTGTACCCGCTGCTGCTTACTTTGCTGAGTTTTCGGATACAAGTAAAGCGGTGGATGATGACCATGTGTCCGTGGATGTCAAGTGGGTGCCCGCTCGAAGAGAAGAACAGGGGAAAAGTTCATATGGGGAAACAGAGAGGAGGAGGAGACGAGTTGGAAGCAGGGGGAGGTCGTCGCAAGGAGCTAGTGGCACAGTCAGACAGCATGAATCGGCACGCAAATGCTGTTGCCACCACCAGAATGCCGTCATTGCAAAGCTCAGCAGTGTGGCATTTTTTTTTTGTGTCTGCCTCTGATAACAGCAATGCCATTTGCAACCTGTGCCAAAAGAAAATGAGTCATGGGAATGAGTCACCCAGGTACAACTGCTTTGCGAAGGCACATGATCTCACATCACAAACGCCTATGGGATCAACACATGAGTACAAGCAGCACACAAACTCAAAGCCACCATGCTCCTCCTTGTCCAGCATCTTCAGCCACATCAACCACTGCTGTCCTCCCTGCCACCTCTCAACCACCCGCCACTCTGCCTCTCTCCTTCAGCAGTTCCTGCTCATCTGTCTCACAGTCAGGTGTCTGTCAAGGAAATATTTGAGCATAAGAAGCCAATGTCACAGAGTCACCCCCTTGCCCAGCGTCTGACAGCTGGCTTGACGGAACTCTTAGCCCGCCAGCTTTTACCATACAAGCTGATGGAGTCTAAGGCCTTCAAAAAATTTGTAGCTATTGAGACACCCCAGTGGAAGGTACCCGGCCAAAAATTTTTTCACAAAAGGCTATCCCCAACCTATACTCTATTGTGGAAAAGGAAGTCATGACATGTCTGGCACACAGTGTTGGGGCAAGGGTCCATCTGACCACTCATACCTGGTCTACAAAGCACGGTCAGGGCAGGTATATCACGTACACTGTGCATTTGTTAAACATGCTGATGGCTGCCAAGCATGGAATGCATGGCTCTGCAACGGAGTTGGTGACACCGCCACGACTTGCAGGCAGGCCTGCTGCCACTTCCTTTACTCCATCCTCTTCGCTAACCTCCTCGGCTGAGTCCTCTTCTACTGCTGCGTCTTGCTCCACATCATTAACTGCACCCCCCCAGCTCCCCAGGGGCAATTCCACACCCCGGATACGACAGTGTCACGCCGTCTTGGGGTTGACTTGCCTGAAAGCAGAGAGTCACACCGATCCAGCACTCCTGTCCGCCCTGAACCCACAGGTGGATCAGTGGCTGACCCCGCACCAACTGGAGATCGGCAAAGTGGTGTGTGACAACACAGCAATCTGTTGGCGGCATTGAATTTGGGCAAGTTGACACATGGGCCATGCATGGCACATGTGTTGAATCTAATTTCACAACGCTTTGTGTGTAAGTACCCAGGCTTACAGGACGTCCTCAAGCAGGCCAGGAAGGTGTGTAGCAATTTCAGGCATTCCTACACGGCCATGGCACACTTTTCCGACATTCTACAGCGAAACAATATGCCAGTGAGGCGCTTGATTTGCGACAGCCCGACACGTTGGAATTCAAAACTCCTAATGTTCGACCACCTGCTCCAACAATAAAAAGTCGTCAATAAGTATATGTATGACCGGGGTGCTAGGACAGCCTCTGCAGAGCTGGGTATTTTTTTGCCACGTTACTGGACACTCATGCGCAATGCCTGTAGGCTCATGCGTCCTTTTGAGGAGGTGACAAACCTAGTAAGTCGCACCGAAGGCACCATCAGCGACCTCATCCCATTTGTTTTCTTCCTGGAGTGTGCCCTGTGAAGAGTGCTGGATCAGGCCGTAGATGAGTGTGAAGAGGAAGAGGAAAAGTTGTGCTCACCATCACCACCAGAAACAGCCTTATCATCATCGCTTGCTGGACCTGCGGCAACGCTGGAAGAGGAGTCAGAGGAGGAATGTGGCTTTGAAGAGGAGGAAGACCAACCACAGCAGGCATACCAGGGTGCTCGTTGTTGTCACCTATCCGGGACCAGTGGTGTTGTAGGTGGCTGGGGTGAAGAACAGCCCTTCAATGACATCAGTGAGGACGAGGAACGGGAGATGAGTAGCTTGGCATCCAACCTTGTGCAAATGGGGTCTTTCATACTGTCATGCCTGTTGAGGGACCCTCGTATAAAAAGGCTGAAGGAGAACGACCTGTACTGGGTGGCCACGCTACTAGACTCCCGGTATAAGCAGAAAGTGGCTGAAATGTTACCGAATTCCCGGAAGTCGGAAAAGATGCAGCAGTTCCAAAACAAGTTAAAAAGTATGCTTTACACAGCGTATAAGGGTGATGTCAGAGCACAACGGGAATCTAACAGGGGAAGAGGTGAAAGTAATCCTCCTCCTACCACCACTACGCCGACAAGGACAGGACGCTTTACAGATGTTTTGTTGATGGAGGACATGCGGAGCTTTTTAAGTTCTACGCATCGCCACAGCCCTTCGGGGTCCACCCTCAGAGAATGACTCGACCGACAGGTAGTGAACTACCTCACCTTAACTGCAGATATCGACACTCTGAGGAGCGATGAACCCCTTGACTACTGGGTGTGCAGGCTTGACCTGTGGCCTGAGATTTTCCAATTTGCGATTGTCACTGACGAGAAGCCGCCTAGGTCAAAAAAGTCTAGATTACCTCACCTTTATTACGATGAATGAGGCGTGGATACCGAAGGGACTGACAGTGGAGGATACATTTGACTAAAAAAGGCCTGATGAGATGCCTTGGGCTAAAAATAATCCCTACGCTGCTGTATTTCATCTTTGCATGCCGGATGACTTGCGTGACTTCTCCGCCACCAACTAGGGTTCAAGCCGCAATGTTTTAGTACACTTTCTGCCTGGAAAACATCATTTTTTCCTGGCGCTGCTACAGCAGCGGCTGCAACAATACCTAATTTTTCAGGCATGTGTACATGGCAAATTTTTCGGGCCTCTGGTGCTGCACTGTGGCTGCAAGAACAAAACAAAAAAAAAAGGCACATACATGTGTCAATTCCCCTTCGTGATCGTTACCTTGTTGTGGTGAAGGGGCTTGCGTATCACAATGAAGCGATCACCTCTATGAGTGTGTTGGCAATGTTGGCACACCCCAGATGATAAGGTCGTTGCTTCATTGTGAACAGACCAAAAGCGATCGGCTGGATAATTTTTCATAGAAAAACATTAATTTTCTTTGTGATCATCTAAGGTGATCATTAAAGCCTACTAGGCCAACAATGGGCCCACACTGCAGAATCATTGTTTTCTGGGTCACTTAACTGTCACTGAACTACCTCAGCACGACCATAGGCTTTGAAAAACCGCCATCACCTGCAATCTCCCAAACGTGCGCACAAGCACAGTCATCACTACACCAAGATTGACGCATAGAGGAATAAAATTTATGTCATGAGTGTGTCAACTATTGACAACTCTTTGCGGTTGTCTAAAATCTATTCGATACACGTCCCCTGATAGGGGACGTAACAGGGATTAAAATGATAAGAATAGTACAACTTAACACACCACTCATATAGGGTGTCACAGGATACTGCGCGGCGCACGCGCAGTGCCCAAGTTGGAGGTAAGAGGACCGACCAATCATCTTTTTCCATCTCCCGATTCCTAAAATCTATTCACGTCCCCTGATAGGGGACGTAACAGGGATTAGGCTGATAGGAATAGTACTACTTAACACACCACTCATATAGGGTGGCACAGTACATTGCACAAATTGGAAGTAAGAGGACAGACCAAGCTTCTTTTTCCATCTCCTGGTTAGTAAAATCTATTCGATACACGTCCCCTGATAGGGGACGTAACAGGGATTAAACTGATAAAAATAGTACTACTCATTGCTGAACACACCACTCATATAGGGTGGCACAGTACATTGCGCGAGGAAGAGACCTTCAATGACGTCAGTGAAGCCAAGGAACGGGACATGGCTAGCTTGGTATCCAACCTTGTGCAAATGGGGAGTTTGCAGTTGTGCAAATGGACTGTTTGCGTTTGTTTGCGGTGCGTTAAACGGGGAGTTTGGTCTGTCACAGTCAGGTCTGTCACTGTGAAGCGGGCGTAACCCTTACACTACCTGATCAATACAACATCATAGCTGATTGTATATACACACTCGATGTTTTAAAGCACGTTATTCCAAACAATTTAGGAATATTAGGTGATTTATTCCCGTTATGGATTAAAACCTGATTCTGCGTCCACTACGTAATTTTCCATGGGAGTTTTGCCATGGATCCCCCTCCGGCATGCCACAGTCCAGGTGTTAGTCCCCTTGAAACAACTTTTCCATCACTACTGTGGCCATAGTGTCCGCAAAAACATATATTTTGTTCTGGGGTGTAATTCACTTGCCAAAATAGCAATACCCAGAATCTGGTGTCCCAGCAGTTGCAGGCCACGTTTCATAGTGTCCGCCAAAACATATATTTTGTTCTGGGGTGAAATTCAATTGCCAAAATAGCAATACCATAAATCAGTGGTTTCAGCTGTGGCTGGCAAAATATAATAGTGTCCGCCAAAACATATATTTTGTTCTGGGGTGTAATTCACTTGCCAAAATAGCAATACCCTGAATCTGGTGTCCCAGCTGTTGCAGGCCACGTTTCACAGTGTCCGCTAAAACATATATTTTGTTCTGGGGTGAAATTCAATTGCCAAAATAGCAATACCATAAATCAGTGGTTTCAGCTGTGGCTGGCAAAATAGAATAGTGTCTGCCAAAACATATATTTTGTTCTGGGGTGTAATTCACTTGCCAAAATAGCAATACCCTGAATCTGGTGATCCCAGCTGTTGCATGCCAGGATTCATAGTGTCCGCCAAAACATATATTTTGTTCTGGGGTGAAATTCAATTGCCAAAATAGCAATACCATAAATCAGTGGTTTCAGCTGTGGCTGGCAAAATAGAATAGTGTCTGCCAAAACATATATTTTGTTCTGGGGTGTAATTCACTTGCCAAAATAGCAATACCCAGAATCTGGTGTCCCAGCAGTTGCAGGCCACGTTTCATAGTGTCCGCCAAAACATATATTTTGTTCTGGGGTGAAATTCAATTGCCAAAATAGCAATACCATAAATCAGTGGTTTCAGCTGTGGCTGGCAAAATATAATAGTGTCCGCCAAAACATATATTTTGTTCTGGGGTGTAATTCACTTGCCAAAATAGCAATACCCTGAATCTGGTGTCCCAGCTGTTGCAGGCCACGTTTCACAGTGTCCGCTAAAACATATATTTTGTTCTGGGGTGAAATTAATATGGCAAAATAGCAATACCCTGACTCTGGTGTCCCAGCTGTTGCAGGCCCATTATAAATCTGTCCATAAAAGGATACCTTTCATCCAGGGCCTAAATACTTGCCCTAAAAGAGATATTCCCTAAATCAGTGGTTACGGCTGTGCCTGGATTAGTGTAATACGCTACATAAACAAATAGGCAGATAGCTGTATTTCATCTTTGCATGCCGGATGACTTGCGTGACTTCTCCGCCACCAACTAGGGTTCAAGCCGCAATGTTTTAGTACACTTTCTGCCTGGAAAACATCATTTTTTCCTGGCGCTGCTACAGCAGCGGCTGCAACAATACCTAATTTTTCAGGCATGTGTACATGGCAAATTTTTCGGGCCTCTGGTGCTGCACTGTGGCTGCAAGAACAAAACAAAAAAAAAGGCACATACATGTGTCAATTCCCCTTCGTGATCGTTACCTTGTTGTGGTGAAGGGGCTTTCGTATCACAATGAAGCGATCACCTTTATGAGTGTGTTGGCACACCCCAGATGATAAGGTCGTTGCTTCATTGTGAACAGACCAAAAGCAATCGGCTGGATAATTTTTCATAGAAAAAACATTAATTTTCTTTGTGATCATCTAAGGTGATCATTAAAGCCTACTAGGCCAACAATGGGCCCACACTGCAGAATCATTGTTTTCTGGGTCACTTAACTGTCACTGAACTACCTCAGCACGACCATAGGCTTTGAAAAACCGCCATCACCTGCAATCTCCCAAACGTGCGCACAAGCACAGTCATCACTACACCAAGATTGACGCATAGAGGAATAAAATTTATGTCATGAGTGTGTCAACTATTGACAACTCTTTGCGGTTGTCTAAAATCTATTCGATACACGTCCCCTGATAGGGGACGTAACAGGGATTAAACTGATAAGAATAGTACAACTTAACACACCACTCATATAGGGTGTCACAGGATATTGCGCGGCGCACGCGCAGTGCCCAAGTTGGAAGGTAAGAGGACCGACTAATCATCTTTTTCCATCTCCCGATTCCTAAAATCTATTCACGTCCCCTGATAGGGGACGTAACAGAGATTAGGCTGATAGGAATAGTACTACTTAACACACCACTCATATAGGGTGGCACAGTACATTGCAGCAAAGTTAGGAAGTTGAAGAGGACAGACCAAGCTTCTTTTTCCATCTCCTGGTTAGTAAAATCTATTCGATACACGCCCCTGATAGGGGACGTAACAGAGATTAAACTGATAAAAATAGTACTACTCATTGCTGAACACACCACTCATATGGGTGGCACAGTACATTGCGTGAGGAAGAGACCTTCAATGACGTCAGTGAAGCCAAGGAACGGGACATGGCTAGCTTGGTATCCAACCTTGTGCAAATGGGGAGTTTGCAGTTGTGCAAATGGACTGTTTGCGTTTGTTTGCGGTGCGTTAAACGGGGAGTTTGGTCTGTCACAGTCAGGTCTGTCACTGTGAAGCGGGCGTAACCCTTACACTACCTGATCAATACAACATCATAGCTGATTGTATATACACACTCGATGTTTTAAAGCACGTTATTCCAAACAATTTAGGAATTTTAGGTGATTTATTCTCGTTATGGATTAAAACCTGATTCTGCGTCCACTACGTAATTTTCCATGGGAGTTTTGCCATGGATCCCCTCCGGCATGCCACAGTCAGGTGTTAGTCCCCTTGAAACAACTTTTCCATCACTACTGTGGCCATAGTGTCCGCAAAAACATATATTTTGTTCTGGGGTGTAATTCACTTGCCAAAATAGCAATACCCAGAATCTGGTGTCCCAGCAGTTGCAGGCCACGTTTCATAGTGTCCGCCAAAACATATATTTTGTTCTGGGGTGAAATTCAATTGCCAAAATAGCAATACCATAAATCAGTGGTTTCAGCTGTGGCTGGCAAAATATAATAGTGTCCGCCAAAACATATATTTTGTTCTGGGGTGTAATTCACTTGCCAAAATAGCAATACCCTGAATCTGGTGTCCCAGCTGTTGCAGGCCACGTTTCACAGTGTCCGCTAAAACATATATTTTGTTCTGGGGTGAAATTCAATTGCCAAAATAGCAATACCATAAATCAGTGGTTTCAGCTGTGGCTGGCAAAATAGAATAGTGTCTGCCAAAACATATATTTTGTTCTGGGGTGTAATTCACTTGCCAAAATAGCAATACCCTGAATCTGGTGTCCCAGCTGTTGCATGCCAGGATTCATAGTGTCCGCCAAAACATATATTTTGTTCTGGGGTGAAATTCAATTGCCAAAATAGCAATACCATAAATCAGTGGTTTCAGCTGTGGCTGGCAAAAATAGAATAGTGTCTGCCAAAACATATATTTTGTTCTGGGGTGTAATTCACTTGCCAAAATAGCAATACCCAGAATCTGGTGTCCCAGCAGTTGCAGGCCACGTTTCATAGTGTCCGCCAAAACATATATTTTGTTCTGGGGTGAAATTCAATTGCCAAAATAGCAATACCATAAATCAGTGGTTTCAGCTGTGGCTGGCAAAATATAATAGTGTCCGCCAAAACATATATTTTGTTCTGGGGTGTAATTCACTTGCCAAAATAGCAATACCCTGAATCTGGTGTCCCAGCTGTTGCAGGCCACGTTTCACAGTGTCCGCTAAAACATATATTTTGTTCTGGGGTGAAATTAATATGGCAAAATAGCAATACCCTGACTCTGGTGTCCCAGCTGTTGCAGGCCCATTATAAATCTGTCCATAAAAGGATACCTTTCATCCAGGGCCTAAATACTTGCCCTAAAAGAGATATTCCCCTAAATCAGTGGTTACGGCTGTGCCTGGATTAGTGTAATACGCTACATAAACAAATAGGCAGATAGTGGTAGGTGCCTGTAAAAAAAAGCCTAAATTTAAAATCAATACATTGAGCCAAATATTTTATTCCTTGTTGTGGTGCTTGGTGAACGGTAACAATGAGGAAAACATCTAGTAAGGGACGCGGACACGGTTGTGGTGGTGTTAGTGTACCCTCTGGTGCTGGGAGAGGACGTGGCCATTCTGCCACAGCCACACGTCCTAGTGAACCAACTACCTCAGGTTCCAGTAGCTGCCAGAATTTACAGCGATATTTGGTGGGGCCCAATGCCGTTCTAAGGATGGTAAGGCCTGAGCAGGTACAGGCGCTAGTCAATTGGGTGGCCGACAGTGGATCCAGCATGTTCACAACATTATCTCCCACCCAGTCTTCTGCAGAAAGCGCACAGGTGGCACCTGAAAGTGGCACCTGAAAACCAAGCCCATCAGTCTGTCACATCACCCCCATGCATATCAGGGAAACTGTCAGAGCCTCAAGTTATGCAGCAGTCTCTTATGCTGTTTGAAGACTTTGCTGGCATGGTTTCCCAAGGAAATCCACCTAGCCCTTCCCCAGTGGTGGAAGACAAAGAATGCACTGATGCACAACCACTGATGTTTCCTGATGATGAGGACATGGGGATACCACCTCATCGGAGTCCGCACGTCTCTGATGATGACGAAACATAGGTGGCAACTGCTGCGTCTTTCTGCAGTGTGCAGATCGAACAGAAGGTCAGTGAGGAAGACTGTGTGGAAGACGATGCAGGGGATGATGAGGTCCTAGACCCCACATGGAATGAAGTTCGTGCCACTGACTTTCACAGTTCAGAGGAAGAGGCAGTGGTGAGACCGAGCCAGCAGCGTAGCAAAAGAGGGAGCAGGGGGCAAAAGCAGAACAGCCGCCGCCAAGAGAGTTCGCCTAAAACTGGCCACCGCCACCAGGGACCGAGCACCCCAAAGGCAGCTTCAAGGAGTTCCCTGGCATGGCACTTCTTTAAACAATGTGCTGACGACAAGACCGGAGTGGTTTGCACGCTGTGCCATCAGATCCTGAAGCGAGGCATTAACGTTCTGAACCTTAGCACAACCTGCATGACCAGGCATCTACATGCAAAGCATGAACTGCAGTGGAGTAAACACCTTAAAAGCAAGGAACTCACTCAGGCTCCCCCTGCTCCCTCTTCTGCTGCTGCCTCGGCCTCTTCCTCCGCCTCGGGAGGAATGTTGGCACCTGCCGCCCACCAAACAGAGGATGTGCCACCGACACCACCACCTGCGTCACCAAGCATCTCCACCATGTCACCCGGCAGCGCTCAGCTCTCCATCTCACAAACCTTGGAGAGAAAGCGTAAATTCCCACCTAGCCACCCTCGAGCCCTGGGCCTGAATGCCAGCATTTCTAAACTACTGGCCTTTGAAATGCTGTCATTCAGGCTGGTGGACACAGACAGCTTCAAACAGCTGATGTCCATGGCTGTCCCACAGTATGTTGTCCCCAGCCGCCACTACTTCTCCAAGACAGCTGTGCCTTCCCTGCACAACCAAGTATCCGATAAAATCAAGTGTGCACTGCGCAACGCCATCTGTGGCAAGGTCCACCTAACCACAGATACGTGGACCAGTAAGCACGGCCAGGGACGCTATATCTCCCTAACTGCACACTGGGTAAATGTAGTGGCGGCTGGGCCCTAGGCGGAGAGTTCCTTGGCGCACGTCCTTCTGCCGCCAAGGATCACAGGGCATCATTCTTTGCCTCCTGTAGCCTCCTCCTTCTGTTCGGCTTCCTCCTTCTCTGCTTCCACCAGCTCATCCAGTCAGCCACACACCTTCACCACCAACTTCAGCACAGCCCGGGGTAAATGTCAGCAGGCCATTCTGAAACTCATATGTTTGGGGGACAGGCCCCACACCGCGCAGGAGTTGTGGCGGGGTATTGAACAACAGACCGACCAGTGGTTGCTGTCGGTGGGCCTCAAGCCCGGCCTGGTGATGTGCGATAATGGGCGAAATCTCGTCGCAGCTCTGGGACTAGCCGATTTGACGCACATCCCTTGCCTGGCGCATGTGCTGAATTTGGTGGTGCAGAAGTTCATTCACAACTACCCCAACATGTCAGAGCTGCTGCATAAAGTGAGGGCCGTCTGTGCGCGCTTCCAGCGTTCACATCCTGCCGCTGCTCGCCTGTCTGCGCTACAGCGTAACTTCGGCCTTTTTAGCACTTTCAGGCCAGTCTGTTAGAAGTGGCTCAGAGGGAGGTTTTTTGCAACAGCAGAGGCCAGGTACAAATTTGGCCAGCCAGGGCCCACTACTGGAGGACGAGGAGGATGAGGAGGAGGTGGAGGAGGATGAGGATGAAGCAGGTTCACAGCGGGGTGGCACCCGACACAGCTCAGGCCCATCACTGGTGCGTGGCTGGGGGGATACGGAGGACGATGACGATACGCCTCCCACAGAGGACAGCTTGTCCTTACCTCTGGGGAGCCTGGCACACATGAGCGACTACATGCTGCAGTGCCTGCGCAACGACAGCAGAGTTGCGCACATTTTAGCGTGTGCGGACTACTGGGTTGCCACCCTGCTGGATCTCCGGTACAAAGACAATGTGCCCGCCTTACTTCCTGCACTGGAGCGTGATAGGAAGATGCGCGAGTTCAAGCGCACGTTGGTAGAGGCGCTCCTGAGAGCATTCCCAAATGTCACAGGGGGAAAGGTGGAAGCCCAAGGCGAAGGCAGAGGAGGAGCAAGAGGTCGCCAACGCAGCAGTGTCACGGCCAGCTCTTCTGAGGGCAGGGTTAGCATGGCAGAAATGTTGAAAAGTTTTGTCTCCACACCACAGCTAACTGCACAACCACCTGATACGGAACGTGTTAGCAGGAGGCAGCATTTCACTAACATGGTTGAACAGTACGTCTGCACGCCCCTCCACGTACTGACTGATGGTTCGGCCCCATTCAACTTCTGGGTCTCCAAATTGTCCACGTGGCCAGAGTTAGCATTTTATGCCTTGGAGGTGCTGGCCTGCCCGGCGGCCAGCGTTTTGTCTGAACGTGTCTTCAGCACGGCAGGGGGCGTCATTACTGACAAACGCAGCCGCCTGTCCAAAGCCAACGTGGACAAGCTGACGTTCATAAAAATTAACCAGGCATGGATCCCACAGGACCTGTGCCTCCCTTGTGCAGAATAAACATTTATAACTGCCTCCCCATCAACCATGTATTCTTGTACTCCGGGGCACTTCTTTATTGAATCCTCATTTTTTTAACTTTACCCTGATCTTGCGGTGCAACCCAAAGTTGAATGAACCTCTCTTCTGTCTGGGTGCTGGTCCGAAATAACTGAGAGTGTCCTTCTCCGTTGGTGGTTGATATGACGCATGATTCCTTGATGTGGGACCTCTCTCCTCTGTCTGGGTGCTGGTCCAAAATAAATGAGAGTGGCCTTCTCCGGTGGTGGTTGATATGACGCATGATTCCTTGATGTGGGACCTCTCTCCTCTGTCTGGATGCTGGTCCAAAATAAATGAGAGTGGCCTTCTCCGTTGGTGGTTGATATGATGCATGATTCCTTGCTGTGGGACCTGTATCCTCTGTCTGGGTGCTGGTCCAAAATAAATGAGAGTGGCCTTCTCAGGTGGTGGTTGATATGACACATAATTCCTTGATGTGGGACCTCTTACCTCTGTCTGGGTGCTGTTCCAAAATAAATGAGAGTGGCCTTCTCCGGTGGTGGTTGATATGACGCATGATTCCTTGATGTGGGACCTCTCTCCTCTGTCTGGGTGCTGGTCCAAAATAAATGAGAGTGGCCTTCTCCGGTGGTGGTTGATATGACGCATGATTCCTTGATGTGGGACCTCTCTCCTCTGTCTGGGTGCTGGTCCAAAATAAATGAGTGGCCTTCTCCGGTGGTGGTTGATATGACGCATGATTCTTGATGTGGGACCTCTCTCCTCTGTCTGGGTGCTGGTCCAAAATAAATGAAATTGGCCTTCTCAGGTGGTGGTTGATATGACGCATGATTCCTTGATGTGGGACCTCTCTCCTCTGTCTGGGTGCTGGTCCAAAATAAATGAGAGTGGCCTTCTCCGTTGGTGGTTGATATGACGCATGATTCCTTGCTGTGGGACCTGTATCCTCTGTCTGGGTGCTGGTCCAAAATAAATGAGAGTGGCCTTCTCCGGTGGTGGTTGATATGACGCATGATTCCTTGATGTGGGACCTCTCTCCTCTGTCTGGGTGCTGGTCCAAAATAAATGAAATTGGCCTTCTCAGGTGGTGGTTGATATGACGCATGATTCCTTGATGTGGGACCTCTATCCTCTGTCTGGGTGCTGGTCCAAAATAAATGAGAGTGGCCTTCTCCGTTGGTGGTTGATATGACGCATGATTCCTTGATGTGGGACCTCTCTCCTCTGTCTGGGTGCTGGTCCAAAATAAATGAGAGTGGCCTTCTCCGTTGGTGGTTGATATGACGCATGATTCCTTGCTGTGGGACCTGTATCCTCTGTCTGGGTGCTGGTCCAAAATAAATGAGAGTGGCCTTCTCCGGTGGTGGTTGATATGACGCATGATTCCTTGATGTGGGACCTCTCTCCTCTGTCTGGGTGCTGGTCCAAAATAAATGAGATATTCACAAGATGGTAGGGGTGGCACTACTCCTCTCTGTGTCATTTGTTCATATAAGAGGACACGGTGACTGGGACAGCAGGTCTTTCAGGTCAATATCGGTGGTTCTCACCAAGCAATAATAGTGCGTATAATGACAGTCCACAAAGATGAAGAAAAGATGGAAGGCGGCACTCACCATGACTTGTAAAAAATGCTTGTTGCTTTATTTATTTCATATGCGAAGGCAAGCAGGGGCTGGAGCGGACAATCTTGAACACTGCCATGCAGTGCAGGCGACGGCTGTTTCGCGCCGATTAGCGCTTCGTCTGGCCTATGACGTCACTACCAAGCGACTACTCTCCTATGTACACAGGACGCGTCCGCTATCCCAGCAAAACGAGGGCGGGGAGGAAGGGGCGGGAGCTACCCGGTCTGCTGAAACGAAGCACAGGGTGCATCACAGTCCTACCTCCTACACGCCTCCAAAAATACCGCCAATCGTGCCATTGCGGGCGTTTCACTGCGTACAAGAGGTAGGGACACAGTTCAATACAAACACAATAAAAAATCAAAAAAAACAAAAGAATAATAATGTATGTATAGAATAAACATACATAGCGCGTCAAATCAGTGCGCTCATCTCATTACGGTCATTAAGGCCGAGTGGGCCCATGGCTCCTGCCCGTATAATCCAGGCAGCTTCCTTTCGCAGGAGCTCCCTATGTCTATCACCTCCAGAGTCTAAAGTGCTTACGTGCTCTAACCCAGCAAACTTCAGGCAGGACGGATGGCCACCATGTCGTGTATTAACATGGTTTATCAACCTTGGGCAGCCTCTGCCTGTCCTGATGGAGTTAATGTGCTCGCGGAACCTCTCGAATAGTGGGCGGATGGTTTTGCCTATGTAATAGGACCCACAACCACAAGTTATGATATAAACTACATAGCTTGTGCGGCAGTTGATGAACTGCCTAATTTCGTGGTGTAGGCATCCAAAGTCTAGGTGTTTGCCCTGTATAATTTGTGCACAATATGAGCAATATCCACATCTGTGGTTTCCTGTTAACTTGTTACTAGTTAACCAATTTGTGGAACGCTTTCCTACAAATTTGCTCCTAACTAGTTTATCCTTTATGGTTTTACAATGTTTGAAAGTTACAATGGGTCTGCTAGATACATAATCTTTTAGACCTTCGTCATTTTTAAGCATATCCCAATTCCGTAATATTGCTTGCTTTACCTTGTCTGCCATAGGACTATATTTAAAGGCAAAAGCAAACCTGTCACCATTTTTTTGTTTATTGCCTGGTTTTCTATGTAATAACTCCTGTTGCTGATATTGTGCAGCTCTTTCTTTTGCTTTTTCCACAATGGGTAAAGGGTACCCCCTTGGTAACAACCTAGCCTTAAGCTCATTTGTCTGATTTTCAAAAGTGGTCTCTGTATTATTGATGCGCCTCAAGCGCACAAATTGACCATATGGGACTGCATGTTTGACAGCCTTAGGATGGTAGCTAGAGTAGTGCAACAGGGAGTTGGTGTCAGTGGGTTTCCGAAAAGTGCTAGTGAGGAGCCTGTCACCATGCATCTCCAAATGTACATCCAAAAACTCGAGGCTATTGCCTCCAAAGTTTAGAGTAAATACCATATTCATGTAATTTGTGTTTAGGTATTTGACAAATTCCTCACAAGCAGTGCGTGGCCCCCGCCAAACAATGAACACATCGTCCACATATCTAAGGTATAATTTGACATGCTGCGTGAACCTGTTGGACTGTGAGAATACAAAACGGTCCTCGAACACCGCTAAATATAGATTTGCAAAAGTGCAAGACACTGGTGTCCCCATTGCTGTGCCGAGGATCTGCCTGTACCAATGGTCCCCAAACATAAAAACATTGTTGCCAAGAACAAACTGAAGGGCTTCTTCTACGAAAGACAAGAAGGGCTCCCGTCTCCCAGCGTTGAAAAGTACCTGCTTGACTGCCTGCACACCCCCATCCTGTGGGATGCGGGTGTACAGGCTTTCAACATCAAGTGACACCAATGACAAATCTTCCTGTCACTCAAAACTCGAAACTGCACTTAGGAAAGCATTGGTATCCTTCAAATAAGTAGGCACGCTGGGTAGTAGGGGCCTCAAGAGCCAATCGAGATACTGTGACAGGGGCTCAGTAACTGAGCCTATGCCTGCCACAATCGGACGACCCGGGGGGTGACTGGCAGACTTGTGCACTTTCGGCACAAAGTACCAATTTGGGCGCTTGGGGTACATTGGTACTAGCCGGTCCACGGCACTACGGGGTAAAACTCCCTTGTCCACAAATCCACGCAGCATGCCAACAAGTCCAGAAGATATATCTGGGACGGGATCCCTTTTAAGACGTTGGTAAATGCTGCCATCCTCAAGCTGCCTGCATGCTTCAGTCACATAATAGTCACGGGTAAGGAGCACTATGTTTCCCCCCTTGTCTGCTGGTTTCACTATAATATCATCCCTTTTAGCAAGCCACTCAAGTGCTGTGTATTCCTTGCGGGATAGGTTGTACCCCGGAGCAGGATACACAAGAGCTTTGATGTCCTTGAGTACTTGCCTATAAAAGAGATCGAGGCTACTCCCAGCATGCAAGGGGGGGCAAAACATTGATCTAACGCCTCCACGGAAATTCGTGACATGGGGTACCGGACCCGTACTTGGCTGCAAGCTGCAGTCGGCGAGAAATTCCAGACAAGCTATTTCCAGTTCACTATATTCCTCAGATGCACTAAAACCAAGGGGTGCCGTAGTAACAGGGATCTCTCCCTGTAACTTGGTCCCTTGTTTAGGAGGTGCTGTGCTGTAATGCTTATGTAACAGTAGTTTGCGGATTGCTTTAAATAGGTCGGCTTCGAAAGCAACTACATCAAAATGTTCTACCAAAGAAAAACCTAGTCCCTTGTTGAGGGCACTAATACAAGGTTCAGGTAATTCGTGTGGCGTCAGGTTGATCACAAGATTGTTCACCGGCCCGATGCTTGGTATGGCATCTATTGCTGCCAAGTAACCTGTTTCTTGCTGCGGGTTGATTGTCGCGTGGGTCTTCTTTCCCTTTTGTCGTCCTCTCCTTGTTTTCCTCCTAAAGGGACGTTAGGTTGCTTGGTTTCTTGTCTGTTAGCGGTCTCGTCAGACATGCTGGAATCGCTATCTGTGGTCCAAAAATCTAGCTTGCTTTTTCTTAGGGGGTGTCTCCTTTTTGGTTGTAATCTCTTTTTGCCCCAATCAAAGACTTTTCCATTATCGTAATCACTTTTATCACGCAGAAACTTGTCTTTCTTTCTTTCTTTTATCTCAGACTGGACAACCACTAGTTTTTTATTTAGTCTTTTTTCAAACAGGGAGTATTGACTTTCTGTGAGTCTTGCTGCCAACTCAGTTTTTGCTTTTTTGAGCTCTTCGCTCACCGTCTCATACTCCTGTTCGTCCCTTTTTAAAACTAGTTGTAATATTTGCATGGAAAATTGCATATGTAGGTCATTCCATTGGTTAGTAAATTCTTTATCTTCCTCATATTGGCGCATGTCTTTAAATATCCGAAGGCCCCTGGGGACTCTTTCACTGGTGTTGGGGGAACGTAGGGAGTTGACTGTCCAAAAAAGCCGGACCTCTCTATCGGCCAAGTTAATGACACGACTTTCGAGTGATCTTGTACTCAGAGACTGTAGAGTGTCCCGAGTGTTGCATTCAGTGAAGAAAGCATCCGCTCCTTCTCGCCCTGTATTCAGACTTAACTGGTCCTCCTCAGTCGCCATGATTTAATGTTAGTCAGAGTGTGTGGAGCGTGCTCTACCTCTTAAAGTGCTGTACAAGTGGAATATTCACAAGATGGTAGGGGTGGCACTACTCCTCTCTGTGTCATTTGTTCATATAAGAGGACACGGTGACTGGGACAGCAGGTCTTTCAGGTCAATATCGGTGGTGCTCAGCAAGCAATAATAGTGCGTATAATGACAGTCCACAAAGATGAAGAACAGATGGAAGGCGGCACTCACCATGACTTGTAAAAAATGCTTGTTGCTTTATTTATTTCATATGCGAAGGCAAGCAGGGGCTGGAGCGGACAATCTTGAACACTGCCATGCAATGCAGGCGACGGCTGTTTCGCGCCGATTAGCGCTTCGTCTGGCCTATGACGTCACTACCAAGCGACTACTCTCCTATGTACACAGGACGCGTCCGCTATCCCAGCAAAACGAGTGCGGGGAGGGGGGGGGAGGAGGAAGGGGCGGGAGCTACCCAGATAGCTGAAACGAAGCACAGGGTGCATCACAGTCCTACACGCCTCCAAAAATACCGCCAATCGTGCCATTGCAGGCGTTTCACTGCGTACAAGAGGTAGGGACACAGTACAATACAAACACAATAAAAAATCAAAAAAACAAAAGAATAATAATGTATGTATACAATAAACATATATAGCGCGTCAAATCAGTGCGCTCATCTCATTACGGTCATTAAGGCCGAGTGGGCCCATGGCTCCTGCCCGTATAATCCAGGCAGCTTCCTTCGCAGGAGCTCTGGAGGTGATAGACATAGGGAGCTCCTGCGAAAGGAAGCTGCCTGGATTATACGGGCAGGAGCCATGGGCCCACTCGGCCTTAATGACCGTAATGAGATGAGCGCACTGATTTGACGCGCTATATATGTTTATTGTATACATACATTATTATTCTTTTGTTTTTTTGATTTTTTATTGTGTTTGTATTGTACTGTGTCCCTACCTTTTGTACGCAGTGAAACGCCCGCAATGGCACGATTGGCGGTATTTTTGGAGCGTGTAGGAGGTAGGACTGTGATGCACCCTGTGCTTCGTTTCAGCAGACTGGGTAGCTCCCGCCCCTTCCTCCTCCCCCCCCTCCCCGCCCTCGTTTTGCTGGGATAGCGGACGCGTCCTGTGTATATAGGAGAGTAGTCGCTTGGTAGTGACGTCATAGGCCAGACGAAGCGCTAATCGGCGCGAAACGGCCGTCGCCTGCATTGCATGGCAGTGTTCAAGATTGTCCGCTCCAGCCCCTGCTTGCCTTCGCATATGAAATAAATAAAGCAACAAGCATTTTTTACAAGTCATGGTGAGTGCCGCCTTCCATCTTTTCTTCATCTTTGTGGACTGTCAAAATAAATGAGAGTGGCCTTCTCCAGTGGTGGTTTATATGACGCATGATTCCTTGATGTGGGACCTCTCTCCTCTGTCAGGGTGCTGTGTCCAAAATAAATGAGAGTGGCCTTCTCCGTTGGTGGTTGATATGACGCATGATTCCTTTCTGTGGGACCTGTATCCTCTGTCTGGGTGCTGGTCCGAAATAAATGAGAGTGGCCTTCTCCAGTGGTGGGTGATATGACGCATGATTCCTTGCTGTGGGACCTCTCTCCAATTGATATTGGTTAATTTTTATTTATTTTATTTTATTTTAATTCATTTCCCTATCCACATTTGTTTGCAGGGGATTTACCTACATTTTGCTGCCTTTGGCAGCCCTCTAGCCCTTTCCTGGACTATTTTACAGCCTTTTTAGTGCCTAAAAGTTCGGGTCCCCAATGACTTCAATGGGGTTCGGGTTCGGGATAAAGTTCGGGTCGAGTTCGAATCCCGAACCCGAACATTTTCGGGAAGTTCGGCCGAACTTCTCGAACCCGAACATCCAGGTGTTCGCTCATCTCTATCGGGCACATATTTACAATCCCCACAGATTGACCACATTCATAAATAGTAGTAAATGAATACCTCAGTATCACAATATAATCAATTCATATAGGACCGAATAGATCATTACAAATATATATATGATTAAATTCAACCCATCATCATATATTGAAATAGACAGATAAATTGGAATATATTTTATCCATTAAAAATAAATAAATAAGTAAAAAGTGACAATAGAGGTGAAAAGTTAAAATAAAAACCCCAAAATGATGAAAAGTGAAAAAGTGATGAAGTGCAAGGTGTAAAAGTGAAAGTGCACATGAATGTTTTTGATATTACCTGTGTATGTCTAATTTTCGACACTCAATAAAAATGTTTTGTATTATATATGTGTGGCGTTTTTGAATAGGTCTTTACTTTTGAGGAATGTAAATCGCAAAATCAATACATTCCTGGTCACTAGTGAAAACAAACTTCACATCTCTGTAACAATCTTTGATGACTTAGTTTATTCACCTTAGTTCCTTAAATGGCAACATGTAACTGTTAGGTGATGATTTAGGGTCAGTTTAGGGTCAGTAAAACAACAGCATTGTCTCCATGCCTGATTCCATTTTTTATCATGTAAAGCTAAAAACTTAGTCGAACCTGTGAAAACATTCAGTAACTAGGGATGACCGAATCGACTTCGGATGAAGCATCCAAAGTCAATTCGCAAAAAACTTTGTTCCAATACTGTACGGAGCAGGAGGTCCGTACAGTATCAGAATATATTGGCTCCAATGAGCCAAAGTTATTGCTTTGCGAAGTCTCACGAGACTTCGGGTAATAACTTTATAAATTAATTTGTACTGTTAAAAACCATTTCCCAAACTCGGGTTCGGTTCCAGGATATCACTTGATACTGAACCTGAGTTTGGGAAATGTTTTTTTACACTACAAATTAATTTATAAAGTTATTACCCGAAGTCTTGCGAGATTTCACAAAGCAATAACTTCGGCTCATCGGATCCAATACATTCTAATACTGTACGGAGCTCCTGCTCCGTATAGTATTGGAACAAAGTTTTATGGAAATCGACTTGTTGATTCGCTCATCCCTATCTGTAACCTTTTTATATTCTTCTAACCCTAAGCAATGAATGTTATATAGGAAAAGCATGTTCTCCCTATGCTGATTCCAAACTAGCTCATTTAAGTGCTGCTGGGCTGCTATTTGTTATAGCCTGCATATGATTCAATGTCCTGAACTTTGTTTCAGGTCAAATTTGCACAAACTGGTTGTCGGATTCGATCTGGTACAAATAATTTTGACCCAAATCAAAAGTGTCCCAATTGCCCTGAAAAGTTGGGTATGTTACTATTAAGTTTCCTAGGACTGTATCCAACACCCCTCAAGCTTTTTAACACCAAGAAATGGATAGTAGTAAATACAGTAGTAACTGTCTCATTAAAAACACATTGCACTATTGGATTTTTTAAATTAAAAGATGGTACAAAAATGACCCTTTTTGGTGGCACATGTCTTCTGCTCTGTCTTGTGATCTGTAAAATGGTGGCTGCTATTTTGAGTGATTAGTTGGAAACTAATCGTAAAAAGTTTGTGAAATTCATAAAAAGTTCTATTAGTTTAGGTTTGATTGGCTTATCTCTAATGCTTACCTTTTTTTACATTGTTATTTTTGTATTTTTATCTCAAGCTGCCATCTCTGCAGTGTGCTGGTAGCCCACTGTTCAATAGAGTTAAAATTGTGTGGGGATCAAAATCCTGGCTGAATCAATCTGTATTTCCTGTGTGCAGGCTGAAGAAGGTCTGTTTCTCACAGCTTACCAAGCACGGCGCCATATGTTGTATAGTAGCTGTGCTTGGTATCGTGCTCTGCCTCATTCACTTCAATGGGGCTGAGCTGGATTTGAAGCATAGCTGCTATACATTGTACGGCGCTTTGCTTGGTAAGCTGTGAGAAGGCCACGGCATTCATAGGAGGAGCGCTGGTGCCTTCTCAAACAGTTGATTGGTGGGTGTCCCGGGTGTCAGACCTCCACCGATCAGATACTGATGACCCATCCGGAGGTTAGGTCTTCAGTATCAAAATCTCAGAAAACCTTTTTAAAAAAGCATGGGGCATGGATTACTAGTGATGGAGTAAGCAGCATGACTAATGAGCTCCTGTTCACCTCAGCATTTTCCACTATCTGTAGGCTACATACCATTAGCATTTTCTATATTATGGCTCAGCACAAGAAACATACCTCTGGTGCTCTTGTTAAAGGAGATCCTGGCCGGATCAATCAGTTCTGTTTTCCTCCTCACAGCCTTCTTGTTCCACATCTCTAAGTATAGACAGATTATGGTTAGCATGTAGTGTTCTTATCCAGCTCACCTTTCCGGTCTAGTTTTCCCGTGTGCACTGAGCCTGGGGTGAGTCCAACTGACAGAAGTCCAAAATAAAGAAAATCGGCTCCAGCACCATTGATGTCGTGTTAAAATATGCTTCCTCTTTTTTGACTCGTAATCACATGCAGACAAAATCCATCTAAGATGCGATAATTGTTGACGAGTTTCGGACAGTACGTCCTTAGTCGTAACAATGTGTCAGTCTGAGAAGACTCCATTTAAAGGAACATATCCCCTCCTCCTCAATTCAAAGGGTGGGAGTATTCCAATGCTATTGGTCAACCCAGACTGACATCACCTGTTACTTGATATAACATTAAACAGCACCTATGCACCTGAGGCTGGCCTTACTTCACTTCCAATTTAACTCTTTGTTTCATATCTAAACTTCACAAGTCATTCCTCGAACTTGTCTTAAGAGTTCAGAAAAGACTGCATCGTGTGCATGGCACACATACGAAATTCATAAAAACAGTAACTAATCACAAAATGGCTGGCATGAAATCAGAAATACTTGAATAAATGCAACGATAACTCAGTATAGTGTCATTGGTATATGTACATTACTTCTTTTTTGAGATTTAAATCTATTGGTCCTGTTTACTGTCTTCCCCCATTTCCACCTCTTCCCCATGCAAACCGTCCGCCTTAATTGTGATCAGCGGGTGTTTGAGTAGACAGAGAAGTGGGGTGGTTACGCTGATAATAGCGTTATCGCTGCTCACAATCTGTGTTGATTCCTCAAAGTTGCTTAAAACCTCACAGAGGTCAGACATCAATGCCCACTCATCGCTTGTGAAGTGCAGGAGCTGACTGGAAAGGCGACGACCATGTTGCAGCTGGTATTCCACTACAGCCCTCTGCTGCTCGTGCTTGAACGTGGAGTTCCAGCATGTGCTCACATCACACAACAGTCGGTGAGCTGGGAATTGCAAGCGTTGCCAGACCGGCGGAAGCTGTCGAGGACTTGCGGAAATGGGCACACCTTCGCCAATAGCTCAGGCAAATTGGGGTAGGTTTCGAGAAACCGCTGAACTACTAGGTACAACACGTGGGCTAGGAATGAAATGTGTGTGAGCTTTCTGAGCTCCAAAGCCGCCACCAAGTTACGGCCATTATCAGACACAACGATGCCTGATTATAGGTTGAGTGGCGATAGCTACAGCTCAGTCTCGTCCCTTATGCCCTGCCACAGCTCTGCGGCAGTGTGCTGTTTATCACCTAGGCACATCAGTTTAACCACGGCTTCCCAATTGCAGTGCTACACTGCTTCCAACTACTGACTGATGGCTGACTTGTGCTACAAGATAATAATTCAGAGGTGGAAGTGGAGAAGGAGGCAGTGGAGGAGAAGGGGAGGTTGCAGCCACTAACGTAGGTGGCGGCGGAAACCCTGATAGAAGTAGGGCTCGCAAGCCGTGGCGTCGGTAGCACCTGTGCCATCCTAGGGTACGCCAAAAGCACTTGTCCATGTGTCAGTTGTTAAGTGGACCTTTCCAATAACTGCGTTGCTCAGGACACAGGTGATGTTACGGGACACATGCTGGTAAGGCTGGGACTGCATACAGTGAAAAATATTAGCGGCTGGGTACAGAGTAACACGTTGTGGCTGCCGCCATCAGGTTGAGAAAGCCTCAGTGTGCCCAAGCCTGAATAGCAACTTTTTCAGAGCGAGCAATTTTGAAAGGTGTGAATTTAGTGCTATGGCCTGTGGGTGGGTGGCTGGGTATTTGCGCTTTCGTTCAAAGGCCTAGGATATAGACATCTGTACGCTGCGCAGTGACACAGAAGTGGATGTGCTAGCTGAAGGAAGGTCCAGGTGCAAGGCGGGAGGCATCAGGCCCTGAGTCTTGGACAGGGGATTGTCCAGCACGTAACACAGGGGAAGAAGAGGCAGTGGTGTGACCCGCAGACACTGATAGTGGACCCAGGCATTCGGCCCACCCAGGGCCGGGCCGACACAGAGGCTGAGGAGGCTCCAGCCTCAGGGCGCTCAAGCCTCAGGGCGCAGGCAGGCCACTCTCACCAAGTCCCTGCTGCTGCCGTGTAGCTGTATTAGCAGCAGAGCATCCATTTCTGCGCTCTGCTGCTGTAACAGCCGGTCCTGCGCCCCCTAGTGGTGTTCTTCCTCCCTCCCTCAGTCTAGTGCAGTGTGCTGCAGCTCCGTACCTTCCCCAGCCCCTGACTTCCTGCCTGTGTGTGCACCAGAGATTCACAACCCCCTCCCCCAGCACAGAGAGAAGAGCAGCGTCGGGACAGAGGAGGAGGAGGAGGAGGAATACTCTGCAGCCTGCCTCTCCCTCCAAGTCACCAGAGACTGTATGTGCAGAAAATGTAAGGGGTTAAAGGGAATGGAATGGCAGTAATGTAATGTGCATATTGTGTGTGTTTATGTATGTGTGTCATATGTATGTCTGTATGTGTGTATGTGTCATATGTATGTCAGTGTATATATGTATGTGTGTCATATGTATGTCTGTATATATGTATGTGTGTCATATGTATGTCAGTATGTATGTGTGTGTCATATGGAGGGCCTGAAGCCTAGTGAACCCAATAAAATCATTGCAGTGATGGTCTACAGGTGAGCAGACGGTTATAAAGCATTGGAGGTGAGGGCCTGAAGCCTAGTGAACCCCATAAAATATTGCAGTGATAGGCTACAGGTGAGCAGACCTTATAAAGCATTGGAGGTGAGGGCCTGAAGCCTAGTGAACCCCATAAAATATTGCAGTGATGGGCTACAGGTGAGCAGACGGTATAAAGCATTGGAGGTGAGGGCCTGAAGCCTAGTGAAACCCCATAAACCATTGCAGTGATGAGCTACAGGTGAGCAGACGGTATAAAGCATTGGAGGTGAGGGCCTGAAGCCTAGTGAACCCCATAAATCATTGCAGTGATGGTCTACAGGTGCGCAGACGGTTAAAAGCATTGGAGGTGAGGGCCTGTAGCCTAGTGAACCCCATAAAATATTGCAGTGATAGGCTACAGGTAAGCAGACCTTATAAAGCATTGGAGGTGAGGGCCTGAAGCCTAGCGAACCCCATAAAAAATTTCAGTGCTGGGCTACAGGTGAGCAGACGGTATAAAGCATTGGAGGTGAGGGCCTAAAGCCTAGCAAACCCCAAAAAACATTGCAGTGATTGGCTACAGGTGAGCAGACGGTATAATGCATTAGAGGTAAGGGCCTGAAGCCTAGTGAACCCCATAAAACATTGCAGTGATGTGCTACAGGTGAGCAGACAGTATAAAGCATTCGAGGTGAGGGCCTGAAGCCTAGTGAACCCCATGAAATATAGCAGTGATAGGCTACAGGTGAACAGACCTTATAAAACATTCGATGTGAGGGCCTGATGCCTATTGAACCCCATAAAACATTGCAGTGATGTGCTACAGGTGAGCAGACAGTATAAAGCATTGGAGGTGAGGGCCCGAAGCCTAGTAAACTCCAAAAATAATTGCAGTGATGGTCTACAGGTGAGAAGACAGTATAAAGCATTGGAGGTGAGGGCCTGAAGCCTAGTGAACCCCATAAAATATTGCAGTGATGAGCTAAAGGTGAGCAGACCTTATAAATAATTGGAGGTGAGGGCCTGAAGCCTAGTGAACCCTATAAAATATTGCAGTGATAGGCTACAGGTGAGCAGACGGTATAAAACGTTGGAGGTAAGGGCCTGAAGCCTAGTGAACCCCATAAAATATTGCAGTGATGGCTTACAGGTGAGCAGACCTTATAAATAATTGGAGGTGAGGGCCTGAAGCCTAGTGAATCCCATAAAATATTGCAGTGATGGCCTACAGGTGAGCAGACGGTATAAAGCATTGGAGGTAAGGGCCTGAAGCCTAGTGAAATCCATAAACTATGGCAGTGATGAGCTACAGGTGATCAGACCGAATAAAGCATTGGAGGTGAGGGCCTGAAGCCTAGTGAACCCAAAAATCATTGTAATGATGGTCTACAGGTGAGCAGACGGTTAAAAGCATTGGAGGTGAGGGCCTGAAGCCTAGTGAACCCCATAAAATATTGCAGTGATAGGCTACAGGTAAGCAGACCTTATAAAGCATTGGAGGTGAGGGCCTGAAGCCTAGCGAACCCCATAAAAAATTTCAGTGCTGGGCTACAGGTGAGCAGACGGTATAAATCATTGGAGGTGAGGGCCTAAAGCCTAACAAACCCCAAAAAACATTGCAGTGATTGGCTACAGGTGAGCAGACGGTATAATGCATTAGAGGTAAGGGCCTGAAGCCTAGTGAACCCCATAAAACATTGCATTGATGGCCTACAGGTGAGCAGACGGTATAAAGCATTTGAGGTGAGGGCCTGAAGCCTAGTGAACCCCATGAAATATAGCAGTGATAGGCTACAGGTGAGCAGACCTTATTAAACATTCGATGTGAGGGCCTGATGCCTATTGAACCCCATAAAACATTGCAGTGATGTGCTACAGGTGATCAGACAGTATAAAGCATTGGAGGTGAGGGCCCGAAGCCTAGTAAGCTCCAAAAATAATTGCAGTGATGGTCTACAGGTGAGCAGACAGTATAAAGCATTGGAGGTGAGGGCCTGAAGCCTAGTGAACCCCATAAAATATTGCAGTGATAGACTACAGGGGAGCAAACCTTATAAAGCATTGGAGGGGAGGGACTGAAGCCTAGCGAACCCCATAAAACATTGCAGTGATGTGCTACAGGTGAGCAGACGGTATAAAGCATTGGAGGTGAGGGCCTGAAGCCTAGTGAACCCCATAAAATATTGCAGTGATGAGCTAAAGGTGAGCAGACCTAATAAAGAATTGGAGGTGAGGGCCTAGCCTAGTGAACCCTATAAAATATTGCAGTGATGGCCTGCAGGTGAACAGAACGTATAAATCATTAGAGGTGAGGCCCTGAAGCCTATTGAACCCCATAAAATATTGCAGTGATAGGCTACTGGTGAGCAGACGGTATAAATCATTGGAGGTGAGGCTTGAAGCCTAGTGAACCCCATAAAATATTGCAGTGATGAGCTAAAGGTAAGCAGACATTATAATTTATTGGAGATGAGGGCCTGAAGCCTAGCGAACCCCATAAAACATTGCAGTGATGGGCAACAGGTGAGCAGACAGTATAAAGCATTGGAGGTGAGGGCCTGAAGCCTAATGAACCCCATAAATCATTGCAGTGATGGCCCACAGGTGAGCAGACGGTATACAGCATTGGAGGTGAGGGCCTGAAGCCTAGTGAACCTTATAAAATATTGCAGTGATGTTCTACAGGGGAGCAGACCTTATAAAGCATTGGAGGTGAGGGCCTGAAGCCTAGTGAACCCCATAAAATATTGCAGAGATAGGCTACTGGTGAGCAGACGGTATAAAGCATTGGAGGTGAGGGCCTGAAGCCTAGTGAACCCCATAAAATATTGCAGTGATGAGCTAAAGGTAAGCAGACCTTATAATGCATTGGAGGTGAGGGCCTGAAGCCTAGCGAACCCCATAAAACATTGCAGTAATGGGCTACAGGTGAACAGACAGTATAAAGCATTGGAGGTGAGGGCCTGAAGCCTAATGAACCCCATAAATCATTGCAGTGATGGCCCACAGGTAAGCAGACGGTATACAGCATTGGAGGTGAGGGCCTGAAGCCTAGTGAACCTCATAAAATATTGCAGTGATGTTCTACAGGGGAGCAGACCATATAAAGCATTGGAGGTGAGGGACTGAAGCCTAGTAAACCCCATAAAATATTGCAGTGATAGCCTACAGGTGAGCAGACGGTATAAGTCATTGGAAGTGAGTGCCTGAAGCCTAGCAACCCCCATAAATTATTGCAGTGATGAACTACAGGTGAGCAGACCTTATAAAGCATTGGAGGTGAGTGCCTGAAGCCTAGTGAACCCAATAAATCATTGCAATGATGGTCTATAGGTGAGAAGACGTTATAAAGCATTGGAGATGAGGGCCTGAAGCCTAGCGAACCCCATTAATCATTGCAGTGATGGCCTGCAGGTGAGCAGACGGTATAAAGTATTGGAGGTGAGGGCCTGAAGCCTAGTGAACCCCATAAAATATAAAAGTGATGGGCTAAAGGTGAGCAGACCTTAAATAGCATTGGAGTTGAGGGTCTGAAGCATTGCGACCCCCATAAATCATTGCAGTGATGAGCTAAAGGTGAGACGATGGTATAAAGCCTTGGAGGATAGGGCCTGAAGCCTAGTGAACCCCATAAATCATTACAGTGATGGTCTACAGGTGAGCAGACGTTATACAGCATTGGAGATGACGGCCTGAAGCCTAGCGACCGCCATAAATCATTGCAGTGATGAGCTACAGGTGAGCAGATGGTATAAAGCATTGGATGTGAGGGCCTGATGCCTAGTGAACCCCATAAATCATTACAGTGATGGCCTACAGTTGAGCAGAGTGTATAAAGTATTGGAGGTGAGGGCCTGAAGCTTAGTGAACCCCAGAAAAAACTGCAGTGGCAGGCTACAGGTAAGCAGACCTTATAATGCATTGGAGGTGAGGGCCTGAAGCCTAGTGAACCCCATAAAATATTGCAGTGATAGGTTACAGGTAAGCAGACCTTATAAATCATTGTAGGTGACGGCCGGAGGCCTAGTGAACCCAATAAATCATTGCAATGATGGTCTACAGGTGAGCAGACATTATACAGCATTGGAGATGAGGGCCTGAAGCCTAGCAACCGCCATAAATCATGGCAGTGATGAGCTACAGGTGAGCAGATGGTATAAAGCATTGGATGTGAAGGCCTGAAGCCTAGTGAACCCCATAAATCATTACAGTGATGGCCTACAGTTGAGCAGAGTGTATAAAGCATTGGAGGTGAGGGCCTGAAGCCTAGCAAACCCCATAAAACATTGCAGTGATGGGCTACAGGTGAGCAGACGGTATAAAGTATTGGAGGTGAGGGCCTGAAGCCTAAATAACCCCATAAATCATTGCAGTGATGGCCTACAGGTGAGCAGACGGTGTACAGCATGGGAGGTGAGGGCCTGAAGCCTAATGAACCCCATAAAACATTGCAGTGATGTGCTTCATGTGAGCAGACGGTATAAAGCATTGGAGTTGTGTGCCTGAAGCCTAGAGAACCCCATCAAATATTGCAGTGATAGGCTAAAGGTGAACAGACGGTATAAAGCAGTGGAGGTGAGGGCCTGAAGCCTAGTGAGCCCCATAAAGTATTGCAGTGATGGCCTACAGGTGATCAGACCTTATAAAGCATTGGAGGTGAGGGCCTGAAGCCTAGCGACCCCATAAATCATTGCAGTGATGAGCTACAGGTGAGCAGACCGTATAAAGCATTGGAGGTGAGGGCTTGAAGCTTAGTGAACCACATAAAATATTGCAGTGATAAGCTAAAGGTGAGCAGATCTTATATAGCATTGGAGGTGAGGGCCTGAAGCCTAGTGAACCCAATAAATCATTGCAATGATGGTCTACAGGTGAGCAGACGTTATAAAGCATTGAAGATGAGGGCCTGAAGCCTAGCGAACTACATAAAATATTGAAGTCATGGGCTAAATGTGAGCAGACATATACGGAATTGGAGGTGAGGGCCTGAAGCCTAGTGAACCCCATAAAACATTGCCGTGATGGGCTACAGGTGAGCAGATGGCATCAAGCATTGGAGTTGAGGGCCTGAAGCCTAGCGACCCCCATAAATCATTGCAGTGATGAGCTACAGGTGAGCAGACCGTATAAAGCATTGGAGGTGAGGGCCTGAAGCCTAGAGACCCCCATAAATCATGGCAGTGATGAGCTACAGGGGAGCACACCTTATAAAGCATTGGAGGTGAGCGACTGAAGCCTAGCGAACCCCATAAATCATTGCAGTGATGAGCTACAGTTGAGCAGACCGTATAAAGCATTGGAGGTGAGGGCTTGAAGCTTAGTGAACCCCATAAAATATTGCAGTGATAAGCTAAAGGTGAGCAGACCTTATAAAGCATTGGAGGTGAGGGCCTGAAGCCTAGAGAACCCCATAAAACATTGCAGTGATGGGCTACAGGTGAGCAGATGGCATAAAGCATTGGAGGTGAGGGCCTGAAGCCTAGCGACCCCCATAAATCATGGCAGTGATGAGCTTTAGGTGAGCAGACCGTATAAAGCATTGGAGGTGAGGGCTTGAAGCTTAGTGAACCCCATAAAATATTGCAGTGATAGGTTACAGGTGAGCAGACCTTATAAAGCATTGAAGATGAGGGCCTGAAGCCTAGCGAACCACATAAAATATTGAAGTCATGGGCTAAATGTGAGCAGACCTTATAAGGAATTGGAGGTGAGGGTCTGAAGCCTAGTGAACCCCATAAAACATTGCCGTGATGGGCTACAGGTGAGCAGATGGCATCAAGCATTGGAGTTGAGTGCCTGAAGCCTAGTGACCCCCATAAATCATTGCAGTGATGAGCTACAGGTGAGCAGACCGTATAAAGCATTGGAGGTGAGGTCCTGAAGCCTAGTGAACCCCATAAAATATTACAGTGATAGGCTGCAGGTAAGCAGACCTTATAAAGCATTAGAGGTGACGGCCGGAGGCCTAGTGAACCCAATAAATCATTGCAATGATGGTCTACAGGCGAGCAGATGTTATACAGCATTGGAGATGAGGGCCTGAAGCCTAGCGACCACCATAAATCATTGCAGTGATGAGCTACAGGTGAGCAGATGGTATAAAGCATTGGAGGTGAGGGCCTGAAGCCTAGTGAACCCCATAAATCATTACAGAGAAGGCCTACAGTTCAGCAGAGTGTATAAAGCATTGGAGGTGAGGGCCTGAAGCTTAGTGAACCCCATAAAATACTGCAGTGGTAGGCTACAGGTAAGCAGACCTTATAAAGCATTGGAGGTGAGGGCCTGAAGCCTAGCGAACCCCATAAAACATTGCAGTGATGTGCTACATGTGAGCAGACAGTATAAAGCATTGGATGTGAGGGCCTGAAGCCTAGGGAACCCCATAAAATATTGCTGTGATGGCCTACAGGTGAGCAGACGCTATAAAGCATTGGAGGTGAGGGCCTGAAGCCTAGTGAGCCCCATAAAGTATTGCAGTGATGGCCTACAGGTGAGCAGACCGTATAAAGCATTGGAGGTGAGGACTTGAAGCCTGGTGAACTCCATAAAATATTGCAGTGATAGTCTACAGGGGAGCAGACGGTATAAAGCATTGTAGGTGAGGGCCCGAAGCTTAGTGAACCCCATAAAATATTACAGTGATAGTTTACTGATGAGCAGACCTTATATAGCATTGAAGGTGAGGGCCTAAAGCCTAGTGAACCCCATAAAATATTGCAGTGATGGGCTAAAGGTGAGCAGACGTTATAAAGCATTGGGGGTGAGGGCCTGAAGCCTAGCAAACCCCATAACACATTGCAGTGATGGTCTACAGGTGAGCAGACGGTATAATGCATTGGAGGTGAGGGCCTGATGTCTAGTGAACCCCTTAAAATATTGCAGTGATGGCCTACAGGTGATCAGACGGTATAAAGCATTGGAGGTGAGGGCCTGAAGCCTAGTGAACCCCATGAAATAATGCAGTAATGGGCTAAAGGTGAGCAGACCTTATAAGGCATTGGAGGTGAGGGCCTGAAGCCTAGAGAACCCCATAAAACATGCAGTGATGTGCTACAGGTGAGCAGATGGTATAAAGCATTGATGGTGAGGGCCTGAAGCCTAATGAACCCCATAAATCATTGCAGTGATGGCCTACAGGTGAGAAGACGGTATACAGCATTGGAGGTTAGGGCCTGAAGCCTAGTGAACCCCATAAAATATTGCAGTGATGGGCTACAGGGGAGCAGACCTTATAAAGCATTGGAGGTGAGGGACTGATGCCTAGCGAACCCCATAAATCATTGCAGTGATGGCCTACAGTTGAGCAGACGGTATAAAGCATTGGAGGTATGGGCCTGAAGCCGAGCGAACCCTACAAAAGATTGTTTGGAAGCATATATATTCTGTATGGAAGAGGAGTCGGAGGAGGAAGCGGATGAGAAAACAAGATTCAAATATATTCCCTTTTTTTGCGGTTAAAAGGGTAAAAAAATCTGAATCTTGTGGATTGAGTACATTATAAAGCATACATTTAAATTGTGCTTTTGTTCCTCATTAGCTCAGCTTTCCTCTGGTGGAGTGGAGAAGTCAGGGGCAATCAAGGCCTTGTTCATTTTTATCTGAATCAACCTGTCAGCATTGTCAGTGGACAAGCGGATACGCTTATCTGTTATAATGCCACCAGCAGCACTAAATACATGCTTAGACAATACGCTCGTGGCAGGGCAGGCCAGCACCTTCAAGGCATAGAGCGCAAGCTCATGCCACGTGTCCAGCTTTGACACCCAGAGTTGTAAGGCACCGAGGGATCATTTAGGATGCTGACACGGTCTGCAATGTATTCCTTCACCATCTTCCAAAACTTTTCCCTACTTGTGGCACTAGGCCGCGATTCAGGGTGAGGTTGCTTGCAGGGTGTCATGAATGTGTCCCATGCCTTGGAAAGTTTTGCCCTGCCTCTGTTAGAACTACCGTGCGTTCCCCTTGTCTCCCTTCCTAAGTTGCCTAAGGAAGTATGAACTCTGGCGGCCGCATTGTCAGATGGAAAATTTTGGAGCAATCTGTTAACAAGTACCTTCTGGTATTGCACGGTTTTACTCGTCCTTTCCACCACAGCAATCAGAGATGAGAAATTCTTTTTGTAGCGGGGGTCATAAAGAGTGAACACACCCAGTAATTTGTGTTACCTAAAATGCGTATAACGCTCGGGTAGCGGGAAAGGCAGCCTAACATGAAGTCAGCCATGTATGCCAGAGTACCAACGGGCAAGACTTCAATGTCAACTTCATAATGACTCTCCATACCCTTATCCTCCTCCTCCTCTTCTGCCCATCCACTCTGAACAGATGGAATTAAAGTTCCATAGGTACTAGCCTCTGTAGTAGAGGCAAGTGTCGCCAGCTCCTCCTCCTCCTCTTCATGGCCCAATTCGCGCTGAGAAGACTAACTGGGGGAGGTCTGGCTATCACCCTGTGACATCTCCTCCACCATTACCTCATCTGCCACATTCAAAGCATCCTCTTTAATTTTGAGCAGCGATCGTTTGAGTAGACACAGCAGCGAGATGGTTACGCTGATAATAGCATTATCGCCACTAACCATCTGTTTGGATTCATGAAAGTTTTTTAAAACCTCACATAGGTCTAACATCAATGCCCACTTCTCGCTTGTGAATAGTGGCAGTTGACTGGAAAGGCGACGACCATGTTGCAGCTGGTATTCCACAACTGTCCTCTGCTGCTCACAAAGCCTGGCCAACATGTAGAACGTAGAGTTCCACCGCCTGCTCACTTCGCACAACAGTCGGTGCGCTGGAAGCCGCAAGCGCTGCTGCAGCGTTGACAGACCGGCCGAAGCTGTGTACTACTTGCGAAAATGAGCACACAAGCGGCGCACCTTCACTAGTAGCTCCTGCAAATTGGGGTAGCTTTTGATAAACCGCTGAACCACTAAGTTTAAGACGTGGGCTAGGCATGGAATGTGTGTCAGGTTGCCGAGCTCCAATGCTTCCAGCTAGCGACTGATAGCTGACTGCTGCTGGAGGTGGAAGTGGAGGAGGAGGCGGCGGAGGAGGAGAAGTAGGGGTTGGAGCCAGTAACATAGCTTCTGGCGGAGACCCTGATGGACGTAGGGCCCGCAATCCTGGGCGTGGGTAGCAACTGTGCCATCCCAGGGTCCGACTCACTCCCGGCCTCCACAACATTCACCCAGTGCGCGGCCAGGGAAATGTAGCGTCCCTGTCCACAAGCACTTGTCCATGTGTCCGTGGTGAGGTGGACCTTCCCAGTAAGTGCGTTGGTCAGGGCACGGGTGATGTTCTGGGACACATGCTGGTGTAAGGCCGGCACGACACATCGTAAAAAATCGTGACGGCTGGGGACTGCATACCGGGGGACGACCGCCGACATCAGGCTGCGGAAGGTCTCAGTGTACACAAAACTAAATGGCAACATTTCAAGGGCCAGTAATTTTGAAAGTTAGTGCTATGGCCTGTGGGTGGGTGGGTGGGTATTAACGCTTGCGTTCAAATGCCTGTGTTCTCGACATTTGGACGCTGCGTTGCAAAGGTCAAGGTGCAGGGCGAGGGGCATCCGGGCCTGCGCCTTCGACAGGGGATTGGTCAGCAATGCGTAACACAGGGGAAGTGGAGGCAGTGGTGGGACCCTCAGACGCAGAGTGTGGACCCAGGCGTTCGGCCCAATTATTATGGTGCTTGGATGCCATGTGGCGGATCATGCTGGTGGTGGTGAGGTTGCTAGTGTTCACGCCCAGGCTCATTTTGGTACGGCAAAGGTTGCAAACTACCACTCTTTTGTCGTCTGCTCTTTCCTCAAAAAAGCGCCATATTGCGGAACACCTACCCCTTGGCAAAGTAGATTTACTCATGGGGGTGCTCGGTGTAATGGTTGCAGGCCTGTTTGGTGTGGGCCGACGTCTCCTTTTTGCCACCCCACTGCCTATTCCAGTCTGTTGTGGTGCTACGGATGCCTCCCCCTCTGTGCTGCTGTCCTCGCCCGGCTTTTCACCTAACCATGTTGGGTCAGTGACCTCATCGTCCACCACCTCCTCTTCCACTTTCTCACTCTGCTCATCCTTCTGACTTGACCTAACCACCACCTCAGTGATTGGCAACTGTGTCTCATCATCATCGAACTCATGAACGAATAATTGTGGTTCACTACAGTCATCTTCTTGAGACTGTGAAGGCTCAAGAGTTTGGGAATCAGGACACAATATCTCAGGTACCTCTTCAAGCGTGCTTGGCGAGAGAGCCAAACCAAATACTGGAGATGAAAAGAGGTCATGTGAATATCCGAGTGTGGGATCACTTGTTTGCCCATACGCGACATGGTGGGAGGAAGGAGGATCAGAGTGAGGATTCAGTTGATCAGACTCTTAGCTACCGAGACTGGACTTTGTGGAAGAGAGGGTTGTGCTTAACCGACTGGAAGCATTATCTTCTGCAATCCAACCGACCACCTGTTCGCACTGGTCCGACTTGAACAGTGTTGTCCTGCGCCGCCCAGCTAAGTTGGACATGAAGCTGGGTAAGGTGGTTTTTATTTTTTTTCTGGTGCACTGGCAGCAGGCACAGTTTTATTGCGCCCGGGCCACGGCCTCTGCTTGCACCATTGGCATCATGCCAAGGGTCACGGCCTCTGCTTGCACCATCAGCATCACGCCCAGGGCCACGGCCCCTGCTTGCACCATCAGCATCACACCCACTTCCCCCTCCCTTTGTGCTTGCCTTCTTCATATTAATGGTTTTGTCTGCAGATGTGGCGCAGTTTGTTTTACTGTCCGCTAAAGACACAGTTTTCTGATGCAGGACAGTACTGGATACAGAAAATATAGATTTTCGGCACTACACTAGCCAATAGATAATGTTATTTTTACAGTACACAGTGTATTGGCTTGCTGTAATTTACTGAACACAGAAAAATAAAGATTTTCAGAAGTACACTAGGCCACAGATAATACATTTTTTACTGTACACACTGTATTTGCTGGCTGTAATGAACAGGAGACAGAGAATTGAATTTTTCACCACCACCACACTAGGCCACAGATAATGTAATTTTTACAGTAAAGACTATATTTGCTTTCTGTAATGTACAGGAGACAGAGAAATACAATTTTTACCATCACACAAGGCCACAGATAATTTAATTTTTACAGTAAACACTATATTTGCTTTCTGTAAAGTACAGGAGACAGAGAAATACAATTTTTCACCACCACACTAGGCCACAGATAATGTAATTTTTACAGCAAACACTATATTTACTTTCTGTAATGTACAGGAGAGAGAGAAATACAATTTTTCACCACCACACTAGGCCACGGATAATGTAATTTTTACAGTAAACACTATATGTGCTTTCTATAATGTACAGAAGACAGAGAAATACATATTTTCACCACCACACTAGGCTACAGATAATGCAATTTTTACAGCAAACACTATATTTGCTTTCTGTAATGTACAGAAGACAGAGAAATACAATTTTTTACCACCACACTAGGCCACGGATAATGTAATTTTTACAGTAAACACTATAATTGCTTTTTATAATGTACAGGAGACAGAGACATAATTTTTCACCACCACACTAGGCCACAGATAATGTCATTTTCACAGTAAACACTATATTTGCTTTCTGTAATGTACAGGATACAGAGAATTACAATTTTTTACCGCCACACTAGGCCACAGATAATGTAATGTTTACAGTAAACACTATTTGCTTTCTGTAATGTACAGAAGACAGAGAAACACAATTTTTCACCACCACACTAGGCAACAGATAATGTAATTTTTACAGCAAACACTATATTTACTTTCTGTAATGTACAGGAGACAGAGAAATGCAATTTTTCACCACGACACTAGGCCACGGATAATGTAATTTTTACAGTAAACACTATATTTGCTTTCTGTAATTTGCAGGAGAGAGAGAAATACAATTTTTCACCACCACACTAGGCTACAGATAATGTAATTTTTACAGTAAACACTATATTTGCTTTCTTTAATTTATAGGAGACAGAGAAATACAATTTTTCACCACTACACTAGGCCACGGATAATGTAATTTTTACAGTAAACACTATATTTGCTCTCCGTAATGTATAGGAGACAGAGAAATACATTTTTTTTGCCACCACACTATGCAAGAGATAATGTAATTTTGACAATACACACTTTATTGGGATGTAGTTCTACAGGGTGGGCGATTCATATGGATACACCTTAATAAAATGGGAATGGTTGGTGATATTAACTTCCTGTTTGTGGCACATTAGTATATGTGAGGGGGGAAACTTTTCAAAATGGGTGGTGACCATGGTGGCCATTTTGAAGTCGGCCATTTTGAATCCAACTTTTGTTTTTTAAATTGGAAGAGGGTCATGTGACACATCAAACTTATTAATTTCACAAGAAAAACAATGGTGTAATTGGTTTTAACGTAACTTTATTCTTTCATGAGTTATTTACAAGTTTCTGACCACTTATAAAATGTGTTCAATGTGCTGCCCATTGTGTTGTATTGTCAATGCATCCCTCTTCTCCCACTCTTCACACACTGATAGCAACACCGCAGGAGAAATGCTAGCACAGGCTTCCAGTATCCGTAGTTTCAGGCACTGCACATCTCGTATCTTCACAGCATAGACAATTGCCTTCAGATGACCTCAAAGATAAAAGTCTAAGGGGGTCAGCTCGGGAGACCTTGGGGGCCATTCAACTGGCCCACGATGACCAATCCACTTTCCAGGAAACTGATTATCTAGGAATGCTCGGACCTGACACCCATAATGTGGTGGTGCACTATCTTGCTGGAAATACTCAGGGAACGTGCCAGCTTCAGTGCATAAAGAGGGAAACACATCATCATGTAGCAATTTTGCATATCCAGTGGCCTTGAGGTTTCCATTGATGAAGAATGGCCCCACTATCTTTGTACCCCATATACCACACCATACCATCAATTTTTTTGTTCCAACAGTCTTGGAGGGATCTATCCAATGTGGGTTAGTGTCAGACCAATAGCGGTGGTTTTGTTTGTTAACTTCACAATTCACATAAAAGTTTGCCTCATCACTGAACAAAATCTTCTGCGTAAACTGAGGGTCCTGTTCCAATTTTTGTTTTACCCATTTCGAAAATTCAGTGTGCCGATCTTCATCCTCGTTGAGATGCTGCAGTAGCTGGAGTTTGTAAGGGTGCCATTTGTGAGTAGCTAATATCCGCCGAAGGAATGTTTGACTAATGCCACTCTCCAGTGACATGCGGCTAGTGCTACGCTGTGGGCTCTTGCTGAATGAAGCTAGGACAGCCACTGATGTTTCTTCATTAGTGACAGATTTCATGCGTCCACATTTTGGCAAATCCAACACTGAACCAGTTTCACGAAACTTAGCAAGCAGTTTGCTAACTGTAGCATGGGAGATGGGTGGTCTCGTAGGGTGTCTTGCATTGAAATATGCTGCAATGACCCGGTTACTGCGTTCACCAGACATCAACACAATTTCTATCCGCTCCTCACGTGTTAACCTCAGCAACATGTTAATGGCTGTAAACAAAGAGAAACTTGTAAATAACTCATGAAAGAGTAAAGTTACGTTACAATCAAGCACACCATTGTTTTTCTTGTGAAATTCACAATAAGTTTGATGTGTCACATGACCCTCTTCCTATTGAAAAAACAAAAGTTGGATTCAAAATGGCCGACTTCAAAATGGCCGCCTTGGTCACCACCCATCTTGAAAAGTTTCCCCCCTCACATATACTAATGTGCCACAAACATGAAGTTAATATCACCAACCATTCCCATTTTATTAAGGTTTATCCATATAAATGGCCCACCCTTTATATTGGATACAAATTTGTCCCAAATAAAATGTATTCTCTGCTGGAATACTGTATATACGGTTGCATTCGAAACGCACACATATATGTGCCCAAAACTTGTTAACTATGGCCAAAATATAAATCACTGTCTGCTGGAGTAATTAATATAACGGTTGTGGATTGAACGCTCACACAGATGTGGCACAAGTTAGGTTAATTTCCCCAGAACAAATAATTTCTCTGATGGTACAGTGTATATCTCGGTAGCAGGAACACTGTAGTGAATAAGCCTGTTTTAATAATGTCTGCCCAACACACTGCTTTATAGTGGTGCAGTGTATATCTCAGTACCAAGGAACACTGTAGTGAATAAGCCACTTTTGATAATATCTGCCCAACACACTGCTTAATGATGGCCTTTTGTAGATGTCACTAATCAAAAAAATTTCTGTCTTATCAAAGTTATCAAAGCGATTTTCAAGCCCTGCACTTATCTGTCCCTCCCTGTCCCTGATAGTGCTGAATTAACCCCCTTCTTAAAAATAAAAAATAAAAAAAGGTGCTGCACTGCTGTCAAACACACACTCTAGTCCTTAAAAGGACTGTTAGGTCTTTCAATAAGTTTTTGGAGTAAAATCAGTAAGTTTAGAGCAAAACGCTATTTGTCCCTGCCTACTGTCTGTCTGCTGTCCCTGACGCTGAATGAGCTGAGTGCCGGACATCAGCTTCTATATGAAATGGTATCACGTGTTACGGCCAGCCAATCAGTGTAAGGCTTTCAGCTAACATTGCTATAGCCTTACACTGAGGGGAATTTCTTACCTTGACCTTGATTGGCTGGTTAGAAGGTGCCAAACGTGTGGGGAGGAGCCTCGAGCAACGCGACAAATACACGTGGTGCTTGGCCGAGTAAAGCCGAGCGCTGAGCATAACAATGCTCGAGCCGAGCATGCTAGTTCATCACTAGTCTTCATCTAAGTAGAGTTACATATATACTACCAAAATGTAATATTATACACATAAGGCCTCCACACAAATTCCAGATCTCTCAAAATGATATAATGGGCCATCATATATATCAGTTATCTCTTATATATATAAAAATGAGTTTCTGTCTGTCTGTCCATCCGTCTGTCTGTCTCTCTGTTCTTTATGTATGACCAAACGACTGGACTGATCTTCACAAAATTTGGACACAGGTACATCAGGTGTCCGGGAAGGTTTAAGACCGGTCTCAGCTCTAAGATGTACTGTTCCTGAGAAATTTTCAAAAAATGACCTGCATTACCTAATAGAAGCCTGCAAGTCTTTCACTCATATCCCAACTGCCATAAACACGTTCACATGTCCCTTATCAGTCAATAGAAGCACGTAGGTCCTTAGTCTCCACATACACACAGTTTTACACCAGATTTCCATAACAACCCAGCCATTTTTCTTTACTGCTGTAGGTCAGCTTTAAAGGGTCAGGGCGCTGTGGATGACACTGTTAAGGGGGCAGGGGCAACTATTAAATGGGTAGCTGCTGTGGACACTGTTAAGGGGGTAGGGGCCACTATTAAAGGGGCAGCAGCTTGGGAGGTCACTGTATAAGGGGCGTTTACTGTGGATGTTACTGTTAAGGGGGCAGGCCACTGTGGAGGTTACTGTTAAAGGGGTCGGCACTGTGGAGGTCACTGTTAAGGGGGCAGGTGCCACTATTAAAGTGGCAGCTGCTGTGAAGGTCACTGTTAAAGGGGCAGGCACTGTGGAGGTCACTGTTAAAGGGGTGTTGATTGTGGATGTTACTGTTAATGTGCAGGCCGCTGTGGAGGTCACTGTTAAAGGGGCAGGCACTGTGGAGGTAATTTTTAAGGGGACAAGGGCCACTATTAAATGAGCCGCTGCTGTGGAGGTCACTGTTAAGGCTGCAGGGTACTGTGAGGTCACTGTTAAGGGAGCGGGATATTGTGGAGGTCACTGTTAAGGGAACTGGGTACTGTGGAGGTCACTGTTAAAGGGACGGGTGCTATGGAGGTCTCTCCTACGGGGCCAGGGAACAGTGGAAGTCACGGATAAGGGGATGGTCCCCTATAGAGGTCAGTGTTAAGGGGCGAGGTGCTGTAGAGGGCACTGTTAAGTGGGAGCGCCCCTGAGGACATCACTGTCAAGGGAGTGGGGTGCTGTGAAACTCACTGTTAAAGGAGTGTGCTGCTGTGAAGGTCAAAGTTAAGTGGATGGGCTGCTGTGGAGTTCATTGTTATGGGGGATACTGTCGATATCTTTTAACAACACACACAAACTTAAATTAAATGGATTAAATATACCCTTGCGAAGCCGGGTCCTTCTGCTAGTCTCTTATATATATAAAAATTAGTGTCTGTCTGCCTGTTCTTTATGCGCGACCAGACGACTGGACTGATCTGCACCAAATTTGGCACATAGGTACATCAGGTGTCCGGGGAGGTTTTAGACTGGGTCTCAGCTGTCTAGGATGTACCATTTCTGAGATATTCCCCCAAAAAATGCAAATATGGCACTATCACATGACCTGCATTAGCCAAAAGAAGGCCTAATGTCTTTCAGTCACAATTGAACTGCAATACACACGCTCATATGACCCTTATCAGCCAATAGAAGCTTGCGGGTCTTTCAGTCTCCACATACACACAGTTTTACACCAGGCTTTCATAACTACCCAGCCATTTTTCTTCACTGCTGTAGGTCACCATTATACTAGCAGAAGGACCCGGCTTCGCACGTGTATATTTCATCTATTTCATTTAATGTTGGTATGTGAGTTTAAAAGATATCCACAGTGTTCTCCATCACAGTGACCTTTACAGCATCCCGCCTCTATAACAGTGACTTCCAGAGTACCCTGCTCCCTTAACAGTGACCTCCACAGTACCCTGCTCTCTTGACAGTGACTTCTACAGTACTCCGATGCCTTAACAGTGACCTCCACAGTACCCCCCTCCCTTAACAGTGATCTCCACAGTCCCCACTCATTAATACTGACCCCCCCCCAGCAGTGCCCTGCTTCCTTAAGATGTGACCACCACAGCATCTCACCCACTTAACTTTAACCTTCACAGCAGCCTGCCCCTTTACCAGTGACCTCCACAACACCCCACCTGCCCACTTAACAGAGACCTCCATAGCGGCCTTTCCCCCTTAACAGTGACCTCTACAGCACCCTGCTCCTTAACACTGACCTCCATAGCGAACCGTCCCCTTAACTGGGACCTCCACAGCAGCCTACCCCTTAACTGTGACTTACACAGCACTCCGCTCCCTTAACAATGTCATCCACAGCGCCCTCCCCCTTTAAAGGTGACCTACAGCAGTGAAGAAAAATGGCTGGGTTGTTATGGTGTAAAACTGTGTGTCTGTGAAGACTAAGGGCCTGCGAGCTTCTATTGGTTGATAAGGGTCATGTGAGCGTTTGTATGGCAGTTGGGATATGAGTGAAAGGGATATGTTGCCATATTTGCATTTTTTGGGAGTATCTCAGGAACGATACATCAGAGAGACCTGGTCTAAAACCTTCCTGGACCTATTTGTCAAATTTGGTGCAGATCGGTCCAGTTGTTTGGTCGCGCATAAAGAACAGACAGGCAGAAACTCATTTATGTATATATATATATTTCCCCTCTCTTGAAGGAAGTTTTCTCCATATACAATTCCTTAAGTGGCATGCTACCCTCTTGTCAATGCTCCCTGACTCCATGGCTAAAATAAAGAAAGGGCTTCTTTATCACTTTCTCTTGACCACTAGTGATGAGCGGCAGGGGCAATATTTATATATATATATATATATATATATATATCAGAAAAATGGCGGCACCGGAAATTCACAGAGGTCGGGTGCTATGTCCTAGGGCTACTGGCTCAAAGCCCATATATAGAAAAAGGAAAAACGGACAGCACTCCAAGGTACAAACCGTGAAAAAGTTTATTCACCCATGTGGTAAATACAATGCGACGTTTCGGCTCAACTATAGAGCCTGTCAGCTTGAGACAGGCTCTATAGTTGAGCCGAAACGTCGCATTGTATTTACCACATGGGTGAATAAACTTTTTCACGGTTTGTACCTTGGAGTGCTGTCCGTTTTTCCTTTTTCTATATATATATATATATATATATATATATATATATACACAATAAAAAATATAAACATCATGAGCACCACGTCTGAAAGCATCCATACTATTAAAATCTATATTTATCTCATACAGCGAATGGTGTAACTGGAAAAAAAAAAAAATGGCTGATCTGGATTTTTTTTTATTGCTTCGCTTACGGCCAAAAAATTGAGTAAAAAGTGATCGAAAAAAATCACACACACTCCAAAATGGTATCAAACTACAACTCGCCCCGAAAAAAAATAATAATCCTCTATACAACTCAGTAGACATCTTCAAAAAAGCTATGGGGGTCAGAATATGGCAATATAAAAAGCCTACACATATGTGGCATCATTGTAATCATACTGACCCAGAGAATGAAGGGCACAGGTCAGTTTTGCTGCATAGGGAACGCTGTAGGGACAAAACCTGTAAACAAATTATGTTATACCCTTTTTCCAGTCTACTTGTGGATGCTTGTTTACAAACTGCAGTGGTTACATGTCACTGTATGGAACACTATCTCTGCAGCCAGTTACTGTCCTCAGAGGTCTTCCTATTGGCAACAATGGTGCCCGATCCTTGATATGCCTGGTGAGTTAGCCAAAGTGATTAAATGGATAGGTGGGACTAGAGCAAATTTCCTAAAATCCATATCCTTCCAATTCGTATGAATCGGCCAAGAAATTTTATTCAGGTAAGAATTGATTCTGCCCAAATTAAAAGTGCTTCAAATGCCTGTAGAATAATTTTCTCTCTTTTTTACTCTATCTCTCTCTTGAAAAAAATACGTATATAAACCATCAAAAAATGTGGTGATAAGAAAGCAGGATGCGCTCATACCCATATGCAGTTGTGCATTTCTATAGGGGAGCACATCCTGCACTTGTAGTCCGTTGCTAATGGCAATCACCAGCAAAAAATGCATACAATGGAAGATGCCAGCAACGGACTACAAGTACCACAATGGACATCCTACATAAGATGAAATTTATGTGGATGTGCAAGAATTCAAAACAAACACAGAACCAGAGATAGGTGCACACTGCCGTCACACTAAACCCTCACACTGATGTTAAAAATTGAGAGGTTAGTTCGACATATCCTACTAGGAGGACATGTCTTAAGCCTCGGGCACCAGCGTCAAGGTCTCTCAAGTAGCCCAAGGGCCCTAACACTCACCTACCTGCGCCATAGGCGATATCAGGGCCAGTGGGCAATTACAGGAGCATTAGGACGACTCACAAACATCTCCTCTGTTACCTCCAGCATGTAGCCATGCTTGCAATGGGAGGTGGGAGGTGTCTATGAGCCCTACCCAAGACTGACTGATATAGCCCAAAGCCTAGCAGGTGCACCCAAATGTGACCTGAAGATGAGAAACAGGCACATTTAAATTGGAGTTTATACACCTCCGTACATATAATATATATATATATATATAAACCATCAAAAAATGTGGTGATAAGAAAGCAGGATGCGCTCATACCCATATGCAGTTGTGCATTTCTATAGGGAGCACATCCTGCACTTGTAATCCGTTGCTAATGGCAATCACCAGCAAAAAATGCATACAATGGATGATGCCAGCAACGGACTACAAGTACCACAATGGACATCCTACATAAGATGAAATTTATGTGGATGTGGCAAGAATTCAAAACAAACACAGAACCAGAGATAGGTGCACACTGCCGTCACACTAAACCCTCACACTGATGTTAAAAATTGAGAGGTTAGTTCGACATATCCTACTAGGAGGACATGTCTTAAGCCTCGGGCACCAGCGTCAAGGTCTCTCAAGTAGCCCAAGGGCCCTAACACTCACCTACCTGCGCCATATGGGCAGTGATTACAGGAGCATTAGGACGACTCACAAACATCTCCTCTGTTACCTCCAGCATGTAGCCATGCTTGCAATGGGAGGTGGGAGGTGTCTATGAGCCCTACCCAAGACTGACTGATATAGCCCAAAGCCTAGCAGGTGCACCCAAATGTGACCTGAAGATGAGAAACAGGCACATTTAAATTGGAGTTTATACACCTCCGTACATATATATATATATATATATATATATAAACCATCAAAAATGTGGTGATAAGAAAGCAGGATGCGCTCATACCCATATGCAGTTGTGCATTTCTATAGGGGAGCACATCCTGCACTTGTAGTCCGTTGCTAATGGCAATCACCAGCAAAAAATGCATACAATGGATGATGCCAGCAACGGACTACAAGTACCACAATGGACATCCTACATAAGATGAAATTTATGTGGATGTGGCAAGAATTCAAAACAAACACAGAACCAGAGATAGGTGCACACTGCCGTCACACTAAACCCTCACACTGATGTTAAAAATTGAGAGGTTAGTTCGACATATCCTACTAGGAGGACATGTCTTAAGCCTCGGGGCACCAGTGTCAAGGTCTCTCAAGTAGCCCAAGGGCCCTAACACTCACCTACCTGCGCCATATGGGCAATTACAGGAGCATTAGGACGACTCACAAACATCTCCTCTATTACCTCCAGCATGTAGCCATGCTTGCAATGGGAGGTGGGAGGTGTCTATGAGCCCTACCCAAGACTGACTGATATAGCCCAAAGCCTAGCAGGTGCACCCAAATGTGACCTGAAGATGAGAAACAGGCAGATTTAAATTAGAGTTTATACACCTCCGTACATATATATATATATATATATATATATATATATATATAAACCATCAAAAAATGTGGTGATAAGAAAGCAGGATGCTCTCATACCCATATGCAGTTGTGCATTTCTATAGGGGAGCACATCCTGCACTTGTAGTCCGTTGCTAATGGCAATCACCAGCAAAAAATGCATACAATGGATGATGCCAGCAACGGACTACAAGTACCACAATGGACATCCTACATAAGATGAAATTTATGTGGATGTGGCAAGAATTCAAAACAAACACAGAACCAGAGATAGGTGCACACTGCCGTCACACTAAACCCTCAAACTGATGTTAAAAATTGAGAGGTTAGTTCGACAAATCCTACTAGGAGGACATGTCTTAAGCCTCGGGCACCAGCGTCAAGGTCTCTCAAGTAGCCCAAGGGCCCTAACACTCACCTACCTGCGCCATATGGGCAATTACAGGAGCATTAGGACGACTCACAAACATCTCCTCTGTTACCTCCAGCATGTAGCCATGCTTGCAATGGGAGGTGGGAGGTGTCTATGAGCCCTACCCAAGACTGACTGATATAGCCCAAAGCCTAGCAGGTGCACCCAAATGTGACCTGAAGATGAGAAACAGGCACATTTAAATTGGAGTTTATACACCTCCGTACATATATATATATATATATATATAAACCATCAAAAAATGTGGTGATAAGAAAGCAGGATGCGCTCATACCCATATGCAGTTTCTCATCTTCAGGTCACATTTGGGTGCACCTGCTAGGCTTTGGGCTATATCAGTCAGTCTTGGGTAGGGCTCATTGACACCTCCCACCTCCCATTGCAAGCATGGCTACATGCTGGAGGTAACAGAGGAGATGTTTGTGAGTCATCCTAATGCTCCTGTAATTGCCCATATGGCGCAGGTAGGTGAGTGTTAGGGCCCTTGGGCTACTTGAGAGACCTTGACGCTGGTGCCCGAGGCTTAAGACATGTCCTCCTAGTAGGATATGTCGAACTAACCTCTCAATTTTTAACATCAGTGTGAGGGTTTAGTGTGACGGCAGTGTGCACCTATCTCTGGTTCTGTGTTTGTTTTGAAAAAAATACTACCTCAAAAAATGTAAAGAAATTCTGATTCCATCAGAATTTTAAAAAATGTAGGTCACCTTTGGATTCAAACAAATTCATTTACTCATCTCTAGGTGGGACCCCTATGGATAAGCAATAATCATCTATAGTTGGAAAGCATGTAGTGCTGCTATTTATTTGTAGATGTCCTAAAGTGCACACAGTAGAGTTTATTGTACTATTAGTAGTTTATTCCTAAAAAGTGAATTTAGGAAGGAAGATCATTTCTGAATCCATTGTATTTGGCTTTTCAACTTTTGTTTATTATAGTCTGTGCTGCTAAACATAATAACTTAAATATAACCACTTTTCTGATTTCATTCCTACTGTCTCGGGTAATGCTCATAAAATATAACTACTGATCTAGAAGGAAACAGTGACCTAACCATTTGTGCGATGATAGTAGTGAGGGCATGAGGGAATGTAAAACACAGGCAAGCATGATATGAAGTGACTTGCAAGCAACAGATAGACAATGAGAACATGCTGAATATCTAAGAACCAAGAAACATTACCAGGATTTTGTCAAAGTGATGCAAAGAGATTTTGATGTTAAACTCAATTTTAGAAGATGTGTGCGCATTGATCATTTTGAACCTCTATCATGATGTTATTGAGTTAAAAATTCCAAACGTTTTACTGTGCAGTTTTTCGATTCTCATACAATTGTCTACAGTTTATATGAAATTTCAATGCTTGGCATGACTCCTGGTTCATGGCATATACGGTAAGTAACTGCCTCCTTACTTAAATGAAGACTTTAGGAAGACATTGTATTCTCAAACATACATATAGAAGGATAAATAATGGATTCTTGCTCTATCCCCTCTGGGCATACCGGCATATAATTATTATCCTCTGTAAGTGCTAGTTATTTACACTGAGCTTGCAGGGTATATTATCTCTTTCTTGTAGCTTCTTCCATCAGTTATCTGGGATATTTTCCATGAACAAAACTTTACTCCTGGGGAATCATCTCTCTGATAATCCTCAAATTTATCATAAATACCTTCTCCTAATCTAGAGAAATTGCCTAGGAGATTATTCCAACAGAAAAAAAAGTATTACATTCAACTTGACTGAGATAAACTGCTGTGTACATTATATCACTTTCTCTAATCCAAGAATGATCAACGATTGCTGCTAACATTAACTAAACCCAAATAAAGGCAGTCTGATATACAAAACTTATATATGTATGTATACCTGATACAAAGTTGGCTTTGTAATGTGTTGCCTATATATACAGTCTACTTACTCTATGCATTTGCTATATAAATATGCAATCGATGTAAGAGAAAATTTAATTGGCTGAGAAACCAGATTTCCTTGTGCTTTATAGTAACAAATAAATTTGAAATGGGGGCGGGGGTAAATCATGCTCACTTCATCCATTTGCATGTGAAGAGGCCGCTTCAGCCATCTTGATTGAAGATCCCACGCAAAAGCTTGCACGTGGTGACGTATGTCAAGATGGCTGTGGCGGCCTCTATGTGATCACGTGGATAAGGTGAGTATTTTTTGCCCCATCCACCGGATTAACCCCTAAAAGCCCTCAATGTTCATCTCAGATGCCACGATTAGAGATGAGCGAATTGACTTCGGATGGAACATCCGAATTCGAGTTGCATAAAACTTTGCTTTAATACTATTCCGGGTTCGGTTCCAAGTGGTACCTTTTTCTCCCTAGAATTTCTGCAATGTCTGCAAAAAGTGACTGATTAATGGGGTCCATCTACTGTGATCATGAGAACGGAATCCTGTCTCCACATTTGAATGATGCAGCTATCGAGCATGCCCACTGCCACTCCATTCCATCTCTATAAGACTGCCGAAGATAGTCCAGTGCTGTACTCAGCTATCTAAGACAGGCCCATGCTTTACTGCCTTTAATTCAAATGATGAAGATGCCAAGCCGGTTCTTGTAATAAATGAGGGTCCCAACGGTCAATCCCCAATCTGTCCTGTGGAAAGATGACAACCCCTTTAACAATTATTTTCAGAACATAATTTACGAAATGATATGATACATTTCCAGTTCGTTTAATCAGTGTCAAAATAGTTATTTTGATAGACTCCATCTACTGTTGGTACACTTACCAGGGGTAGACTGAGAACATGAAAAAACTAAAAGTGGTCCAATGTTGTAGGCGGTCCTAATTGACAGAAGGTGAGGTATGCACAAATAGGTGTGGCCAACACAAGTAGGCAGAGCTAACAATAATATGCATAATGCAGCACAAAATGCTAACCCATCAGAACCAGATACTACAGTGCAGCACAATGAACCCCAGCAGTGGGATACAGACTGCAACATAAATCCAGCCATGCCTCCATCATACTGCTTGGTCTTTCAGCACTACCAAACATACAGGAGAAAACAGCTCTACATATCGATCATATCCAGTGATGTTTCATCATGTTCTGCATTCAGCCCAAACTGAATGCACTCTATAGTGCCTCAAGAATTAAGTCTTACCTTATTTTTTAGAGCACTCAGTAATAATAATATTCCCTAAAATCCATCAGTAGTAATTCCCCTATAGTGCCCCCAGTATTAATAAAGCCTCCTATAGTACCTTTAGCAATAATGCCTCCCTACCATAACCATAATGACTTCACAGTGCCACCAGTAATAACAATTCCCCTTAAAATGTTCTCAGTAATAATGCTCCTGTAGTACAACCCATAATTAACAAAGCCCCTATACTGACTCCAGAAATAAAAATGCCCCCTATTGTACCCCAAGTAATAAGAATGCCCCATGGTGCCTCCAGTAATGTTCCTATATTACTTCCAGTATTAACAATGCACCCATAGTGCCCCAGTAATTCCACCTATAGTGCCCAAGTATTAAAAGTGTTTGCCTACTGCCCTGAATAAAGCCCTCTACAATGCTCCCTGTAACGCCTTAATCCTGCTTCATGCAACCTTCTGCACTGAAGACCACAGTTCTCTTTTGACCTGTAACCTGAGATGCCTGTATCCCAACCATCTGTGCAGTTATACTGTCTCTTACTAGAGTGAAGACATGGCAGGGAGTAATAGAATCCTATGCCCCTCCATAGTATCTAACTGTATCATCCGGAGAACAGCAATACAGTTGAATTCAGGAGGACTGTGATATGTGGCTTTGTGGAGGTCCAGGGCACCCCCACTGGTCATCTGCCCATCAAGAAGTATCTATGATTCAGCATCTCAATTCTAAATTATGGTGTAGCTGCACAGCATTTAATAAGTACAAGCATAATTTTTGATTAAATCTTGAAGAACCTTGAAACTTGATTAGAATTACCTAAAGGTCACGAAATAAACATAGTTGAATATAATTAGAAATTAACAAAAAGTCACAAGTTTCAAAATGATTAAGGTACAAATATGCTTATCATATCACAAGACAATTGCCATTAAGACTTAAAAGCACAATTTGTACAGCAGCCTCCTACTGATGTGATAGGAAGGCTATTTTTTTTAATCTTAGTAATAAGATACAGTGTACAGTGCAAAGATAATACATTTATTCTTTCTTCTCTATTATATTGACATTTCAATTTGTTTCAGGATGAAGATTTGAAAATTCGGGAGAACTACAATAAAATGTACCTCCAAAGATAAAGAAATATCTGAAATATTGCATGTTAAAAATATAATAAATTTATACCCATATCTGAAAGCCTATCACATCAAAATCCAGTTAAGAGCAGAAAATGGTCTTGGAACTATGCCAAAGACTTTTTTTTTTTTGCTGCTTGTGGTTTATGCTCAGCATATAAGATAGGGAATGCTTTTATGCCAACAGAGAGTCTTTAGGTATGTGGAACATGCCATCATACATGTGTACCATCTAGATTGGTGTTGAGCGTTTGATCCAAATTTCAGGATCAATTTGATTCACCGTGAAGCTGAATTTCCTCGTGTTTTGTGGTAGTCAATCAATTGAACCTGAAATAGTGCAAAAAAACAAAAAAAAGAAATCATACTTGCCTGCTTCATTTCCTTGCAATGGGCCATCCACCGCAATCTTGTTGAAGATCTCGGTCGAAATCCGGTGCCTGATGATGTGTGTCATCACCACGCCTGCCGGCATGATAATAGAGACTGGCCCGTCCCAAGTAAATAGATCAGGTAAGTATGATTTTATTTTTTTAATTTTACACCGTGTTATATATCAGATGCTGCGATCATGTATGAACATGGGGAGAGGCGCAATCGCCGCTCTCTATCATTGCACCCACTTCTTACAAAGAATTTAACTTCGTGATTAGTGATGAGCGAGCATGCGTGGCCGAGTACAGCTTTGGCTCAAGCATTGGCTGTGCTCGGCACGTGACAGTACTCGGCCGAATACCACGTGTGCTCGTCGCATTGCTCGAGTCGAGTCTCCTCCCCGCACGTTTGACACCTCCTAAGCAGCCAATCAACGTTCAGGTAAGTAATTCCCTTCAGTGTAATGCCATAGCCATGTTAGCTATCAGCCTTACACTGATTGGCTGGCCGGAACACGTGATACCAGTTTATATAGGAACACACCAATTGAGTACCGGGTATCCACTCCCGTTTAGGAGAAAAAAGATCAAATCACTAACACCGAATATCATTGGACACAATACACCAGGAAAATTAGAAAGAATTATACAACTTTATTTCATACAAAATAGAAATATAAAAAGATGATAAAAATTGTGGTAAACAGAACAACAATGAGGAAGCAAAAAATGGAGGGGACCGCAGGGTCAGCACACAGAGGGCACACACATAAAAGTGCATAAAAGATATATATATGTATAGGTAACACCACTATAGGTTATATCAAAGTATTGGAGCCCTGGGAAAATCCCAGATAAACGGGCCTATCCACAAAACATAATAACAATATGGTGATGAAAAATATAATGTCATGTCATATACCCTCGTAGTGTGCCGGATCCTGCGGTCGCCTCCTCCCAACGCCGTTTCGCCCTTACAGGCTTCTTCTGGGGATTAATCATGCCGTTACTGCCCCTCCCTTATAAAGGGCTCACAATTCAGATAGAATCTTATACAGGTGGAAAGCTAAAAACATGGGACCAATCAAATAGTAAACTTGCCATATGTTGTCATCAGTGGGTGCCGTAACCATCATGATGCTGCGACCCATATTCACGCCCACCTCATTAATAATATGCGTCACTATTCCGCACACACACGTCCGGAGCCAAGAACTGGCCGGCGTCTCCTACGTCATTTCCCTGCGTCAGTATCTTGGTCATGTGATCGCAACAGCGGTCTCCTAATCTATGACGCGCAGCTTATAATGTAGTCATGTGACTACCTAGTGGACATATGCTGGTAAATACATTTTCTACAGGACCAATTAATCATATGTAATATATATAAATATATATGTGGCGATCACATCGCATATCCATCTATTTTACACACAGCCAAAATAGTCTCTTATATAAAAAACCTTACGTAGCAGCCATTATCCCATCATGCCTGTGCAACATATAAAAACCCTTATACATAAAAAATCTTTCATATTACATAATAAAATCAGTGTGAACACAATCAAAAAAGAATTACCTACACATGATTTGCCAATAGTTAATGAATACATAATTGGTTTACTATCAATTTATAAGGTGCAAAGTGCAGGTGAAAGAGAAGGAGAAAATCAAAGGTGAAGTGCACGTGAAAAAGTGAGCAGGGTGAAAAAAGTGAAGACAGGTAAAAATATATAACCTGATGATGATACAGGAATTTTTATATGTATTTCATAATTCATATTCAATTAAAGTGAATTTTTATATGTCATAATTCATATTCAATTAAAGTGCAACAAAAAACAAAACAAAAAAAAAAAATATATATTTTATAAACTATTTTCAGCCATTCCGTATGTTTTCTCAACAGTACATATGCCAGTAACCCTGATACTTTGTTGCTTCCTGACGTTCCATTGTTACGTGATCATCCCATATGTTGGTACTATACGTGATCATCCCATATGTTGGTACCAAGTATAAATAATCCTGGTTCCATCATTCCACCACTAGAGCCTACAAACAAAAAACATAATGTGAGGGATAAAAACACTTAAAAACAAAAGTTAGGATGGCGGACGGACGAGCAGGATCAAGGAGCAATCCCAACAATCCAACAGGGAGGGAAAAAAAAGATATATAAAATATAATAATAATAAATTATAGGAAAGGTGAAAAAGACATATCCTCATTTAGACCTCTCGGGGCTACACTTTCCAGCTCATAGATCCATTTCACCTCCTTTTTTTTCCAGTTTCCACCTCGTGGAGGGATCAAAACCCGATCAATACCTCTCACTCGCAGTTTAGCACCATCACACCCATGCAATTCCTTAAAGTGTCTAGGTATAGACTTCAACACCATCACATCCTTTTCTTCCTTAGCTGCCTCTATTCCCCTTACGTGTTCTCGTACCCGCTTCTTAAATGCCCTTGATGTCATGCCCACGTAAACCCGTGGGCATGGGCAGGTTGCCATATAGATCACTCCAGGAGTATCACATGTGATGTTGTAAGTGATCCTATATGTCTTTTCTTGTTTGATAGGGTTGTGGAAGTGTGTGGCCCTGTCCACATTGGGACAGACGACACACCTCCCACAGGGGGAACAACCCCACTTAGGGCCTTTTGATCCAAATATTTTGGACGGATGTTGTCCTGGGTAATAGCTCTTGACCAAGGTATCCTTGATGTTTTTGGACCTCCTATACGTGATGGCTGGTACAGTGGGAAGGATCCTGTTAAAAGTTGGATCCAGACGTAGAATATCCCAGTATTTGGCCAACGCTGATCTTACCTCCCTCCATTGTGGGTTATAGGTTGAAATAAATCTTACCTCATTGTCCCTTCTTTTGGGTTTTTGACGGTACTGTAACAAATCATCCCTTTTAGTCCTCCTTGCCTTATTCAGGCCCAATTGGATATCCTTGTCCGCATATCCCCTCTCTTGGAATCTGCATCGGAGGTCCTCCGATTGTGACTTAAATGTTTCTTCAGTGGAACATATCCTCCTGGCACGTAAGAATTGGCAATAGGGTATGTTGCGTATTAAATTGGATGGATGGCATGACCGAGCATGTAACATAGTATTGGTGGAAGTCTCTTTCCGGAATAAGTCTGTGGAGACCTTCCCACTTTCATCCACCATAATGTTGACATCCAAAAAGTCCAGGGTCCTTTTGGTGATCCTATGAGTTAATTTAACATTGATGTTATTTTGATTCAACTCATCCACAAGATGTTCAAAATCAGACTGTGGGCCCTGCCATATGATGAAAATATCATCAATATAGCGGGCCCACAGCTGGACACCCCCTATGTTGTTAACAGTGTCGGTCAGGAACACCTCCCTCTCCCACAGCCCCAGGAACAGATTAGCGAAGGACGGCGCAAGGGCCGCCCCCATCGCTGTCCCCCGGAGCTGTAGGTAGAAGGCATCCCTGAATATGAAAAAATTTATTTTGCATATTCCTGTATCCCAGGGAATTTTGCACTTCGGATTGCTGTGTTGAGACTCATAAGTGAGGCTCCGCGGTGTTTTTTGTAGCTGGTCTCCCTGAGATCAGCTATTGTTGTGTTTGAGTAGTCTCCGAGGCATTGCTCCCGGTTAGCCAGAATCCTACTCCACACTGATGAGGGGCAACACCCCGAAACAGCTGTCTCTGGATGGATACCTAGCTTAGGTTTTCCCTGTCACATCCTTAAAGCTTGTAAAAAAGCGGGATCTTGACATAGGGGCCACTTAATATGGTGGATTTGGTGATCTGTGATGGAGACACCCCTTTGCTTGGTTTTCCTTCCTTTGAGGGATATCTGGCTTTCATTGTGTTGTAGACCCATAACTGGGGCTCCACATTTATTTTGCATAAAAAATGAATTTGTCCTCCACTGAGCTACCAGAACAGAATTAAAGTAATGTCCCTGGCATACATGCAGTTCACATGTAGTTGCAAGTGCACTGCAGTTGCAAAAATGGCCGCCAACGCCCACCGAACTAGCAGATGGATTAAAAGTTATTTTTCAGTGTCACTGGGCTCAGGGCTGGGTACGAAAATGTAGCATAGCACCCTCAATAACCGCTGTAGTTTGTAGAGTGAACACCAAGTATACCAGAATTCTTGCCTAATCTCTCCCTCACAGCAGCAGCAGCATCCTATCCCTACACTGAGCAGCGTGACGTGCAGCTCACTGTGACTTCAGCCTATGTGACTCCAGCCTATATATGGCTTCTCAGGGCAAACTAGTGAAACGCTAGTTGATTGGCTGCCCTGCTGCCTTTCAAAAAGCGACAAGAGATCGCCGAACACCGAACCCGAACTTTTACAGAAATGTCCGGGTTCGGGTCCAGGTACCAAAAATCCTAAAGTTTGGTACCAACGGGTTTGCTCTACGCTGGTGTTAACCCTACTAGATCCTTATAGAACAAAGTAGAATATATTTTATTGCTTGGATTGTATTAGAAGATTATGGACAATGGAGATAACAGTAGTTCCTTGCTCAGTGAGGTTGAAGGCCCCTTTACACTGCAGGGGTCTCCTCCACTGAAGAGCGAGAAATAGTCAGGAAGGAACATTTCCTTCCAGACAATCGTCTGCTCCATCAGGCTTTGAAAAGAATGCCAGTTTAAAACAACTAGTGACACATTCATGTTTTTTTTTTCTAATCAGTTTTTATTTTCTAATTGAATTTTTTTTATTCTATTTCTTGAACATTATTATAGGGGTGGCCAAGCTGAGCTGTTCTTAACAGCATTTAGAAATCATTAAGCTTTATGGCAGCCCCATGGGCCATAGACACAATGGCCTGGAGCTGACCCTATTGACTTTTATGAGAGCGTTTTCTAGGTATGCTCTGTGAAGAATAGATAATCTTTGACAATCACCTATTGTGAATGGTGGATCCTGTTTTATCTATACACAGAGGTGGTATCTCCTTATCATTACAGGCAGGTTGAGGATAATTTACTGTATAACTGCAGTAAAATGATCTGTACAGAATTGGCACATTTTATTAGAATTAGTGGCCAGTGCAAAAACTGCAGGATTTTATGGTTTTTGTTTAATTTTGATATTGACTTGGAAAATTAAAAAGAACACCAACAAAAATTATTTCAAAATATATTTAACATAAATACATGACTTAAACAATAGGTCATTTTCTGAGAACACATTCCCTTTGTAGGCAGGAACGATCTTTGTACTAAGGAGACCAGTTCTAATGAGTTTACCTCTCAAATTTTCCTATCTTTTATAATAGATACATAAGTAATTTTCTAGCATTGTTCCATAACCTGGTTAAAATATCTCTATATAGTTTGAGTACAGACTGTATGAGGGATGCCTCTTACTTTTTAATGAAAAACAAAGCATGATGTATATACGCTTTCAAGCACTGAAGTCCTGAACTCTTTATGGAATTTTATGTTGTCCTTTGAAGCTTGCATTTTTTCATATATTTCAATATACTTATTTGATGTTCTCTTATTTTTCTTTAGATTGTTGCTTGGAATATATCACATCATAAGAACTGTAGACTCCCCCAGAATTTTGATCTGTAACATTATCTATGATTACGAAAGCTAAGCATTATATGCTATTTCTTTATTTGTATATTGATGTTAATAATACCTTTGTGATGACATCCCAACTTATTATTATTTTTACTTATTTTGTAGTGTAATTTTTACTTAGAAAAATGACATAATTTTTCTGAGTCTTATCCTGAGCTAAGTGTTGTCAGTATCTTGTTTAACCAGTTCAAGAACAGCCCATTTACTATTTTTCCATTGGGTGCCTTTTTTCTGAGATACACGGGAATTTTTTTTTTCATGTCATTTTTATTTTGTTTGTTTTTTTGTTGTTGTTGTTTTGATCGTTTAGATGCCTAAAAATGTAAAAAAAAAAAAAGGAAAAATGGTCTATCACATTTTTTTAACTAGCATGAAGTGCAACTAAAGTATTTTATTTTTTTTTTGCATTTTTAAATTATTTCCCTTTCCATAATTGTTGGTTTTCTTAAGGTCGCCATAAGTGAGGTTATGTTTTTTGTCTTTATATTTTTCTATTTTTAGGCTTTGTTCCCCCATAAGGTCATATAAGACATTTGGGAAGCATTTAACATTACATTTTTTAATTGCTGATTTCTCCTGTTACTAGGGCTGATGTATCAGACCCAGGGGCCTACATATCAGCTCACTGAGTACTGTGTATACAGCGATAGAGGAGTAAAGGATCGTAACAGACCATATATGCTCTCTCTATGGGGAGCTCAGCTGTCACTGACAGTGGGCTATCTGATCCTGCAGCTGCATGATTAGCATGGAGCTGCCATCTGTGCAAAGACATACAGTAATGTCCTTGTAGATAAGCACGGACTACCTGGATGTATATAATCTAAACGCAGTCCGGGAGCAGTAAAGAAAGGTTTCTTTAGAGTGGCAACTCATCAGAGCGTGTATGTGTGCTTATTTATTTGAAAACAAATGGCCAAGTAGTTAATAGTTATCAACTATTCAGTGTGCCACTATACAGTCTCTAGGCAGAAGGTTCTGTGCCAAGAGCACTTAAATGAGTGTTCCAGAACGTAGATATTAATGACCTATCTTTAGGATAGGTCATTAATATCAGGTTAGTAAGGGTCCAACACCCCCACCAATTACTTATTTTGGGCAGTCACTGGCACCCAAGAATCTACACAATAGATAGAAGGCTCTTTCCACTGTACGGTTTCTGCCATCTACATACTGCAGCTTAGCTCCCGTTTTCTTGAGTGGCTCACACTTTCAATGAACTCATTTGAAGGCCTAGACTTAGAGAGAGCTGAAGAAGTTAAGGGGGAAAATTCCGTTTGGGTCACAGATGGAATTTCTAAAGCAGGTGTGAACTCAGTCCAAAGTGTCATTGTAATCCTGCTTGTGATGAAAATGAGATCTTTGCTGAACAAACTAACTATGGGTCTATTTGTAATTCAGTTGAGAAAAAACACAGTCTCCAACCCTAAAGGGGTTGTCCAAGTTATTTTTTTATCCTTTGTGTGTTTCTAATTAAGCAAATGTAAGGGGTTTTCAATTTACTTACTTTAACCTCTTAAGGACGAAGGGCGTACATGTACGCCCTTCGTCCGCACTTTAAAGATGGCCCCCGCTCCCGCACGGAGCGGGCGCCCGAGCTGCGGGTAAACGCTTGATTCATCAAGCTGACACCCGCAGCTCATGTCCGCGACCGGCAGCGATGCCGATCGCGGACATTTAACCCCTCAGATGCCGTGGTCAATCCTGACCACGGCATCTGATCGCGCAAAACCGAAAGTTTCACTTTCGGTTTGCTCGGCTCCCTGATGGCCACAAGGGGAGCCGGAGCATGCATGTAGTACCCTAGGTTTCTGTGAATGAAACCTAGGGTACTACATAGTATTCCTATGGAGCCTATGACTGTAATAGGCTCCATAGGAAATATATGATTTTCTCATATATTCCAATGCTATTGCATTGGAATATATGAGAATAGCAATCTGATGATTGCATCTTATAGTTCCCTATGGGAACTATAAGAAAGTGGTAAAAAAAAAAAAAAAAAGTTTAAAAATAAAAATTAAATAAAAAAATATAAAAATTCAAATCACCCCCTTTCCCCAAAATGAAAATAAAATAAATAAAAAATTAAAAATTACACATAATGGTGTCGCAATGTGCGAAAACGCCCATACTATAATAATATTAAAAATATTCACCATACGGTAAACATAAAACGGAAAGAAAGCGTCCAAATGGCTAATTCGCCATTTTTGGACGCTTCATTTCCTAAAAAAATGAATAAAAAGTGATCAAAACATCATACGCACCCCATAATGGTATCAATTAAAAGTTCAGATTGCCCCGCAAAAAATGAGCTCCTACACTGCTCCGTACGCATAATTACAAAAAGTTATAGGGGTCAAAACATGGCGACAAAAAATAAAATAAAAAATTCCCACTTTTAATTTTTTTCACTATCAAAACGCAAGAAAAACTATACATATTAGGTATTGCCGGATTCGTACTGACCTGAAGAATAAAATTAACCAGTCAGTTTTATCGCAAATCGAACGTTGTAATTTAAAAACCCGTAAAACTGTGGTGAAATTGCTTTTTTTTTGCAATTTCACCCCATTTGGAATTTTTTTCCCGTTTCCCACTACATCACATGCAAAAATAAATGGTAGCGTTAAAAAGTACAACTTGTCCCGCAAAAAATAAGCCGTCATATGGCTATGTGAGCGGAAATATTAAAATGTTATGGCTTTTGGAAGGCAGGGAGCGCAAAACAAAAACGCAAAAATCCCCAAACCCCCGGTCCTTAAGGGGTTAAATACAGTGGCCTTGTTCTTCTAGTTATCTGAGCGTCGCATGACTTGTGATGTCAGCTTCTCTCCCTGCTCTGATGACGCTCCGTGCACAGGCCGGAGGGAGCAGGTCTATCTTTGTGTACAGAACGTCATTGTCGGACAACAAGTTACACCCTCTGAACTGACCGATTTGCTGGCTGAGCTGTCTACCCTGTGTCTCCCTTCCCACTAGATTCTTCAGCAAAGTTAAACTTCTTCTACCTTAAGCAGCACAGACTCAGGGTTGGAGGCTCTGCCTCGTGTACTGAGCAGCTGCGGGGTTTCCTCCTCTCCAGGCAGTGAAGAGATACATGCTGGGCACAGGATCTTCCCTCCCTCCTCACCCTGCAGACAAGGAGCTGACAAAGACCAGAAGAGTCCTCTCTGTACTCTTCTGCTGGCTGTGAGAAAGTATCTGAAGAGCATTGCACAAGAACAAGAAGGGGGAGGATCCTGTGTGTATCAGCAGTGTGACATATAATATGAGTATACCAGCAGTCAGACTGCAGACAGGGCAGCAATTCTATTCACTCCCCTTGCAGATCAGGGGAGGGGAAAATAAGTCTTTGTTGAAAACCGCAAATATTCATGAGAAAAACCTTAGAGATTGTTGTTACACGCCCCCAAAGCTCTACAACTCCATGTAAACAAAGGGCCAGAACAGAACTAGGTAAATTAATAAAGATCAAACACAGAACCAGAGATAGGTGCACGCTGCCGTCACACTAACCCTCACACTGATGTTAAAAATTGAGAGTTAGTTCGACATATCCTACTAGGAGGACGTGTCTTAAGCCTCGGGCACCAGCGTCAAGGTCTCTCAAGTAGCCCGTAGGCCCTAACACTCACCTACCTGCGCCATATAGGCGATATCAGGGGCCAGTGGGCAATTACAGGAGCATTAGGACGACTCACAAACATCTCCTCTGTTACCTCCAGCATGTGGCCATGCTTGCAATGGGAGGTGGGAGGTGTCTATGAGCCCTACCCAAGACTGACTGATATAGCCCAAGGCCAAGCAGGTGCACCCAAATGTGACCTGAAGATGAAAAACAGGCACATTAAAATTGGAGTTTATACACCTCCATACATATATATATATAAACCATCAAAAAATGTGGTGATAAGAAAGCAGGATGCGCTCATACCCATATGCAGTTGTGCATTTCTGTAGGGGAGCACATCCTGCACTTGTAGTCCGTTGCTAATGGCAATCACCAGCAAAAAATGCATACAATGGATGATGCCAGCAACGGACTACAAGTACCACAATGGACATCCTACATAAGATGAAATTTATGTGGATGTGGGAAGAATTCAGAACAAACACAGAACCAGAGATAGGTGCACGCTGCCGTCACACTAACCCTCACACTGATGTTAAAAATTGAGAGTTAGTTCGACATATCCTACTAGGAGGACGTGTCTTAAGCCTCGGGCACCAGCGTCAAGGTCTCTCAAGTAGCCTCAGTCATGCTTGAGAAAGACTGCATTGAGCAGTTGAAACGTTGCAGGGGAATAAAGGTCGATCCACTTGTTTTGTACCACGGAGTGCTGCTTCAATCTTTTGGATTTATATATATATATATATATACATATTTATATATATATATATATATATATATATATATATATATATATTTATATATATATATATATATATATATATATATATATATATTTATATATATATAATTATTTATAATTTTTTATATTTATATATTGCCGACCATCAGATTTACAGTGCTTTATTTTTTACATATCTCGTACAATTTGAATAATCTTGATGTTTCATTAGTTGATATTTTTTCAAGACATTGCTTTAATTTCACTAACCAGTAATTTCTCTGACCTGTTCATTCCTTCTAACTCCTGATTAGAGATGGTAGACTCCATATGACATGTTACACATTCACAGAGAATCAGAGTGATTTTCATTTTTGAGAATCGATAGAGATGAGAACTTTTAAAGATGTGCTCATCTATAGTGATGGTAGAATCAATTTGCCAGGTTTGAGATCCTCAGCAAATCAGAATGATTTGCTGTTTGGAGAATCAATGTAGAAGAGGATTTTTAAAGATTGGCTCATCTCTTCTCATGATTATTTTCTTTAGATAAACTGTAAGCAGCTTCCAATAATTTTCTTCTTCCTCTTACTTTTATTCAGTGTTATGGATGCAAAAGAAAGTAAATGAACCATTTGGAATTATGTAGATATCATGACCGGCGTACCGATCACAGACGTGTGACGCAAAGATAGGCAAAAGAGAACACCCGGTCCAAGGGAGAGGAAAGGTAGTGACCCCTAACTCACCTTGAAGCTGGCACCTAACTGCCCTGACTTCCCTAGACGGGTTATTCACCCGTACGCCGATCACGTGCCTAAACCCTGGCTTTCATTAAGCTGAGCCCTGAGTAGTGAATAGGGCGGTGGGAGCACTTGTACTCACCACTAACACTAAAGGAAAACACCAGGGAGAGGACAGACAATGCAGACAAAACATATAAGCCCAGGTGGGCGACAACAGTGGACAACAAAAGCCCAACAGGGATCCGGAGGGTAACACTCTGGTACGACAACCAGGAACAACAGCTATACAGCTCCAGTGGGTCAGTATAGAAGTCCAGGCAGGAAGCTCTATATCTGGCAACCAGAGAAGTGGAAAGGGGGAATATAAGGAGGTTGGGAGTTGCGGACAAGAAACAGCTGGGGAGAAGAAGCTACGGATCCCTGAGTGAGACAAAAAGGATTGCAAGGCAAAGTCAGAAAGCTACCATTAAGTAACAGCATGAGACATAGAGCACGCAGCCACCCGCTGCGACTTCCTGACCCCGGGTATAACGGAGTCAGACGTGGCTCCTGACACCCTCGTGACAGTACCCCCCTTTCTACGAGGGTCCTCCGGACACTCAGGACCAGGTATCTCAGGATGAGAGGCATGGAAAGCCTGAACTAACCTGTTGCCGTTTGCCTCTGACGCTGGTACCCACATTCTTTCCTCGGGGCCATAACCCCTCCAATGCACCAGATATTGAAGAGGGCAGCGGACCCGACGAGAATTAACAATTTTGGATATTTGAAACTCCAGATTACCATCAACAATAACAGGAGGGGGTGGTAGCGGTGACGATTCTAGAGGTGCAACATACCTTTTGAGTAATGACTTATGGAAGACGTTATGGATTTTAAAAGTCTGAGGTAGCTCCAGGCGAAAAGCCACGGGGTTAATGATGGCTACTATTTTGTAAGGACCAATGAACCTAGGACCCAGTTTCCAAGAGGGAACCTTTAACTTAATATTCCTAGTAGACAACCACACATAGTCATTCACTCCTAGATCCGGACCTGGCGAACGTTTCGTATCAGCCATGCATTTATATTTACCCCCCATATTTTTCAAGTTAGCTTGCACCTTCTGCCATACAGATGAAAGTGATGACGAAAACCGTTCCTCCTCGGGAACCCCTGATGACCCCCCCTTCTTTGAAAGTACAGAATTGGGGATGAAAACCATATGCACCAAGAAATGGTGACTTGCCAATGGATTCCTGATGGTGATTATTTATAGCAAACTCAGCTAACGGTCAGTATGATGACCACTCCTCTTGGTTTTCAGACACAAAACACCTTAGGTATTTCTCAAGGTTTTGGTTGGTACGCTCAGTCTGTCCATTCAATTGAGGATGGAATGCTGAGGAAAAGGACAAGTGTACCCCCAAACGGCAACAAAAAGCTTTCCAAAACTTAGAAATAAACTGGGTTCCTCGATCCGAAACAACATCGGAAGGGACCCCTTGAAGCTTCACGATTTCACTGATGAATACCTGAGCTAGAGTCTTAGCATTAGGTAGTGTGGGTAACGCAATAAAGTGTACCATTTTGCTAAACCTGTCCACTACTACCAAGATAACTGTTTTACCCGCAGACAAAGGTAAGTCAGTGATGAAATCCATTGACAGATGTGTCCATGGCCTATTGGGAATGACAAGTGGCAATAAAGACCCTGCTGGACGTGTATGAGAGACTTTAGCGCGTGCACAAGTAGAACAAGTAGACACAAAATCCATTACATCCTGACGCAACCTCGGCCACCAAAAACGACGAGACAGTAGCTCCAAGGTTGCTTTACTACCCGGGTGGCCAGCAAGTGCGGAATTATGATGTTCCTTTAATAATTCGAGACACAGGTTTAACGGTACAAACAATTTCTCTGAGGTGCAAGAGACCGGGGCGTCCCCCTGGGCCTCTAACACCTTCCCCTCAGAACAGAGTGTACAGCAGAGACAACCACTCCTCTTTGTAGGATGGGTACCGGATCATCCACATTACCCCCTCCAGGGAAACTACGAGATAACGCATCTGCCGTTGGTATTTTTTGCCCCAGGACGATAGGTGATGATAAAGTTAAACCTGGTAAAAAATAGAGACCACCTAGCTTGTCTTGGGGTAAGACGGTTAGCTAATTCGAGGTACAGAAGGTTTTTGTGGTCTGTAATCAACGTGACGGGGTGGATTGCCCCCTCTAAAAAGTGATGCCATTCCTAAAACGCTAGTTTAATAGCTAATAGCTATTGCCAATATCATGGTTCCTTTCCGCTGCAGATAGTTTTTTAGAAAAGAAAGCGCAAGGACGCCATTTGCCAGGCGACAGACCCTGAGACAGTACAGCCCCCACTCCCACCTCTGACGCATCTACTTCAACAATAAAAGGCTGGGAGACATCCGGTTGGATTAGTACAGGTGCCGAGGTAAACCTCTCCTTTAGAGAGGAAAATGCCATTTTAGCGGCGTCAGACCATTTAGGAAAATCAGTCCCCTTCCTAGTCATGTCAGTAAGGGGTTTGACAATCACAGAATAGTTTTTAATAAACTTTCTATAGAAATTTGCGAACCCAAGATTAAGAACCGTTGCAGTGCTTTAAGGTTCTCAGGAAGATCCCAATCTAGAATTGCCTGGACCTTTCCAGGATCCATGCGGAAACCTGAAGCAGACAATAGATATCCCAGGAACTGTATCTCCTGAACAACGAAGACACACTTTTCAATCTTCGCATATAATTTATTTGTCCGTAGGACCTGCAGTACCTGTCTGACATGTACCTCGTGTGTTTTTAGATCAGACAAATAAATTAAAATATCATCTAGGTATATCACCACAAACCTGCCGATAAGATGACTAAAAATATTGTTAACGAAATGTTGGAAGACAGCAGGAGCATTGGTCAGACTGAAAGGCATGACTAGATTTTCATAATGCCCTTCAGGGGTGTTAAAAGCTGTCTTTCACTCATCCCCATCCTTGATACGATTCAGATTGTAGGCCCCCCCTAAGATCAAGTTTGGAGAACCACTTAGTACCCACAATCTGATTAAACAGGTCAGGAATGAGAGGAAGAGGGTATGGGTCTCGGATGGTTATCCGGTTTAGTTTGCGGAAATCTAGGCAAGGACGTAGGCCCCCATCTTTCTTTTTAACAAAGAAAAACCCTGCAGCCACGGGTGATGAAGAGGGTCTGATGTGTCCCTTAGCCAGACTCTCGGAGATATAATCTTTCATGGCTTGTCTCTCGGGACCCGAAAGATTATATAACCTAGTCTTGGGTAATTTTGCACCGGGAATCAGGTTAACCAGGCAATCATAAGGACGGTGAGGAGGTAACTTCTGACAACCCTTCTCAGAGAAAACGTCCTCAAAATCCGAAACAAATGTAGGTAGAGTAGCTGTGGAGGCAACTAAGCAATTGCTATTTAAGCAATTTTCTCTGCAATGCTCACTCCACTCCAATATCTCCCTGGCCTGCCAATCCACCACAGGATTGTGCACTACCAACCAGGGAAGACCCAATACCACAGGAGAGGGAAGGCCCTCCAGAACATAACATGAAAGACACTCGTTATGGTGGTCCCCTACCCTAAGGTGTAAGTTATGGACAATACGAGTGAGATTTCTCTGAGACAGAGGAGCAGAGTCAATAGCGAATATGGGAATAGGTCTCTGTAGCGTACAGAAAGACAAACCCATAGTCTGGGCAAAATGGGCATCTATCAAATTAACCCCTGCTCCACTGTCTAGAAAGAAAGAAATAGTCTCCGTCTTATCACCAAAAACAACAACCACTGCCAACACAAATTGAGACGTTCATATGGAGGAAACGTATACCCCCCGGCTGACATCCTCAACACTGCCTGGGGTTAGTAGTTTTTCCGACGGTCGTTTGTTTTTGGGTATGGAAGGACAGACATTAATGAAATGACCCCTCCCCCACAGAAAAAACAAACCCCATGTCTACTGCGAGCCTCAGGAGGACGGACCTGACGAGTAGTTCCTCCTAGCTGCATAGGTTCGTCTAGGTCCGTACAGACTAGCTGCTGCTTGGGAGGGGTTACTAATTGCTCAGGATTTTTCATTCTGTCCCTAAGACGTCTATCTATTCTGATAGAAAGGGACATAACGGCATCAAGGGAAAAGGGGGTCTTATACAGCGCAAGCGCATCCTTAACCCTTTCACATAAGCCAGAGCAGAACTGACTCCTGAGAGCCGGATCGTTCCACTGACTATCCGTAGCCCACCTATGGAACTCTGAGCAATACTCCTCTTATGGCCGATCTCCCTGTAGGAGTCTCCGTAACTTCGACTCAGCCAGGGCGACTCGGTCAGGGTCATCATATATGAGACCCAAGGCCCCAAAAAATCCATCCACTGACCGGAGAGCCTGGGAATCAGTGGGTAAAGGGAACGCCCAGGATTGCGGGTCTCCCTGTAGCAGGGAGATAACAATCCCCACCCGCTGTTTTTCATTACCAGAGGAGTAGGGACACAGCTTAAAATATAACTTACAGGCCTCACGGAATGATACAAATTTGTCCCTTCCCCCAGAAAATCTGTCAGGAAGAACAACCTTGGGTTCTGGAGCAATCTGGTTACCCATAGCAACCGCTGGGCTTGCGGTCTGCTACAATTGCTGCTGCTAGAGGACCGACGCCTTCAATCCTGCCACCTCCAAAGACAGGCCTTGAAGTTGCTTTGTCAAAGCAGCAATAGAATCCATACTGGATTCTAAATAGGCAGATATACAAAATAAGGGCCAGATATAATATCACGACTGGCGTACCGATCACAGACGTGTGACGCAAAGGTAGGGAAAAGGGAAAGCCCTGTCTAAGGGAGAGGGAAAGGTGGTGACCCCTAACTCACCTTGAAGCTGGCACCTGACTGCCCTGACGTCCCTAGACGGGTTCTTCACCCGTACGCCGATCACGTGCCTAAACCCTGGCTTTCCTTAAGCTGAGCCCTGAGTAGTGAATAGGGCGGTGGGAGCACTAGTCCTCACCACTAACACTAAAGTAAAACACCAAGGAGAGGACAGACAAAACATATAAGCCCAGGTGGGCGACAACAGTGGACAACAGGAAGCTCTATATCTGGCAACCAGAGAAGTTGGAAAGGGGGAATATAAGGAGGTTGGGAGTGGCAGACAAGAAACAGCTGAGGAGAAGAAGCTACGGATCCCTGAGTGAGACAAAAAGGATTGCAAGGCAAACACAGAAAGCTACCATTAAGTAACAGCATGATCTTTAGACATAGAGCGCGCAGCCACCAGCTGCGACTTCCTGACCCCGGGTATAACAGAGTAAGACGTGGCTCCTGACACCCTCGTGACAGTAGATTTCTGCATTGATTACTAATAGACAAACACAATCTAAACTAAGAACACGTAGACAGTTGTACCGTTCATATCTGCTATTTATAAAATTAAAGGGGTTCTCCAGGAATGATTTTAAAAGGCCTACACTTCCAATTTTACCTGTTTAAAATATTTTTCCTAGATTTTACTACTGATGACCTATATGCAGGAGGGGGTTTGACACCCGGGACCCCTGCGGATCAGCTGTTTGAGAAGGCAGCTGCACTTGCAATGACGTCACTGCCTTTTCTCAGCTTTTCCTAGGCCAAGTGACTTCAAGTTCATCCATCACACCACCTAGGAGCAGCTGAGCCTCGTAGTATGTATGGTGCTATGCTTGTTGAGCAGGGAGAAAGTCACGGTGCTCTCAAACAGCTGATCGGTGGGGGTCCAGGTGTAGGATAATCACCGATCAGATACTGAGGAACTATCAGGAGGATAGGTTTAATTTGACACATTTATATTGCCTACATTATGGTGGCCATTAACTTCAGATAGCTGCTGGCTGGACACTTGTTTGGGCAGCAGCTATTCCTCCCTGCCTTCCCACATTCATATTTGCTCATTTCACATGACCAGGTATGTTTTCTCATCAGGCACTGCTTGGTGGCTCTGACAGCAGCTTATTTCACCTTAGCAAGCTCCATTCTTCTTTCCACCAACATCTGCTTTTGGGGGAGAGTGAGAAAATATACATTAGATTGTTGGTCCTACCGAAATGCATATGGACTCCTTTCGTTTTTCATATTTATTTTCAGTTATAGCACATTGTATGGTTAAATAACATATCCCATTTTAGAGACAAACACTTAGTAAAGAACTCTGACCTTAATTTGAGAAAGCAACTTCTCTCCTTTGATCTCAGTAGTAAAGGTGTAGAAACATGCAATGAATTGACTTTCCCTACAGGGGAAATTATGCCTTACAAATATTGAAATAGTGTCTGTTTGTTGTACAAAAATGCTCCTTTACAGCTTAAATGCATTGTTTGAATCATGGAATGACAAAATTGTCGAAATAACACTTGGATTATTTGGATGCATTGAAAGCTAATATTACACATTCCGCCTCTTTGTATTGTAAGTTACTGTTAATATTCCATCTACATTTTTGTATTGTTAATACCCACTGTGAGTTTCCTGGCATAATACAATTCAAGGTCTTTCTGCAAGTTTATTCATGCATTAGAACAGACTAGAAAAATGATTTGAGTCACATCCTCATGCACATTTATTTTACACCCACTTAGCTCATTTGCCTGACCAAGACGTAAAATATAAGAAATTGTTACTTTTTATAAAACAAATGATAATTATATGAGAAAAGAGTTCATCTCAACAAGATGATTAAACAAGTTGAATACGTAGTTAAACTGTGTATAATGCAACATAATATTCAGTTATTTTAAATAATTTTAGGGTGCTAGACAATACAATCATATGTATGTGTGAATATAAGCATTTTTTATGTAAGGGTAATCACAATGCTAATTTTAACATTTTCGAGAACACATTCTGTGCTAAATAGATCAATAAATTCTCTGTAGAATAATTTTAAAGAAAATGATTTTTCTTAAATTTCACTTCTGTTAAGCCAGTGATGACAAATTAGTACAGCCAACCATAAATGCCACCATCTATACTAATAAAATCTCTATGTGCGTGGTGTCCGTGCGTGTGTGCCAATTTGTCAAGTGCGCATGTGTGGTACACAGACCAATTGGCACACACTTCACGGACAATACATGGGTGTCAGCCAGAGACCACCCCCAAAACAGTGTGAGCCACAGACCGCCACCCCATAACAGTGTCAGCCACAGACCCCCATAACAGTGCCATCCACAGATCCCCCCATAACTGTGCCATCCACAGATCCCCCCATAACAGTGCCATCCACAGATCCCCCCCACAACAGTGCCAGCACTAATGTTCTAGCTCCCGTTATTGTAACGGGCATAATGTCTAGTCCAACCATAAAAAAACAGAAGAACCTATCTGGTTTCTTCTCTATTCTGGGGGCTCTGTAACATCTTCTCCATCTCTGGAAGTTTTGATGTGTATCTATCTGTTTTTATATGCCAATGTTTTGTGAGATCATGGAAGGTTTTCTTTCTTCTTTTATTTTCAAGCCTGTTTGTAGCTTGCTTAATATGTTCACTTTATTGAATACCGTACATGTTGACTGGTATCACCATTATATACAAATTGTCATGGCAGTGCTCCATGCTTGCCGCCATCCCACATCATTTACCTAGCTTCTTCTCAGTGGCCGGGATTCATTGGTCCTCCTCTGTCCTCTAGCAGACTACTGTGTCCCTTTCTGCAGGCCACAGAATGACTGCTAGGCCTCCTTCTGTGTTCCATATGGTGAGCATGCTCTTAAAGGATTGTGTCACTTCAGCAAGGAGCTAACATAGGATGGTGTTTTTTTCTATAGTGTGTATAGTGTATAGTGTGTAATCCTGACCACCACTGCTGGATTGCTGGATCCACTCCCTGCCTTTCATTTTTCCATTCACACAGCTGTATGAGGGCAATTTAAAAAAAAAAATGTAATTCCGCAACAGTTTTATGGGTTTTGTTTTTATGGCGTTCCCTATACAGTAAAACTGACCAGATACTTTTATTCTCCAGGTCAGTATAATTATGGCAATACCACATATGTTTAGTTTTTATTTTAGTTTATCTTTTTGTTTTGCCATATTCTGACTCCTATAAATTTTTATAGTTATGTGTATGGAGCTGTGTAAGTGCTAATTTTTTGTGGAGTGATCTTCTCATAGATACCATTTTGGGGTGTGTACGGCTTTTTGGTCACTTTTTGTTTAATTTTTAGTGGGAGGATAATCAACCAAAAATGACAAATTGGCCATTTTGACTTTTTTCCCCGTTTAGCCATTTTTAGCATGGGATAAATAAATAATTATCTGGTTCACAAACCTTCAGTAGAGGTTGTGCCATTTACAATATGTAAAAAAAAAAGTGTATGGCCCTGATTTTTCATACCTTCACTTCAGAATTCTGGCATCTAAAAGTCACAAAAAAAGGGTGAAAAATCGCACATTTTTACACCACTCACTCCGGTTTTGTAAAGTGGGTTTGGTTAGCTTTGTTAATGAGTTTCACTCCAGATTTACCATTGAGACTTTTTTTTTAAAACTCGCAAATAAGTCACAATCTCACTCCAGTAGGAGAGGGGAATAGGAAAACTGGAGTAGCTTCTCTAAACAAAAGTGATAGGTCTAAGGATAAGACAAATTTATCAAGTAACATGAGACATTTGATAAATGTGGCATTAAGTACTCCAACACAGATTCAATCAAAACTTACTTTAAATTTTCCCCTAATGATAAATTCCCCCATGAGTCTACCATTAGAAAGAGGCTGTATAAAATAGGTCTACTGGGAGGTGTGCCAGAAGAAACCTTCACTGACAGAGCAAAACTAAATTTGGACAATATACAAATATTGGTTCATAAGGCACCAACTTGGTAGAGAGACAGTATTTGTGTATTGTTAGTTTGGATGAGTTTTGTGGTTTTATTCGGCTAGTGCTCTATTTATTGTACCTTAGTGTGAACTTCCCAAATCTCTTATTTCTCAAGACTAAAGTTTGCTCATGATCACACCAGCAAACACCAAGACATCTGCGACCCTGTGCAAAGAAAAAAATCAAACGTATTTGGTGCCTCCAATTCCAGAAGATGTGTTTGATAAAAACCACTAAGAACATTTCACGAGAAGAAGCTGATACCAACTGCAAAGTATGGTGGTGAAAATATTATGCCTCTATCAGGGCAAACATGAAATCCACTATAAAGTCTTCCTTGTATTAGTTAAGGCTTGAGGATGGAACTTAAAATATGACAATGACTATTGTTGAGCAAATACTGAAAACTACTGAAAATTAAATTTGCCTGCTTCGATGAATTTCATAAAATTTTTCACTTTGTGAAGAATTACTTTGTCATGAAGCACATTTCTTTGTAAATAGTGGGTGCCAAGGAATGGCAATTGCGCTGCTCCCCATTATTGTACCCCTCAGATGCTGCATTCATCGCTGATCGTGGCATCTGACTTTAATATTTAAGTCTGTAATAAAAAAAAATATAAAATCATACTTACCTCCTCCATTTGATTACAAAGAGCCTGCCACCGCCATCTTAAATAAGGATCCGCTGTGGAATGTGGAGAAGGCCCATGATGACCTCATCACGACGGTCGGCGTGGTGACTTCATCCGTCACCGCACACGGGCACAGGATTTTGCTGGGGATCAAGATGGGGACGACGGGCTCTTCGTGCTCCAATAAAATTAAAAGAGTACTGGAGGAATAGCCAAGTAACAGCCAGACATGATGATGATCATGTTGCATTTACATACTCTAGAACAGGCATGCTCAACATGTGGCCCTCCAGCTGTTGTAAAACTACAACTCCCACAATGCCCTGCTGTAGGCTGATAGCTGTAGGATGTTCGGGCATGCTGGGAGTTGTAGTTTTGCAACAGCCGGAGGGCCGCAGGTTGAGCATGCCTGCTCTAGAAAAATCCAAATATTTACAAAAAAATATATATAATAGGGCAATAGCTTTTTAATAACCACATATATTTGTTTGTCTCAAAAGCAAGTGCTCCTTGTTAACAGAATAATTATTCAGCACTGCTGAGTTACCAGCAGATCCTCTTTCATTATTAAATCACAGTATACCAGATATCAACCTTCAATCTGAACAATTTATTCTCAGAGGACTTTATTGTTTTATCATCAGCATTCTTGAGTTTGTTTACTGTGTATTTACATTATATTTAGAAGTATATGCCATGAATTTACAATTTGTGCAGTGAAAGTTTGTCATAACTCCCTAAGCAATAAAATTTGACAAACAGGTTCATTTTGTGTAAAGAAAACTGGACTTTTCACCAATAAAATTTTTGAATGCAGCATTGGTGGAACTTGGCAAGTGGTGGATTATCAAATGTCCTCGATTAACAGATGATCATTGAACAATACATACCATTAATGGTAGAGATTCTCTGGAGATGCAGCCCACCATACTGTGTCTTTTGATTGGATGTTCTTTATAGTTAGTTGTCTCTGGGTTGTGACCCTCCAGATGTGTAACATTTCATGAGGCAGAAACAATGAAAATAAACATAGTTTTATCATCTGGAGAATGCACTATATGCATCTGATAGAGAGGGGTGTGGCAGTGGAACCATATGTGTTTTTTATTATGTGGTTTTTCCTTTGGCATTTTCTTGTTCTGGGCAAAGGGCACTGAAGACGCCTTGTATGGATCTCGAAAAAAAAGTACTTGATTACAAAAACCATTTTAAATATAGGCTCCACTACTGAGTTTACGTCAATTAATTATTTAAGATGTTTAATGGAGTTCAAGTACTCATGTACTTTAAGCAAAACTTGTCTTAAAGTGTAACTCATTCTTTTTTTTATTTTTTGTAATGTATAGGGGCAGTGATATTGACAATTTTTGTAATATACTTTAATTACTGAAATCATACATTTCTATTAGAAAAATAGCTGTAAAGTAGCCCATTTTGGGCCTTAGCAACGCTCCTCTGTCTTCTGTTTACATAACAAAGTCAGTGTTAGCAAGTCTCCACAGTTATGTAAACAGAAGACAGAGGAGCGTTGCTAAGGCTCAAAATGGGCCACTTTTTCTGGCCTTACACATTACAAAAAAAATAAAAATAGAATGACAGTTACACTTTAAAGGGAGTCGGCAACCAAGAAATTTAATGTCAACCAGACAAATGCCTTGCAGGGATTGTTCAGCAGTGATGGACGAACATCGTCCAGGACGATTCTCGAATGCCATTGCGCGTTCACGATCAAATGTTCGTGAACCGCGCGTTCGCATTTTCCCATTGACTTTAATAGCAGGCGAACCTGAAAAACCTTCAGGTCATATTTGCAGCCACCAAATACAAACTATGAGTGCACAAATAGTCCCACAACATGGACTGTGACATACCAGAGGGGAATCATTGGCAAAAATTCCCACAAAAAATATGTATTTTAAACAGGGGCTCTTTTTATGCTTCTTAAAGGGAAACTCAAAAATGTGCCCTGCTGGAGTCTAGAAAATGTTTATTTCCTATCGGTTTGATGTATACAAATGTGCAGCACTCCATGTTTATGTATCTTGCAGAGTCCAGTAAAAAAACGCATACATTAAAGTAAAATTTTTTTCAACCATGGAACTATATGGTGAACGGATGAAACTGTACGGCATCAGTCTGAGGCATCTGTTAACGCATACATTTTTGGTATGCATTAAATGGATGGCAAAAATAAGATGTGACATGTGAACCCAGCCCTAGTGTCAGAATAAGCACCAGTACACTGCGGAGCAGGATAGCGGAGAGGGGAGGCCGCCATATACTGACAGAGCGCTACCTGGTCCTGGTGGTAAGGGATGAGGACTGTGTTTCCCAAGTTTCCATAATTTTTCTACTGGGAAATACAGGGCACAGTATAATACACTAGAATCTATATAATATAAAGATATTAGCCCTACCCCCGAATAATAATACAATTAGGGGGTCATTTACTATATAGAAATACGTCTATTTTAGGCGTATTTCTGACACAGATTGTGGCACAAAGGTCCTGCAGCGCCATCTGCATATTTTTACCACTCATGCCAGGTCTAAAAAAAGGTGACATGGGCAGGGAAAGGGATACAGTTATGGCCATCTAGCTATTGGATACCACAGCCATACATTGACCGGATAACACCTCTGTACAGTGACCGGATAACACCGCCATACCGTGACAGGATAAAAGGGAATAAGAGGGCACAATACAGGGAATGACTAGGGGCACTGCACAGGGTGTGGTAATAGGGCACAATGCAGGGTATAAGGGGGCACAGTACGGGGTGAGGGGCACAGTATGGGGTGGGGGGCACAGTCACATGACCCTGTGATATTAGAAGGTTCTTATGGTGAATGCGGTTTATACGGCACCATAATGAGAGGCAGAGGAGAGAGACACGGGTGTGATTATGTGGCTAGATATAAAAAATGGAAGTGAAGTGTCGCACCAGGACAGCGAGTAAACAAAATAGAGGTGCTCTCAGTTGGTAGATCCACCCACTCCACACAAAAGAAACTTTTTCAAAAAACAACTGGGCACTCTCCTATATCTGGAAATCAGCAATTTATTGCCTATATTAAAAACAAACACCAATTGAGGAACAACAAATATAGCAGCAAATCCACTAAAAATGTGCAAAACGGGAATGATCAGCCGAAATGCGTTTGGTATCCACCAGGAACTTTTGCACATTTGTAGATTAAAAAACTTACTATCACACGTGAAGAAACGGGAATTTCTCACCCGTATGTGGATGAGTAAAATACTCTCGCTTAATTACACTAGAGCAATGAATACATTGTAAACAATGAAAAGTGCTCCTTTTAGGTGTCAGTAATGTCATTTGCCTCATGGATGTTTTATTACTACCAACTTCAGTCTTAATTAACATGTCACAGATATTTTTAGATCTTTTGTAGCATATCATTCATCGGTAGATTCTGAAATTTATCAACATCGGGGTATGCTCTCGTTAAGATATTCCAATGTTTGTTTATGACTAGAGTTGAGCGGACAGCTGGAAGTTCGGGTTCGCCGAGTTCTGCCGAACTTCCCCGCAAAGTTCTGGTTCGGGACCCGAACTTGATCCCGAACCCCATTGAAGTCAATAGGGACCCGAACTTTGGGGCACTAAAATGGCTCTAAAAGAGTCATAGAAAGAGCTAGAGGGCTGCAAAAGGCAGAAAAATGTGGGTAAGAGCATGACAAGTGCCCTGCAAACAAATGTGGATAGGGAAAGGATTTAAAATAACATAAAATACATAAAAATTAAAAATAATATTCTTGAACTAGGAGAAGGAGGTCCATATGGAGTAGGAGGTTGAGGGGCGGTGGACATGGCAGTGTAGGTGGCCATTGTGGTGTAGGTGGAAGGGACGGTGGAGGAGGAGGAGGTAGCCAACACTTTTTTTTTTTATAATTTAATTTGGGTAGACCACAAAATGTTGTGGAATATATAAAATAAAACAAAGAGCAAGTGCGCTGAAGTATAACAATGGCTGTGTGAGGCCGGTATACATGTCTATTCAGCAAAAGGTAAGACAAGTCCTGTGGGATCCATGACTGGTTCATTTTAATGAACGTGAGCTTGTCCACATTGGCTGTGGGCAGGCGGCTGCGCTTGTCTGTGATAATGCCCCCTGCCATGCTACATACACGTTCAGACAATACACTGGCTGCAGGGCAGGCCAGCACCTCCAAGGCGTAAAGGGCAAGCTCAGGCCATGTGCCTAATTTGGAGACTCAGAAGTTGAATGGAGCAGACCCATCAGTCAGTCCGTGTAGGAGTGTTCACAAATACTGCTCCACCATGTTGCTGAAATGCTGCCTCTTGCTAAGACGTTGCATATCAGCTGGTGGTGCTGGTTTTTGTGGCGTGCTGACAAAGCTTTTCCACATTTTGGCCATGCTAACCCTGCCTTCTGAGGTGCTGGCGGTGCCCCGGCTGCATTGGTGACCTCTTCCTCCTCCTCTGGCTTCGCCTTGTGCTTCCACTTAGCCCTCGCTGTCAGGTGGGAATGCCATCAGCAGTGCGTATACCAACTTGCGCTTGTAGTCGGGCATCTTCCAATCACGCTCCAGTGAGGGAATTAAGGACAGCACGTTGTCCTTGAAATGGGGATCCAGCAGAGTGGCCACCCAGTAATTAGCACAAGTTAGAATGTGGGCAACTCGGCGGTCGTTGCGCAGGCACTGCAGCATGTAGTCGCTCATTAGTGATGAGCGGCAGGGGCAATATTCGAATTCGCGATATATTCGCCATATATTCGAAAATTCGCAAATTCGTAATCTCCAGACATTATTTTCTTGTTTGCGAAAATTCACATAAAAAATGTGCATAAATCAGCATAAAAATTTGCATAAATCAGCATAAAAATTTGCATAAACTGGCATTTAAATGATAACTTTTAAATACCAGCTTATGCGAATTTTTATGTTAATTTATGCAAATTTTTACACTAATTTATGCAAATTCTTTATGAGAATTTTCGCAAACAAGAAAATAATGACATTATTTTCTTGCATGCGAAAATTTGCATATAAAAAATTCGCATAAAGCTAATATTCGCAATTGCGAATATATTTTGCGATATTCTAAATATTCGCGAATTCTCGAAGTGCTGATATTCGCGATTAAAATTCGCAATTCGAAAATTCGTGATCAACACTATCGCTCATGTGTGCCAGGCTGCCCAGAGCCAAGGACAAGCTGTCCTCTGTGGCAGGTGTATTGTCTGTGTCCTCTGTATCGCCCCAGCCATGCACAAGTGATGCCCATGAGCTGCTTTAGGTGATAACCTTCTGTGAACATGGTTCCTCCTCCTCATCCTCCAGAACTGTGCCTTGCCTGGACAATTGTGTACCTGGCCTATGTTGGTGCAAGAACCCACCCTCTGAGCCACTTGTGAATGACTGGCATGATAACCGTGCAAATGATCCCTCTTCCTCCTCCTCTTCCTCTTGTGGCACATCCTCTTTCATCATAGCACAAAGTGTTTTTTCAAGGAGACATAGAAATGGGACAGTAACGCTGAGAACGGCGTCATCGGTCAATCGATCAATTGTCTTAATCTGAACGGTTTGAATGAGGCTTTTGAAATACATCTTTAGGGCCTCGTGACTGTCGATTTCCTTATGGTAAATAGAGAAAATTAATTATTATTAATAATTTTTTGGAGACATTTTAACTAACTATTTGTTTAATTAATTAATTAACTAATTATTATTCAATTTTTGTTGTATATTTAAATATATTTAAGTCCCTCATATTTAATATGAGGTATATTTTTGCATTATTTATATATATATTCTTATACAATACTTTATATCAAATCTATATTAATTGTTTATATGCATCAGTTATTCATCTAGTTTTACAATATACAATCTATGGGTCATGAGATCTTTCTTTCTTTTTAATGTGTATTTTTTATCTGTAACTAACATTCTTATTTTTATTTTTATTTTTATTCTCATTTTATATGTAGTAATCTGTCCCCTTGTTTTTGATTAAAATAATCCATAGTGGACTAGGACTCATTCCCCTTGATGAAAGCTACCTCAAGCACCTTTCCACAGCACTATAGACAGCTCTAGGGACGCAGCGTGACATCTGACTCTTCCGAGTGCCGAGCCTCCCTTCATGCCGGCCTTGAAGCGTCACGTCGCCTAGCAACAGTCTAGCAACGGTCTGTATTACAGGTCACATGATCAGAACAGTGATCATGTGACGTCTGACCTTTCCGAAGTGCCGAGCCTCCCTTCATGCTGGCCTGGAAGCGTCATGTCGCCTAGCAACAGTTTGCATTACAGGTCACATGATCGGATCAGTGATCATGTGACCCAGGGTGACATAGTTCCTCCTCCCTCACAATGGGCTGAATCATGAAGCGATTATTGTATATGTTAATTAACAAAATGCATTTATGTGTATTGCCTGTAAGCCCAATGGGGCAGTGAATATATACATATATATTAATTTAATTTGAACATTTGTTTCTACGTCCACAGTTTGGGGAGAGTTTGGGGTAATGCCCACCTCCCTTCTGACCTCACTTGCATGTGATCATTAGTGTTTGCATATACATTCAGCATGTCTGTCCATTTGTTATGCAGTATTTTTTACCTGATGAAGGGGATTTATTCCCCGAAACGCGTAGTGTGTTTACAATAAATATTTCTGAAGATTCATCATCCGCATCTTATGGTGAATTATGCTTCCTGGCTCACTAAAACAGGAGGGGAGCCAGGAAGCACTGATAAACTATAAGGAAAAAAATTGGATATGTAAAAAACTAATAAAAACTGCCAAACTAGAGACCGAGAAATTAATTGCCAAAGAGAGTAAAACTAACCCTACAATGTTCTTCAATTATATAAATGGTAAAAAAAAAAAATCTGAAGGAGTAGGTCCTCTACACAGCAATGAGGGGGGTGTTGCAGAGAGCGACAAGGATAAAGCAGAACTATTAAATATTTTTTTCTTCACTATATTCAATGAGGAAAATAAACTGTCAGATGAAATGCAGAATGTAAATGTAAATTCCCCATTAAAAGTGCCCTGTCTGACCCAGGAAGAAGTACAACAGCGACTTAAAAAGATTAAAATAGACAAATTGCCAGGATCGGATGGCATACACCCCCGTATCCTAAGGGAATTAAGTGATGTCATAGCCAGACCTTTATTTCTGATATTTACGGACTCTATAAAGACAGGGAATGTTCCACAGGATTGCCAATATTCAAAAAGGGTCCAAAAACAGAGCCTGGAAATTATAGGCCGGTAAGTTTAACATCTGTTGTTGGTAAACTGTTTGAAGGTTTTTTAAGAGATGCTATCTTGGAGTATCTCAATGAAAATAAGCAAATAACACAATATCAGCATGGCTTCATGAGGGATCGGTCATGCCAAACTAATTTATTCAGTTTCTATGAGGAGGTAAGTTCTAGACTTGACAGCGGCGAATCAATGGATCTCGTATATCTGGACTTCTCCAAAGCATTTGACACTGTACCTCATAAAAGGTTAGTATATAAAATGAGAATGCTCGGACTTGGAGAAAATGTCTGTATGTGGGTAAGTAACTGGCTGAGAAATATAAAACATGGTGGTTATTAACAGTACACATTCAGATTGGGTCACTGTCATTAGTGGGGTACCTCATGGGGCAGTATTAGGCCCTATTCTTTTCAATATTTTTATTAATGATCTTGTAGAAGGCTTGCACAGTAAAATATAAATTTTTGCAGATGACACTTAACTGTGTAAAGTAATTAATACTGAAGAGGACAATATACTGCTACAGAGGGGTCTGGATAGATTGGAGGCTTGGGCAGAGAAATGGCAGATGAGGTTTAACAGTGACAAATGTAAAGTTATGCACATGGGAAGGAATAATGCAAGTCACCCGTACATACTAAATGGTAAAACACTCAGTAACACTGACATGGAAAAGGATTTAGGAATTTTAATAAACAGCAAACTAAGCTGTAAAAACCAGTGTCAGGCAGCTACTGCCAAGGCTAATAAGATAATGGCAGAAAATAATGCACTATAGAATTAGATGCAAGCATAACATAGGCCCTCACTCTTGATAAAAACAGAAACACTTGGTCAATACATTTTGATCAAAATATCTAAGCCCACCTACCGGCGACAAGGTCGTCTCAGTTTAGACGTGTTCCTATGCAAACCTATTCATGCTGTGGCGCATTTTTCAGGAGCACAGTCCCCGCACATATGGTGTGCTGCCCCTTGTAACCTCCATGTGCATCAGCAACCGGTGGGAGGAGAGACACACACACCTATATCTACCACCTTAATCAAGGTCACCTATTAGACAGGTGGGGCAAAAGTGCACTTGAATATCACTCCCAGTGTAGGAGCGTTAGCTTAAAGTTTAGCTTGAAAAAGGATATTAATCCACCAAGAACTAAAGGAACATACACCCAAAGGGTTACGGCCATCTCTACAAGCACCTTAGGACCTTTGGAGTTAACTAGTGAAGGAATTACCAGCCTCCGGCAGCCTCACTAAGCAGCACTGGGATATAAGGGACCAGCATTGAAGTCATCTACCAGTAAGAACAAATCTTAACCAACATTAATTTGAAACTTAAATATCACACCTGTCAGCAGTGGATCATTGCAGCTTTGCCTCTGCTCATCTAAAAGAGACTGTATTTCATATCTGGATGTACTAGACACTGGTTTGTACTTGGATGTAACTGTTACCAGGAGCAACGTACAGTAAAAGTCATAAGTTGGATTGCACCATCCTTGTCTCAGTTTCCAATTCCTCAATTACTACTACTATAAATGGTTGTACCACCACAAAAGGTACTGGCGTCACGACAATCAGGGACCTTGCCATAGGCACATTAATACAGACCACCAAGGGCACCTCGAACCACCACCTGGCCTGTGTCCCTTATCAGAGCGTTCCTCAGAGAATTGTTGTGCCGTTCTCCTCATCCCTTATGCAAGCCTGCCTAGGGATGACATAACCGTGAGTAACCAGAACTGTGTTTTCCCTCGGACTACCTAATTACTTACACCGTGACCTCGCAAACAATTCCCCGGTCTGGCATACTGCACCAGCGCCTTGACAGGGGATTGGCCAGCAGTGCGTAACACAGGGGAGAGGAGGCAGTGGTGTGACCCACAGGTCCAGATTGTGGACCCACGCGTTCGGCCCACTTATTAGGGTGCTTGGATGCCATGTGGTGGATCATGGTGGTGGTGGTGAGGTTGCTAGTGTTCACGCCCCGGCTCATTTTGGTACGGCATAGGTTGCAAACTACCACTCTTTTGTCGTCTGCACTTTCGTCAAAAAAGTTCCATACTGTGGAACACCTAACACTTGGAAAGGTAGATTTACACATGGGGGTGCTCGGTGTACCGGTTGCGGACCTGTTTAGTGTGGGCTGACTTCTCCCTTTTGCAACTCCACTGCCTCTTCCAGACTGTTGCGGTGCTGCAGATCCCTCCCCGTCTGTACTGCTGTCCTCGCTCAGCTTTTCACCTTCCCATGTTGAGTCAGTGACCTCATCGTCCACCACCTCCTCTTCCACTTCCTCACTCTGCTCATCCTCCTGACTTGACCTAACCACAATCTCAGTGATTGACAACTGTGCCTCATCATCATCCACCTCATGAACGAATGATTGTCGTTCACCACCGTCATCTTCTTGAGACTGTGAAGGCTCAAGAGGTTGGGAATTAAGGCACAATATCTCATGTCCCTCTTCAAGCATGCTGGACGTAATGGCCAAATCTAATAGTTGGAAAGAGCTCCTCGGAATATCCGAGTGTGGGATCACTCATTTCGCAAGCCTCTCCATGGTGGGAGGAAGGATGATCAGAGATAGGATTCTGTTGACCAGACTTTTGGCTAGAGAGACTGGACGAGAGGGTGGTGCTTAACCGACTGGAAGCATTGTCTTCAGCAATCCAAACGACCAACTGTTCGCACTGGTTCGAGTATGGTGGATGTTTTAGTTTTTTTCTGGTGCACTGGCAGCAGGCACAGTTTATTTGCACCCAGGGCCACGGCCTCTGCGTGCACCATCAGCTTCACGCCCACTTCCCCGTCCCTTAGTGCTCGCCTTCTTCATATTAGTGGTGTGACCGACGGAGGCACCCAGTCGGGGTGGCAGGCGTTCCACCGATGCGCCTAGTCCTTGCCAAGGACCATCAACACTGCACTCGACACCAGAACCACCGCAAACCCCACGAACCGCCTCAGTTTAGTTTGTGTTTTCGCCGTACCTCTCCTTAGTCCAGAGAGCGAAACAGGAACAAGAAAAGCCCTCACAAGAGCTAGGCAATATACTCTGGAGAGTATAATGATTATAGCAATCCCCAGAGTGTAGTTCTCCAATCTCCCAAACATGAGCCCAGACTTCATGAAGGGTAGAACAGGACACTTTAATGACAGCCAGCACTCACAATTTATACAGATCCACAGGCCAGAGGCACGCCCCCTCTGCCTGGGATACAGTTAACTAAGACAATGGACTAACTTAATATACATATACAGTTCAGGTGGTCTAACATTATAACACAATCAAACAGACCCCCCCCCTCCCCCAGTGTCTCAATGATGAATAGGAAGTGAGGAGACACATGTGATGGGATTATCTCCTGAGTGTATTGTGGGGTGATCCACTCCTCTACCCCAGAGTCCGCTACTTAATCCCTTCACTAGCACAACAGAACAAAGGGACAAATGAACCAACACCATTCCTGGGAGCCTCAGTGCAGAGTCATCCCTTCTTGTATTGCTGGGTTCACCCCTGCACCTTCAATAGACAACAGGAACGATATGGCCTATAAAGTCCACACATAAATAAGGGCTCACTGTTCCTTGTAACCCCCAAGAGGTCTGAGGGGGTCTCCATGGTCCATAGTCCGTAGGAAAGAGGCTAGCTCTCAGTCTTCTCCAGCAGCCCCAGTGATGGTTCAATCCATCACAAATGGTTTTGTCAGTAGATGTGGAGCAGATTGGTTCACTGTCCGCTAAAGACACAGTTTTCGGATGCAGGACAGTATATGTCACAGAAACCCACAGAATATGGAAATTATATTAGGCCCAGATTATTGAAATTTGCATTACAGACACTGTTTTCTGATGTAGTACAGTATTGTTTACAGAACACCACAGATTATGGACACTATATTAGGCCCAGATTATTGGTATTTGCAATACAGAGACTGTTTGCAGATGTTGTACAGTATTGGTTACAGAACACCACAGATTTATGGACACTATATTAGGCCCAGATTATTGGAATTTGTAATACAGACACTGTTTGCAGATGTTCTATACTATTGGTTACAGAACACCACAGATTATGGACACTATATGTGGCCCAGATTATTAAAGACACAGTCTGCGAATTATACAGTATATGTCACTAATAGGTATAAAATAAAAATATCTTGCTGCTGGCAAACACATACAATAGTCCTTAAAAGGACTTTGGGGTCTCTGAAAAGCTTTTGGTAGTAAAAACAGCAAATATCTCTCCCTGCACTATCTGTCCCTTCCGAAGCACTGTCCCTGAGACTGCAGGAGGTAAATAGATTGCTGCTCTAAAACACACACACACACAGTAGTCCTTAAAAGGACTTTTGGGTCTTGGAAAAGCTTTCTCAGAATAAAAACTATGAGAATCTTTCCCTTCCTACGCTCTGCTCTCCCTGTCTATGTCTGAGCCAAACATGCGTCATCGGGTGCTATATTATAGCACCCGATGATGCGTTCTGGTCAGCCAATCACTGTAATGCCAGCACCCAACATCACGGATGCGGACCAATTAACTTGAATGGGTCGGCAAATCTGGAGATGCGGTGTGGAATGGAAGCATGGAACAGAACCCCATGGAAGCACGACAGAGTGCTTCCGTGGGGTTCCGTTCCATGCTTCCGTCCTGCAGAAAAATAGAACTTGTTCTATGCGGACCCATTAACTTGAATGAGTCCGCAAATCTGGAAATGCGGTGCAGAATGGAAGCATGGAACAGAACCCCATGGAAGCACGACAGAGTGCTTCCGTGGGGTTCCATTACATGCTTCAGTTCTGCAAAAAAATAGAACTTGTTCTATTTCTTTGCGGAACAAACGGATCACAGACCCTATTAAATTAAATGGGTCCGCGATCCGCATGCGGTGGCACCATGGTTGGTGCGCAGCACGGGCCCGGCGAGCATACGGTCGTGTGCAAGAGGTCTTATCCAAGCCATTCTGAGATTTTCTTTTTGTGACACATTGTACTTCACGTTAATGGTAAATTTGAGTCGATATGTTTTACATTTATATTATAAGAAAATCCAAAATTTACCAAAAAAATTGAATTTCTATGTGTTGAAGACGGATAGTGATACCTCATAAAATAGTTATTAAATAACATTCTCCATGTGACTACTTTATGTCAGCATCATTTTATAAATGACATTTTATATTTTAGAATCTTGGAAGGCTTATAATTTTAGAAGTAATTTTCAAAATTTTCAAAACTAACTTTTTAAAGGACAAATTCAATTCTGAAGTCTCTTTGAGATCCTTGCATAATATAAACAACTCATAAATGACCCGATTTTAAAAACGACATGCCTTAAGTTATTATTAAAAACTGATTTTACAAACTTTGTTAACCCTTTAGGTGTTCCATAGAAATTGAAGCAAAATGAAGGCGAAATTTTAAATATATATATTTTTTGGCAGATTTTCCATTTTAATTCATTTTTCCTATAACACAGCAAGGGTTAACAGCAAAACAAACCTCAATATCTATTACCCTGGTTCTGCAGTTTACATAAACCACTTATATATGACCGTAAACCTCTACATGGGCACATGGCAGCAGGGCCACCATCAGGGGGGTACAGCCCATACCCCAGTAAGGGGCCCGGACCCTGGTGGGGCCCGGCCGGTCCCAAGCCTTTTTATTTATTTATTTATTTTTTATTGTGGCCACCGGCCCTGGGGCCCAGTGCTCCTCCCCCTCTTCCTTCCGTTGCCCGTCCCTTACCTCCCCGGCCCACCCGCCACTCAGCTGATCGACGTCAGGCAGGCTTTCCACTGCGCGTACTGTGCAGCGCAGCCTCTGGAGGTCTGTCTGTGGGCAAAATTAACTTGTATGGGAGCAAATTAGTGGAGGGTCAGTGTGGCGGGCAAACTACATGGAGGGCCATGTGGGGGCAAAATTACTTAGTGTGGGGGCAAATGACTTAGTGGGGGCAAATTACATAATGCAGAGCTGTCTGGGGCAAAATTAACTTGTAAGGGGGGGCAGTGTGGCGGGCAAACTACATAATGGAGGACCGTGTGGGGGCAAATTACATAATGCAGGGCTGTCTGGGGGCAAAATTAACTTGTGTGGGGGCAAATTACTCAGTGGGGGGCAGCATGGCTGGCGAACTACATAATGGAGGGCCATGTGGGAGACATCCCTGGACGTAAGAGGTATGGGCGCGATATATGGGTGGGGCTGTGTGTGGGTGTGGCTTGAGGGTGGGCGGGGACACAGGGGCACCATGATCTCCTATTCCTGGAGGAAGTGCACCTCCAAAGACCAGGCTCTGGATCCGCCACTGGGGCAGTGTCGGGGAGGGGGGGGTGGCGGGTGGGGGCAGCAGGCCTTTAGCTGTGTAAGGGGCCCCAAAATTTCTGATGGCAGCCCTGCATGGCAGTGCTCAGAAAGCATGTTTTTTAGATGGCAGATTTTGCTGGAATAGTTTTCAGGACCTATGTCACATTTACCCTAAAAAGGAAACCCATAAAAAAACCCCAATTTGGAAACTACACCCCAACAAGTGTTTCATAGATTTCATAAATACTTGGCTGTAAAAAAAAAATTCTTTTTTACAAGAAAATGTTGCCTTAGTCTCACACCTTTACACCAGCAGATAATTGCTAACAAGTGTTCCTACGAACTTTTGTTACTGATGATCGATGATGAAATGCAGTGTCTCCTTCACTAAAAAGAACTTTAATGTTGAGAAAAAATGCTTCCTTCCTGACAATCATCTGCTGGGTTGAGCAGTGTAAAGGGGCCTTAAAGGCTATGTTCACCTTTGGGGTCATTTTCTTTTTCTTTTTTATTATTGCATTGTATTCATTTTGAGCTAAAATCATTTTTTTTCAATTGCTCTTTATTAAAAATGTTGAACCACTGTCTTTTTGCAGTCTTGAGTTTTTTTAGTAGCAGGATCTGAATTTTCACTCTGTTCTGTCAAGCAGTTCACCTGACTGCTCCTTATCTCTGACCTTATAAACACTCATTATAGCAAATTTCTTATATTACTGATAAGAATGTGACTTAAATAAGTATTTATGACCTCTTAATAGTTTAGAGATAAGGTTTATTAGATGAGCGGCACAAAGTGAAAGTAAAAAGTCTTCAAGGAAAAAGCTGTAAAAGTCATATGAATTATTGCCTAAAATCATGACATCTGAAGCCAATGGTGTTTTTTTTTTTCTGGCTGACTATTAAACATATCTGCACAGGTACTGTGTATCTGCTGGGCATTGCTAAATGTATGTTCAGCATCAGATCACATTATTTTGTGTGATCTGCCATTGTCCACACAGATGAGCACTACTCTCTCCTAGATTGGTTAGCACATGCAGTAAACAGGATGCACTTGCCTTGTTAAACAAAGAAAAGCAACAGCATTATGGGGTAAGCTTATGGGATATTGGATACATTTTCATCACAGTTTAATGTAGAGAGGAACAGACTATAAGAGTAAACATATCCAGCATAGCCGGACACGGCTGGACTCCGCAGAATCCCCATTCATTATTTTGGGATCTGGTGGCTTTCCAGCATAAATACAGCTACATGCATTTATGCTAGAAACTTGTCAGGTTCCCACTGGATCCCATTATAGTGAATAGGTATCTGGTGGCACCCTACAGTGTCCAGCTATATCGGATATGGTTGCTCAGGCAGTCTTTTCCTCTGCCGGAACATACTACCATTTTTACCAAACGAAGATGTGGATGAAGCCTAACTTTTTTCTTAGCTACAGTATTTTGGCTCCCAAAAGCAAGAGGGTAAGATATGTCAGTGTTCACTTACATGTAACTTCCTATTCCTGTATTGATTTCTCTATTGGGTACATGAATGGTAGGGCAGGGCTTTGTGTCTTGTAACAGAACTATAAAGAGAGAACATCTTTGAACATTGGGAATAAAAATAAGTATATTTGGAGCCTTTTAACATCTCGGTTATCCACCGTGCGGTATTTGCTTGAAGTGATTGTTGGGACCAACAAATGATATGTACATCAATACCTACATAGAATACTTACTGGCAGTTTTTTCCTTAAAGTTTGCAACTTGGATGCTTTTTAGCTCAGCTCCATTATTGCAAAGCTGTGACTACAGTTTAGTTAGAGTACCTACTGAGACTCTCAGGTAGTCTGGAACATTCTCCTTTCTCATTAATGGTTCATGGGTGGACTTCTATTATAGCAAGGACAGATGTACACATTACTAAACTATCAATGATATAAAGAACATTGTCAGAAAACTGCCCCTTACACACTGAAGGAAATGAGCCTCAGAAAAGGAGCCTGGAGGGTTGCTTTAAAGGCTATGTACACCTTTGGAGGCAAATTTTGTTTATGATTGCATTTTACTCATTTTTGGCAAAAAAATCATATTTTCAATTGGCCTTTATTAAAAATATTGAGCCATTCTGTCACAAAGATTTAACTGTTATTCTAACTGTGTGACTGGTACTTTCACTTTTACATTGTGACAGTCATCTAATAAACCTTATCTTTAAACTACTAAGAGGTCATAAACACTTATTTAAGCCACATTCTTATCATTACACCGACTAAACACTATAATAATACTCAACGTGACTATATCACACACATCCAAAGTACCCAAAACAAGGGGACACGCATGAACATTTTTTGAATCTTTATTGAAAAATTTCTTTAAAATCAAACATACATTAATACAAACTGGCGGCAAAACAGGTGAAAGCCATGACATGAAACTCCCCCGCCAACCGTTATATCCTGCTATCCTTTATCGTATATATATAAGGTGAAAGTACACTTACAAGCCCTGGCTGTCACAAAATAGTCTCAATACACATGCCTAATAATAATAATAATATATATATATATATATATATATATATATATATATATAGTGCGCACAACTTCACCAAGTGACAAAGGCAGACTCGGCTATTGAATATATTCCATATACCTGTCACGGATGATGTAGCAGATAGCTGGAACTTATAAATAAATGACTGAATGGCTTGATCCCAAACTAAGGAGCATATAGATGAGCCCTTTAAAACCCTAAGAGCTCTCCCTGACTGCTACGCACATGCAAGGGCCTCTATTGCATGCCCACGTACCTAAGACTGTGTGCAGGGGCGGACTGAGAACCCTCAGGGCCCCCGGGCAAAATAAATCAAGGGCCCCCTTCCAGGCCACACCCACATCCCGCCTCCAGCCACTCCCATGTCCCACCTCCAGTCACACCCATATCCTGCACAATAATTTATTTAATTAGAAGTGCAACATAAATAACGAATGCAAAAACCAAACTGTGCACAATAAATAAATGCACAAACCAAGACAGATGCATTACAAAATCATAAATAAACAAAACCAAAGCATTACAAATCCTAAAGAGGCAATTAAATATGAAAATTGCACTGTTATGGGGATCTGTGGATGGCACTGTTATGGGGGATCTGTGGATGACACTGTTATGGGGAATCTGTGGATGACACTGTTATGGGGGATCTGTGGATGACACTGCTATGGGGGATCTGTGGATGACACTGTTATGGGGGATCTGTGGATGACACTGCTATGGGGGATCTGTGGATGACACTGTTATGGAGATCTGTGGATAACACTGTTATGGGGATCTGTGGATGACACTGTTATGGGGGATCTGTGGATGACACTGTTATGGGGGATCTGTGGATGACACTGTTATGGGGGATCTGTGGATGACACACTGTTATGGGGGATCTGTGGATGTCACTGTTATGGGGGATCTGTGGATGACACTGTTATGGGGGATCTGTGGAGGTCACTGTTATGGGGGATCTGTGGATGACACACTGTTATGGGGGATCTGTGGGTGACACTGTTATGGGGGATCTGTGGATGACACACAGTTATGGGGGATCTGTGGATGACACACAGTTATGGGGGATCTGTGGATGACACACAGTTATGGGGGAACTGTGGATGACACTGTTATGGGGAAACTGTGGAGGACACTGCTATGGGGGATCTATGGAGGTCACTGTTATGGGGGACCTGTAGATGACAGTTATGGGTGGATCTGAGGATGGCACTGTTATGGGGAGGGCACTGCTATGGGGGATCTATGGATGACACTATATAGCAACTTATGATGCATGTCATCCACATATCTCCCCCATAACAGTTCTTCTCACTGAGTCCAGTCCATACACAATAACCAGGCCAGCCTTTTGTGATTACTAGTGAAGAAATCAATTGTCACAGTAGTACTACTACTTTAGTAAACTTTACTACTACTTTACTTGAACAACTTCACTTGCAGGCTGCTGCAGCACATCTGGGCCGAAACAGCAGGCAGGGCAGGAACCAGGAGGGGAACTTGGAAGTGGGCGCGTCACGTGGATGGTGCGGACGGTGCTCTGACTGTCTGTCTACTCTGTGTGAGGCGCAGGCAGGCTGCAAAAATCGTTGAAGACGTCAGTAACATAACATCACGACTCACTGACGTCACCGCGGCGCGCCTCTGCGCCGCACAGGACGCCATGGCCGGCCCCTCCTCTCCTCCTCTGCTCCGGCTGCCGGGCCCTGCCCCTGACGTCACGGACGTACATGTAAAGTAAGCGAACGGCACGGAGTGACTGCCAGTGCCTGGAAGAACTGGACTGTGGTTTACTTTAAATGATTTGTATTGTACTGCAGACTGCAGTGCTGACAGTCTGCTGTAGAGTAGATCACTTGTGCTGCGCTGCTGCGCACGGCACAGCCACGGCACAGCTGATCTCTTTTTCTCTATACTGAGTGGGCAGCCACCGGGCCCCCTTCCCGGCCGGGCCCTCGGACCATGTCCGAAGTGCCCGACCGCTCAGTCCGCCCCTGACTGTGTGACACCTGAAAACCCTATAATAGTGAGGGGACACGACCATCGGCTCCCTGCACAGAATACGGACGGAGTCAGGGTCACCTAGAATCAAGCTAGCAAGGAAACATCATAAAGGGAAAAGACTTATCTGAGCAAACCGCAGCAGCAGCCTCCAGCAGTGAACATTTCATCCAGGAAGTAGTATAAACCACAAAGTGAGGCAGTATGGGAGGGAAAATAAAGGAAGACTATTAGTCTAAATAAGTGACACCTGGCAGAAGAAAAGGAGCTGACAAAGTGAAACCAAAACAAAGAACGTCATACAAAAGGTAGGGAAGAACGTCTGTCTGACCTTCTCACAGAACTGGCGGTGACAATACCTGGGAAACACCAAACAAAGGATCCAGACGTCTGTTCAGAGAGGGAGCCCACCCCAATGTACGTTTTGCTCTGCTTTTTCAAGGGGTGTGTCTCTTGCCTCCCTCTAAACTCCTAATATACCTCAGAACTATCAGAGTAATATGGGACACCTGTGATCAAATTACTAATCATGGCGTTCATCTATAACATACCGATTCCTTGGCACTCACTCCGGTATCACCACAATGCGCAACTGACGCCTTCCATTGCATCATGCCGTCGCGATATCTTGCCGGTAACAGTACCCAATGCAAACGAAGTCTCGCAATATCCGTGATCACACTGAAAGGATCGCGAGAGTTCGTAAGTTACACAAATCAGCGGTTGTCGCATAGAATATTAATGCAATATGTACATACATAAAATGGGGAGCCGATAATTCAAATTTTCAATGGGTATCTATAGGTATATATGCACACCTATCTAAGTGCATATCTCCAGTCCCGGTCATGTGATCGGAACATAGTCATGTGACACCTCACATCAATACTACAAATAGGGCTGGGACAAGGTCCATCACCAACAGAGGCTGAGCTGCCCAAGTGCGCCCCCCCCCCTCCAACTTGTGGATGACACTGCTATGGGGGATCTGTGATGGATGACACTGTTATTGGGGAATCTATGGATGACACATATGTGTCATCCACAGATCCCCCTCCCCATAACGGGGTCCGTGTAGGAATGACCCCCAATACAAGGGGTGAGGCTGTGGGGTTGTATCTGCTTTTTTGATGACAGCGCCAGCGGGGCCCGTGCAGTGACTGTATTCTACTACACCCCCCCCCCCACACACAAACTGTATATAATCTTAACTACTGTATATAACTGTAGTGATTTACTACAGTTATATAGTTAATAAGATTATATCCAGTGAGCGGGGGGAGGGGGATGGGGGGTGTAGTAGAATACAGTCACTGCACGGGCCCTGCTGTCATTATGAAATAGCATATGTGACCCCGACCTCTTTTATTAGTGGTCATTCAGTAAATTAACCCTGTTTTGGGGGGGTGTCTGTGGATGACGAATATGTGTCATCCACAGAGTCTCCCCATAACAGGGTTCATTTAGTGAATGACCACCCAAATTGTGGTGACCCAATACATGGGAGTTGCATCTGCAGAGCTTTTGTATAATGCCACCCCACACTGTAGTGTCCCCCACACAGTAATGTCCGCCACACTGCCCCCCACACAGTAATGTCCGCCACACTGCCCCCCACACAGTAATGTTCCCCACACCCCCTCAACCACACAGCAGTGCCCCCACATAGTAATTTGTCATGCTCTCCCCCTCTTGTCATTCTCCCCCCCTCTTGTCATAATCCCCTCTTCTTGTCACGCTCTTTTTGCCCCCTGTCATTCTCCCCCATCTTTTCATGCTCTTTATACCCCCCATGTTGTCATGCTCTTTCTGCCCCCCATGTTGTCATGCTCTTTCTGCCCCCCATGTTGTCATGCTCTTTCCCCCTTGTTGTCATGCTCTTTCTCCCCCCATGTTGTCATGCTTTCTGCCCCCATGTTGTCATGCTCTTTCTCCCCCCATGTTGTCATGCTCTTTCTGCCCCCCATTGTTGTCACGCTCTTTCTGCCTCCCATGTTGCCATGCTTTCTGCCCCCCCATGTTGTCATGCTCCTTCTTCTCCCCCTCCTCTCCTCCTACCTCTGCTGTAGTGCTGTAATGAATGAATGATGTAATAAACCACGCCCCTTTTACATCTAAAAAAGGGAATAGGAGAGTGGCTACAGCTCTGAATAGAAAAAAAATGCTGAACTCATATCAACTACTGGACTCAAATCAGCTCATTAGCATATGGATTAAAAGTGCTTTTTCTCCACAATAAAGCAACTGATCACCAAGAGAAAGGTATCATTATATTCAGCAGAGTGAGCCCTACAAGGCAGCATGCCTGGTTTATCAGCGAATTTCCTGGTGGCAGGTTCCCTTTAAATGTATAACCACAAAGCAGTAATGTCACATATACTAAAAAAAGTGATCTCTTATTATTCATATATAAAGAAAAAAAAATTATAAAATAATAAATAAAATATAAAGTGCTATGAGAGTGAATAAAGTGCATAGTGCAAAAAATGTGCAGGATACATGCAACATGCATTTTTATAAACCACAATATATTTAAACTTAATAGAATATCATATATAAAAGATCATAAAAATTAATATAGATTCATACATAATCGGACCCCAATTAATAACTCAAAAAGCTCTTCCTCTTATAACCATACGCTATGACAATCATCTGATTATATTATCACAGTAATACAGGATGCAATCCATGATTTTGCATAATAAAAAGTGTCCCCCATTCCGAACATCCTTCTACAGAATCCATAAATTATCTCCACTCCATCATTACATCAAGGAATCTAAGAAACACGAATCTGAAACATATAGAAGAAGGAGATTAGAAGTGAGAAAAAGAAAAATTGTTCAACTGTTAAAATACAATAAATTAAAATAAACAGCTAAAAACAAACAAAACGTAGACACCAGTTGGGAGCTACCAGTCGCAGAGGGAACAAAGCGAAATATCCGAGGTGCAGACAGATGCAGAAAATCTCAAATATATCTATATATGTCAATGAAGGGACTGGAAGATCAGGGGAATATACCATGCACTTTTTTTTGAGTTGCAGGTAGAAGACCTGAGGAAAAGAATCAGGAATCAGAAAACTGCATTGAAAAAGCTTACAGGAGGGCTTTTTCATAGACGTGATCTACTTCACAAAAAGGTGAGGAAAGATGACAAATCAATTGTTAAATTCATCACTAATTATAATTCGAAGTGGAAGGAAGTCAATTTTGCACTTACAAGATTTTGGAAAATTTTGCACTTACAAGATATTATGCAAAATCATGGATTGCATCCTGTATTACTGTGATAATATAATCAGATAATTGTCTTAGCGTATGGTTATAGGAGGAAGAGCTTGTTGAGTTATTAATTGGGGTCCGATTAGGTATGAATCTATATGAATTTTTATGATCTTTTATATATGGTTTTCTATTAAGTTTAAATATATTGTAGTTTATAAAAATGCATGTTGCACATTTTGTGCACTATGCACTTTATTCACTCTCACAGCACTCTATATTTTATTTATTATTTTATTATTTTTATTTCTCTTTTAACTGTTTTCACAATTTATTTTCGTTATATATGAATTATAAGAGATCATTTTTTTTTAGTATATATGACATTACTTCTTTGTTGTTATACATTTAACACAATGATGAATCATGTGGTTTTAATATTTTCTTATTTTTTATTATGGTCACAATAATCGTTTAATACATATTAATGGTGAATCATGTGGTTTTTATAAGCATATATAGGGTAAACATTTGGGATGGTGATATATATGTTTGTAATATTGACGTGAGGTGTCACATGACTATGTTCCGGTCATATGACCGGGACTGGAAATATGCAATTAGATAGGTGTGCATATATACGTATGGATACCCATTGAAAATTTGAATTATCAGATTCCCGTTTGATGTATGTACAGTGCATATTGCATTAATATTCTATGTGACAACCACTGATTAGAGATGTCCCGAACTATTCGCCGGCGAACAGTTCTCGGCGAACATCGCATGTTCGCGTTCGCCGCGGCGGGCGAACATAGACGATGTTCGGTCTACCCCCTATACGTCTTCATTGAGCAAACTTTGACCCTGTACCTCACAGTCAGCAGACACATTCCAGCCAATCAGCATACCCTCCCTCCCAGACGCTCCCACCTCCTATCAAAAAGCAAGGAGAGCATCCATCTTAGATTCATTCTGAAGCTGCAGTGTTAGTTAGAGCAGGGAGAGTGCTGCTGCTGCTTAATTAATAGGGAAAACGTTAGCTAGGCCAGTGTTCTGTGTCCACTCCAGTCCTTAAATACTCATCTGCTGTAAGGACAGTGTCCTGACAGCGCCCCAAAAAGCACTTTTTAGGGCTGGTACATCAGGCTGCTTTTATTTTATTTTGTATATATATATATATATATATATATATATATATATATATATATATATATATATATATATACATATATATACATCTATTGCAGTTGCCTGCCCGTGTGTGAAAGGCCGCAGGCCCACAGACTGTACTGTGTGCACACCACTCTTATCAGGTGGCACAGTACCTTAAAGATAAAAAAGTCATTTAATTTTTACCCTTTAATACAATTGCAGTTGCCTGCCAGTGTGTGTCAGGCCCATAGACTGTACTGTGCCCACTGTCAGTGCCCACCACTCATATCGGGTGGCACAGTACCTTGCAGATAAAAAAGTCATTTAATTTTTACCCTTTAATATAATTGCAGTTACCTGCCAGTGTGTGTCAGGCCCACAGACTGTACTGTGCCCACTGCCAGTGCCAACCACTCATAGAGGGTGGCAGAGTACCTTGCAGATAAAAAAAGTCATTTATTTTTACCCTTTAATATAATTGCAGTTGCCTGCCAGTGAGTGTCAATCCCACAGACTGTACTGTGCTCACTGCCAGTGCCCACCACTCATATCGGGTGGCACAGTACCTTGCAGATAAAAAAGTAATTTAATTTTTACTCTTTAATATAATTGCAATTGCCTGCCAGTGTGTGTCAGGCCCACAAACTTCTGCTAGTTAATTGCTCACTAGTTTTTAGGCTGCACAGAGCGTTTTTCTGTCACTTTTTTCTGGGGTGATCGGCGGCCATTTTGTGTCTTGTGGTGCACCAGCGCAAGCTGCCACCAAGTCCATCAATCCATCAATACTAGTTTTTATTTTGCTATATCCTACATCAGTGGCTTGGCTGTGCTTATTGTCAGCCCTAGAAACTCAGGATAGAAATTTCTATATTTTATTGAGGGGTTAAATTCAAATGCCAAAATAGCAATCCCCTAAATCTGGTGTCCCAGCAGTGGCTGGCAAAGTTGAATAGTGTCCGGCAAAGGATATATTTTGATCTGGGGTGAAATTTGATAGCCAAAATAGCAATACCGTAAATCTGGTGTCCCAGCAGTGGCTGGCCAAGTATAATAGTGTCCGGCAAAGGATATATTTTTTTCTGGGGTGAAATTCAATTGCCAAAATAGCAATACCGTAAGTCTGGTGTCCCAGCTGTGGCTGGCCAAGTTTAATAGTGTCCGGCAAAGGACATATTTTTTTCTGTGGTGAAATTCAATTGCCAAAGTAGCAATACTGTAAATCTGTTGTTCCAGCTGTGACTGGACAAGTTTCATAGTGTCCGTCATAGGATATCTTTTTTTCTGCTGTGAAATTCAGTTGCAAAAACAGAAATGCCATAAATCTGGTGTTCCAACTGTGACTGGACAAGTTTCATAGTGTCCGGCAAAGGATATATTTTTTTCTGGGGTGAAATTCAGTTGCCAAAATAGAAATACAGTAAATCTGGTGTTACAGCTTTGACTGGACAAGTTTCATAGTGTCCGTCATAGGATATATTATTTTCTGCAGTGAAATTCAGTTGCAAAAATAGATATACCATAAATCTGGTGTTCCAGCTGTTAGTGGACAAGATTAATAGTATCCATCAAAGGATAGATTTTGTTCTGGAGTGAAATACAATTGCAAAGATATAAATACCATAAATCTGGTGTTCCAGCTGTGATTGGATAGGTTTAATAGTATCCGTCAAAGGATAGATTTTGTTCTTGGGTGAAATTCAATGCCAATATAGCAATACCCTGAATCTGGTGTTCCAGCTGTTGCAGGCCAAGTGTTAATCTGTCCGTAAAAGGGTATATTACACTCAGCGTGCATATCCAAGTATATTTCTTTCTGTAAAAGGGTATATTAGAAAAAGTGTTACATTACAATTGCTGAAAGCATAATCCTGTAAATGTGCACGCACTATTGTGTATCTCATAGTGTATTTCTGTATTTCTGTCAGTAAAAGGGTATATTACACAAAGTGTTAAAATACAATTGCTGAAGGCATAATCCCTCATATTTTTTCACACGCTACTGTGCATCTCCAAGTGTAAATCTGTCCATAAAAGGATACCTTTCATCCAGGGCCTAAATACTAGCCCTACAATTGATATTCCCCTAAATCAGTGGTTACTGCTATGCCTGGATTAGTGTAATATGGTACATAAATAAATAGGCACATAGTGTTAGGTGCCTGTAAAAAAAAGGCCTGAATTTGAAATCAAATTGGGCCAAATATTTTTTTTCTTATTGTGGTGCTTGGTGAACGGTAACAATGAGGAAAAATTCTAGTAAGGGACTCGGACTCGGTCGTGATGGTGTTAGTGGACCCTCTGGTGCTGGGAGAGGACGTGGCCATTCTGCCACAGCCACACGTCCTAGTGAACCAACTACCTCAGGTTCCAGTACCCGCCAGAATTTACAGCGATATTTGGTGGGGCCCAATGCCGTTCTAAGGATGGTAAGGTCTGAGCAAGTACAGGCGCTAGTCAATTGGGTGGCCGACAGTGGATCCAGCACGTTCACAACATTATCTCCCACCCAGTCTTCTGCAGAAAGCACACAGGTGGCGCCTGAAAACCAAGCCCATCAGCCTGTCACATCACCCCCATGCATATCAGGGAAACTGTCTGAGCCTCAAGTTATGCAGTAGTCTCTTATGCTGTTTGAAGACTCTGCTGGCAGGGTTTCCTAAGGGAATCCACCTAGCCCTTCCCCAGTGGTGGAAGACATAGAATGCACTGATGCACAACCACTGATGTTTCCTGATGATGAGGACATGGGAATACCACCTCATCGGAGTCCGCACGTCTCTGATGATGACGAAACGCAGGTGCGAACTGCTGCGTCTTTTTGCAGTGTGCAGACCGAACAGGAAGTCAGGGAGGAAGACTGTGTGGAAGACGATGCAGGGGATGATGAGGTCCTAGACCCCACATGGAATGAAGGTCGTGCCACTGACTTTCATAGTTCAGAGGAAGAGGCAGTGGTGAGACCGAGCCAACAGCGTAGCAAAAGAGGGAGCAGGGGGCAAAAGCAGACCAGCCGTCGCCAAGAGAGTTTGCTTGCTACTGGCCACCGCCACCAGGGACCGAGCACCCCAAAGGCAGCTCCAAGGAGTTCCCTGGCATGGCACTTTTTTAAACAATGTGCTGACGACAAGACCCGAGTGGTTTGCACGCTGTGCCATCAGAGCCTCAAGTGAGGCATTAACATTGTGAACCTTAGCACAACCTGCATGACCAGGCATCTACACACAAAGCATGAACTGCAGTGGAGTAAACACCTTAAAAACAAGGAACTCACTCAGGCTCCCCCTGCTCCCTCTTCTGCTGCTGCCTCGGCCTCTTCCTCTGCCTCGGTAGGAATGTTGGCACCTGCTGCCCACCAAACAGAGGATGTGCCACCAACACCACCACCTACGTCACATAGCATCTCCACCATGTCACACGGCAGCGTTCAGCTCTCCATCTCACAAAACTTGGAGAGAAAGCGTAAATTCCCACCTGGCCACCCTCGAGCCCTGGGCCTGAATGCCAGCATTTCTAAACTACTGGCCTTTGAAATGCTGTCATTCAGGCTGGTGGACACAGACAGCTTCAAACAGCTGATGCCGATGGCTGTCCCACAGTATGTTGTTCCCAGCCGCCACTACTTCTCTAAGAGAGCTGTGCCTTCCCTGCACAACCAAGTATCCAATCAAATCAAGTGTGCACTGCGCAACGCCATCTGTGGCAAGGTCCACCTAACCACAGATACGTGGACCAGTAAGCACGGCCAGGGACGCTATATCTCCCTAACTGCACACTGGGTAAATGTAGTGGCGACTGGACCCCAGGCAGAGAGTTCTTTGGCGCACGTCCTTCCGCCACCAAGGATCGCAGGGCATCATTCTTTGACTCCTGTAGCCTCCTCCTCCTACTCGGCTTCCTCCTCCTCTGCTTCCACCTGCTCATCCAGTCAGCCACACACCTTCACCACCAACTTCAGCACAGCCCGGGGTAAACGTTTGGGGGACAGGCCCCACACCGCGCAGGAGTTGTGGCGGGGTATTGAACAACAGACCGACGAGTGGTTGCTGCCGGTGGGCCTCAAGCCCGGCCTAGTGGTGTGCGATAATGAGCGAAATCTCGTCGCAGCTCTGGGACTAGCCGGTTTGACGCACATCCCTTGCCTGGCGCATGTGCTGAATTTGGTGATGCAGAAGTTCATTCTCAACTACCCCGACATGTCAGAGCTGCTGCATAAAGTGAGGGCCGTCTGTGCGCACTTCCGGCGTTCACATCCTGCCGCTGCTCGCCTGTCTGCGCTACAGCGTAATTTCGGCCTTCTCGCTCACCGCCTCATGTGCGACGTGCCCACCAGGTTGAACTCCACCTTGCACATGCTGGAGAGACTATGCGAGCAGCAGCAGGCCAAAGTGGAGTTTCAGCTGCAGCACGCACGGGTTAGTCGCACTGCGGAAAAGCACCACTTCACCACCAATGACTTGGCCTCCATGCGAGACCTGTGTGCCCTGTTGCGCTGTTTCGAGTACTCCACCAACATGGCCAGTGGCGATGACGCCGTTATCAGCGTTAAATACCACTTCTATGTCTCCTTGAGAAAACACTTAGGGCGATGATGGAAGAGAAGGTGGCCCAGGAGGAGGATGAGGGGTCATTTTTAGCACTTTCAGGCTAGTCTGTTAGAAGTGCCTCAGAGGGATGTTTTTCGCAACAGCAGAGGCCAGGTACAAATGTGGCCAGCCAGGGCCCACTACTGGAGGAGGAGGAGGATGTGGAGGAGGATGAGGATGAAGCAGGTTCACAGCGGGGTGGCACCCAACACAGCTCAGGCCGATCACTGGTGCGTGGCTGGGGGGATGAGGACGATGAGGATATGCCTTCCACAGAGGACAGCTTGTCCTTACCTCTGGGCAGCCTGGCACACATGAGCGACTACATGTTGCCACATTTTAGCATGTGCGGACTACTGGGTTGCCACCCTGCTGGATCCCGGTACAAAGACAATGTGCCCACCTTACTTCCTGCACTGGAGCGTGATAGGAAGATGTGCGAGTGCAAGCGCACGCTGGTAGACGCACTCCTGAGAGCATTCCCATATGTCACAGGGGAACAAGTGGAAGCCCAAGGCAAAGGCAGAGGAGGAGCAAGAGGTCACCAACGCAGCTGTGTTACGGCCAGCTCCTCTGAGGGCAGGGTTAGCATGGCAGAAATGTGGAAAAGTTTTGTCACCACGCCACAGCTAACTGCACCAACACCTGATACGGAACGTGTTAGCAGGATGCAGCATTTCACTAACATGGTTGAACAGTACGTGCGCACACCCCTCCACGTACTGACTGATGGTTCGGCCCCATTTAACTCATGGGTCTCCAAATTGTTCACGTGGCCAGAGCTAGCATTTTATGCCTTGCAGGTGCTGGCCTGCCCGGCGGCCAGCGTTTTGTCTGAAATTGTAATCAGCACGGCAGGGGGGCGTCATTACTGACAAACACAGCTGCCTGTCCACAGCCAACGTGGACAAGCTGACGTTCATAAAAATGAACCAGGCATGGATCCCACAGGACCTGTCCATCCCTTGTGCAGAATAGACATTTATAACTGCCTCCCACTCAACCATATATTCTTGTTCTCCGGGGCACGTCTTTATTGAATCCTCTTTTTTTAATTTTACCATTATATTGCTGTGCAACCAAAGGTTGAATGAAGCTCTCCTCCGTCTAGGTGCCAGGGGCCTAATTATCTGAAAGTGGCCCTCTGTATTGCCGGGTGATATGAAGCCTGATTCTCTGCTATGCAACCTCTCTCCTCCTTCTGGGTGCCAGGGGCCTAATTATCTAAAAGTGGCCTTCTCCATTGGTGGGTGACATGACGCCTGATTCTCTGCTATGCGACCTCTGTCCTCTGTCTGGTTGCTGGGGCCTAAATAAATGAAAGTGGCCTTCTCCATTGGTGGGTGACTTGAAGCCTGATTCTCTACTATGGGACCTCTCTCCAATTGATATTGCTTAATTTTTATTTATTTTATTTTAATTCATTTACCTATCCACATTTGTTTGCAGGGGATTTACCTACATTTTGCTGCCTTTTGCAGCCCTCTAACCCTTTCCTGGACTATTTCACAGCCTTTTTAGTGCCCAAAAGTTCGGGTCCCCATCGACTTCAATGGGGTTCGGGTTACCGAACTCGAACATTTTAGGGAAGTTCGGCCGAACTTCTCGAACCCGAACATCCAGGTGTTCACTCAACTCTACCAACCACTCATATAGGGTTGCACAGTACCTTGCAGATAAAAAAGTCATTTAATTTTTACCCTTTAATATAATTGCAGTTGCCTGCCAATGTGTGTCAGGCCCACAGACTGTACTGTGCGCACTGCCCACCACTCATATAGGGTGTAAGGAAATTGGACCCTTCGCTAGGTACCCCTGGTACCGGACTCCAGTGGTCAGCTTCGGTTAAGTCTTACTGGTACCAGGAGAGATATTTCTCAGCAGCAAATAAATGACAGACACAGGTATCACTGAGAAATATTCTAACTTTATTGAGGGTGGGGTAACATATATATAGCAAGGGGGACGGGGGAATCAACAACCAATAAGATGAAGACACACGTACTATATGAAAAGTTACTGTTACAAAGTAACTGACCTTTGCAACATTTCTTAGAAGTGAGGAACAAGATGAAAATAACGGGATGCAGCCAGAACATCCACAGCTCAAGGCCTCAGACGCATAGCTTACAGTGTTAACCCTTCAATCCCCTCTTAGAACCATTTAATTTTCATATAATATGGTTCTTTTTTTTCTTTTCTCTATACACCGCCAACTATTCCCGATACCCCTCTGGGGACTGGGCATCTGAATCGGAGGGTAAAGCCTCATAAAAGGACATATTGGTCATGCCCTTAATAAGCATTTTCTTTAGACAGGGTATGACACACAAAGCAACTACAGCTATCATTATAATAGCAATAAGAATCATGAGGCCTATTTGCACAATTGCCCATTTCCAGTTACTAAAGCATCCAAAGTACTGGTCCCATGGATTGTTCAATCCGGAATTTTGTTTTAATTCACCTGACAAGTCTTCTAATTTTTGTATGGCTACTGTCACCTTACCATTTGGACCAGTATTATTGGGGATGAAAGTGCAACATGAGGTGGGATGAACCAGCACCTTACACGAACCACCTTTTTCTGCCAGTATCATGTCTAGCACCATCCTATTCTGGAATGTCATAATAGAATCAGCCTGCAATTGATCCGTTACCCCTTGTAAAGCATCTCTTGTATAGTTAACAAACCTTTGTTGATTATAGTAGATATAATTAATTCAATATACCAATCTACATTTTTATTTACAGTGATAATAGGGATGATGGATTCAAAACCAGCAGCTACTTGATCCCTGGCCTTGAATTCATCGGGGACCCCTCTTGGGACCCCTATAGCGTCTATGTACACATGTGGGTCAAAGCTCGATTTAAGTGTCCGTTTTTCGCCCTTAAGTTTGCCTTTTCCTTGAGGAGTTCGACTCTTCAAAGATATGCATGTTCATGATAGCTTTGGCTAAGGCACATTCCCCTTGCCAATTTCCTTCTAATCTGGATCTTATCTTTCCATCTCCACATATCCAGTACATACCTGATTTTGAGTTAGTGATTGATTGGTAGTACTACAATTGGCACAATACTCTTTAGTAAAATTTCCCTGCTGTCTACCTGTGTTTCCACCTGTGTACCATGTGTAATTTCCTGGATATGTGTGTATACCAGCCCCAGGGTGAAGGGTCTTTGCTACAAGAGGGTATTTCTGTTTTTAATAAGATCATTAGTAGCCCCATAGTAAGAATGGACCATCTGTGCTATTTCCCAGAATTGAGGGAGTGCACCCTGGTGGAGGTCAGAGCTGTCTGCTCCCGTTAGTACCTCACTTTGTCCAAGGCATTCCCCTGTGACACAGGATCCTTACCTCCAGTATGTGCTCTGCAGTGTACAATTGCGAGTTGTGAGGGTAATCTGATGGCTTACAGAAGTTGTGTGACAAGTTGTGAGTGTGACATGTGCTTACTACCGTCAGCTGCAACAAATCCTCTTCTCTGCCAGATAACACCGTGGTCCCAGACCACGCCATGAGCATACCTGCTGTCGTTGTAAATGGTAACTGGCTTACCTTCGTGTAATATGCATGCTCTGGTGAGTGCAATCAGTTCAGCAGCTTGAGCAGACTGGTAAGTGATTGGTCTAGCCTCGAGGACAATGTCAGGTAACATGACTACTGAGTACCATGCGTGGTAAGAATTGTCATTTGGTCTGCTGCAAGATCCATCTACAAAAACTTCAGGTGCACCTTCAACTGGTATGGATGATAAATCAGAATGGGGCGAGGTTTTATGTTGTATGGCATGTATGCAATCATGTGTCTCTACCAGGTGATCCTCAGGTCCCTTGAGTCCAAGCAGTGCATTGAGTATGGGTGCTGGGCCTGAGGTGTGTGCAGCATACTTCATCTGTAGGGAGGGGTTGCTGAGGAGCAGGATCTCATACCCAGACAACCTTTGGGCTGACATGTGCTGTGTGTGTATGCCTTTAAGAAGTCCTACACATCATGTGTGGTGTACAGGATTGTATCATGTCCCATTGTCAGTGGGGTTGCAAGCTCAACCATCATTGCACAGGCTGCAAGAGATCTAAGACATGCTGGCATTCCTTGGACAGAAGCCGGCATTACCTTTGAGAAAAATGCACAAGGACTCAACTTGCCTCCGTGATACTGGGTCAGCACACCCGCCATGGTTTTACAATTTTGTCGAGCATATATGTGGAATGTGAGGTTGTAGTCAGAGAGGCCCAAACCTGGACTTGTCATTAAAGCACATTTCAAGTAATCAAATGCATTCAACATTTCCTTTGACCATTTAATTAAGTCTGGCTGTTCGCTCAGTGTGGCTTGCCTCAGAACATTGTCATAGTAGGAGCAATCAGGAATCCACTGTCTGCAGTAGTTTATCATACCAAGGAAAGATAGCATGTCTTTCCTGATGTGCGGGGTGACCAGTCCCGCTACAGACTGGACTCTTTCTGTGCTGATTCTCCTTTCTCCCTTTGTGAGGACAAAGCCCAAGTACTCAACTTGCTTTTTACACCATTGCATTTTCTTGCGTGACACCTTGTGTCCACATTCTGATAACCATTTTAACAAAGATACACCATCAGTAACATTGGCCTCCTCTGACATACTGCACAGTAACAAATCATCCACGTATTGCAAGAGCACAGAACCCTGGGGAGTGCCATGGTTTTAAACTGGCTTGGAGGACAATGCTGTACACTACAGGTGAATCAGCATATCCCTGGAGCATCCCGCACCAGGTGAGTTGACGACCCTCAAAGGAAAAATCAAAAGGAGCCTAGTCTGCTTGTCAACCAGGATAGAGAAGAAAGCATTCTTCAAATCTATCACTCTGAAACAGACAGCATCTGCAGCGATGGCTGAAAGCAACTGAGTCACATCCGGTATCAGTCCTGCCCTGTTCTGTGTTTAATCTGTAAGTGTCAGCACTGACTTGTCCCTGAATGTTATTCATTGTGGGGACCTTTGTCCAATCCCACCCAGAGTGTGTGTCTATAACACCATCAATTATTAATTTCATATCCTCCTGTGTATAATTTCTTCCCTTACAGGCTCTCCTGAGATATGTGATTGTGCCTAATTCTGTTTATGTCCTCTATCTCTATGGGTTTCTTCATTAACTAACTGATCCCCTATTGTCATGAAGGGGAATGTCTCCTCACGGACATTACTCCTCAAACGTTGTGAGATGGGAGGACTTGCAAAACTAACACTCTGTGAGGAACCCTCTCCTCCCTCAGCTCCCGAATCTTCCCCCTGCACTGAGGTAGAAGTGGGTGACTCTGTTGGTGGGCTTGTTGCAGCTGCGACCCTAGGTGGACTATGTGGGGGTAGAATTACTGTAGGATGGAGGGGTTTCTGACTTATTTTCTTTGTTCCCACCTCCTGTTCTATTTCATGTAGAGTCCTATCATCTTTGAGACCTTTTGGATTCTTGTTCCTTTTCCTATTACCTGCATTATACCAATGGGGGGCTATTTCTAGCCACTGTTCACCTCCCCTGGACATGTAATCCATGTCCCAGGAAGGATCCGCATCAAAATGCGGCCAGGCTGTCTTATCATCTAGACATAGTCCTTTGACCATATCCATATGATAAATTCTATTGTCAATGTCCCTGGGGAATGGATCTGCAGCATCAATTGCCTCAGTCCAGCCTGCTAAATTATCTACCCATGGGTTGATCAGGTAATAGTTTGTTGGTCTGACACTAGCTACAAATACCTTACACATTTCTCCTGGTTCTGGTTTGGGGAAATCTGTCTTGGATCCCTGCCCCCCATATTAGTCTAACGATTCTCCACAACATAAACAATTTACACATTTGTAGTAGTGAAAACATGATGAATTAACAGTGGGATGTGACCGTACACTTACCACCCGGTCAGTATCTCACACAGACAGATAATCTTATTACTTCTAAGACATTTATACTATGTATATAAGAGTTAATCCAAGCTTGTAACCTGTTCCCTGAACAGTATCTTTTAGTTTTAAGTGCACTTTTATCTTTAGTGGTTCTTTCTGCTTGGACTCCCGGAGTCCGTGCAGCCACTTTATAAGGCTCCCTGAGCCGTATCTCCTGTGTCCCTGACACAGTGACCTCCTGAAGTCTTTAAGTAGATGGTTCACCTTACTTGGGTCGAGACGTGGCCAGTGGCCTCGGATCAGACGGAGGACAAAATCAATGTCTTTCTCACCGGACCCGAGGATGACCCTCTCGATCCCGGACGTGAGCCCCCAAAACTGTAAGGAAATTGGACCCTTCGCTAGGTACCCCTGGTACCGGACTCCAGTGGTCAGCTTGGGTTAAGTCTTTTTTTTAAATGAAAAAACCAGGAGAGATATTTCTCAGCAGCTAATAAATGACAGACACGGGTATCACTGAGAAATACTCTAACTTTATTGAGGGTGGGGTAACATATATATAGCAAGGGGGACGGGGGAATCAACAATCAATAAGATGAAGACACACGTACTATAAGAAAAGTTACTGTTACCTTTGCTACATTTCTTAGAAGTGAGGAACAAGATGAAAATAATGGGATGCAGCCAGAACATCCACAGCTCAAGGCCACAGACGCATAGCTTACAGGGTTAACCCTTTATAGGGTATCACAGTAAATTGCACGACGCACGCGCAGTGACCTAAAAAAACGAAGCGGACCGAGCATGGGTATTTTTCCATCTCCAGTTCCTAAAATCTATTCGATACACGACCCCTCATAGGAAACGTAACAGGGATTAAACTAATAGGAATAGTACTACTTAACACACCACTCATATAGAGTGACACAGTACATTGCACGGCGCACGCGCAGTGCCCCAAATTGAAAGGAAGAGGACCGACCAACCATCTTTTTCCATCTCCCAGTTCCTAAAATCTTATTCATACACCGGCCCCTGATAGGGGACAAAACAGAGATTAAACTGGTAAGAACAGATTTTTTTCATTTAAAAAAAAGAGGACAGCATCTGCAGAGCTGGGTATTTTTTGGCCGCATTACTGAACGCTCATGCACAATGGCTGTAGGCTCATACCACAGCAGATCAACCACAGCAGGCATCCCAGGGAGCTTGTTGTCACCTTATGGGGACCCTTGGTGTTATACGTGGCTGGGTGGATGAAGAGAACTTTAATGACGTCAGTGAGGACAAGGAACGGGACATGGCTAGCTTGGTATCCAACCTTGTGCAAATGGGGAGTTTGCGGTTGTGCAAATGGACTGTTTGCGGTTGTTTGCGGTGTGTTAAACGGGGAGTTTGGTCTGTCAGAATTTGGTCTGTCACTGTGAAGCGGGCATAACCCTTACACTACCTGATCGATACAACATCATACCTGATTGCATACACACACTGGATGCTTTAAAGCACGTTGTTCCAAACAATTTAGGAATGTTAAGTGATTTATGCCCTTTATGGATTAAAACTACGTCATTTTCCATGGGAGTTTTGCCATGGATCCCCCTCCGGCATGCCACAGTCTAGGTGTTAGTCCCCTTGAAACAACTTTTCCATCACTATTGTGGCCAGAAAGAGTCCCTGTGGGTTATAAAATTTGCCTGCCTATTGAAGTCTATGGCGGTTCACCCGGTTCGCCCGTTCTCGAACATTTGCAGAAATTCGCGTTCGCCATTTGCAAATGGAAAATTTTATGTTTGCGACATCTCTACCACTAATTTGTGTAACTTACGAATTCTCGCGATACTTTCAGTGTGATCACGGGTATCGCGAGACTTCGTTTGCATTGGGTACTGTTACCGGCAAGATATCGCGACGGCATGACGTAATGGAAGGCATCCGTTGCGCATTGTGATGATGCCGGAGTGAGTGCCAAGAAATTGGTATGTTATAGATGAACGCCATGGTTAGTAATTTGATCACAGGTGTCCCATATTACTCTGATAGTTCTGAGGTATATTAGGAGAAAGCGTAGCGAAACGTATGTTGGGGTGGGCTCCCTCTCTGGCAAGATGTCTGGATCCTTTGTTTGGTGTTTCCCAGGTATATGGAATATATTCAATAGCCGAGTCTGCCTTTGTCACCTGGTGAAGTTGTGCGCACTGTAATATATATGTATTATTTTTAGGCATGTGTATTGAGACTATTTTGTGACAGCCAGGGTTTGTAAGTGTACTTGCACCTTATATATATGCAATATCAATAAAGGATACCAGGATATCACGATTGGTGGAGGAATCTCATGTCATGGCTTTCACCTGTTTTGCCGCCAGTTTGTATTAATGTATGTTTGATTTTAAAGAAACTTCAATAAAGATACAAAGAATTTTCATGCATGTCCCCTTGTTTTGGATACTTTGGATGTGTGCACATTCTTATCAGTAAGATAAGAACTGAGCTATAATGAGTGTTTATAATGTCATAGAGCAGAGATAAAGATTCTGTATGCTCCTGGTCTGATGGAAAAGACGGAAAATCCACAGACAGCTACTACAGAATCTTAGCTATGTACACAAAAAAAGATTCCATATTTTTAATAAAAACCAATTGAAAAAATGATGCTTTTTACTTAAAAAATAAGTACAATGCAATAACAATAATAATAATAAAAATGCCCCTATAGCCTATAAGTTACGTTACAATCTAGCAGTCTTTGCAGAAGGTTGACTCCTACAATGAGGAAAACTAATAGTGATTTACATGAATTGGAAGCTGGCTTACGTTTAAACTGGCGCTGGATGAGCCTCTTCATAACTTCGGCAGATCCACTGCAGGATATAGGGGTTATTAAGACCAGCATCTCAAACACTGATCTTAACAAATGACCCCCTGACTGTCTCAAAAGAAAGTTACCCTGGGTAGCTGAGGGGCCTTTGTTGGGGTCTTGGGCATGTTCTCTCTCATTAGTGAGACCACCTAACATGCATAAGGAGTACTGTAGTCCAGGCAATATGGCTTTATATTTCTAGGAAAATTATATGCAAATTAATATATCTTCTACTGGCATCAGTAACCCTGAACTGTTTAGTCAGTGCTTTGTCATAGAAAGATTTTCCCATGGTGGTAGACTTGAATTATTCATTCGGTGCTTTTTCATAAAGGAAACCTAATTTGCTTATCTTTGGGTTTGTGAGAAACATATGCTAATTAGCATATTTTCTTTCCCAGAAACACAAAGCACCATTGGCTGGACTACAATACTCCTCATGCTTACTAGGGGGTCTATCTCTTTCTGTATTTTTGATCCATGTAGAGCATACCCAAAATGAATTTCAAGGAATTTGTTCATCTCTAATTGTGAACCAAAGCCAGGTATGGGTTAAAAAATAAATTCCACCTTGGCTCTTTTTCTCCTACATATTCTACAAATGGTTCCTTTTTTCCTATTGAAAATTATGTCAAGAAACACCCTTGCACCTAGAAAAATGTACTCAGGCTATTTATGAAATAAAACACATTTAATTTTTGATTAGTTTTAGTAAACTGGTGAACTTATTGTAGTCCTTACAGTTTTCTGTTCAATGTGAGTGGTATATCCTAGCCCCAGTAACCAACAGAATTCCTGTTCTATATGCAAAACTGCCATATCAAGCAATAAATTACACACTTCCGCTTCTTGCAAGGTCATCTGCTATGTTTTATTGGCGCATGTACTAAATATACATGTGAGTAAGCAGGTGTGCCTAGTAAATTATCCACTCATAAAAATAGCAAAAAAATAAATCATTCCATCTCCTTCAGTAAAAAAAAAAAAAACTTGGAAATTTCAAATTGTTATAGACTGCAGGGACGGTGTAGATGAGATCTACACAAATTGCCAGGTGTATATAGAACTAAACACATTATAATGTTTACTGTGGAAAGCATCATTGCTTTTCTTTGACTGATTCCTACAAATGCTTCCATTATCTTACACAATAAAGAGTACACTTAAAAACAGAACAATGTAAAAAAAAAAAATCTGAATCCTATTGATGAGTCTCCTACAAATCTAAGAATGCACATGACGGTGGTAAATTGAGACAACAACACTTTTTTTTATGCAGAATGATATCTTTATTCATAGGGCAATCTTCATAATACAGTGTGTGACGTTTCGGTCAATTATTACCTTCCTCAGAGACAACTTGCCAATAGAAATCACAGAAAATAGAAAAGTTTGAGGTGCGGCAGGCTGTAGAATGGTGTATACTACACCAGGTAAAAGGCTCTTTTGTGAATGAATAAAGCTACCATTCTGCATTCAAAAAGAGTGCTGTTGTCTCACTTTACCACTGTGTTTTGGCCAGGAGGCCACTGCAACATGCACCTACATCATCACAGACCAGAGTGCTGCGATCTTCCACATACAGAATGCACATTACAACATAAATAGAAGATTCATTAAGTGATCCCCCAATCTGCAGAATATATGTTGACTTAAGCTGATAATCTTAAAGGGTTTTTTAGAGATGGGTTTATCGTCAGAAAAGGTCATCACAATTCAAAAATGTTGGGTCCGACACCTAAACCCTCCTCCCAGAAATTCAAAAAAATCTGTTAAACACAAAAATATGATTTAAACAACAGGTCATTTTCTGATGACACATTAACTTTAAGATTAGAGATGAGTGATTCGAAGCTGATGAAGTGAAATTCGATCCGAATTTCAGGAAAATTTGATTCGCAACTAATGCGAATTTCCTCAAACTTAGTAGTAACGAATCACAATTTTCCCTAAAATGGCAGCTACACGTGTGAGGACATGGGGCAAGGAACTCTGGGAAGGCGGGATCACACATAACCATAATGCCATGTATGCAGCCAATCAGCAGCCAGCCAGCCCTGTGATGTCACAGCCCTATAAATACCCGCAGCCATCTTGGATTCTGCCATTTTCTAGCGTTCAGGGTTCAATTGCAGGGAGAGACGTTGCAGGCGCTCGGGAGAGTAAAAGGGAAAACCTCATTGCATTGTGAAAAAAAGTGATTTATAAGTGCAGGGAAAGGATAGCGAGGATTAATTTCACAGCATCATAGTGCAGGGAGAGACATCAGAACAGGTGCTAGGGACAGTGAAAGGGAAAACCTCATTGTGAAAAAAAGCGATTTACAAGTGTAGGGAAATATTATTTGGGGATCCAAATAGCCATTATACAGCTCTGTCATTCCAGCAATTTGTTCTTGGGGTGCAAGTGCTATGTTGAAAAGCCTTTAGTGGAAAAAGAAAAATATATATGCAGTTCACTTCTGCAACTATATGTGCTAAAAGCGTTTATTGACATATTTCAGTACAAAAAAAGAAATATATACGCAGTTCACTTTTGCAGTTATTTGCGCTAAAAGCATTTACTGGCCTATTTCAGTGCAAGAAGAGAAATATATACGCAGTTCACTTTTGCAGTTATTTGCACTAAAAAAGATCACAGGCCTATTTCAGTACAAAAGAGAAATATATACGCAGTTCACTTTTGCAGTTATTTGCATTAAAAGCGTGTACTGCCCAATATCATTGCAAAAAAAGAAATATATACGCAGTTCACTTTTGCAGTTATTTGCTCTAAAAGTGTTTACTGTCCTATTTCACTACAAAAAGAGAAATATATACGCAGTTCACTTTTGCAGTTATTAGCACTAAAGCGTGTACTGCTCAATTTCATTGCAAAAAGAAATATATCACGCAGTTCACTTTTGCAGTTATTTGCTCTAAAAGTGTGTACTGTCCTATTTCACTACAAAAAGAGAAATATATACGCAGTTCACTTTTGCAGTTATTAGCACTAAAGCGTGTACTGCTCAATTTTATTGCAAAAAGAAATATATACGCAGTTCACTTTTGCAGTTATTTGCTCTAAAAGTGTGTACTGTCTATTTCACTACAAAAAGAAATATATACGCAGTTCACTTTTGCAGTTATTTGCTCTAAAAGTGTGTACTGCTCAATTTCATTGCAAAAAGAGAAATATATACGTAGTTCACTTTTGCAGTTATTTGCACTAAAACTGTTTACTGGCCTATTTCAGTACAAAAAGATAAATATATACGCAGTTCACTTTTGCAGTTATTTGCGCTAAAAGCGTTTACTGGCCTATTTCAGTACAAAAAGAAATATATACGCAGTTCACTTTTGCAGTTATTTGCGCTAAAAGAGTTTACTGGCCTATTTCAGTACAAAAGAGAAATATATACGCAGTTCACTTTTGCAGTTATTTGCGCTAAAAGCGTTTACTGGCCTATTTCAGTGCAAAAGAGAAATATATAACGCAGTTCACTTTTGCAGTTATTTGCGCTAAAGTGTTTACTGGCCTATTTCAGTACAAAAGAGAAATATATACGCAGTTCACTTTTGCAGTTATTTGCGCTAAAAGCGTTTACTGGCCTATTTCAGTACAAAAGAGAAAAATATTTGGCACTTTTAAGGGTAATTTCATTGTTATTTATTTAGTTCAGCTAATGGTATGTCAGACAGAGAAGTGCCAGGCCCTGCACAGGGGTGTGGCAGAGGACTAAATGTTTCAGGCGATTGCACAGGTCGCAGCAGAGTAAGGGACCATAGCAGCAGGAGTCGCAGCGAGAGGCTAAGCTCCCAGTGTCAGCTAGCGGTCGTGTCGTAACCAGAAACCAAGCGGTTATTGATTGTTATCTCGGTCATCCACTTCATTCCAAATAACATCAGACACCCCCAGCCAACAGTTGGTGGGTTTGTCAGACACAACCCTTAGTTGGCATGGCCCAGGAGCAGGCCCTGTGCCCTCACCTGTCCTCAACCTGCCTCTATCCTTTTCTGTTCCCTCAGCCTGAGAAGTTATGTGGGCTCAGCTCCACTATACAGCGAGGGTGAGCTACTAGAGGACAGTCAGCAGCTACTGCCCAGCCAAGATCTGGAGGAAACATCCACCGCTTCCTCCGCTAGATGGGCAAGTAGTGACGAGGAGAGTGGTATGGGAGCTGGTGTTGCGAACGGTCAGGCTCCTGAACCTGAGACCGTTGAGGAGTACATCAGTGATGTGCAGACAGTACCTGATGATTATGAAGCCAATCACACTTGGGAGCCGGATAAAGAAGGGGCTTCGTCATCATCAGGAAAAGAGGGTGGCAGCTTGCCCATGAGGCAGCGGCTGAGCGAGCAAGTCGCTAGCGTGGACCACCCGCTTTGCAGCCACCTACCTGCATGGAAAGGAGTGGTGCACGGGTTCATGGAAGCAGCAGCGGTAGCAGTAAGCCAGTGCATAGTGTTGGGGGTAAAATCAGCTACTCTGCGGTGTGGCAGTTTTTTGTGAAGCCGCATGGCCAGGGTGCCAATGTTGGCACTACAGCCCTGCGTCAACATATGCAGCGTCACCATTAAGTGTCCTGGAAGAACCGTGGCTCCGATGTGGTGGTCCATCCTGCCGCAGCAATTGCTGCATCGCCCAGTGGCAAGCGACACACAATTTCAGGCAGTCAAGGATCCTCCACCTCATGCAAAGGGAGCTGTCTGTCGTTCCCATCATCTGCTGGTCCTGATGCTCCTGCTGCTCCTCCTCCTACTCCTCGTCAGTCATTCCGTCAGCAATCGATCACCAAAATGATTGCCAAGAGACAACAGTATGCGTGCATGCATCCAATGGCTGCAGAAGCTGAACGTGCTCCTTCCCAAGTTGCTGGTGCTGCAGTCCCTTCCATTCCAAGTTCTGGACTGCACCTTTCAGAGAACTCATGAGCTTGTGCCGAGCCGAGGTGGAGAGTCCCAAGCCATCATTTCTTTGCCAAAAGGCAGTACAAGCCCTGCACAAACATGTAGAACAGAAGGTGGGCCAGATCTTGAGCCTGTTGGTGTCTGCCAAAGTGCACCGTAGCGCCAACGTGTGGAGCTGTAACTGTGGTCAGGAACAATACATGTCCTTTACGGCCCACTGGGTGAATGTGGTTCCAGCACAGCCACACCAGCAACTTGGCCAGTTGACGCTGCTTCCCCTCCTCGTTCTCACGCAGTTGCTCCAGCGACAATGTCTGCCTCTGCCTCCTCATCTTCCACCATGTCCTCAGCCTCCACTGCAGGGACAAGTAACAGTGCCCCTCCATCATACCACATGTGCAGGGCACATTGGTGTCACTTTGCACCTGGTTTGTCTTGGCGAATGGAGTTAAACAGGGGAGGAAATGCTCTGTTTGGTTCATCAAGAAATCGAATCCTGGTTTTCTCCGCTACTCAAAATCGGAACAATGGCGACCAACAACTGGAAGAACATGGTGTCGGCACTGCGTCAAGGAAGGCTAAGCCATGCGCCCTGCATGGCACACATGTTCAATCTGGTTGTCAAGCGGTTCCTGAAGTCTTCCACCCATTTGCAAGACATCCTAAAATGGCCAGGAAACTTTGCATGCACTTCAGCCACTCATACACCGCAAAGCACACCCTCCTTGAACTGCAGCGGCAGAACGGCATCCCCCAACATAGGCTGATAAGCAATGTTTCCACCCGTTGGAATTCCACCCTCCATATGTTGGACCGAATATACGAACAGAGAAAGACCACCAATGATTTCTGGATGATCCAAGTGAATAGAAGTGTTCAATAGAAAATGGCATCCAGCTTCTTGTGGAGTAAAAATGTTCTTTATTGGCTCATTATATAAAATCCACCAAAATCACAGAAAATGACATCAACAGTGATACGTTTCAGGCTACAAGTTCAGCTCTTCATCAAGACATAACAAATCTATTAAAACCATTCCTTTTATAAGCACAGAGTCAACCTCTTCCAATTAGCAAAATATCATCTAGAGAAGCTGGATTTCCTCCCTGGGCCACTGAATGGTTCTCATTCTGGGTTCCAGGTGTGGGTATTTTGCTAATTGGAAGAGGTTAGACTCTGTGCTCTATAAAAGGAATGGTTTTAATATATTTGTTATGTCTTGATGAAGGGCTGGATTCTGTAGCCCGAAACGCGTAACTGTTGATGTAATTTTCTGTGATTTTGGTGGATTTATATGATGAGCCAATAAAGAACTTTTTACTCCACAAGAAGCTAGATCCCATTTTTCTATTGGATGCTTCATAAGGCCCTGTTCTAGGCTCCTTTCCGTGCTTCTTGCTTTGAAGGTAGAGGTGAGAGCTGCAGCCACTTGAACTATTGTTTGTAAGTGAATAGGAGTACTCCCCTGTGTAACTTTGATGTCAGCCAGTGGCAACTCATGCGTGACACCTGCCGTTTGCTCAGGCCCTTTGAGGACGCCACGCTATTTATTAGTCGCCAGGACTACGGGATGAACAACGTCATTCCACTGATTCATGTCCTGAGAACAGATGGTGGAAACAATAGCTGGTCAGGAGACTGGAGATGTGGTGCCTAGATTTCACGGCCACATGAGCCCTGTGGGAGCTGAACTGGAAGAGGAGGAGGGGAGGAGGACATTGGAGCACAGGCAATGTGTAGCAAAATGTGTGGTTTTCCTACTCAGATGACAGGAGAGGAGGAGCAGGAGCAGCAAGAGGAGCTACAAGGCGATGAGGAAGACGAGACAGAGGACCCAGACACCCCGTGGCAGTATGCAATGGAGATGGAGGCAGGGAGTCCCTCCGAGTCACTTGCATAAATGGCCCGATCCATGTGCACTTGCTTGCGTAGTGACAGCCGAATTGTCACCATGGCTTCTGGCTCTCCAGCTTGTTGGACCCTCGTTAACTGTCCAAAACGGAGGCCTTTTTACAGCCACTAGGAAGGACAAGCTGTCTACAGAGACATTGTATGTAGTCAGTTGGCCGCTGCCTATCTGCGCCATCATCCATCCTCTCGCAGGTCTGACTGGGGGTTCCTCTGCGCTCACGTTCTACTGCCATGGCTGCTGGGGAGGGGTGGGGTGGCAGGAGCAGTACCAGCTCCATCAGCAGCAGCCTGAGTCTACAGTCACCCGCATAGTGAAGAAACTACTCACCAGCAGCAGCAGGTAGACCTGGAGCATGACCTGAACCAGCAGGTGGTGGCATACTTGGACAGCATCCTGACAGCCGACATTGAAGATCCGCTGGACTACTGGGCAGCCAAACTGGATTTGTGGCCACAACTGGCAGAGTTTGCCCTTGAAAAGCTGTCCTGCCTGTCCAGTAGTGTGCAATGGAGGCCCTAGGTACCTGAAAAAGAACTCGCCTGTCCACCCAAAATGTGGAGAGACTGACCACTGTCAAGATCAATCAGGCAGGGATCATCCAGGATTTCCACCCACCAATGCAAGATGCATCTGATTAGATCCTCCATGCCACCTCACCCAAGCCTAGAAAAAAGAGACAAGTTTCCTCTGGCTTCCTGCCTCAGCTACTATTCTGATGCTGCCACCCGCCTGATGCCACACATCTGATGCCAAGTGCTCCTTCTTTAACCCCTTCGTCAGCGGTTACTGGAATTGACACCCACCGCCCCACTCTGACACCAGGTCACTTTTTGGTCTCCTGATGCTGCTGCTGCCATCTCCACACTATGTCACCTTGCCACTCTGTGGTATCCTAATGCTGCTGCTGCTACCATCTTCGCACTATGTCACCATGCCACTTTGTGGAATTCTCCTGATGCTGCTGCTGTCGACACCTCCAGACTCAGTCATTGTGCCACTCTGTGGCCTCCTCTTGATGCTGCTGCTGCCGTCACCTCCACGCTCTGTCATTGGGCCACTCTGTGGTCTCCTCATGCTGCTGCCACCTGCAGACTCTGCCATTATGCCACTCTGTGGTCTCCTTATGCTACTGCCACCTTCAGACATGGTCATTGTGCCCCTATATGGCCTACTCATGCTGCTTGTACCTCCACACACTGTGATTGTGCCACTTTGTGGCCTTTTGATTCTTTTGCCACCTCCAGACTTTGTCATTGTGCTGCTCTATGGTCTCTGCATGCTGCCACCACCTCCAAACTCGGCCATTGTGCAACTCTGTGGCCTACTCATGCTGCTGTCACCTCCACATTTTGTCATTGTGCCACTCTGGGCCTACTGATTCTGCTGACACAACCAGACACTGTTATTGTGCCGCTCTTTGGTCTCCGCATGCAGCCGCCACCTCCAGACTCTGTCATTGTGCCATTCTATGGCTTCCTCATGGTGCTGTCACCTCCACACTCTGTCATTGTGCCGCTCTGTGGTCTCCTAATGCTGCCGCCACCTCCAGACTCGGTCATTGTGCCACTCTGAGGTCTCCTCATGCTGCCGCTACCTCCACACTCTGTGATTTTGCCATGCTGTGGCCTTCTGATTCTGCTGCCACCTCCAGACTTTGTCATTGTGCCACTCTGTAGTCACCTCATGCTGCTGCCACCACCTCCACACTTGGTCATTGTGCCCCTCTGTGGCCTCCTCCTGATGCTGCTGCTGCTGCCACCTCCATACTTTGTCATTGTGCCACTCTGTGTTCCCCTCATCCTGCTGCCACCTCCAGACTCGGTCATTGTGCCACTCAGTGGCCTCCTCATACTGCTGCCAACTCCAGACTCTGTCATTGGGCCATTCGGTGGCCTCCTCATACAGCTTACACCTCCAGAGCCTGTAATTGGGCCACTCTCTAGTCTCTTTATGCTGCTTCCATCTCACCACTATGTCCTAGGTCCACTCTGTGGACTTCTCATGCTATTCCCACCCTCATCACTTCATGACTGGTCCGCTATTTTGGCTTCGGCCTGACTGACATCATCATTTATTTGTCCTTTCTTCTGATCTGCCAGAAGCAAAGAAAAATGAGACGCACAACGGATCCTGTCTGTATAGCAGCTGTAAGGCCTGTATGGTCCCATCACAATTAGCTTATGATTTGGTAGCCAAAAGCAGGAGTGGGTAAAAAACACAGAAGACATGCAAATATTCCAGTCACGTGTCATTTTTGTTTTAGATCCACTCCGGACTTTTTTTTGGCATTAGCAATACTGATGGATTATTGAGCAAATGCTGACCGAGAGAAGGCGTTTGCTCTACAGACAGGATCCGTTTTTTGTGGGTTATTGTTCTAACGGATCAGAGGAAGGGCAAATTAATCAGTGACATCAACACAAACTTACTGCTGACACCCTCTCCACTCTGTTAGATGGGCTCTATATCTAAGTGTTTAATAGAACAGGTTCTGTAGACATCTATGTGGAATCAGCTTATTAGGGTCTAAAATAAAAGGACTGCGCTTCTTCTTGACGCTAACATCGACCTGTAAGGCTGAGTTGATACTTCAGTTATTTGGTCAGTTTTGGCCCCCTGACTGCCCAAATAAGTGAAGTATGCAGTGATTCTAAGAGTGTTCCCTGTCATCTGCATGTCATTCTGACTCACAGTATTATTTCACTACCACAGCAGACTCCCTATGCATGCTACTGCAAGGTACAGCGTTCTACACCCATATAAAGGCTCCCTGCAGCCCAGAACAGATGGAAGTGCTCTTTGCTGGAGTGCTAGGGAGCTGCAGTCCTGTCACTCACTGACCGTTCAGCTCCCCGCGTTCCTTCACTTCTTCAGGCCGATGCACTGAATGGTGAAGCAGGAAGCCTTCTTCTCCCTGCTCCACCCTTCAGCCTGCAGACACAGATCTCACTGCTGTCCTGTGTGGGAGGAGCCTGCAGCTTGGGAATCTGTCTAAGCTCCTCCCACATCGTGCTGCAGAGCGATCTGTGTCTGCAGGGTAGACCTGGATGTAAGCTTCAGGAAGGGAACAAGGTGAGTAGTTACTGTTTTTTTGTTTTATTAACACAGAGTTGGCACAGAGGGCATTACTACTACAAAGGGGCATAGAGGGCATTAGTACTACAAAGGGACACAGAGGGCATTACAACTATTAAGGGTGCACAGAGGGCATCTACTTCAGTAAAAAAAAAAAAACTCTGGAGATTTCAAATTGTTATAGACTGCAGGGACGGTGCAGATGAGATCTACACAAATTGCCAGGTGTATATAGAACTAAACACATTATAATGTTTACTGTGGAAAGCATCATTGCTTTTCTTTGACTGATTCCTACAAATGCTTCCATTATCTTACACATAAGAGTACACTTAAAAACAGGACAATGTAAAAAAAAATCTGAATCCTATTGATGAGTCTCCTACAAATCTAAGAATGCACATGACGGTGGTAAATTGAGACAACAGCACTTTTTTATGCAGAATGATATCTTTATTCATAGGGCAATCTTCATAATACAGTGTGTGACGTTTCGGTCAATTATTACCTTCCTCAGAGACAACTTTGCCAATAGAAATCACAGAAAATAAGAAAAGTTTGAGGTGCGGCAGGCTGTAGAATGGTGTATACTACACCAGGGAAAAGGCTCTTTGTGAATGAATAAAGCTACCATTCTGCATTCAAAAAGAGTGCTGTTGTCTCACTTTACCACTGTGTTTTGGCCAGGAGGCCACTGCAACATGCACCTACATCATCACAGACCAGAGTGCTGCGATCTTCCACATACAGAATGCACATTACAACATAAATAGAAGATTCAATAAGTGATCCCCCAATCTGCAGAATATATGTTGACTTAAGCTGATAAACTTAAAGGTTTTTTTAGAGATGGGTTTATCGTCAGAAAAGGTCATCACAATTCAAAAATGTTGGGTCCGACACCTAAACCCTCCTCCCAGAAATTCTAAAAAAATCTGTTAAACACAAAAATATGATTTAAACAACAGGTCATTTTCTGATGACACATTAACTTTAAGATTAGAGATGAGTGAATTGAAGCTGATGAAGTGAAATTCGATCCGAATTTCAGGAAAATTTGATTCGCAACTAATGCGAATTTCCTCGAGCTTAGTGGTAACGAATCACAATTTTCCCTAAAATGGCAGCTACACGTGTGAGGACATGGGGCAAGGAACTCTGGGAAGGCGGGATCACACATAACCATAATGCCATGTATGCAGCCAATCAGCAGCCAGCCAGCCTGTGATGTCACAGCCCTATAAATACCCACAGCCATCTTGGATTCTGCCATTTTCTAGTGTTCAGGGTTCAATTGCAGGGAGAGACGTTGCAGGTGCTCGGGAGTGTAAAGGAAAACCTCATTGCATTGTGAAAAAGTGATTTATAAGTGCAGGAAAGGATAGCGAGGATTAATTTCACAGCATTATAGTGCAGGGAGAGACATCAGAACAGGTGCTAGGGACAGTGAAAGGGAAAACCTCATTGTGAAAAAAAGCGATTTACAAGTGTAGAGAAATATTATTTGGGGATCCAAATAGCCATTATACAGCTCTGTCATTCCAGAAATTTGTTCTTGGGGTGCAAGTGCTATGTTGAAAAGCCTTTAGTGGAAAAAGAAAAATATATATGCAGTTCACTTCTGCAACTATATGTGCTAAAGCGTTTATTGACATATTTCAGTACAAAAAAGAAATATATACGCAGTTCACTTTTGCAGTTATTTGCACTAAAAGCATTTACTGGCCTATTTCAGTGCAAGAAGAAATATATACGCAGTTCACTTTTGCAGTTATTTGCACTAAAAAGATCACAGGCCTATTTCAGTACAAAGAGAAATATATACGCAGTTCACTTTTGCAGTTATTTGCACTAAAAGCGTGTACTGCTCAATATCATTGCAAAAAAAGAAATATATACGCAGTTCACTTTTGCAGTTATTTGCTCTAAAAGTGTTTACTGTCCTATTTCACTACAAAAAGAGAAATATATACGCAGTTCACTTTTGCAGTTATTAGCACTAAAAGCGTGTACTGCTCAATTTTATTGCAAAAAAAGAAATATATACGCAGTTCACTTTTGCAGTTATTTGCTCTAAAAGTGTGTACTGTCCTATTTCACTACAAAAAGAGAAATATATACGCAGTTCACTTTTGCAGTTATTTGCACTAAAGCGTGTACTGCTCCAATTTCATTGCAAAAAGAAATATATACGCAGTTCACTTTTGCAGTTATTTGCTCTAAAAGTGTGTACTGTCCTATTTCACTACAAAAAGAGAAATATATACGCAGTTCACTTTTGCAGTTATTTGCTCTAAAAGTGTGTACTGCCCAATTTTATTGCAAAAAGAGAAATATATACGTAGTTCACTTTTGCAGTTATTTGCACTAAAACTGTTTACTGGCCTATTTCAGTACAAAAAGAGAAATATATACGCAGTTCACTTTTGCAGTTATTTGCGCTAAAAGAGTTTACTGGCCTATTTCAGTGCAAAAAGAGAAATGTTTACGCAGTTCGCTTTTGCAGTTATTTGCGCTAAAAGAGTTTACTGGCCAATTTCAGTGCAAAAAGAGAAATATATAAACACAGTTTACTTTTGCAGTTATTAGCGCTAAAAGCGTTTACTGGCCTATTTCAGTGCAAAAAGAGAAATATATAAGCAGTTCACTTTTGTAGTTATTTGTGTTAAAGTGTTTACTGGCCTATTTCAGTACAAAAGAGAAATATATACGCAGTTCACTTTTGCAGTCATTTGCGCTAAAAGCGTTTACTGGCCTATTTCAGTGCAAAAAGAGAAAAATATTTGGCACTTTTAAGGGTAATTTCATTGTTATTTATTTAGTTCAGCTAATGGTATGTCAGACAGAGAAGTGCCAGGCCCTGCACAGGGGTGTGGGAGAGGACTAAATGTTTCAGGCGATTGCACAGGTCGCAGCAGAGTAAGGGACCATAGCAGCAGGAGTCGCAGCGAGAGGCTAAGCTCCCAGTGTCAGCTAGCGGTCGTGTCGTAACCAGAAACCAAGCGGTTATTGATTGTTATCTCGGTCATCCACTTCATTCCAAGTAACATCAGACACCCCCAGCCAACAGTTGGTGGGTTTGTCAGACACAACCCTTAGTTGGCATGGCCCAGGAGCAGGCCCTGTGCCCTCACCTGTCCTCAACCTGCCTCTATCCTTTTCTGTTCCCTCAGCCTGAGAAGTTATGTGGCTCAGCTCCACTATACAGCGAGGGTGAGCTACTAGAGGACAGTCAGCAGCTACTGCCCAGCCAAGATCTGGAGGAAACATCCACCGCTTCCTCCGCTAGATGGGCAAGTAGTGACGAGGAGAGTGGTATGGGAGCTGGTGTTGCGAACGGTCAGGCTCCTGAACCTGAGACCGTTGAGGAGTACATCAGTGATGTGCAGAAAGTACCTGATGATTATGAAGCCAATCACACTTGGGAGCCGGATAAAGAAGGGGCTTTGTCATCATCAGGAAAAGAGGGTGGCAGCTTGCCCATGAGGCAGCGGCTGAGCCAGCAAGTCGCTAGCGTGGACCACCCGCTTTGCAGCCACCTACCTGCATGGAAAGGAGTGGTGCACGGGTTCATGGAAGCAGCGGCGGTAGCAGTAAGCCAGTGCATAGTGTTGGGGTAAAATCAGCTACTCTGCGGTGTGGCAGTTTTTGTGAAGCCGCATGGCCAGGGTGCCAATGTTGGCACCACAGCCCTGCGTCAACATATGCAGCGTCACCATTAAGTGTCCTGGAAGAACCGTGGCTCCGATGTGGTGGTCCATCCTGCCGCAGCAATTGCTGCATCGCCCAGTGGCAAGCGACACACAATTTCAGGCAGTCAAGGATCCTCCACCTCATGCAAAGGGAGCTGTCTGTCGTTCCCATCATCCGGTCCTGATGCTCCTGCTGCTCCTCCTCCTACTCCTCATCAGTCATTCCGTCAGCAATCGATCACCAAAATGATTGCCAAGAGACAACAGTATGCGTGCATGCATCCAATGGCTGCAGAAGCTGAACGTGCTCCTTCCCAAGTTGCTGGTGCTGCAGTCCCTTCCTTTCCAAGTTCTGGACTGCACCTTTCAGAGAACTCATGAGCTTGTGCCGAGCCGAGGTGGAGAGTCCCAAGCCATAATTTCTTTGCCAAAAAGGCAGTACAAGCCCTGCACAAACATGTAGAACAGAAGGTGGGCCAGATCTTGAGCCTGTTGGTGTCTGCCAAAGTGCACCGTAGCGCCAACGTGTGGAGCTGTAACTGTGGTCAGGAACAATACATGTCCTTTACGGCCCACTGGGTGAATGTGGTTCCAGCACAGCCACACCAGCAACTTGGCCAGTTGACGCTGCTTCCCCTCCTCGTTCTCACGCAGTTGCTCCAGCGACAATGTCTGCCTCTGCCTCCTCATCTTCCACCATGTCCTCAGCCTCCACTGCAGGGACAAGTAACAGTGCCCCTCCATCATACCACATGTGCAGGGCACATTGGTGTCACTTTGCACCTGGTTTGTCTTGGCGAATGGAGTTAAACAGGGGAGGAAATGCTCTGTTTGGTTCATCAAGAAATCGAATCCTGGTTTTCTCCGCTACTCAAAATCGGAACAATGGCGACCAACAACTGGAAGAACATGGTGTCGGCACTGCGTCAAGGAAGGCTAAGCCATGCGCCCTGCATGGCACACATGTTCAATCTGGTTGTCAAGCGGTTCCTGAAGTCTTCCACCCATTTGCAAGACATCCTAAAAATGGCCAGGAAACTTTGCATGCACTTCAGCCACTCATACACCGCAAAGCACACCCTCCTTGAACTGCAGCGGCAGAACGGCATCCCCCAACATAGGCTGATAAGCAATGTTTCCACCCGTTGGAATTCCACCCTCCATATGTTGGACCGAATATACGAACAGAGAAAGACCACCAATGATTTCTGGATGATCCAAGTGAATAGAAGTGTTCAATAGAAAAATGGCATCCAGCTTCTTGTGGAGTAAAAAAAATGTTCTTTATTGGCTCATTATATAAAATCCACCAAAATCACAGAAAATGACATCAACAGTGATACGTTTCAGGCTACAAAGTTCAGCCCTTCATCAAGACATAACAAATCTATTAAAACCATTCCTTTTATAAAGCACAGAGTCCAACCTCTTCCAATTAGCAAAATATCATCTAGAGAAGCTGGATTTCCTCCCCTGGGCCACTGAATGGTTCTCATTCTGGGTTCCAGGTGTGGGTATTTTGCTAATTGGAAGAGGTTAGACTCTGTGCTCTATAAAAGGAATGGTTTTAATATATTTGTTATGTCTTGATGAAGGGCTGGATTCTGTAGCCCGAAACGCGTAACTGTTGATGTAATTTTCTGTGATTTTGGTGGATTTTATATGATGAGCCAATAAAGAACTTTTTTTACTCCACAAGAAGCTAGATCCCATTTTTCTATTGGATGCTTCATAAGGCCCTGTTCTAGGCTCCTTTCCGTGCTTCTTGCTTTGAAGGTAGAGGTGAGAGCTGCAGCCACTTGAACTATTGTTTGTAAGTGAATAGGAGTACTCCCCTGTGTAACTTTGATGTCAGCCAGTGGCAACTCATGCGTGACACCTGCCGTTTGCTCAGGCCCTTTGAGGACGCCACGCTATTTATTAGTCGCCAGGACTACGGGATGAACAACGTCATTCCACTGATTCATGTCCTGAGAACAGATGGTGGAAACAATAGCTGGTCAGGAGACTGGAGATGTGGTGCCTAGATTTCACGGCCACATGAGCCCTGTGGGAGCTGAACTGGAAGAGGAGGAGGGGGAGGAGGACATTGGAGCACAGGCAATGTGTAGCAAAATGTGTGGTTTTCCTACTCAGATGACAGGAGAGGAGGAGCAGGAGCAGCAAGAGGAGCTACAAGGCGATGAGGAAGACGAGACAGAGGACCCAGACACCCCGTGGCAGTATGCAATGGAGATGGAGGCAGGGAGTCCCTCCGAGTCACTTGCATAAATGGCCCGATCCATGTGCACTTGCTTGCGTAGTGACAGCCGAATTGTCACCATGGCTTCTGGCTCTCCAGCTTGTTGGACCCTCGTTAACTGTCCAAAACGGAGGCCTTTTTTACAGCCACTAGGAAGGACAAGCTGTCTACAGAGACATTGTATGTAGTCAGTTGGCCGCTGCCTATCTGCGCCATCATCCATCCTCTCGCAGGTCTGACTGGGGGTTCCTCTGCGCTCACGTTCTACTGCCATGGCTGCTGGGGAGGGGTGGGGTGGCAGGAGCAGTACCAGCTCCATCAGCAGCAGCCTGAGTCTACAGTCACCCGCATAGTGAAGAAACTACTCACCAGCAGCAGCAGGTAGACCTGGAGCATGACCTGAACCAGCAGGTGGTGGCATACTTGGACAGCATCCTGACAGCCGACATTGAAGATCCGCTGGACTACTGGGCAGCCAAACTGGATTTGTGGCCACAACTGGCAGAGTTTGCCCTTGAAAAGCTGTCCTGCCTGTCCAGTAGTGTGCAATGGAGGCCCTAGGTACCTGAAAAAGAACTCGCCTGTCCACCCAAAATGTGGAGAGACTGACCACTGTCAAGATCAATCAGGCAGGGATCATCCAGGATTTCCACCCACCAATGCAAGATGCATCTGATTAGATCCTCCATGCCACCTCACCCAAGCCTAGAAAAAAGAGACAAGTTTCCTCTGGCTTCCTGCCTCAGCTACTATTCTGATGCTGCCACCCGCCTGATGCCACACATCTGATGCCAAGTGCTCCTTCTTTAACCCCCTTCGTCAGCGGTTACTGGAATTGACACCCACCGCCCCACTCTGACACCAGGTCACTTTTTGGTCTCCTGATGCTGCTGCTGCCATCTCCACACTATGTCACCTTGCCACTCTGTGGTATCCTAATGCTGCTGCTGCTACCATCTTCGCACTATGTCACCATGCCACTTTGTGGAATTCTCCTGATGCTGCTGCTGTCGACACCTCCAGACTCAGTCATTGTGCCACTCTGTGGCCTCCTCTGATGCTGCTGCTGCCGTCACCTCCACGCTCTGTCATTGGGCCACTCTGTGGTCTCCTCATGCTGCTGCCACCTGCAGACTCTGCCATTATGCCACTCTGTGGTCTCCTTATGCTACTGCCACCTTCAGACATGGTCATTGTGCCCCTATATGGCCTACTCATGCTGCTTGTACCTCCACACACTGTGATTGTGCCACTTTGTGGCCTTCTGATTCTTTTGCCACCTCCAGACTTTGTCATTGTGCTGCTCTATGGTCTCTGCATGCTGCCACCACCTCCAAACTCGGCCATTGTGCAACTCTGTGGCCTACTCATGCTGCTGTCACCTCCACATTTTGTCATTGTGCCACTCTGGGCCTACTGATTCTGCTGACACAACCAGACACTGTTATTGTGCCGCTCTTTGGTCTCCGCGATGCAGCCGCCACCTCCAGACTCTGTCATTGTGCCATTCTATGGCTTCCTCATGGTGCTGTCACCTCCACACTCTGTCATTGTGCCGCTCTGTGGTCTCCTAATGCTGCCGCCACCTCCAGACTCGGTCATTGTGCCACTCTGAGGTCTCCTCATGCTGCCGCTACCTCCACACTCTGTGATTTTGCCACGCTGTGGCCTTCTGATTCTGCTGCCACCTCCAGACTTTGTCATTGTGCCACTCTGTAGTCACCTCATGCTGCTGCCACCACCTCCACACTTGGTCATTGTGCCCCTCTGTGGCCTCCTCCTGATGCTGCTGCTGCTGCCACCTCCATACTTTGTCATTGTGCCACTCTGTGTTCCCCTCATCCTGCTGCCACCTCCAGACTCGGTCATTGTGCCACTCAGTGGCCTCCTCATACTGCTGCCAACTCCAGACTCTGTCATTGGGCCATTCGGTGGCCTCCTCATACAGCTTACACCTCCAGAGCCTGTAATTGGGCCACTCTCTAGTCTCTTTATGCTGCTTCCATCTCACCACTATGTCCTAGGTCCACTCTGTGGACTTCTCATGCTATTCCCACCCTCATCACTTCATGACTGGTCCGCTATTTTGGCTTTCGGCCTGACTGACATCATCATTTATTTGTCCTTTCTTCTGATCTGAGAAAGAAAAATGAGACGCACAACGGATCCTGTCTGTATAGCAGCTGTAAGGCCTGTATGGTCCCATCACAATTAGCTTATGATTTGGTAGCCAAAAGCAGGAGTGGGTAAAAAACACAGAAGACATGCAAATATTCCAGTCACGTGTCATTTTTGTTTTAGATCCACTCCGGACTTTTTTTTGGCATTAGCAATACTGATGGATTATTGAGCAAATGCTGACCGAGAGAAGGCGTTTGCTCTACAGACAGGATCCGTTTTTTGTGGGTTATTGTTCTAACGGATCAGAGGAAGGGCAAATTAATCAGTGACATCAACACAAACTTACTGCTGACACCCTCTCCACTCTGTTAGATGGGCTCTATATCTAAGTGTTTAATAGAACAGGTTCTGTAGACATCTATGTGGAATCAGCTTATGAGGGTCTAAAATAAAAGGACTGCGCTTCTTCTTGACGCTAACATCGACCTGTAAGGCTGAGTTGATACTTCAGTTATTTGGTCAGTTTTGGCCCCTGACTGCCCAAATAAGTGAAGTATGCAGTGATTCTAAGAGTGTTCCCTGTCATCTGCATGTCATTCTGACTCACAGTATTATTTCACTACCACAGCAGACTCCCTATGCATGCTACTGCAAGGTACAGCGTTCTACACCCATATAAAGGCTCCCTGCAGCCCAGAACAGATGGAAGTGCTCTTTGCTGGAGTGCTAGGGAGCTGCAGTCCTGTCACTCACTGACCGTTCAGCTCCCCGCGTTCCTTCACTTCTTCAGGCCGATGCACTGAATGGTGAAGCAGGAAGCCTTCTTCTCCCTGCTCCACCCTTCAGCCTGCAGACACAGATCTCACTGCTGTCCTGTGTGGGAGGAGCCTGCAGCTTGGGAATCTGTCTAAGCTCCTCCCACATCGTGCTGCAGAGCGATCTGTGTCTGCAGGGTAGACCTGGATGTAAGCTTCAGGAAGGGAACAAGGTGAGTAGTTACTGTTTTTTTTGTTTTATTAACACAGAGTTGGCACAGAGGGCATTACTACTACAAAGGGGCATAGAGGGCATTAGTACTACAAAGGGACACAGAGGGCATTACAACTATTAAGGGTGCACAGAGGGCATTATCGCTATGAAGGGGTCACAGGGGGCATTACTACTGCTAAGGGGGCACAATGGGCATTACTACTGTGAAGAGGGCACAGAGGGCATTACTGCTACGAAGGGGTTGAGAGGGCATTACTACTGTAGAGGCGGCACATAGGCCAATACTACTATGGAGGGGGCACAAGTGGCAATATTACTATGACAGGGGCACAATGGTCATTACTACTACAAAGGGAGCACAGAGAGCGCACAGAGGACATTAGTACCGTGAAGGGGCATAACTGTTATGGTGGCACAGTGAGGCAATAACTACTCTGAAGGGGCACATAGAGGGCATAACTTCTGAATGGGTACAGAGAGGGCATAACTACTGTGATTGGGGGGCAAACAGAGCATTACCACTGTGAAAGGGGCACAGATAGGACATTACTACTGTGAAAGGGGCATAGAGAGGGCATAACTACTGTGAGGGGGCATAATGATGGCATAACTACTGTGAAGGGGGCATAATGAACAGATAAGTACTTAAAGGGGGCACAATGTGGGCATAACTACTGTGAAGGTTGTACAATGAGGGCATAAATACTATAAGGGGGGACCATTTTTTAAAGTATGAAGGGGGGGGGGGCAGAGAAAGGACCTTCCCCGGATGCCAAACACCTTAGGCCTGCCACTGGTAGCACAAATCTTCACAGTCTTCCCATGCTGGATTTTTTTTTTATATTTAAAAGGTCACTTTTGATAGCAATGGAAATAGAAATCTTCTAAATCTGTTTGCATACTTGATAAATATGGGCCTTGTTGTTATTCTTTCTATCAAGAATTTTATTATGGCCAGTGCTCTTAGACAAGTAACATTGTTACTTCCTGAATCTAGTCATGAATAGTGTTGATCGCGTATAACGGTACTTAGAGAATTTGCGAAGATCTAGAATATAGTGGTATATCTTCGTAATCGCGAATATTCTATATATTTTTTCATCAGTACCCTCACTGCTTCTTGCTTGTGGGCCAATGAGAAGGCTACAAGATCTTTGTCTGAGCTTAGCAACATCCTTAGCAACAAATAGGAAAGTTGCCTACCCCTTACAATAAAGGAAACTCTACAGCATTCATTTTCTGCTGTTTTTTGCAGTTCTGAGAGAGAGAGAGAGAGAGAGAGCAGTGTCATTGCTGTGCTCTGTGCTTTAATGTGTTACATTAGATAATTAGTTTGTTAGCTCATATATATAATACAGATAGTTAGTGGGAGATAGTGTAGGTTAAACAGTGATATAGAGTAGCTGATAGGTTCCAGTGCAGGGTGTTAGGTAGTGTAATAGGAATTACTGTGCTGTGATAGGGATTAGTGTCTAGCAGCTTCAAAAATGTAGCAAAAGTGAACCACCCTATATTGCGCGCGAAATATGCGCATATTACATTGCTGATTTTCGTAATCAAGAAAATAATGACTGGAGATCACGAATTCTAGAATTTGCGAATTTATGGCGAATATTAGGCCAAAAATTTGCAAGGTATCGCGAAAACTAATATTGCCTATAATGCTTATGACTAGTCATAAATTCAGTTTGGAGCTCAAAAATTATATGTAAGTAAATAACTACTGGGGATGGGCCCCTCAGTTCTTGCTCTTTGGGTGCTTTTTTAATTGAGCTCCATAATATTAGATCTCTTATCTGTGAATACAGTTTAGCTACAGTGACTACCGGAAGTCTGAAGTAGTCTGAGACACACCGTCTTTATCATCATTGCTTTAAGCTGCAGTGGAGCAGCAAATAAAAATTTAAGATAATTATCCCCATAAGAGACACCAAACAACAATCACATCCAAGAAGATACTGCTTCAGTTTATACGTGTGCAAATGAGATCTTCTTCAAGCTTCAAAAAATATATTTCGCTTTTCACATTGCAAATAGAGACTGAGTATATTACCATTTATACAGGACATGCAAGCAGATAAAGGACAACTAGACTGCTAAAAAGTAAGGATATTGGCAAGTTCATATATTCACAAATACTGATTTGTGCAAACCAAATATTAGGCATTAGAAGCTGTCATCACAACTGGTCCCATAAATGCTTACTGACGATAAATCTGGTGACCGGGCAGATCAAGGAAGTATTGCAATCTGGCAGAGGAAACCCTTTCTGTGTATGGACAAGCATTATCCTGCTGAAAAAGGCCAGCTGGAAGCCCTGCCATGAGAGGCAACACATGTGGCTGTAGAATGTCCTGAACATATCACTGAGCTGTTATTAGGGGTAACTGGCTTACATATGCAATGGCTCCCCAGATCATCACACCAGCAGTTGATGCAATGTGTCCCTCCACAGCAAAGGCAGGATTGAAGCACTCTCCATAAAGCCTACATACTCAAATCTGACCATTGTGAGATCTCAAACAGAGCATTAATTTGTCACCATTCATAAGGGGTCCAGGTTTCTTGTTCATGACACCACTGCAAACAAAGGAACTTACTATCTGACTATGGCAGAACATGTACTGGGTGCCGTGCCTCCAAACTTCCTTCTGCTAAGTGCTCGGAAATGGTTTGGGCAGAGACAGGATTGTGTAATGAACGTGATACATGTGGCTGGGAGATGGATAGCAAAAATGCGGGAGTTGCCCTTTTTTGTCCGTGGATCAAATGGTGTCTAATGGTGGTCTGTCTGGGTCGTCTGGAGCATGTCCTCTTTGTTTGTGTGCTTCCTATATCTTTTAACAGCTAGGCCAGAACAGTCTAGATGTGACAATTTGTCAAAATGACCATGTTTCTTCTCTCAGTCCAGTGATACACCTCCTCTCAAAGTTTATCAACTGGGCAACTGTATACACACTATATATATATATATATATATATATATATATATATATTATGATATGTCACTGTATTTGTAACCATTAATTATTAAATATAAAATATATACCATAACCATAGATCTTGAAATAATCCTCAGAAAAGCAAATCTTCCTCTGAAACATTGTTTAGATTATTCAATTATCCTGCAATGCCCAGATCAATAATTATAACATATCAAGACTTAAAGAGATATTTTGTGTTCCTGCGGGGATAAACTAGTAGACATTTAATAAACTCTGTAGGACCATAGCAGACATAGCAAAATCTATTGGGCCCTAGAGAAAGAGTTTTTCATAAAACTAGATGAAAACAGAGACTATAAAATGCTTCTCTGTAAAGCACATGGTTTTGATTTTCTTGTACTGTAAATCTGAGAAAATTGCAATAAAGATTTTTTTGTCTTTAAGGCAGACCCTGACTCACTGTTGGAGCGTGCATCAATGTTTCGTGTTTACGGCAAATTTGTACACTTCAGGCAACCAGAGGAAAGTGGAAGATATTAAGAACCACTTTTCATCCTTTGAACAATTTTTACACCGATAACACTGGAAGATAGAGACAAGCACCTGTTCTACTAAATGTTGCTTTCCTACACATTGAAACAGGGCCCAGTGGGCTTTTTGGAAAGATATATCGAGAGATAATAGCTCAATTTTTCTTTCTTTGGAATAGCTCTAGGGAGCAAAGTACAGTATGGCACTTTTTATCATCGAAAACTCTAAAATCCTATATAATCATTAGCATTTAACCCATCAAACCTATTTAAAATTTTGTAGATGCAGAGTTTTAAAATCTGAATGGATGGTAGAAACAATAGGGTTCAATTATCAAGACCGCCAGTCTTGATATCCCCCTGTGAAAACTGCTGCTTGTGACTTTCTTTTCTGACTAATAAGGCTTCATGCACATGACCGTGGTTTTGGTCCGCATCCGAGCCACATATTTTCTGGCTCGGACCCATTCACTTCAATGGGGCCGCAAAAGATGCGGACAGCACTCCCCGCAAAAAAAATAGAGCATGTCCTATTCTTGTCCATTTTGCAGGCAAGAATCGGCATTTCTGGTCGTGTGCATGTAGTCTAAGGCATACAAAAAAATGCAGCTATGTTCACATATGTCCTCTCCCCCTCTGTAACAGTCTGTTAATAGTTCCTTCTTTATTGTATTTTATATTATGTATGTGTAACCCCCTCTAGATGTAGGGAACCATGAAATTAATGGCACTTTCAAATAGATAATAACTAGATATGAGCACATTTTTCAAAAATTCCATTCGCGGGTTGGCCAAATTTATTCACGGCAAATTTAGTTAAAAACGGCTATTTCCTGGCTGCAGAGAGCCTTTATAGTGGTGTAGAACACTGTGCTTTACAGTAACATGCATAGGGAGTCTGCTTTGGCAGTGAAATAATACTGTCCATATGACATGCAGGTGACAGCCATCGCTCTTAGAATCACTGCACGCTTCACTTATTTGGGCAGTTACCGGGCCAAAACTGACGAAATAACTCAAGTATGATCTCAGCCTTACAGGTCGATGTTAGTGTAAATAAGAAGCGCACTCCTTTTACACCCTCGCCAGTTGATTCCACATAGAGGTCTCCAGAGCCTGTTCTATTAAAAGCTCATACAATTAGAGTAGAGTGGTGAAGGTGTCAGTAGTAGGTTTGTGTTGATGTCACTGATTATTTTGCCCTTCCTTGGATCCGTCAGAACAATCGGTCAACATTTGGTCAGTAATTAGTGATGAGCGAGCATCAAAGTGCTCGTGTCCTTGGGTGCTCTTGCCGTACACATTGCGATGCTCGTGTGTTCTACCAAGTACCCTAGCACAAGTCAATGGGAGAACCCCAGGCCCCCCCTGCTCGGAAGAGGAGAGGGTGTCTGGTTCCCAAAAAAACAGGCAGCTTTTTCAGATCTGACTTTTCACGATCGTGAAAACTCAGATCCGATGGTATATTCTAACACAGAGGCGTTCCTATGGTGATGGGGACGCTTGAAGTTAAAATATGCCATCGCATCAGAGTTTTATCCAATCCAACGGCATATTCTAACACCGAGGCATTCAAATGGTACTGGGGGCGCTTGAAGTTAGAATATACCAACAGGTGCGTACATACTGGCCCCCTGCTGCCCGCCGGCACCCGACCTTTGACAGGGCGCTGTGATCCACACAATTAACCCCTCAGGTGCAGCACTTCAGCAATGTACCTGTGATTTTTCAGAAGAAGGAGAGCCTGGCTGCCACAGCGCAGGTGAGTATAATGCTGCTGAGTGACTAACTGACCATGGCAGCCAGAACTTCAGTAGCGTCCTGGTCGGAGCCCAGCGATTACACTGGGATTCCGCCCCAACCAATGATGGGGGGGGGGGGACACCCTATAAAAGAGAAGAGGAATGAGAAGGTCAACATGACAGTAGATGTCCCTGAATGTAAGAGGAATGTGGTCAAATATTGGGGGGTGCTAGAGAAAGGACCCGCCCTGGGTGCCAAACACTCTAGGCATGCCACTCTCCTCATCACTACTTACCCGCCTAGCGGAGGAAGTGGCGGATGTCTCGTCCACATCTTCGCTGGCCAGTAGCTGCTGACTATCCTCTAGTAGCTCCTCCTCACTGTATAGTGGGGCTGAGCCCACAGCATATAATATTTCTCTGGCTGAGGGAAACGAAAAGAATAGAGGCAGGTTGAGGACAGGTGAGGGCACAGGGTCTGCTCCCGGGCCATGCCAACTAAGGGTTGTGTCTGACGAACGCACTGACTCATGGATGGGGGTGTCTTATGTCACTTGCGACTAAGCTGAAGATTGAATCAACCATTCAAGAACCACCGGCATGACCGCTAGCTGACACTGGGAGCTCAGGCCTCTCGAAGTGACCTCTGCTGCCATGGCCCCTTACTCTGCTGCGACCTCTGCCTGCGCCAGAAACATTTAGGCACATTTAGGGCCTGGCACTTCTCTCTCTGACATACTGTTAGATCAAATAAATAAAGAGGAAATTAAAACACTCCAAAAAAGTCTGTAATTTTCTCACTTCACCACACAACAGCTAATATGCCCCTTTTTCCCCCACTAATACACACAAAAAAGAGCTTTAGAACCACTGATTGGGAAATTATTTTTTTTCTTTTTCCACTACTACACGCCACAAACGGCTTTAGAACATATAACTGCACCGCGGAGCTGTACGAATCGCGTTAAAAAACTGCTATTTCCGAGCGACAGAGAGCCTTTATAGGGGTGTGGAACAATTTGCCTTGCAGTAACACGCATAGGGAGTGTGCTGGGGTTGTGAAATAATAGTGTCAGTGAGGATGACATGCAGATGACAGGCGTCGTTATTAGAATCACTGCACACTTATCTGGGCAGTCACAGGCCAAAACTGACCAAATACTCAGTCTTACAGGTCCATGTTAGCTTCAAGAAGGCTACAGAGTGGCAAAATGACACAGTGTGGAGTTCGCAGCAGTATGAGAAGGCAACAGAGTGGCACAATGACAGAGTCTGGAGGTGGCGGCAGCATGAGTAGGACACAGAGTGACAAGGTGACATAGTGTGGACAAAAGACTGTGGGCACAGATTGTTGAGAAAGCTGCAGATGGAAAGTTATCTGTACAGCTGTACGACAGTAACCTGCAGATTAATGCAGCCCTCAAAAGCAAGTTGAGTTTATCGGTTCCAATGCCTAAATTAGATCGTGTGGTGGGTAGTGTTGAGTGCGAATATTCAAATTTTTTTCACGAATATTGGCACTTCACAAATTCGCGAATATTTAGAATATAGTTATATATATTCGTAAAAACGAATATTCGTTTTTTTTTCTCATCTGAACCCATTACCTAGTATACCTACCTGCTTCTTGCTTGTGGGCCAATGTGAGAAGGCTGCAATATTGAAGTCTGTAGTGAATTAGAATATTCTTCATTATTAATTTTTTTTTTCTCTTATGCGAAAAATCGGCAATGTAATTCGGGTTTTAGAATATTCTCATTACGCGAATATTACATTGCCGATTTTTCGCAATCAATAGAATAATCTCGAAAATGAATATTCGTGAATATATGACGAATATTCCAACGAATATTCGCAAAATATCGCCATTCGAATATTGCCCCTGCTGCTCATCACTAGTGGTGGGTGATCAGTCCAAGACCTTTAAGCAGCAGCAGCATGATACCACAGATTGTCAAGGTGACATAGTGTGTAGATGGCTGCAACAGCAGCAGCATGATAACACAGATTGGCAAGATGACATAGTGTGGAGATGGCTGCAACAGCAGCAGCATGATAACGCAGATTGGCAAGGTGATATAGTGTAGAGATGGCAGCAAGAGTAGGCCACAAAGTGGCAAGGTGACATAGTGTGTAGGTGGCTGCAACAGCACCAGCATGATAACACAGATTGGCATGGTGACATAGTGTGGAGATGGCAGCAACAGCAGCAGCATGGTAACACAGATTTGTAGCATCCCCAAGTCAGGGAAGTATGAGAGACTGACCTGGGGTATGCCAGTGATGGAGAAGCTGGCACATGGATCCTCTGGGGCACTCTCTGGGTTCTTGAAGGACACAGCCAGGTGTAGTGTGAGGTGCCCTTGGTGTTTGTAGATTAACGTGCCTGTAGCTGGGTGTTCCTGATGTCCTTGATGCCAGTGCCGGTAACAGTGGCACACCGATTTGTAAGAGGAATAATTGAGGTGCAGGCTTGGATAGTAAACCAGAACTTCACTTTACTTAACAGTAGAAACAGCATACACTCTCTTGACAGTTACTTAGAAGACAATTGGTTTTCAGCAGGTTACAGATTACAGTTCCAATATGGCAGGCACTTGTACAGCAAGGTGATACACAGAGGGTTAACACAGGACTGCTGCAGTACAGGCGGCTTGCACTCTATTCCTGACTGATCCTGAACAGGGAAAATATCCTCCAAGGCCCCAATGCCCTATCTCTGGCTTATATCCTTGGGTATATGAAATGAGTACCTCCTCTGGTAATTGTAGTACCTCTTGCTTTAGGAATTCTTTGCCTTCTCTGCCTTCCTTAGCTCTACTCAGGCTGGCTACAGTGATGATCCTTCTGGTGTCTTTATCTTAATTGCAGCTTGACTAAGGAGGGATTCCTTCTCCTCTAGTCCTAGGGTCTGGATTGCTCCTCCCAGGGAATGACTTTTCCTGAGCTGGACTCCCGCAGGCCGCAGGGCCTGGGCTGGCTGAACTACACTCACAGACTCATGGCCTGGACTAGACTGCCTCACTTCCCCTGACTGGGCCTATATAAACTAGGGTTCCCTAGCTCCCTCTAGTGGCTAAAGCTGGGATGACACCCCCTAGCAGGCCTGCACCATGACACATAATAGCAGTAACAGGGTGATGGGATATATAAATAGGCATTACATTACATTGCATATACTGAAAATTACATTCACCAATCTCCCCACAAATGGGGGGAACGTACGCACCCTTGTGACCCTTCTGTAGTGTCGGGCATCACAACTCCTGTACACTACAGATTGGCAAGGTGACATAGTGTGGAGGTGGGTGGCAATACTAGTACTTGCTGAAGATGGTGGGTGAAAGAAGGAGCACTTGGCATCAGATGTTTGGCATCAGGCTGGTAACAGCATCAGAATAGTAGCTGAGGCAGGTAGCCAGAAGAAAACGGTCTCTATTAATTATCTAGTCTGATGCTTCAGGCAATGGTGTGTGGAAATCCTGGCTGATCCACGCCTGTATCATCTTGATGCAGTGTCCCAATATGTGCTTTATGTGGCCACTTAAAACTCTTGCTAAATGTCATATCAAATGTATTGTGGTATCTTGCTCCGACCTAGGTGGTAGCACCACTTATATATATATAGCTGGGGGGGGGGGGGGTTTAGGGGCGTAAAGTTAGTGTGTCCGATGTTAATGAAGAGATGAGGAAGCTAATTGAGTAGGTGGAAAAAAAATGTTTCCGAAATATTTCAGTTGTGATTTTACCGCATATACAGTTGTGTTCAAAATTATTCAACCCCCACTGAAATTGAGTGTTTTGGCCAGTTTGACATAAATTTTGATCATTTCAGTCATCTTGTTTACAATTAAATCAAAGGTCTTTTCTGTGCTCACATCATTATCAGTTTTATTCAACCCCCAAGTGACATTCAATCTTAGTACTTAGTACAACATCCTTTTCCAGTTATAACAGCTTTTAAACGTGAAAAATAGCTTGACACAAGTGTCTTGCAGCGATCTACGGGTATCTTCGCCCATTCTTCATGGGCAAAAGCCTCCAGTTCAGTCACATTCTTAGGCTTGTGCGCTGCAACTGCTTTCTTTAAGTCCCACCAGAGGTTCTCAATCGGATTTAATTCTGGTGACTGCGATGGCCACTTCAAAATGTTCCAGCCTTTAATCTGCAACCATGCTCTAGTGGACTTGGAGGTATGCTTGGGATCATTGTCCTGTTGAAAGGTCCAACGTCTCCCAAGCCTCAGGTTTGTGACGGACTGCATCACATTTTCATCCAATATCTCCTGGTACTGAAGAGAATTCATGGTACCTTGCACACGCTGAAGCTTCCCTGTACCTGTAGAAGCAAAACAGCCCCAAAGCATGATTGACCCCCCGCCATGCTTCACAGTAGGCAAGGTGTTCTTTTCTTCATAGGCCTTGTTCTTCCACCTCCAAATATAGCATTGATCCATGGGCCCAAACAGTTCTAATTTTGTTTCATCAGTCCATAGAACACAAATGTGGTTTGTCCACATGACTTTTGGCATACTGCAGTCGACTCTTCTTATTCTTTGGAGACAGCAAGGGGGTGCGCCTGGGAGTTCTGGCATGGAGGCCTTCATTATGCAGTGTGCGCCTTATTGTCTGAGCTGAAACTTCAGTACCCGCATCTGACAAATCTTTTTTCAGTTCCTCAGCAGTCACACAGGGACTTTTCTCCACTTTGCGCTTCAGGTAGCTCACAGCAGTCGAAGTCAGCATCTTCTTTCTGCCACGACCAGGTAGCGTTTCAACAGTGCCCTTTGCCTTGAATTTGCGAATGATGCTTCCTATGGTGTCTCTTGGTATGTTTAACATCTTTGCAATCTTCTTATAGCTATTGCCCTTCCTGTGAAGAGAAATCACCTCTTCTCTTGTCTTCCTGGACCATTCTCTTGACTTCACCATGTTTGTAAACGCACCAGTAAATGTCTAGAAGGAGCTGAGTATCACAGTCATTTTAAATCTGCCTAATTGGTGCTTATTATGCTTGATTGCTGCTCCTTGACATCCAGAGGTGTTTTCAATACCTGATCGAAAACACTTGAATGAACCTCTGTTCTTAAGAGTGGTAGTCTTTAAGGAGTTGAATAATTGTGTCAATGAAGAAATCACAAAAAACCATTTAATACTGTATTACAAAAATAATTGATGTCATTTTAGTTGCATTTGGTTCTTTAAAAAGTCCTTGTAAGATTTCATTCTGAACACAATTACAAATGTACACTAAATTCCCTAAAACCCTTTACAGCATTGGGGGTTGAATAATTTTGAACACAACTGTAAATATATCACTTAACGCAGAATACAAGATTTTTAACACCAAAATATTTCAATAGAGATTTTACTGCCTATAAATGCAGCGCTTAATGCAGAATACAAGATTTTTTCTGAAGTGAACGGGACGTAACAGAGGACGAAGATATGTGATGGAAGAGCGAGACGTGGACCTCGTGCAGTTTCTGTGCTGCAGAATAGTCCCTGTAGTGTCGAGTAAGCAATACTGCAGATAGATGTGGGCTGGTGTGAAGTATTTCGCATTTTTGTGCAGTGTTAATGCATAGTGTATGCACCTGTATTGGTGCGCCGCTATTATGGATGTCGTCATGTAAGTGTGCAGTGTCTGAAACGTAAATACAAAATTTCAACATTACACAACGTAATTCAGTCTATACTGCAAAAAGTACTTTCCCACATATAACTGCAGCGCTCAACGCTGAATATATTTTGATTTTTGTACAGAAATACAACACTAAGGCCTCTTTCACACGGGCGTCATGTTTGACGCCCGGATAAGAGGCAGGTGCGTTGCGGGAATATGCGCAATTTTCCCGCGCGGATGCAAACGTTTGTAATGCATTTTGCACGCACGTGAGAAAAATCGCCATGTTTGGTACCCAGACCCGAAGCCGGACTTCATCACTGAAGTCCGGTTTCGGGTCTTCTGGAGAATTTATTATTTTCCCTTATAACATGGTTATAAGGGGAAATAATAGCATTCTTAATAAAGAATGCATTGTAAAATGAAGTGGAAGGGGTTAAAAATAATAAAAGTTAACTTACCTTAGCCACTTGATCGCGTAATTGCGATCTGTCCTCTCTTTCCCAGCATCAGCTACTAAAGGACCTTTGATGATGTCACATCACATGGTCCAATCACATGGTCCATCATCATGGTAAGATGGACCATGTGATGTGACGTCATCAAAGGTCCTTTAGTAGCTGATGCTAGGAAAGAGAGGAGAGATCGCAACTACGCGATCAAGTGGCTAAGGTAAGTTAACTCTTATTATTTTTAACTCCTTCCACTTCATTTTACTATGCATTCTTTATTAAGAATGCTGTTATTTCCCCTTATAACCATGTTATAAGGGAAAATAATAAAGATCTGGTCCCGTTGCTAAGCAACCATGCGGGAAAATTGCACTGCATCCGCACTTGCTTGCGGATGCTTGCGATTTTCCCGCAGCCCCATTCACTTCTATAGGGCCTGCGGTGTGTGAAAAATGCACAATATAGAGCATGCTGCGATTTTCACGCAACGCAGAAGTGATGCGTGAAAATCACCGCTCATGTGCACAGCCCCATAGAAATGAATGGGTCCGGATTCAGTGCGGGTGCAATGCGTCCTCCTCACGCATTGCACCCGCGCGGAAAACTCACCCGTGTGAAAGGGGCCTAAAGGCTTTACCGCATATATAACTGCAACAGCAAACTCTGAATATTTTTTTCATTTTTCTAACGATATGCGTGAATAAAGTTTTTCCAAGATATAAGTGTAGCAGCGAATGTGTATATATATATATATATATATATATATATATATATATAAATCACGAAAGTCCACAGCACTCATTAAAAGTGAAAAATGTGCTTTTATTCACACATGTAGTACAGCAACGTTTCGGTTCTCTCTCAGAACCTTTTTCAAGCCAAGTGAATTACAAAGTGCATCAGTGCATATATTTATACAGCAAATAATGGAATAAAGGCTCCAGGACTCACTTTGTTGAAGTGTCTTTTCCTCCGTACTTTATTGTCAACGTTTCACAGACATATAGGACACAATAACTCTTCAGGTGTATTGGCTGTTGACGCGTTTCGAAAACTTCTTATTCGTAACAGTAGTGTGTGTCTGGTGTTCCCAGGTATAAGTAATCTTGTGGGTAGCTGTATTCAGGTGTTAGTTCACTCCTCTTCCAAAATACATGGGAAAGGGGTGTGGACTATAGTTATCTGTTTCCAACCCAGACTGATGGATTTCACCTGGAACACCAGATTCACTCCAGCTCAATATCTGTTTATACAAAAGCTTACAAAAAGTTCACATTAAAAAACATATAGAGTAAGAATGCGGCAAATTAATGCATGTGTCGCATACTAACAGCTCATATACTATTAATATAAAAACACAATAAGACATACAGATAAAAAAAAAAGGAGAGAGGAGCTCTGCTGTGTATTGCTATAGTTAGTAGGTACCTGTTCACACTAGTGTTGCGGTTTGTATTTCTGGTTTGTGAGCTTGCTATATTGCATCAGTAGCAACACTGGTAGGTTTGTTATTTTTAAACTGAACTGGACCTAAATTCATTCTGGAGGTGCTTAAAAGAATCCCCGTGCTATTTCTTAGGCATATGAATATATGGATATATGTGGACACGGGGGGCTAGACAACTAATAGAAATGCATAATCTCCCTCCTCCTGTTCATTCCCTTTGGAAACCTTGTTTCCAGTTTGAATATCCAAAAAGCCTCTCTGAGATTCACCAGGTGTCTAATATCCCCTCCTCTGATAGGGGTCTTGACATGTTCGATGGCATATGCTTTAAAGTGCTTTACACTGCGATTGTGTTGATCTATAAAATGCCTTGCGGCATTTGATATGTTAGTATATGATGGGTTGTCTATATAATTGAGGTGTTCCAATATTCTATTCTTGAATCTCCTTATGGTACATCCCACATACATTTTATCACATTGTTCACAGCAGATCACATAAACTACTGCTTTTGTGTTGCAGTTAACCACTTGAAGACCACAGGTTTATACCCCCCTAGTGACCAGGCCCTTTTTTACAAATCCGCACTACACTACTTTCACCGTTTATTGCTCCGTCATACAACTTACCACCCAAATGAATTTTACCTCCTTTTCTTCTCACTAATAGAGCTTTCATTTGGTGCTATTTCAGTGTTGATGACATTTTTACTTTTTTTGATATTTTACTTTTTTTGGCGAAATTTTTTCAAAAAAATGACATTTTTCACTTTCTGTTGGAAAATTTGCCAAATAAAACTACATTTCTCTATACATTTTTCACTAAAAGTATTGTTCTACATGTCTTTGATAAAAAAAATTCTATAAGTGTGTATTTATTGGTTTGGGTAAAAGTTATAGCATTTACAAACTATGGTGCAAAAAAGTGAATTTCCGCAATTTGACTTTCTGAGCGCCTGTCCTGTTTCCTGACGTGCTACAATGCCCAGACAGTAGAAACACCCCATAAATGACGCCATTTCGGAAAGTAGACACCCTAAGGTATACACTGAGGGGCATAGTGAGTTCATGGAAGTTTTTATTTTTTGTTACAAGTTAGCGGAAATGGATTTTTTTTCAAAAATTTCATTTTCGCTAACTTGTGACAAAATAAAAACTTCCATGAACTCACTATGCCCATCAGCGAATACCTTAGGTGTCTACTTTCGGAATGGGGTCACTTGTGGGGTATTTTACTGCCCTGGCATTTTAGGGAGCCCCTAAACGTCAGAAGCAGTTTGGAATCCAAATGCGTAAAAATGTCCTGTGAAATCCTAAAGGTACTCATTGGATTTAGGGCCCCTTTGCGCATCTTGGATGCAAAAAGTGGCACACATGTGGTATCACCGTACTCAGGAGAAGTAGGGCAATGTGTTTTGGGGTGTATTTTTACATATACCCATGCTGGGTGTGAAAAATATCTCTGTAAATGACAACTTTTTCCATTTTTTTATACAAAGTTGTCCATTTACAGAGATATTTCTCTCACCCAGCATGGGTATATGTAAAAATACACCCCAAACACATTCCCTACTTCTCCTGAGTACGGCGATACCACATGTGTGACACTTTTGCAGCCAAGGTGCACAAGGGCCCTAAATCCAATGAACTATTAGATTTCACAGGACATTTACGCATTTGGATTCCAAACTGCTTCTGACGTTTGAGGCCTAATATGCCAGGACAGTATAATACCACACAAGTGACCCCATTTCGGAAAGTAGACACCTAAGGTATTCGGTGATGGGCATAGTGAGTTCATGGAAGTTTTATTTTTGTCACAAGTTAGCGAAAAATGATATTTTTTTTGACAAAAATCTCATTTCCACTAACTTGTGACAAAAATAAACTTTACATGAACTCACCATACCCCTCACAGAATACCTTGGGGTGTCTTCTTTCTAAAATGGGGTCACTTGTAGGGTATTTATACTGTCCTGGCATATTAGGGGCCCCTAAACGTCAGAAGCAGTTTGGAATCCAAATGCGTAAAAATGTCCTGTGAAATCCTAAAGGTACTCATTGGATTTAGGGCCCCTTGCGCATCTTGGCTGCAAAAGTGGCACACATGTGGTATCGCCGTACTCAGGAGAAGTAGGGCAATGTGTTTTGTGGTGTATTTTACATATACCCATGCTGGGTGTAAAAATATCTCTGCAAATGACAACTTTTTCCATTTTTTATACAAAGTTGTCCATTTACAGAGATTTTTCTCTCACCCAGCATGGGTATATGTAAAAATTCACCCCAAAACACATTGCCCTACTTCTCCTGAGTACGGCAATACCACATGTGTGCCACTTTTGCAGCCAAGGTGCGCAAGGGGCCCAAATTCCAACGAGTTCCTTTAGGATTTCACAGGACATTTTTACGCATTTGGATTCCAAACTGCTTCTGACGTTTAGGGGCCCTAATATGCCAGGACAGTATAAATACCACACAAGTGACCCCATTTCGGAAAGTAGACACCCTAAGGTATTCGCTGAGGGGCATAGTGAGTTCATGGAAGTTTTTATTTTTGGCACAAGTTAGCGGAAATGGAATTATTATTTTTTTTTACAAAGTCTTATATTCCACTAACTTGTGACAAAAATAAACTTTACATGAACTCACCATACCCCTCACAGAATACCTTAGGGTGTCTTCTTCTAAAATGGGGTCACTTGTGGGGTATTTATACTGTCCTGGCATATTAGGGGCCCCTAAACGTCAGAAGCAGTTTGGAATCCAAATGCGTAAAAATGTCCTATGAAATCCTAAAGGTACTCAGTGGAATTTGGGCCCTTTGCGCATGTTGGATGCAAAAAGTGGCACACATGTGGTATCGCCGTACTCAGGAGAAGTAGTGCAATGTGTTTTGGGTGTATTTTACATATACCCATACTGGGTGTGAAAAATATCTCTTTAAATGACAACTTTTTCCATTTTTTTATACAAAGTTGTCCATTTACAGAGATATTTGTCTCACCCAGCATGGGTATATCTAAAAATACACCCCAAAACACATTGCCCTACTTCTCCTGAGTACGGCGATACCACATATATGCCACTTTTTTGCAGCCAAGGTGCGCAAAGGGGCCCTAAATCCAATGAGTACCTTTTAGAAGGGCATTTTTGAGCATTTTTCTTCTCTCACTTTAGGGCCCCTAAAATGCCAGATCAGTATAAATACCCCACATGTGACCCCATTTTAGAAAGAGGACACCCCAAGGTATTCTGTGAGGGGCATGGCGAGTTCATATTTTTATTTTTTTTTCGCACAAGTCAGCGGAATTTGATTTTTTTTAGTTTTTTCTCACAAAGTCTCCCTTTCCGCTAACTTGTGACAAAAAGTTCAATCTTTCATAGACTCAATATGCCCCTCAGCAAATACCTTGGGGTGTCTTCTTTCTAAAATGGGGTCACATGTGAGGTTTTTGTACTGCCCTGGCATTTGAGGGTCTCCGTAATCATTACACGTATGGCCAGCATTAGGAGTTTCTGCTATTCTCCTTATATGGAGCATACAGGTAATGAGATTTTTTTCCGTTCAGCCTCTGGGCTGAAAGAAAAATGAACGGCACAGATTTCCTCATTTGCATCGATTGATGTGGATGAAAAATCTCTGCCAAAAATATGCAAGAAGAAAAAGGGGCCTGGCGATTGCCAGGACATAGGGGCTCCGCCCAAACATCCATACCCACTTCAGCTCCTATGTCCTGGCAAACGTGATTTCTCCATTCACATCGATCAATCGATCGGTGTGGAGGAAGACATCTTTGCCAGATTTTTGATACAAAGTGTTTGCCAAAGCATATGAACTCCAACACCTCTCCTCAGCTCATATGCCAGGGCAAACGTACCTGTACTGCAGAGGAGAAATCTCGTCTTGCAGCGCCGCGATACACCGACTTCACGTGTCTTCTGATAGCAGCGCAATGCTTCTCTCAGAATGCACATCAGTGCTGCAGCTGGCTCTTTGCTTGATCCACCTAGAAGGTAAAAAAAAAAAAAGAAAGAAAAAACCAGGCAGCAACGCAATCATTTTATTAACATTAACTTTATAGAACATTAGAAACCGAACGTTAACTTAAACATTTGAAACATAACTTGAACTTTTTGCTTACCTGTGAATTTTTTTTTGTTTTTTTACCTTAAGGCCTCATGCACACGGCCGTGAAACATGGCCGTGCATGGACCGTTAGTATCTCGGCCTGGCAGCCATCTGACAGCAGGAGCGCACGGTGTCACTGGTTGCTATGACGCCGTGCGCTCCTGCTGTCAGATGGATGCCAGGCCAGGATACCACGGTCCATGCACGGCGTGTTCCACGGCCGTGTGCATGAGGCCTTAGAGGATAAACCTCTCCTTCCCCGTGGGACAATGTGCAAAGTACAAATCACCCAGAGATGTGGCGAAGTACATTATGCACTTTGTCCCAGGTGAAAGGAGAGGTTTGCAGCAGCTCTGTGTGAAAGGGCCCTAAGGGGACGCTAATCAGCGACTAATAAGTGACTGTGCGGTGCGGTGGGCTGGGCGCTAACTACCTAACAAGTAGCTAACTACCTGACGGTGATTAGGGACCCTTATAGGGGGGGTGATCTATGACAGGGGGGTGACAGAGGGTGATCAGGGGGTTTATATGGGTAATCAGTGGCTACTAAGGGGCTACTAAGGGGTTAATAACTGACAGAGGGGGGGTATGTAATGTATGTGTGGTGATTTGGTGTACTTACTGAGCTGCATGTGTCCCGCTTGTGTCCTCCAGCAAAAGGGATCACCAAAGGACCAAGCAGGACTTATATCAGACGCTATTTTGTAAATAGCGTCTGATATCTGATTTTCATAGGTCGATTTAAAAAATTACAGCCTGACAGCCAATGATCGCGGCTGGCAGGCTGTAGTTTCACTTCTCCTCCGTGCGTCACAGTAAACGCGCACGCGTGCGCGCGCGCGTTCATGTGAAATCTCGGGTCTCACGAGATGACGCCGATAGGCGGCAGTGAGACCTGAGAGAGCCGCAGCGCTGACGCCCATCGGCGTTAGCGTGGCGGCAAGAGGTTAATATAGGACTTAATGTTATGTGTTTGTGTGTGATCTGTATTGAAAAAGTTTAGGTATTTTTCACAAAATTATAAGTGCGGCACCGCTGACTGCCGCAGCGTGTGAACCCTTTGTAGGATAACCATGTATTAGTTTGCGAATATGTTTCTCGAGTAAACATGGATGGGGACAGAGAATTCCCTATAGTAGGAGGTCTTCTTGGGACTATTCTGCATCCTTGCTTTAGTATGGTATCCAGTATATTGTCCTCATAGAGTACAGGCAAATATTTTCTTATTATATCCTGGATTGCATTAAATTGCCTGCTATACGTTAAAACGAGGGTAGGTTGTTTAGCTTTGATGTTATTAGTTTCTTTTTGTTTAATATCCTCATTTTTGCACCTATCTCTGGTTTTATTTTCTTGTGTTGGACATTTTACTTTTATTCTTTGAAAGTTATTTTTACTAGTATTTTTAAACAGTAGTTGTTCTCTAGTTTTATTTTTGGCTATATTAAGACCTCTTCTTATCATCCAATCTGGATATTTCCTTTCTGATAATCGCATCCATATTAGATAGCTTTTGAATGCTTTCTCGTTTGAATGCTTCAATTGTGTTGCAATTTCTTCTAGCTCGTATAAATTCCCCTACTGGGATCGATTTGATAGTATGGTGTGAATGGTGACTGTCTGCTCGTAAGATCGTATTACCTGTGATTTCTTTCCTATATGTTTCTGTTTGTATAACCTGATCTGGTGTGCCTGTCAACTTTAAATCCAAGAAATTCATCACCTTGGCATTCTCATTATAAGTAAACCTTAGGTTATAGGTGTTATTTTGCAGGTACTGTATGAACTCTTGTACGGCAGGCACATCGCCGCTCCACACAATGAGCAGGTCATCGATGTACCTGCCGTACCAGTTCAGACAGTCAGTAAAGGGATTGTTAGTACTGTATATGTATTTGTCTTCCCAGTAGGCCATAGTAAGGTTGGCCAGGGCTGGGGAGTATTTAGCCCCCATTGAAACTCCTTTTGATTGGAGATAAAACACATTATCAAAGGAAAAATAATTATGGGACATGAGAAACATGGTCACATCAAGGACATAGTCTATAAAGTCTTCCTCATATCCACTATATTTGTGGAGATGGAACTCTAGAGCTTCCACTGCAGTATTGTGTGGTATTGAAGGATAGAGTGCCACCACATCTATTGTAAGCCATCTATATTCAGCTTTCCATTTTTTACTGTAGAATGACCTCAAGACTTCTGACGTGTCCCTGATGTAACCTGGTGTTCTCTTGACCATAGGTTGGATCACACAATCCAGCCAGTTACCAAGTCTTTCTGTGAGAGACCCTATGCCACTAATTATGGGGCGTAAGGGTGGCGGGTTTTGGCCTTTATGGACCTTAGGGAGTGCATACATAATTGGGATAACAGGATAATCCACATTCATATAATCATATTCTTTCTGTGTTATAAATGCATAATCCAGTCCTTTTTTAAGTATTTGGGAACATTCACCCAGATATTTCACCGTGGGATTTGATGCCAGTCTTACATATGTTGTGGCATCTTCCAAGACTTCCATCATTTGGTGATAGTATACATCTCTGTCAAGGACGACAACAGATCCCCCCTTGTCTGCCATTTTAATTATTATTTGTTTGTTATCTCTGATTTCTGGAGACATTATGGGAGATGCTGTCGTCCCTGACAGAGTCGGACACCTGTTTGAGCTCTTTTTATACCAGGTCCTGGAATAGGTCCATATTTACAGTCCGAGACATAAGTGGGTAAAAGTGGGGGTTGGAGATATTAAATCTCTGCATTGTCATATGACTTTGGTCCCATTCATTAGCCCCCTGAAGATCCTCCAGGCACGTTAGGGCTAATTGCTCTTGAAAGTCCATATTTACATATGGGTTATACACATTTTTAGTATCTAATGCATTGGTAGGATGTTCAGGGGGGTCAGCACCAAAGAAATGTCTAGCTACCGTTAATTGTCTAATGAATCTATTTATATCCAACAGTGTCATAAACAAGTCAAAGTTCCCACTTGGTACAAAGTTTAATCCCAGACTTAATACATGTATTTGTTCTTGAGTCAAAGTCTCTTTGGACAAGTTAATCACGTCATTAGTCTTTCCCTTTAAGGGAGCATACATTACCTCCTCTTCTGTCGGGTTGACATGATATGACTTTTTTCTATGTTTGCGTCCCGCTCTCCGGACTCGTTTTTTGCTGGATTTGAGTGATAATTCCTGCTTTGTTTGTTCTTTTTGTAGTATGAGGTTTTAGGTCTTGTTGTCTCGTTGGTTCTATCTTGTTGATAAGGTTCCTGTGTAGACTCCTGGGATAAATCACTTAGTTCCATAGTGTCCAATTCAGATGAGAAGCTCACTTTGGGTTGGTTTCCTATTCCCTTGCATTTTTTGTTACTTCGTTTTTTTTTTAGGATGGATTTTGGAGTAGTGAATGGATTTTCTCTTCTGCCCCATTCATATATTTGGTCATGTTTGTAATCGTATAAGTCTCTTTGAAACTTTTTGTGTTTTATTTCTATGATGTATTCCTCCATTTCTTTGATGTTAGCATTCATATTATTTTGTAAGGTTTCAAAGTCGGCCATATTTTCAGACCCATTCATTTTCTGTTTCAATGCCTTAATATCCTTTTGTAGGCCGCAAAATGCCGCAAGGCATTTTATAGATCAACACAATCGCAGTGTAAAGCACTTTAAAGCATATGCCATCGAACATGTCAAGACCCCTATCAGAGGAGGGGATATTAGACACCTGGTGAATCTCAGAGAGGCTTTTTGGATATTCAAACTGGAAACAAGGTTTCCAAAGGGAATGAATAGGAGGAGGGAGATTATGCATTTCTATTAGTTGTCTAGCCCCCCGTGTCCACATATATCCATATATTCATATGCCTAAGAAATAGCACGGGGATTCTTTTAAGCACCTCCAGAATGAATTTAGGTCCAGTTCAGTTTAAAAATAACAAACCTACCAGTGTTGCTACTGATGCAATATAGCAAGCTCACAAACCAGAAATACAAACCGCAACACTAGTGTGAACAGGTACCTACTAACTATAGCAATACACAGCAGAGCTCCTCTCTCCTTTTTTTTTATCTGTATGTCCTATTGTGTTTTTATATTAATAGTATATGAGTTGTTAGTATGCGACACATGCATTAATTTGCCGCATTCCTACTCTATATGTTTTTTAATGTGAACTTTTTGTAAGCTTTTGTATAAACAGATATTGAGCTGGAGTGAATCTGGTGTTCCAGGTGAAATCCATCAGTCTGGGTTGGAAACAGGTAACTATAGTCCACACCCCTTTCCCATGTATTTTGGAAGAGGAGTGAACTAACACCTGAATACAGCTACCCACAAGACTACTTATACCTGGGAACACCAGACACACACTACTGTTACGAATAAGAAGTTTTCGAAACGCGTCAACAGCCAATACACCTGAAGAGTTATTGTGTCCTATATGTCTGTGAAACGTTGACAATAAAGTACGGAGGAAAAGACACTTCAACAAAGTGAGTGCTGGAGCCTTTATTCCATTATTTGCTGTTCCTTTGAAAGGAGGTTGAAAAAAAACCTGGCACCGTGCACACGGGTTCATCCGAACTGCAGACAAAGTGAGCTGGTATACGTATTGCATCTTATCGTATCTCCAAACCTGCACAGGATTGTTTTTTTTTTTCGTGTCTCACTAACCCGCTTAGAAGCAAGTCTACTCCAAAAGCAAAGATTTTCAAACTGGCAGACTAAGGCTGCATTCACACGAGCGTGATTTCCGCGCGGGTGCAATGCGTGATGTGAACGCATTGCACCCGCACTGAATCCTGACCCATTCATTTCTATGAGGCTGTGTACATGAGCGTTTTTTTCACGCATCACTTCTGCAACGCGTGAAAATCGCAGCATGCTCTATCTTATGCGTTGTAAACGCATCCGCAGCCCCATAGAAGTGAATGGGGCTGCGTGAAAAACGCATTGCATCCGCAAGCAAGTGCGGGTGCGTTGCGTTTTTCACTGATGGTTGCTAGGAGATGTTGTTTGTAAACCTTCAGTTTTTTATCACGCGCATCAAAAACGCATCAAAACGCATTGCACCCGCGCGGAAAAAACTGAACAACTGAACGCACTCGCAGGCAAAACTGAATGGCTTTGCCTGTGAAAACGCATAGTTTTCACTGAACGCATCCGCAACGCATCCGGACCTAATCCGGACACGCTCGTGTGAACCCAGCCTAAAAGGACTTTCCTTACTATACTATATACTCAGGTGTGGCTGATTTGTGTGAACTCTGTTATGGCTTTCTGTTTGTCACCGGAGCGAAGATCTAAAGCTGATCGGGTATTTTCTGACACTGACAAAAATGTACTGGAGGAGCTGACCAATGTTAATGATATGTTCCATTTGGAAAAATTACTTAGTCAAGAGACAAGATTATGGTGGGATCATACACACTGGTCAAATACCTGAAAAAAAAACATGATTCCAAGGGGATTACGTATAAAAAAAATCCCAACTACGATTTTTTCGGAAAAATTTGTGCTGGAGTGGAACCAAATACTCTCGGACTGTTCTATGAACCTCATGACACTCATTGTCAAATATGAGGGGGAAAAATTACAAGACCTACAAAAGAATATTAAGGCATTGAAACAGAAAATGAATGGGTCTGAAAATATGGCCGACTTTGAAACCTTACAAAATAATATGAATGCTAACATCAAAGAAATGGAGGAATACATCATAGAAATAAAACACAAAAAGTTTCAAAGAGACTTATACGATTACAAACATGACCAAATATATGAATGGGGCAGAAGAGAAAATCCATTCACTACTCCAAAATCCATCCTAAAAAAGAAACGAAGTAACAAAAAATGCAAGGGAATAGGAAACCAACCCAAAGTGAGCTTCTCATCTGAATTGGACACTATGGAACTAAGTGATTTATCCCAGGAGTCTACACAGGAACCTTATCAACAAGATAGAACCAACGAGACAACAAGACCTAAAACCTCATACTACAAAAAGAACAAACAAAGCAGGAATTATCACTCAAATCCAGCAAAAAACGAGTCCGGAGAGCGGGACGCAAACATAGAAAAAAGTCATATCATGTCAACCCGACAGAAGAGGAGGTAATGTATGCTCCCTTAAAGGGAAAGACTAATGACGTGATTAACTTGTCCAAAGAGACTTTGACTCAAGAACAAATACATGTATTAAGTCTGGGATTGAACTTTGTACAAAGTGGGAACTTTGACTTGTTTATGACACTGTTGGATATAAATAGATTCATTAGACAATTAACGGTAGCTAGACATTTCTTTGGTGCTGACCCCCCTGAACATCCTACCAATGCATTAGATACTAAAAATGTGTATAACCCATATGTAAATATGGACTTTCAAGAGTTTCAAAGTCGGCCATATTTTCAGACCCATTCATTTTCTGTTTCAATGCCTTAATATCCTTTTGTAGGCCGCAAAATGCCGCAAGGCATTTTATAAATCAACACAATCGCAGTGTAAAGCACTTTAAAGCATATGTATTCTGCCACAGATGTACGTTAGAGAAAACCCCCTGATCGGTTGTGAGTGATAGTCCCTGTACAAGCAATGGTAGATAGCTGAACTCACTAATATCTCCAGAATATGGGCACCAGTTGCATGTGATAATCCAGTGAGGAGAATACAATGGTGAAGGTTTGATCATTTATTCATTTGCCTTGGAGAAAACAAATGCAGGAATAAGGGGTATGCTAGAGAATATAGAAGATATTAGAGGTCAAAAGGAATGCTCTCACCAGCCAGAAGTCTGTAGCAAAGAGGAAGCACAAAGGACCTTGGAGAGGATATGATGTCATAAAAGAGGGGAGGAGAGCATTGCAATGGAAATTTACATACACACATAGAAAATGTACTATAAGAACAACCACAGGGTGGCAGCATTACACAACATATGAGGAAAAGATAATACAACTAAGAAATTACAATATAATGAAAGCTGGAACAGCACACTCCCCGTCTGAAATCCTTGGATTTCACTATATATGCAACACAAAATGTCCAAGAAATGTTGGAACCTGAAAAACAAAACAAAACAAAACAAAGAAAAACACTGGAAAACGAGGAAACAGGAACAGTCTAGAAGTCTTGAATGTTCTGGTTCCAAGAAAAAAGTTCCTCAAATAACGGAGTCATTCCTCAACAAAGTTTTTGGCATCTTCCCCAAACTCTGACTCACCATCTGAGGCAGCCCTACGTAGGCCATATGTAGCAACAGCGGGTGAGGGACTGTTACCAAACACGTGCACCTTCATGCGGTATTCTACCATTTCTTTGCTGGTGTCATTATCTCTGTGCCAAAGAAACCTGAGGTAGTTTCTGTGATCTTGCCGTACGATAAAGCAATGGAACATTTGTTCAATGTCAGCGGTAATGGCTACTGGCTCCTTTCTAAATCTCATGAGTACTCCCACCAGATTATTGGTCAGGTTTGGACCGGTGAGAAGGACGTCATTCAGAGATACGCCGTTATGTTTGGCACTTGAATCAAATACCACTCTTATTTGGTTTGGTTTCCTTGGGTGATATACTCCAAAGGATGGAAGGTACCAGCATTCTTCATGCTCTTGTAATGGTGGAGCCAGCTCTGCATGGTCATTGAGAAATATCTTTTCCATGAAGACCACAAAATGACTTTTCATTTCTGGTTTGTTTTTTAACATACGCTGCAAGGATAGGAATCTGGATAGTGCTTGTTCCCGGTTGTTAGGAGTCTGGCTCTTACAGCACGGAAAGGTAAAGGTGCAACCCAGTGGTTAGATGCATCTTTGAAGAATCCATTGTCCATTATCTTAATAAACTCTTTGTCATCCATGGACAAGGCCAATTTGTTGTCGTCTGGTGTTGTACAAAACACTGTTTTTCCTAAGTTGTCATAACTGGTAGGAATTATGTCTGGTGTCTTCAAGGGGTTAGAAAGCTTTTCCTTTACCTCGTAATGATGAACACATGGTTTAAAATGAGATGTGCGACCATTGTTGAGCACAAAGGTTTTGAAGGAGTTCACTTCAGATGGTTTGTGGCTCTTATTTATACATACATCGCCCACAATTACCCAGCCTAGGTCGAGTCTCTGTGCATATGGGGCATTGTCAGGACCGTTGCATTGTTGACGCACCTTGTGGACCCTCAGAATGTCTCTCCCAAGCAAAAGTAGGATGTCAGCATTCATGTCCATAGGAGGAATCTCACTAGCTAGATGTTTTAAGTGGGAATGATGGTATGCAGCTTCAGGAGTGGGAATTTCATCTCTTTCATCGGGTATTTGGTCGCATTCAATTAACGTTGGCAAGGGTATATGAACGTTCCCTTTAATGGAGGAGATGATGTATCCGGTGGCTCTTCTGCCATAAGTCTCTATACGACCAGAACAAGTGTTGAGGGTATATGGTGTTGCTTCTCCCAATATGCCGAAGATCTCAAAGAATTTAGGTTTTGCCAGAGACCTATTGCTTTGTTCATCTATAATGGCGTACATTTTGGTGGCCTTTTCAGATTGTCCTTCTGGGTAGACGTTGACCAAACACACCTTTGCACAACACTTAAAACCAGCCTCGTTGCCACATATCTCCATACAGGAAGAGGATACGGTAGTTGTAGCTAGTTCTTGAGCCGGTGGCTCCCCGCCATGAAGTGCGACGGCATTGGTTGCAGCTTGAGATGGTGCATTGTCTGAAGGCAAGGTAGGATGCATTGCTGTAACGTGCTTGTCACTGATGCATTCTGCACACTTGATATTAACTCTACAGTCTTTTGCCATATGATTTGATGAGGCACAACACTTGTAACACACTCCAAGCTCTTTGAGTGTCTCTCTGCGTTCTTGCAAGGTCTTTGCCCTGAGCCCACGACATTCCTTTAAAGGATGAGGTCTTTTATGAATGGGGCACATGCGGTTAGGGTCCCTTTCTTTAAGGACAGAGTCGTCCTTCCTAGCAGTGCAGGTTGTAGTGGGTGGAACATTTGTTTTCCTAACGGATACTGTCCCCCTTAAGTCTCTACTTTTATTTGTGGTGTTGTCATACCTTGAACATAAGGATGAAGCAGGTAGAATGGATTCAGTGAAGTCAAAGCTGGGGTCATTCTTCTTCCGAGCTTGGTCACTGATGAATCTGGTAAAATAAGAGAAAGAGGGAAAAGACACATTGTGTTCTCTCTTGTATCTGGAGCCCTGGTCTGCCCATTTCTCTTGCATGCCATGTGGTAGTTTCGACACAATTGGATTGACGCCATGGGCAGTATCAAGGTAACTCAGTCCTGGCAGATGTGGGTCCATTTTTGCCAATTCAAGTTCTTTTAGTAGGTCGCTCAGATCCTGGAGTTTGCGATTATCCTTGCCAGTTATCCTTGGGAAGGCTTGAAGTCTCCTGAATAAGGCGCTCTCTATAGCTTCTGGACTGCCATAGGTCTGTTCAAGTCTCTCCCATGCTGCGGCGAGACCTTCCTCTGAGTGGCCTACATGAACTGCTCTTAATGTCTTTATGCGTTCTGCAGATTCTGGGCCTAACCATTTGATAAGCAAGTCGAGTTCTTCCTTGGCAGTGAGGTTAAGATCACTAATTACAGCTTCAAAGGTTGATTTCCAGGCCCTGTAGTTTTCAGCACGGTCATCATACCTTGAGAGACTAATGTTAATCAGCTCCCTGCGCATCATGTATCTGGCAAAGTCTGACATGTCTGATCTCCCATTCCCTATTGCAGTATTACTTTGTGGTGTCTCTGGAGCATGTAGGGGTTCTGGGAGATAAGGTTGTGATTGATCAAGATGGAATGATGTGGCATAAGGATTAAGCCGCGGTTTGGTCTCTGGATGGTCAGCTGGCTTGGTGCTAGGTATTACCTTATTACTGGGGTGTGACGATTTCTGGTACTCTGTGGGTTCATCCAGTTGGTGAGTTAGAAGTGGCGTTGGTACATGCGATTTAGCAGGAGGAGTAGGCGATGGTTGCCTTAGCACATACTTGGCAGTGCGGTCGGCTGGGTCTTCCACTTCTCCTGGAATGGAACAGTCCAGGTCGGTACCTTGGCCTAATGCTTGCTCGAGGACCTTCAGTTTAGCTAAGGTAGCTGCTTCTTCCATCTCTGTCTGGAGGATCTTTAGCTGGGCTTCTGTTTCAGCCTCCATTTCTGCTCTCTAGCCTCCATTTCTGCTCTCTTAGCCTCCATTTCTGCTTTCTGCTTTGCGGTCTCAGCCTCCATTTCTGCTTTCTGCTTTGCGGTCTCAGCCTCCATTTCTGCTCTTTTCTTCGCAATCTCTGCCTCCTTCTTAGCGAAAGAACTTCTTACACTAGCTTCTTCTGCTTCTGCCCGGATTTCTATGAGCTTATCATGCAAGGCCGACCTTCCGGAACGAGAGGTTCTGGAAGACGAAAGGGTATATCCTGTATGTTTACTTGAAGTTGATCGATGGGATCTCACCTCCTGTAAGTGTGCGATACGGCGCTCTGCCTTGCTCTTAGCGTCTTGTACTAGGGTGTCCTTCTCTTCCAGGAGATTCTTTCTCTCAATCAGCTCTTCCGAGGCATCATCAAAATCGGAGTCGCTCAGGAAAGTGATGTACTTTGCAGACAGTCGCTGATAGCGGGCATAGGCGTCAGTTAAGCGATTCAGCGTTGTGGTTAATTTTGTTGCATCGTTGTTATATCGTAAAAGAGCTGCTATATAGCGTTCAGTTCTCTGCCATAAATCGTTTAAATTGTCACTGAACTCTTCTTTGGTTGTCTCAAAGTTCTCTCTAATCTTTTGTGTTGGCTTGATAACACGTTTAGATCGTACTACTTGATCTTCGGTTAACATGGACTCTGCTTCCTGCATATCTGGGTTTCTGGGAGCAGGGTGAGTTTCTGTATGTTCAGTGACTGAGGAATCCACTAAGCCTCTTGTGGACATGTTATTCCTATTAGAGCGGTACTGTCTCTTTAAGAAGGGATTTCAGCTTGCTCACTGTGCTTATGAAGCCACGTGCATGTAAGATGGCGGACAGCTCTAAGCTTGCTTGCAGACTGCGTGTAGATATGCAAATACTGTAGATTTGAGCTTCCTTTTGACTATTCTGCCACAGATGTACGTTAGAGAAAACCCCTGATCGGTTGTGAGTGATAGTCCCTGTACAAGCAATGGTAGATAGCTGAACTCACTAATATCTCCAGAATATGGGCACCAGTTGCATGTGATAATCCAGTGAGGAGAATACAATGGTGAAGGTTTGATCATTTATTCATTTGCCTTGGAGAAAACAAATGCAGGAATAAGGGGTATGCTAGAGAATATAGAAGATATTAGAGGTCAAAAGGAATGCTCTCACCAGCCAGAAGTCTGTAGCAAAGAGGAAGCACAAAGGACCTTGGAGAGGATATGATGTCATAAAAGAGGGGAGGAGAGCATTGCAATGGAAATTTACATACACACATAGAAAATGTACTATAAGAACAACCACAGGGTGGCAGCATTACACAACATATGAGGAAAAGATAATACAACTAAGAAATTACAATATAATGAAAGCTGGAACAGCACAATATGCCATCGAACATGTCAAGACCCCTATCAGAGGAGGGGATATTAGACACCTGGTGAATCTCAGAGAGGCTTTTTGGATATTCATACTGGAAACAAGGTTTCCAAAGGGAATGAATAGGAGGAGGGAGATTATGCATTTCTATTAGTTGTCTACCCCCCGTGTCCACATATATCCATATATCCATATGCCTAAGAAATAGCACCGGGATTCTTTTAAGCACCTCCAGAATGAATTTATGTCCAGTTCAATTTAAAAATAACAAACCTACCAGTGTTGCTACTGATGCAATATAGCAAGCTCACAATCCAGAAAAACAAACCGCAACACTAGTGTGAACAGGTACCTACTAACTATAGCAATACACAGCAGAGCTCCTCTCTCCTTTTTTTTTATCTGTATGTCCTATTGTGTTTTTTTATTAATAGTATATGAGTTGTTAGTATGCGACACATGCATTAATTTGCCGCATTCCTACTCTATATGTTTTTTAATGTGAACTTTTTGTAAGCTTTTGTATAAACAGATATTGAGCTGGAGAAAATCTGGTGTTCCAGGTGAAATCCATTAGTCTGGGTTGGAAACAGTTAACTATAGTCCACACCCCTTTCCCATGTATTTTGGAAGAGGAGTGAACTAACACCTGAATACAGCTACCCACAAGACTACTTATACCTGGGAACACCAGACACACACTACTGTTACGAATAAGAAGTTTTCGAAACGCGTCAACAGCCAATACACCTGAAGAGTTATTGTGTCCTATATGTCTGTGAAACGTTGACAATAAAGTACGGAGGAAAAGACACTTCAACAAAGTGAGTGCTGGAGCCTTTATTCCATTTTTTGCTGTTCCTTTGAAAGGAGGTTGAAAAAAACCTGGCACCGCGCACACGGGTTCATCCGAACTGCAGACAAAGTGAGCTGGTATACGTATTGCATATATTTATACATCATAAAATCAATCAGCATTAATTGATCCTGCTATAAAAAACTGTGAACGCCCTTAAATAAACCACTCATCAGTCTGAGCCAATACATAAGTGCAATGTGCATAGTCAATAGCAACCGCCTCGGTAGCCATATCTATAGTATTAATCTCTGTGTCAATATATTATAATAGTGCCCTTGTTATATAAAGTGCATAGTGCTTAAAAACAACTCAGCCCTATACATTAAAAAATACCTTGCTGGGACACTGTGGCTGTACTTCGCATGATCCATCATGGTAGGCTGAGGTTCATTAATCTACTGTCTTACTCATCTACATTCTAACTATTGTACTAAGTGAATTCAATAGATACTGTATATAGCTATTACTTTGAAAGTGACGCTATTCTATAATTACTTTGCAGTTGGAAACATGGAATTGTTTTACGGTTGGAAACATGGAAGCTGTTATGCTGGGACATATATTGGCTGAATACATGCTGATTGAATAGGGAAGATCTCTAGATACAAACTTAGAACTTGAGAAGGGAACACATCAACAAATCAATGACTGTCTTACATTTGCCCACAGATTTGCCCTCAAACAAAATGGTGTGAGTGGGGTGCACACCGCCCAGGATGATGATGTCCGAATTTTCGCATGCTCATCATGCGAATGGACTCTTAACATCATTGCGCTTTTTTTGGTCCGCAGATGTGCGCGAGCACATTGTGTGGATAGATATTGCGTGTGCGTTCCATATTGCGATTGTTCTCGTTCTCGCCCTGGGCAATGCACACTCATCACACCTGATAGGGGAGGAGGGAGAGAAATTGACGCATGCGCATTGTGAATTAAGAGACACGCAGAATACAGCGTGGAGTCCTAGTAGAGATCGGATTATCGCTATGGATCATGCGAAGTACAGCCACAGTGTCCCAGCAAGGTATTTTTTAAATGTATAGGGCTGAGTTGTTTTTAAGCACTATGCACTTTATATAACAAGGGCACTATTATAATATATTGACACTGAGATTAATATTATAGATATGGCTACCGAGGAGGTTGCTATTGACTATGCACATTGCACTTATGTATTGGCTCACACTGATGAGTGGTTTATTCAAGGGCGTTCACAGTTTTTTATAGGAGGATCAATTAATGCTGATTGATTTCATGATGTATAAATATATGCACTGATGCACTTTGTAATTCACTTGGCTTGAAAAAGGTTCTGAGAGAGAACCGAAACGTTGCTGTACTACATGTGTGAATAAAAGCACATTTTTCACTTTTAAGGAGTGCTGTGGACTTTCGTGATTTGTCTACTACCCTGAATCGAGGGGTTACCGCTGGCACCCGCTTTACTGCTGACTGAGGAGTGCTGCCCTAATTTTCATGTAGATATATATATATATATTTCTATTGATATACGTCAATAAAGGTTTTTCTACATATAAGTGCACCAGCGAATGGCAAATGTATATTTCGTTAAATATTGCAATACGCCAGTAAAGGCTTTACCAGATACAATTGCAAACTGCAACAGTGAACCGAGAAAATATTTTTCTAGTAGTTCTAAAATAAGGCCAACACTGCAGTGTGTATATATTACGCTTTTTTTTAAAGAAACAAGGCCAATATGCCCTTTCACCAGAAATTACTGCAACTGAGCAGTGGGTATATATAACACTTTTTTTTACTGAAACACGCCCAATATGCGCTTTCACCAGAAATTACTGCAACTGTGCAAACAGGTATATATTATGCTATTCTAGGTAAAATCAGGCCATTAATGCGCTTTCAACAGAAATTACTGCAGCAGAGCAATGTGTGTATATTATGCTTATTTTAAGTAAACCAGGCCAAAATGCACTTTCAACAGAAATTACTGCATCAGAGCAGTGGGTATATATTACGCTTTTTTAGTGAAACAAGGCCACTCTGTGCTTTTAACAGAAATTACTTCAGCGGAGCAGTGTGTATATATTATGCTTATTTTACTGGAACAAGCCCAATATGCGCTTTGACCAGAAATTACTGCAACTGTGCAGTGCGTATATACTGCGCTTTTTTTAGTGAAACCAGGCCACTAAGCGCTTTCAACAGAAATTACTGCAGCAGAGCAATGTGTGTATATTACGCTTATTTTAAGTAAACCAGGGCAAAGTGCGCTGTCAACAGAAATTACTGCATCAGAGCAGTGGGTATATATTACGCTTTTTTTTTTGTGAAACAAGGCCACTATGTGCTTCCAACAGAAATTACCGCATCAGAGCAGTGGGCATATATTACGCGTTTTTTAGTGAATCAAGGCCAGTATACACATTTACCAGAAATTACTGCAAATGATTTTAGCATGAATAACAACAAAAGCGACTTGCGTATATATTTCTTATATTGTACTGAAATAGGCCACTAAATGATATCAGCGCAGTTAACAGCAAAAGTGACAGGCGTATATATTTATCTTTTCTCACATATATAAAAGCCACTAAAGGCTTTTCAACAGAGCACTTGCACCCCAATAACTAATTGCTGGAATGACAGAGACTGGTATTATGAGACTATCTGGATCCCCATGTAATGTTTAATTCCACTTGCAAATTGCTAGTTTTCACAATGAGGAATTTTCTATAATTCTCGTTGCTGGCATCTGCACACATCTATCCCTGACTGTGAAATTATTCCTCCTTTCACTGACCCTTCCCTGCACTTGTAAATCGCTGGTTTGCACAATGATGAAATTCAGATTAGTCTCCCCACTAGAATCTGCACACGTGTCTCCCTGACTGTGAAATGATTCCTCCTCTCACTGTCCTTTCCCTACACTTTTAAATAGCTTTTTTCTCCCTAGCGCTTGCATACACGTCTATCCCTGAACAATGCACGAATGGCAGCGTCTAAGGTGGCTGCCGTATTTATAGGGCTGTGATATCACGGGCTGGCTCTTGATTGGCTGCATGCATGACACATGACACCTTTCCAGAGTTCCTTGCCCCATGTCCTCACACGTGCAGCCACCATTTTAGACGCCATTATAGAAAATAAAGTGATTTGTTAACATGAAGAGCGAGGAAATTCGCATTCGTTCAGAATCAAATTTTTCATGAAATTCGGAATGAATTTGACTTCGCCAGCTCATCTCTACATATAACTGAACCGCTGATCAGCAAATATATTTTTTCTTTTTCCACTAATACACGCCACAAAAGGCTTTAGAACATATAACTGCACCGCTGATCGGCAAATATATTTTTTCTTTTTACACTAATACACGCCACAAAAGGCTTTAGAACATATGACCGCACCGCTGAATGGCAAATATATTTTACTTTTGCTACTAATACACGCCACAAAAGGCTTTAGAACATATAACTGCACCGCTGAATGGCAAATATATTTTTCTTTTGCCAATAATACACGACAAAAAGGGCTGTAATTTTAGCACTTCACCACACAACGGCTAATAAGCCCTTTTTTCCCACTAATACAAGCCAAAAAATGCTTTAGAACATATCACTGCACTGCACAAGGGCAAATAAGACGTAGAAATATTTCCTTGTAATAAACTCTGTTAATGCTTGTTTCAAACAGCACTTGCACCCTAATAAGAACGGTTTGCTGGAATTACAGAGCTGTAGAAAGGCAATTTGGATCCCCAGTCAGTGCTGCAAGGTGTAATAGGATTATTCCTATTACCCAGGCTGTAACCTCCCCTACTGAACCCTGTTCAACATAAATGTTGCGGAATGATTCCTCCCTATACTTTCTTACACCTTGAATAATCTTTCCCTGCACTTGTAAATCGTTTTTTTAGCACAATGACGTTTTTTCTAACACTGTCCCTAGCGCCTGCTGACGTCTCTCCCTGCACTGAGCACACTGATAAATGGTAGAATCCAAGATGGCTGAGGCTTTTTATAGGGCTGTGACATCACAGCACAGGGCTAGCTGGCTGCTGATTGGCTGCGTGCATGGCATTATGGGTGATCCCGCCATCCCAGAGTTTCTTGCTTCATGTCCTCACACGTGCAGCAGCTATTTTAGGACAAAAATGCAATTCATTACCACGAATTGTGAGGAAATTTTTCCTGAAATTCAGATCGAATTCCACTTTGTCAGCTTTGATTCGCTCATCTCTACTACTACTAATAATAATAATGATAAGACTGTTAGACATAGGTAATCCATATGTAATGGGGTCTGTTGGTTAAAGGTAAACATTACATAGTAGATACCACCAGCAGATGGCAGACAGCATAAGGAACGCACAATGGTGGAGTCAGAGATGAGAAAGAGGGAGAGAGCTTCTACTTCTCACATTTCTGCTAGCTAGAGCAGTCCAGTCCTACCATCTCTAAATTTATGACTGAAATCCAACTGATACGTTAGACAGCAGGTTTGATAGCTGAGCAAGCTGTACGGATCAGGCGGATCAGTGGCAGAAGTGTAACCACTGTGCTAAGTGATCAGTTTGACTTTAGGTGTTATATGTTAAAATGTTAAAATTTTAAATCAGTTACAGAAGAGAAGAGCCCTGCCAAAAGAGTCTACCTTGTCCTGTCCCTAAGGCGTGCGGGCAGGGGAGGCACAATACTTGCCTATCTGGAGCCTGAACTGCCTCGACGGCAGCCCTGCCTACCCAGAACATTTATTTTCTCTAGAGGATTTATACTGAGCATTATCATAAATCATGATATTTCTAGCTGTAAATTTTAGGTATTCTTGTATTAAAAAGGCAAAAATATTCCATACTTAAAATTTAGTTCAGTATAACAGAAATTTTGCAAATGTTCCTTATACTCACTGATTTGAAGTTAACAAACAGCCATTTGGATGCTAGACAAGGCGTTACATGGCTTGCTGAACTCACTTCAATGGTTTTACAAGGTGCAGTTGTATCTGGAACATAACTTCGGAATAAAGGTAGGAAATTTGGTTCTGTACTGTATTACATTTTGATGCAGCACAAGAAATTGGCAGACAATGTTAGAGGAGCAATAGCTTATAAATATATGTGCACCCTGCAGTACTAGATAATAGGCTCATTCTGTTGGATTATTCTCTTTATTAGTAAGTTTATGGGATTAATAAAATGTTCATTGCCAGTCAAACTGCTAATTTAACAAGATATTTACAGAAGAGAAGAGCCCTGCCAAAAGAGTCTACCTTGTCCTGTCCGTAAGGCGTGCGGTCAGGGAGACACAATACTTGCCTATCTGGAGCCTGAAATGACTGACGGCAGCCCTGCCTACCTAGAACATTTATTTTCTCTAGAGGATTAATATTGACCATTATCACAGATCATGATATTTCTAGCATTAATTTTTAGGTATTCTTGTATTAAAAAGGCAAAAATATTCCATTCTTAAAATTTAGTTCAGTATAACAGAAATTTAGCAAATGTTCCTTATACTCACTGATTTGAAGTTACCGAACAGCCATTAGGATGCTAGTCAAGGCGTTACATGGCTTGCTGAACTCACTTCAATGCTTTTACAAGGTGCAGTTGTATCTGGAACATAACTTCGGAATAAAGGTAGGAAATTTGGTTCTGTACTGTATTACATTTTGATGCAGAGCAAGAAATTGGCAGACAATGTTAGAGGAGCAATAGCTTATAAATATATGTGCACCCTGCAGTACTAGATAATAGGCTCATTCTGTTGGATTATTCTCTTTATTAGTAATTTTATGGGATTAATAAAATGTTCATTGCCAGTCAAACCGCTAATTTAACAAGATATGTATAACTTGAAGTACACATTGCATTTTCCTAGCATCCTGTAAGTAGTACTTTATCTATATTCTGTGAAATTTATCTTTGTACGCATCTTTATAGAATCTATTGTAGATAAATCTATTGACTCATATCGACATATGGTATATCCATTATTATGTCATACCAAGGAAGGTGAGGTAGACAAGGACATGTCATTTCTAGATCTTTTCATCTTTTCAGGATTTGTGTACAATAATGAATGACTGCATTGTTTAGTGACAACAAAAAAGAGATGAAGTGAAGTTCTGAAAGTACTGCCACACATTTGACAATAGCCTAAAACTTGCCAGACATAATAGATGTTCTCTCAACATCAGCAACCTCCCACTTGTGCCCTCAAATCTTCAGAATGCTTCCTTGGCTCTTCTCCTCCTATAGCCCTGCCCGACTCAGGCTCATGTACATTTAGACTGGTGCCATGCAATGCCCTTTGCTGGTGAAAGGGTAGCATTATATACAGACAGCCATAGGGTTCCAGAACATAGGGAGGGGGAGGAGAGCTTATCAAAGCTCCAGTGTTACTGGCTGGAGTCTAACCTGTTCAGGACTAGGGTCATTTCTAGAGATAATCGAATTTTTTAAAAATTCAATTCGCCGATTCGCAGAATTTTTTGCAGTAACACGCATAGGGAGTGTGCTTTGGTAGTGAAATAATAGTGTTGGGCGCGAATATTCAAATTGTGTATTTTAATTGCGAATATCGCCACTTCGAGAATTTGTGAATATTTAGAATATAGTGCTATATATTCGCATTTGCAAATATTCAAAAACAAATTTCCCTCTGAACCCATGATACCTCCCTGCTTCTTGTTTGTGGGCCAGTGAGAAGGCTGCAATGTCTTTTTCTGAGCTTAGAAACATCCCTAGAAACCAATAGGAAAGTTGCCTACCCCTTACTATATAAGAACCTCCCCAGCAGCCATTTTCTGCAGTTTTTTTTTTTCAGTTCTGAGAGAGACAGCATCATTAATTGCCGATTTGTGCAGTCTCAAATTTATCGGAACACTCTATTTGCATATAAAGCTATTGTAATGTTCTGCCGTGCCAACCATTTTCTATAGTCTCAGGAAACTTCTAGCAGCTGGAAAAATGTAGCAATAGTGACCCATGTCTGTACTGCGCGCACTATACGTTCATATTACATTGACATTCAAAAAAATAATCGCAAATCTTCAAATTTATGACAAATATTCCCCCAAATATTCGTGAAATATCGCAAATTCGAATATTGCCCCTGCCACTCATCACTATAAAATAATACTATGAGTTATCATGACATGCAGATGACAGGCGTCGCTCTTAGAATCGCTGCACACTTCTCTTAGTTGGGCAGTCACGGAGCCAAAGCTGACCAAATAACTCAAGTATGAACTCAGCCTTACAGGTTGATGTTAGCACCAAGAAGAAGTGCACTCCTTTTAGAATGTCATCAGCTGATTCCACATATATGTCTACAGAACCTGTTCTAATAAACGCTTATACAAGTAGAGCCCCCTGACAGAGTGCAGAGGTTGTCAGCAGTAAGCTTGTGTTGACGTCACTGATTATTTTGCCATTGCTTGGATCCATCAGAACAATAACCCACAAAAAACGGATCCTGTCTGCTGAGCATCCACCGTCAATCGGTCAGCATTTGGTCAGTAATCCATCAGAATTGCTAATGCCAAAAAAACAGGAGTGGGTCCAAAACAGAGATGACACGTGAATGGAATATTTGCATGTCTTCTGTGTTTTGTAACCACTCCTGACTTTGGCTACCAAATCACAAGCCAAATCTGAAGGGACCATACAGGCCTAACAGCTGCTACACAGACAGGATCCATGGGCGTCTCACTTTTCCTTGCTTATGACAGATCAGAAGAAGGGTTAAATTAAAGGCAAAATAGTGGCCCAGTCATGAAGTGGGGAGGGTGGGAACAGCATAAGAAGTCAACAGAGTGGCCCTATGACATAGTGGTGAGGTGGAAGCAGCATGAGGAGCCCAAAAAGTGGAACAATGACAGTGTAAAGGTGGCAGCAGCAGCATCAAGGGACCACAGAGTGGCTCAATGACACAGTGTGGAGGTGGTGGCAGCATGAGGAGACCCCAGAGTGGCAAGGTGATATAGTATGGAGGTGGCAGCAGCATTAGGAGAACAGAGAGAGGCAAGGTAACATAGTGTGGAGGTGGCAGCAGCATCAGGAGATCACATAGTGGCAAGGTGACATAGTATGGAGGTGGCAGCAGCATCAGGACACCACAGAGTGGCAAGGTAACATAGTGTGGAGGTGACAGCAGAATCAGGAGACCACAGCATGGTAAGGTGGCATAGTGTGGAGGTGGAAGCAGCACCAGGAGACCACAAAGTGACAGGGTGACAGAGTGGGGAGGTGGCAGAAGGATCAGGAGACCTACAGAGTGGCAAGGTGACAAAGTATGGAGGTGACAGCAGCATCAGGAGGCCACAGAGTGGCAAGGTGACATAGTGTGGAGGTAGAAGCAGCATCAGGAGACCACAGAGTGACCTGGTGACAGAGTGAGGAGGTGGGTGGCAATAACAGTACCCGCTGATGAAGGTAGGTGTAAGAAGGAGCACTTGGCATCAGGTGTGTGGTATCAGGTGGGTGGCAGCATCAGAATAGTAGCTGAGGCAGGTAGCCAGAAGAAGCCGATCTCTTTTGTAAAGGTTTGGGTAAGGCAGCACGGATGATCTAGTCTGATGTATCAGCCATTGGTGGGTGGAAATCTTGGCTAATCCATGCCTGATTCATCTTGAAAAGGTCAGTCTCTCCACATTTTGGGTGGACAGGCAAGTTCCTCTTGGGGTAACTATGGCCCCCGCCACACTAAACACTTGCTCTGATGCCACACTACTGGACAGGCTGGACAGCTTTTCAAAAGCAAACTCTGCCAGTTGCGGCCACAAATCCAGTTTGGCTGCCCAGTAGTCCAGCAGATCTTCAATGTGGGGTGGCAGGGTGCTATCCAAGTATGCCACCATCTGCTGGTTCATGTCCTGCTCCTGGTCTACCTGCTGCTGGTGAGCAGTTTCTTCACTAGGCGGGTGAAGAAAGCTGCTCATTAGCGACTCTAGACTCAAGTTGCTGATGATGGAATGATGGAGCTGGAACTGCTCCTACCCCCTGTCCCCCCCGAACCCTCCCCGCCACCACAGCAGCCATGGCACAGGAACGTAAGAGCTGAGGGTCCCCCCAGTCAGTACTGAGATAGGATGGACAATGGCGCAGATAGGCAGTGGCCAACTAACTACATAGGATGTCTCTATAGTAGTTCAATTTGTCCTCCCTTTCAGTGGGTGTAAAAAAGGCCCCCATTTTGGACCAGTAGCGAGGGTCCAACAAGGTGGAGAGCCAGAAGTCACCCCTCTGTCAAATGGTGACAAGTCGGCTGTCAATGCGCAAGCAAGTCAGCATGTGTCGGGCCATTTGTGCAAGTGACTCGGAGGGACTCCCTGCCTCTATCTCCACTGCATACTGCCACGGTGTGTCTGGGTCCTCTGCCTCATCTTCCTCATCTCCCTGTAGCTCCTCTGGCTAGTCATGCTCCTCCTCACCTGTGTAGAAAAACCACCCGTTTCGCTACACAATGCATGTGCTCCAATGTCCTCATCCTTCTCCTCCTCCAGTTCAGCCTCCACAGGGCTCAGGTGCCCATGAGATGTAGGCGCAACGTCTCCAGTCCCCTGACCAGCCAGATTTACCAGCATCGGTTCAAGAACATGAAGCAGTGGAATGACGTTGTTCATCCCGTAGTCCTGGTGACTGACAAATAATGTGGCCTCCTCAAAAGGCCTGAGCAAACGGCAGGTGTCACACATGAGCTGCCATTGACTGACACCAAAGTTACACAGGGGAGTACTCCTGTGCACTTGGATCATCAAGAAATCGTTTATGGCCTTTCTCTGTTCGTAGAGTCGGTCTAACATATGGAAGGTGGAATTCCAATGGAAGGAAACATCGCATATTAGCCTATGTTGGGGGATGCCAGTCTGCCACTGCAGCTCAAGGAGGGTGTGCTTTGCGGTGTACAAGTGGCTGAACTGCAAGCAAAGTTTCCAGGCCATTTTTAGGATGTCTTGATGGGTGGAAGACTTCTGGAACCGCTTGATAACCAGATTGAACACATGTGCCATGCAGGGCGCATGGCTCAGCCGTCCTTGACGCAGCTCTGACACCATGTTCTTCCTGTTGTCGTTCACAATTGTTCCGAATTTCATTTTTTGCTGCGAAAACTGGATTAGATTTCTTGATGAAGGACACGTAGCAATTCCTCTCCAGTGTGACTCCATTGGCCCAGGCAAACAAGATGCAGAACAGTGTGACACCGCCATGCCCTGCACATGTGGTATGCTGGAGGGGCACTGTGAATTGTCCCTGCAGTGGAGGCTGAGGACACGGTGGAGGATGAGGAGGCAGAGGCGGATATTGTCGCAGGACCAATGGTGTGACACCGTTGAGGTGGAAGCAGAGTCTCCGGGCCAAGTTGCTTGTGCGGCTGTGCAGGAACCACATTCACCCAGTGGGCCGTAAAGGACATGTATTGTCCCTGACAGTAGTTACAGCTCCACACGTCGGTGCTGCCGTGCACTTTGGCAGACACCAACAGGCTCAAAGACTGGCCCACCTTCTGTTCTACATGTGTGTGCAGGGCTGGTACTGCCTTTTTGGCAAAGAAATTATGGCTTGGGACTCTCCACCTCGGCTCCGCACAAGCCATCATTTCTCTGAAAGGTGCAGATTCACCACTTGGAAAGGAATGGACTGCAGCACCAGCAACTTGGACTGGAGCAAGTTCAGCTTCTGCACCGTTGGATAAGTGCATGCATACTGTTGTCTCTTGGCAATCGCTTCAGTGATCAATTGTTGACGGAATGACTGACAAGGAGTAGGAGGAGCAGGAGCATAAGGACAAGCAGATCATGGGAAGGACAGACAGCTACCTTCGTCTGAGGTGGTGGAGCGTTGACTGCCTTATACAGGGTGCGTGCCACTGGGTGATACAGCGGTTGATCAGCCGTGCTGATTGAGGAGAGACAGAGAAGGGGAGGGCACCAAAGCCTGGACACTGATGAATCTGTCAGCACAGCAGATTCATCAGCGTCCAGGTCTTTGGTGCCCTCCCCTTCTCTGTCTCTCCTCAATCAGCACGGCTCTGGTAAGGATCGCGCATGTGCGATCCTTACCAGACCCGTGCTGAATGAAGACCGAGAGGCAGAAGGGGCAGGCACAAAATCCAGTGATGTTTCGTTTACAGACAGGGCCACTCGCTCAAGCAGGGAGCAGCATGTAAACAAGAAATCCCCAACGGAGCAGGGAGGGTGATGTCAGTGGTCCAATGACCACATTCTGTAATATCTAAATGGCGCATTATTTCTAAAGCAAGTCATTTACACAAATGTTTTAGACAGATATACAAAGAAGATTAGATTAACTTTATAGAACTTGGATAACCCCTTTAACAGCAAATATATTTTTTCTTTTTCCTCTAATACACGCCACAAACGGCTTTACAACATATAACTGCTCAGCTGATCGGCAAATATATTTTTTATTTTTTCACTAATACACGCGACAAACGGCTTTAGAACATATAACTGCACCACTGATCGGCAAATATATTTTAGTTTTGCCACTAATAGACAATAACAAGGGCTGTAATTTTAGCCCTTAACCACACAACGGCTAATAAGCCCTTTTTTTCCCACTAATACAAGCCAAAAAATGCCTTAGAACATATAACTGCACCGCACAAGACGGTGTGGTGCAGTTTCTACGGCTAAGGCGGAGAAAATTATGAATGAGATGGGCCTTCCGGGCCCCTCCCCTTCCTGACCCATGGCACGCCCATAATTTTAGACCTGGCATGAGCGGGGCGAACTTGCAAATAGCGATGCAAGTAACTGTTGTGCCGTCATTGGCACCTGAAATATTCCAAAATTAGGCGTTTTTCAGAATAGTAAATGCCCCCCTATGACTTTGCAATCTTATTTGTTGGGCCAGCAACGTGATTTTTTTCAGTGTTTTTTTTTTTCATAAATAATTCAAGTTTCCTTTCATATAATTTTAATTCCTGTATACTTAATGCATTATGTATGCTTTTTTATCATTTTAACCCCTTCGGGACCTTGCAATTTTCATCTTTTGTTGTTTACTCCCTGCCTTTCTAAAGCCAAAACATTTTTATTTTTCCATTGCTGTATGAGGATTTTTGCTGTTACAAACAGTGTACTCGGAATCTAGAAAAAAAAATAAATCTAAATGATGTCGAATAGGAAAAAAAACCACACAATTCCGTCACAGTTTTATGGGTATATATATACAGTTGTGTTCAAAATTATTCAACCCACACTGAAATTGAGTGTTTTGGCCAGTTTGACATTGATTTTGATCATTTCAGTCATCTTGTTTACAATTAAATCAAAGAGGCACTTGTAAGTCAGACAAATATAACATAACATTTATAATGAAATAACCACAAATGTCTTTTCTGTGCTCACATCATTATCAGTTTTATTCAACCCCCAAGTGACATTCAATCTTAGTACTTAGTACACCATCCTTTTCCAGTTATAACAGCTTTTAAACGCGAAGCATAGCTTGACGCAAGTGTCTTGCAGCGATCTACGGGTATCTTCGCCCATTTTTCATGAGCAAAAGCCTCCAGTTCAGTCACATTCTTAGTCTTGCGCGCTGCAACTGCTTTCTTTAAGTCCCACCAGAGGTTCTCAATCGGATTTAAGTCTGGTGACTGCGATGGCCACTTCAAAATGTTCCAGCCTTTAATCTGCAACCATGCTCTAGTGGACTTTGAGGTATGCTTGGGATCATTGTCCTGTTGAAAGGTCCAACATCTCCCAAGCCTCAGGTTTGTGACGGACTGCATCACATTTTCATCCAATATCTCCTGGTACTGAAGAGAATTCATGGTACCTTGCACACGCTGAAGCTTCCCTGTACCTGTAGAAGCAAAACAGCCCCAAAGCATGATTGACCCCCCGCCATGCTTCATAGTAGGCAAGGTGTTCTTTTCTTCATAGGCCTTGTTCTTCCTCCTCCAAACATAGCATTGATCCATGGGCCCAAACAGTTCTAATTTTGTTTCATCAGTCCACAGAACACTAACCCAAAACTTTTGTGGTTTGTCCACATGACTTTTGGCATACTGCAGTCGACTCTGCTTATTCTTTGGAGACAGCAAGGGGGTGCGCCTGGGAGTTCTGGCATGGAGGCCTTCATTACGCTGTGTGCGCCTTATTGTCTGAGCTGAAACCTCAGTACCTGCATCTGACAAATCTTTTTTCAGTTCCTCAGCAGTCACACAGGGACTTTTCTCCACTTTGCGCTTCATGTAGCACACAGCAGTCGAAGTCAGCATCTTCTTTCTGCCACGACAAGGTAGCGTTTCAACAGTGCCCTTTGCCTTGAATTTGCGAATGATGTTTCCTATGGTGTCTCTTGGTATGTTTAACATCTTTGCAATCTTCTTATAGCCATTGTCCTTCCTGTGAAGAGAAATCACCTCTTCTCTTGTCTTCCTGGACCATTCTCTTGACTTCACCATGTTTGTAAACACACCAGTAAATGTCTAGAAGGAGCTGAGTATCACAGTCATTTTAAATCTGCCTAATTGGTGCTTATTATGCTTGATTGCTGCTCCTTAACATCCACAGGTGTTTTCAATACCTGATCGAAAACACTTGAATGAACCTCTGTTCTTAAGAGTGGTAGTCTTTAAGGGGTTGAATATTTGTGTCAATGAAGAAATCACAAACAAAACATGTAATACTGTGATTACAAAAACAATTGATGTCATTTTAGTTGCATTTGGTTCTTTAAAAAGTCCTTGTAAGATTTCATTCCGAACACAATTATAAATGTACACTAAATTCCCTAAAACCCCTTACAGCATTGGGGGTTGAATAATTTTGAACACAACTGTATATATATATTTTTTACTGTGTTCCCTATGCAGCAAAACTGACCCATGCCCTTCATTATTTAAATTAGTGTAATTTTAGCAATTCCACATTTATATATTTTTTCTTGTGTTTTAATATATAAAGAAACTAAATAAAAGATTACACATTTTTTATTTATTTTTTTCATATTGTGACCTCTATAATTGTGAACTCCAGTCTAAGGAACTTTGTGAGGGCTCATTTTTGGAGGGATGATCTGTAGTTTTTACTGATACCATTTTGTAGTGTGTTACACTTTTGTTCAATTTTTTTTGGGGGGATGTGAAGTGACATACTCTCGCATTACACTTCAGGTTCTTAAGCTCTATTACCTACCAGATGCTGCATCAAGGCGGGCAGGAATACTGCACCTGTAGAAACCATACATACTTTATGAACCTATTCACATTATAAGTAATTCCTTTATATGTCTATTAACCAAATTGCTCCCTTTATGAGCAAGAGTAGAGCAACTTCTAAAGTAAAATTACAGAAGCAAATAGCGCATGTCTGTGCATAGATTCATAATATCATGAGCGGGAGCAATTCACTTAATAGAACAGAGCAGCTGAAGGGAAATCACTACTACCCTCTGAGTGCCATCAACTGAATGCAGGTGGCATTTACAGTGTCTGTATATTGTAAAAAGAGAGTGTAGAGATAATACCACAGCATGATTATTCAGCATTACCACAGCCTCTGTTACCTCCATATACTGTAGTAGTCTTATGATCATTTCCGAATGGCAGTAGTGGGGAAATTGCTATCCCTACAGCTGCCTTTTTATACATATCATGAGTTTTCAATTATTTTTCCTTTAATTTCAAATAATATTTCTCCTTCAATTTCTAAACTCTCTGGAGATTTTTTTTTACATATTAGCTGGGCAAGCCCATGTGCATGTCAGGAATACCATCGGTCTTTGCTCTTTTTTACGTGTCAAATCCATTCCTCAATCCACTCTGCCTATCATGAAATTGAGAGAAATTTAAAATCAATAGTACAGACGGAGTAAAATCCTAATTGCAATGTACATTTATTAATGTACATAGCATTTTACCAAAATTATCTATTCTGTACCTTGTATACCTCTATGCAATTCTCCATTAATTTAAGGTAGTTTATATAAACATTCTATTAAGAAGTGCAGGCTTCTTAAGAAATTTGGTGTATATTTGGTCTGTCTGTAGCAGAAACTGAAATTTGTACCAGCTATCCTGGAGCAGGGGTACTTTGAACTCTGGACATTTGTGAACATTTGCCCCTGTTTCCCCTATGCAAAGTCATCAACTCTTCACCTTATTTCACTTTAAAGGGTTAACTTGCATTGACAAATACTGTGTAATACTGTGAAATTACATTTATATCTATGTTGTGATATATATCCTGTTCATTTGCACTGTGGTAAGGGTTAATGAACACAGAGAGACTATTGGGACTGTCTTACTAATAATGAGAAGCTAGTAATTCTCCATAATTACCATAAGGTTTAAAGAAGAGCATGTTTTGGAAGGAAAAAGCAAGATGTTTACCACCAAAACCAAACAGCCATTTTGTATGTCTGCTTTAGCTCTGTTATTATAGTATTTCTGAAATCCTGTTTTTCTCTGGAAAAACTGCTGTGTCTTTGCCATTGAGTATCACTTAAGCTCTAATGCAAGTCTATAACAGACGGGAATTGTAACATTGTATTTTTTTGTGCTGAGCTTCTCCACTCCACCCCTCCTACTAGAAGGTTCTAGTTTGGCCAGAAACTGTATATAAGGAAAGCAGTCAGAGTTCCTAGTGTTCTGCAGTTAGGGAACAGTGCTTAGAAGAGGAGACTCTGCCAGACCATTGAGTGACCAGAAGAAGACACTGAGATGGGGATACTCTGCCACAGACCCTGGATCACCAGCCTTTGGCCAAGATACCAGCCTTCTGAGAGAGAGAGAGAGAGAGAGAGAGAGAGAAAGAGAGATGGACAGCTAGCTCAGGTGTTTCCTCAGCATCAAACCCTTCTTCTGCCAGGGAGGAGACTGAAGAAGCCAGCCATATGCCTCGCCTGTTCTGCCCCTGTATTCTTCCAGTAAAAAGCTCACTGGTTTACTGAAGACCCAGACTCTCTTATTTCCCATTGGGGTGACCACGCCTTCCCATCCCTGTCAGAGAGCAGCAACACGTGGTGACACCTCAATGGTGTCCGGGGGGCCACTGCAAACATAGCATTGGGGCCACCACAAACCCAACTATCACACTATGAGCTGGGATAGATTTCAGCTATAATTTGCATCCACTTCCTCAGAATAGGTCAATACCTAATTTGTGAGTGTTTGACTCCCTTCACCCCTGCTGATCATCTGTTTTAACAGGCTTCCTTGGCCAATTACATCATGTTCATTGGGCAAATGGCCTATTTGCATCTCAGTCCCTTTCTAATGAATAGGTCTGTGCTGCAATACAAAGCGCAACAAAGGAGATATGGTTGGCACTCTACACTTTTTATTCGTGTATTCTGGTGCTCAGTGATGGGGTAGTAGTCCCAGTATACTGGAGAAAATACTACGGTACTGAATTCAGATGCAATTTTTTGGATTTTTTATTTATACATCCAGTTACATTAGTATGGGAAAGGCCAATGTTTCGGTCCTACCAGGTCCTTGATAATGGCCTAGAAGCTTTAAGAGGGATGTGAGCTTGCTGGATGTCAGCCTGGCTTCCACAAAAGGACTTGGGTCAAAAGGACCTGGCTTCATTGCTGGGGTTCTGCCTCACTGCTGCCGGAAAAAACATTGACCCAGTCGGCCGTAAAAGACATGTACTGTCCCTGCCTGTAAGAGCTGCTCCTGGTGTCCCCTGTGGCATGAACCTTGCCGCACAATGAGAATCACAGGGGGCGGCACACGTTGTCTGTTAAGTGAGAGTACAAGGCAGATATGGCTTTTTGGGAGAAATAATGCTGGCTAGGAATCTTCCAGTGAGGTTGAGCACACGCCATTAGCTCCCTAAAGGCCGTAGACTCGACTAAATAGTACGGTAGTAGCTGCACAACCAGCAACTTGGCTAGGTGGGAATTATGCTTGTGCACCATCGGATTGCTGGGAGCGTAGAGTTGTTTCCTGGCCATGCATTTCATTATCAATGTTTGACGATGGAACGGAGGAGGAGGAGTCTGAGCAGAAGAAGCAGAAAGGGATAACGATGATGTGAAATACACTGTACTGCTAGTAGATGTGGCCTGGCTGTGATGCTGCTTCATGTGGTTTAATAGAGCTGTGGTGCCTACGTTTTTTGTTTGCCTGACCACGTTATATTTTGCTCTTGTACAGCTTGCACAATGCAATGCCCTTGTCTTCTGACAGCATGAAGAAAAACAAAACAGCCAGATGGGAGATACTCAAGCAGAGGCAGCTGACCTAGGCTTAGCTCTGGCATCTTTTGGCCCTAACCCAACTACTGCATCAGTGGCATCACCAGATCCCGAAGCAGACGTGGTCCTAGCTGTTCTTTGGGAGGTACATGGCCTCTGCTCTTTATTGCTGCCACCATCACACTCCTCCTCTGATGTTGCCTCCTCCTCAGTAACCTGATCCGGCTCCCAGGTCCTGTCCAGCATACATTTATGATCGGAGTCCTCACCCTCCCTTTCACTTCTATCAGACTGTGGCATATCACGGTGTTTTTTTTTACTCCCCTTCCCTTCTCTTCCCTGACTGCCACTGTTGCTGTCCCCAATGCCTATAGTGCGGCTACAGGGGCCTCTACTAGTGATGGACGAACATCGTCCGGGACGTCTCGTGAACTGGAACGCGCATTCGCGATCAAATGTTCGTGATACGCGCGTTCGTGGCAGGCCCCATTCAATTTAATGGCAGGCGAACCTGAAAAACTTTCAGGTCATATTTTCAGCCACCAAATACTTACTAGAAGTACACAAATAGTTCCACAACATGGACAGTGACATACCAGAGGGAGATTAATGGCAAAAATTCCCACAAAAAATATGTATTTTAATCAGGGGCCATTTTTATGCGTCTTAAAGGGAAACTCTCAAAAATGTGCTCTGCTGGAGACTAGAAATTTTTTATTTTAGGCCATGGGAGTACGGGCCCCAAACATTAGGCATTCACCTGACAGAAAAGAACAAGTGATTATGTGGCTGAAGGTATATTAGACGGTCAGTAGATAACAATTTTACTGTAGGCCAGTGGGGTACAGGCCCCAAACCTTAGGCATTCTCCGAACAGAAAAGAACAAGTGATTATGTAGCTGAAGGTATATTAGACGGTCAGTGGATAACAATTTTACTGTAGGCCAGTGAGGTACAGGCCCCAAACCTTAGGCATTCTCCGGACAGAAAAGAACAAGTGATTAGGTGGCTGGAGGTATATTAGGCGGTCAGTAGGCATTCACATAAGACAAGGACTATTCTTTGTTCTGGGTGATGGCGGATATATGTGGGCTGGCATGATGAAATTCAATTAAACGTGGTAATCACAGGTGTTAAATTCCTCCGAGATCATTCATTTTTGGTAATGTGAGGTAGCCCACCCTGTCGTGAGCTAGGCGAGTGCGCTCATATGTCACGATCCCCCCTGCTGCTCTGAACATCCTTTCGGACAGGACACTCGACGAGGGGCAAGCTAAGAGTTCCATGGCAAATTGTGCTAGCTATGGCCATAGGTCAAGCCTGCACACCCAGCAGTCTAGGGGTTCTTCGCTTATCAGAGCGTCCACATCGGCCGTTAACCCGATGTAGTCGGACCCCTCTCAGTCTAGGTGTTCCCTGAGGCTGGATCCGGAGGGCGGCTGTTGATGGGTTGGCTGCAAGAATGATCTCATATCCGAAGTGACCAACACATCTTCAAACCGCCCTCTTCTTGCAGGTGTGGTAGGATTGGTACTCGCACCTGTTTAACTGTGGGTGGAAATTTCCCTGCCAGCGCCAGCAACAGCAGAATGCAGCATCTGGCCTGGAAATGCTGCATTCTGCCAGCCCTCTGCGATTGTCATGCTGGTAACATGTCTGCCATTTTGTACGTTGCCACCCAGTACTGGTCCTTGCCCTTTATGCTTTTTATACGGGGATCCCTCTTCAAACACTGGGCATGAAGGCTCCCATTAGCACTAAATTGGAAGAAGTAGAGAGTCCTGGCTCCTGCTCATTGTCCAGGAGAATGTCGTCCTCGGTCTCCTCCCCCCAGCCACGGACAACACCAGGGATCCCCGAAAAGTTTAAAGTCCCCCTCAAAGCCTGCTCTTCTTGCTCCTCCTCCTCCGCCCAGCCACCATTCTGCTCTGACTCCTCTTCAGACTCCTGCCGACTTGTCTCAGATGGAGTAGCCCCCCTGGGAATTCATCTTCAAGCTCCTGCTCCTCGACGGTTTGATCAATGACACGACTCAACGCACGCTCCAGAAAGAAGGCGTAAGGTACGATGTCACTGATGGCGCCCTGGTTGCGACTAACCAGTTTGGTGATCTCATCAAATGGCTGCAGAAGTATGCATGTGTCGCACGTGAGCAGCCACTGTCGTTGTGAAAAGAAACCAAGCTCCCAGAACCTGTCCTTCTGCCGAGTTCGTACAGTTAGTCGTTAATGGCATATTGCTGCTGGAGCAGCCTATCAAGCATATACAAGGTGGAGTTCCAGCACATTGGGCTGTTACAAAAATTAGATGTCTGATGTGCAGGTGGTGTCGTTGCTGAATGTCAGCAAGGTGAACCACGGCTGCATCTTCTAAAATGGACAGAGAATTTCCTGGCCTGCCGCAAGACGTCCTGGACCCCGGAGTATTTGGCAACGAACCGCTGCACAACTAAGTTCAGGACGTGTGCCATGCACGGCACATGTGTCATTTTGCCCTGTTTCAGCAACCTCAGCAGATCGGCCTGTGTCTGCAGAGCTGAAAGTAGTGCAGGACCGGTGTGGCTCTTGGCTTCCAGGCACAACAGCCGCAGAACAGGATGGCAACGTCTCACCTGGCAAGTCGAATAGTTTCTGGGGAGTTTGGGGGGGGGGGGGCGCAGCGGAAGAGGTGATAGCAGTGGAACAGGAGGAGTCAGGAGGAGTCAGCCGAGGAGAAGACGGAGGATGGAGTAAGAGCAGGAGAAGAAGAGGCAGGCATGTATGAAATCTGTGGCGGTAACACCAAATTCACAAGGGAGCCATGGGTTACATGCTTGACGGCTGTCAGAATGTTCACCCAGTGGGCAGCACCTTCCCTGCCCGTGTTTGCTAGACCACATGTCTGTAAAGATGGCCCGAACTATTCGCCGGCGAACAGTTCCCGGCGAACATAGCTTGTTCGCGTCCGCCGCGGCGGGCGAACATATTCGATGTTCGCGTTCGCCCCTATACTTTATTATTGAGCAAACTTTGACCCTGTACCTCACAGTCAGCAGGTACATTCCAGCCAATCAGCATACCCTCCCTCCCAGACCCTCCCACCTCCTATCTAAACGCAAGGACAGCATCCATCTTAGATTCATTCTGAAGCTGCAGTAATAGCAATTGTAAATAGCAATGCGATTAATATAACCTGTATTATTCGATTACAACTTAGATCTGAGTTCCTAACGGTTTTATTGCTAGAATATAACGAAGATAACAAATATAGCACTATATTCTCAATCTTCGTTATATTCTAGCAATACAACAACCATTAGGAACTCCGATCTAAGTTGTAATCGCGGTGCGAATAATACTTACAATTATTAATCACTTTGCGAATCCATTTGATGCCTCTATTTGATTGTATATGACGGTTGACTTTGACTACCACCAACGTTCTGCTACCTCCAAAGCAAGGTATCTGAACCCCCCAGGGGCCATTTGGGCGTTTTTTGATAGAAAACGCATCAAAAACGCATCTGCGTTTTTATAATTTTTCATATTTATTTTTTTTGTGTACTTTGCCACATTTGGTTGCATATTTACATTTGGTATAGGCAAATATGGTAGTCTAGATCATTACCCTGCCTAAATCTATATTCAGCTACATGGCTTAGAAAATATGCTGTCAAACAAAGAACCTAGGTTTTGGTATAGACACATGATCTAGACTACCATATTTGCCTATACCAAATGTAAATATGCAACCAAATGTGGCAAAATACACAAAAAAATAAACTAAAAAATGAAAAAATTATAAAAACGCTGATGCGTTTTTGATGCATTTTTTTTTAATCAAAAACGCCCAAATGGCCCCTGGGGAGTTCAGATATCTTGCTTTGGAGGCAGCAGAACGTTGGTGGTAGTCATAGTCAACAGTCATATACAATCAAATAGAGGCATCAAATGGATTCGCAAAGCGATTAATAATTGTAAGTATTATTCACATTGCGATTACAACTTAGAGCTGAGTTCCTAATGGTTGTATTGCTAGAATATAACGTATATTTAGAGATGAGCGAACACCTGGATGTTCGGTTCGAGAAGTTCGGCCGAACTTCCCGAAAACGTTCAGGTTCGGGATTCGAACTCGAGCCGAACTTTATCCCGAACCCGAACCCCATTGAAGTCAATGGGGACCCGAACTTTTAGGCACTAAAAAGGCTGTAAAATAGTCCAGGAAAGGGCTAGAGGGCTGCCAAAGGCAGCAAAATGTAGGTAAATCCCCTGCAAACAAATGTGGATAGGGAAATGAATTAAAATAAAATAAAATAAATAAAAATTAACCAATATCAATTGGAGAGAGGTCCCACAGCAAGGAATCATGCGTCATATCACCCACCACCGAGAAGGCCACTCTCAGTTATTTCGGCCCAGCACCCAGACAGAGGAGAGAGGTCCCACAGCAAGGAATCATGCGTCATATCAACCACCACTGGAGAAGGCAACTTTCAGTTATTTAGGCCCAGCACTCAGACTGAGGATACAGGTTCCACAGCAAGGAATCATGCGTCATATCACCCACCACCGAGAAGGCCACTCTCAGTTATTTCGGCCCATCACCCAGACAGAGGAGAGAGGTCCCACAGCAAGGAATCATGCGTCATATCAACCACCAATGGAGAAGGCCACTCTCATTTAGTTCGGACCAGCACCGAGACAGAGGAGAGAGGTCCCACATCAAGGAATCATGCGTCATATCAACCACCAACGGAGAAGGCCACTCTCATTTATTTTGGACCAGCACCCAGACAGAGGATACAGGTCCCACAGCAAGGAATCATGCGTCATATCAACCACCAACGGAGAAGGCCACTCTCAGTTATTTCAGCCCAGCACCCAGACAGAGGAGAGAGGTCCCACAGTAAGGAATCATGCGTCATATCAACCACCAACGGAGAAGGCCACTCTCAGTTATTTCGGCCCAGCACCCAGACAGAGGAGAGAGGTCCCACAGTAAGGAATCATGCGTCATATCAACCACCAACGGAGAAGGCCACTCTCAGTTATTTCGGCCCAGCACCCAGACAGAGGAGAGAGGTCCCACAGTAAGGAATCATGCGTCATATCAACCACCAACGGAGAAGGCCACTCTCAGTTATTTCGGACCAGCACCCAGACCGAGGAGAGGTTCATTCAACTTTGGGTTACACCGCAAGATCATGGTAAAGTTAAAAAAATGAGGATTCAATAAAGAAGTGCCCCGGAGTACAAGAATACATGGTTGATGGGGAGGCAGTTATAAACGTTTATTCTGCACAAGGGAGGCACAAGTCCTGTGGGATCCATGCCTGGTTCATTTTTATGAATGTCAGCTTGTCCACGTTGGCTGTGGACAGGCGGCTGCGTTTGTCTAGCCAAAGCTGGAACACCAGATTTAGGGTATTGGTATTTGGGCAATTCTATTTAGCCCCTTAATAAAATATAGAAATTGCTGTCCTGAGTTTCTAGGGGTGACAATTAGCACAGCCAAGCCCCTGATGTAGGATATAGCAAAAAAAAACTAGTATTGATGGATTGATGGACTTGGTGGCAGCTTCTTCTGGTGCACCACAAGTCACAAAATGGCCGCCGATCAACCCAGAAAATAAGTGACAGAAAAACGCTCTGTGCAGCCTAAAAACCAGTGAGCAAGTAACTAGCAGAAGTTCAATGATTCTCAGCTGTTGATCGATCACTTCATTAAGTGTTTTGGCTAAGTTAATCCCTTCCTAATCTCGCCCTAACACAGCAGCTGCATCCTCTCCCTACACTAGTCAGGGCAGTGTGACGTGCGGCGCTACGTGACTCCAGCTTAAATAGAGGTTGGGTCACATGCTGCACTTGGCCAATCACAGCCATGCCATTAGTAGGCATGGCTGTGATGGGCTCTTAGGGCAAGAAGTAAAACGCTAGCTGATTGGCTGCTGTGCAGCCCTTCAGAAAGCGGGAAGTAATCGACGAACACCGAACCCGAACTTTTTTGAAAATGTCCGGGTCCCGGACACCCCAAAATTCGGTACAAACCCGAAAGATGCTCGAACTGTTCGCTCAACACTACGTATATTCTAGCAATACAACAACCATTAGGAACTCAGCTCTAAGTTGAATTCGCAATGCGATTAATGCAGGTTATATTAATCGCATTGAGAATTCAACTTAGATCTGAGTTCCTAATAGTTGTTGTATTGCTAGAATATAACGAAGATTGAGTATATAGTGCTAAATTCTCAATCTTCGTTATATTCTAGCAATACAACCATTAGGAGCCCATTTCTAAGTTGAATTTGTAAAGACTCCCAAACTATTCACCGGCGAATTGTTCCCGACGAACATAGCTTGTGCACGTTCGTTGCGGCGGGCGAACATATGCGATGTTAGGTCCACCCCCTATCATTGAGTAAACTTTGACCCTGTACCTCACAGTCTGCAGACACATTCCATCCAATCAGCAGCATACCCTCCCTCCCAGACTCTCCCATCTCCTGGACAGCATCCATTTTAGATTCATTCGGAAGCTGCAGTCTTAGTGAGAGGAGGGAGAGTGTAGTTGCTGCTGATTTAATAGGGAAATCGATAGCTAGGCTAATGTATTCAGTGTCCACTCCAGTCCTGAAAGACTCATCAGATCTCTGCTGTAAGGACAGCGTCCTGACAGCACCCCAAAAAGCCCTTTTTAGGGCTAGTACATCAGTCTCCCTCCCAGACCCTCCCACCTCCTATCAAAAAGCAAGGACGCCATCCATCTTAGATTCATTCTGAAGCTGCAGTGTTAGTAGTTGTAATCGCAATGCGATTAATATAACCTGTATTAATCTCATTGGGATTACAACTTAGATCTGTTCCTAATGGTTGTATTGCTAGAATATAACGAAGATTGCGAATATAGCGCTATATTCGCAATCTTCGCTATATTCTAGCAATACAACCATTAGGAACCCAGCTCTAAGTTGAATTTGCAATGTGATTAATATAACCTGTATTAATCGCATTGCGATTACAACTACCACACTCTGCGTCAACTAGGTATTTTTCCATTGGAGTTTTGCCATGGATCCCCCTCCGGCATGCCACAGTCCAGGTGTTAGTCCCCTTGAAACAACTTTTCCATCACTATTGTGGCCAGAAGGAGTCCCTTTGGTTTTTAAAATTCGCCTGTCTATTGAAGTCTATGGCTGTTCGCACTGTTCGCATGTTCGCGAACATTTGCGGAAAATTTTATGTTCGCGACATCACTACATGTCTGTGGTCAGATGTATCTTGGCACCGACACTGTGTGCCAGAGATATATTTACTTGCTGCTGAAGGTGGCCATATAGCTCTGGGATACCCTTCTGGGAGAAATATTTCCTTCAGGGGAACTTCCACTGTGGTGTGCCAGTGGACACAAATTTTCTAAAGGCCTCCGAGTCCACCAGTTTATATGGCAGTAGTTGGCAGGCTAGCAGTTCCAACAAGCCAGCGGTCAGCCATTGGGCAACTTTTTACGCTCTAACATTTGGGCCAGGGAAGCCTGCCTTCTGCCATATGAATGCAATGATGGCACAGAGGAAGGTGGAGTGGAGGACAAATGGGAGGAGAGAGTAGAAGCAGAAGGAGAAGAGGCAGGACGTCAAGCGCCAGGAGTGTGGCTTTGTGGGTTCTGACAGCATTGCTCCCACTGGCCTCGGTGATGGGAGTCCAGGTGCCTTCTTAAGGCGGTCGTCCCTAGGTGAGTGTTGGGCTTAACCCGATTTATGCATTGACAGCACAGGCTGCAGATTGCAACACTATTGTGTTTTGACAGCTGACACGTTAAAAAAAGCTCACACCGCTGAGCCATGTGCCTGCGTCCTGGGAGCGCCAGATGGTCACATGCATGGTGGATGGCTCGCTCCAGATACATTTGCAGTCTGCTTTTTGCCTTCTGTGCCCTGCGAGCTCTGCCTGCTTCTCCTTCTTCTCATCCCTCTCTGCTTCTCCGTCTCTCCCTCTGAACTCCCCTCTTCTTGCTCTCTTGTGGGAACCCATGTGACGTCCATCATGGTCACCTTCATCACCCCGGGACATTTGAGATCTCGAAGTAGGCAGCAACAGCGGGGACCTTCCTCCTTGGGCTGATCTGGGTACTGTCGTGAGAACGCTGGGTGGCGGCCGTTGCTACCTCATCTTCCTCATCCGATGCCAAGAATGGCTGCGCATCGGTAATGTCTGGGAATGGATGGGAAAATAATTCCTCTGACTCAAGTGGAGGGCCTATGGTGGTGATGGAGGGAGCAGAAGCGGAAGGCTGAGTGAGTCATTTAACCAACTCTGGTGCGTCCTTTGAAGTAATCACACGCAGTATTTTGTGGAAGCAGGTGTATCGTAAGGCCTCAATCAATATTTGGTGAAAGCAGGGCTATGAATCCCCTTAATCAGTATTTTGTGGAAGCAGGTATCTCGCAGGCCTCAATCAATATTTGGTTGAAGCAGGTATATCAATCCCCTTAATCAGTATTTTATGGAAGCTGGTATATCGCAGGCATCAATCAGTAGTTGATGGAAGCAGGTATATCAATCCCCTTAATCAGTATTTTGTGGAAGTAGGTATATCACACCCCTCAATTATTTTTTTTGCCACAACAGCTATATCACACTACCCTGTTTATTTGGGGCAACGGGTTACAGGTATATCGCAGCCGTCGATCAGTATTTTGTGGAAGCAGGTGTATCACGGGCCTTAATCAGTATTTTGTGGAAGCAGGTATATCAAACCCCTTAATCAGTATTTTGTGAAAGCAGGTATCTCACAGACCTCAATCAATATTTGGTGGAAGCAGGTATATCAATCCCCTTAATCAGTATTTTGTGGAAGCTGGTATATCGCAGGCGTCAATCAGTATTTGGTGGAAGCAGGTGTATCAAACCCCTTAATCAATATTTTGTGGAAGCAGGCATATCGCAGGCCTCAATCAATATTTGGTGGAAGCAGGTATAACAATCTCCTTAATCATTATTTTGTGGAAGCAGGTATATCACCCCCCTAAATTATATTTTTATTGCCGCAACAGTTATATCACACCACCCTGTTTATTTGGGGCAACAATTTACAGGTATATCGCAGCCGTCAATCAGTATTTTGTGGAAGCAGGTAGATCACACCCCTCAATCTGTTTTTTTGGGGGCAACTTGTATATCACACCAGTTGCAAATAGTTGTTCCAATAGCACTTCTCCCTCTATATACCTGCGGTATCGCAGCAGAACCGCACACAACTGTTGCACAATACAAATGCACAATAATATATTTTCTGTGTTAGAAAGTATATTATAAGTATGTCACACCTATCGATAGCACACCTACACCAGTCCTTAAAAGGACTTTTGTGGCCCTATTAACTAGCGTTTGGTGTCCCTAACAGTCTGTCTCTGCTCCACAAAGCAACCTCTCCCTACACTGGCAAAATACAGAATGTAAAATGGCTGCCACATCTGGTTCATTTATAAGGTGGGGGTTTGTCCATGTGCTAAAACATCTTAATTGGCTGTCCTGTCCCACCTGATGGATGTGTCATTGGTCAAAGTTTGGTGCAATGCAAAAGAATATGGCCCATGCGAATATCGTCATATGTTCGCATGTTCGGCGAATCACGAAAAGTTTGCCGTGAAACGACCGCCGGGAGAACCGCAAAGCCATCTCTGGCCACTACTACTACCACCACCAACAGCCCTATGCCTGGGGCTGCAGCGTTCTCCTTCACCTACACCTCTGTGCAGTACAAATGCTGAGCGCTCTCACACAAGTCGTCAACAGGAAGACTCTCTTGACTATCTGCCAAAGGGCATGGGGGGTTTTCTTGCCATTCTTAGGAAAAAGGAATCTGAAACACGTTAGGGAACCCTACTGCCAATGGGGCTCCCAAGCAGATGGATAGTCACAGCACCTCTGCTAACGACACCACTCTTTTGGAATTGGATCTCCACTAATTGGCAAACGGTTGCTTTCTCCAATGGGTCACATATTCTGATTCGCCAAACAGATGGACATTGGCATGTCAGATGAGAAATGTTACAGAGCAACCACCATGCAACCATTGCTGGAAGAACACAAGCTAGTGGTGGCAAGCTTATGGTCTGGAGAATATTTTCATAGCATCCTCTGGGCCCATTCATCCATGTGGAACCTCAACTGATTTGGGTATGAATCCATCCTTACAGATTAGGCACAGCCATTCATGCTGATTGTCTTCCCTAGGGTGGATAGAAACTTCTAGCAAGATAATGCAATGTCTGACATTGGTTGGAAGAGCATGACCAAAACTTCCACGTACTATACTGGCCCCCTAATTCCCCAGACTTGGACCCAATTAAGAACCGTGATTGTCGTGTTCACTCGATCTTCCCACACACACCTCAAGCAGCTGTGGGATACATTGTAGTCAGTATAGCTCCAGATACCTCATAACATACCAGGACTTTATTGAGTCAATCCCAGCCCATCTAGCTGCTGTTTGTGCTGCACACTGTGGCTAGTCTGGATAATAGCTGGTGGTCATAATAATGTTACTTGACTGTGCACTGTCACATTACTTCACAAACCCCCAATTATCGGGTACAAGCATTCATACAAATGTTCATTCCCAATAATTGTCTCACTAATCTTCAACTGCTTATAAGAAAAAGATAATTGTTACACTGGTCTTGCATTCCATTCTTAAATATCTTTATTTTGAAATGCCATTAAATAGCCACATTTCAAAGATGTAAATCAAACATGTAATTTAAGTAATCTTCCTTACTTACAAAGTGAAAATAGCATTTGTTAAAGGAGGAAATATATTCCATTACTTTACAAGAATATCTGTGGTATTAATATCATACATAGTGTTGAGTGCGAATATTCAAATCGTGAATTTCTATTGCAAATATCGCCACTTCGCAAATATTTAGAATATAGTGCTATATATTCGCATTCGCGAATAGTGTTGATCGCGAATATTCTAATCGCTAATTTATTGAGGAATTTATCATGAATATCGGCACCTAGCAACCAACAGGAAAGTTGCCTACCCCTTAGTGTTGATCGCGAATATTCTAATCACGAATTTTTATCGCAAATATATTGCCGATTTTCGCAATCAAGTAAATAATGACAGGAGATCTCGAATTTGCGAATTTATGGCGAATATTCGGCCAAAAATTCGCAAAATATCGCAAATTTTAATATTGCCTATGCCGCTCATCACTACATACCATACCATTTATATTCTCACAAGCTTTTATAATGTAAGAACCACTGCTTCCTTAAAAATTCAGCGCTACTTCATTTCTCAGACAATTTAAAGATCTCCAGAGAGCATCACTATAACCAGAAGTGAGTATGACAAATTACACCTTCAATACACTTTTCCCTTGATTCACACTCCAATACTTCAACCTCACTCATCCCATTTCTAAACATTACTGTTCTCAGCAATTAGTTCTTTACCAATTATTTTTATACTGTAATGTCCTTTGTTTTTCTACAGTGATGACCACAGGAGGGGTTTTTATGCCATTTCTCTTTCTCATTAAATAAGATTTAGTTTAGGTGACCACCCAATCAGCACCTCTGACTTAAGAAAAAATTGGACCTGAATATATTACAGATAGACAGAAATAGATCTCTCTCTCTCTCACACACACACATATATTAATATACACTATAACTACATATTAGAAAAAATGTATACTATTATACTGTTGCCAATTAAAGGACTCAAATTTCCAAGTAGCCAAAATAAAATTGAGTGACAAAGAATAATAACAGTAATTGCAGTACTAATCTTTAAACATATTGGGTAGATACAGAGATCTCTCCCATCATCTATTTATCTCCAGGACTGTGACTGTGATGAGGGGACATCCTCTGCGTCTGAAGGAAAGAAGGTTTGTACACAAGCATAGAAGAGGATTCTTTACGGTAAGAGTATTGAGACTATGGAACTCTCTGCCTGAGGAGGTGGTGATGGTTAATTCATTAAAAGAGTTCAAGAGGGACCTGGATGTATTTCTGGAGTGTAATAATATTACAGGTAAGGTTGAGAGAACTTGTATTTTAAGTTCGGCGTCCAAAGTTCGGGTTGGGGTTATCGAAGAATCCCGTTATGGATTCTGCTACCACGGACCATAATGGAATTTTGAATCCATAAGGGGATTCTTCGATGAACCTGAACCTTGGACAACACTAAGGACCTGGGGTGATGTCACCGTCATGTGATCAGTGCAGAGGGCGTCGCTCAGTACTGGATTGGATAAGAGGTGGTAAAGGGCCTGGTATAATGATCATGTGACATGAGGGGTGGAGCTCATGTGCTCTGTGTGGAGGAAAATAGAGCAGCGAAGGATGGTTGCGCGAACTTGGATTCCAAATTCCATTATGGTCCGTGGTAGCGAATCCATAACGGGATTCTAAGATAACCCAAACCTGAACTTTGGACGCCGAACTTAAAATACAAGTTCGATCAACCCTAATTACAGGTTATAGTTACTAGAAATGGGTCGTTAATCCAGGGAGTTATTCTGATTGCCTGATTGGAGTTGGGAAGGAATTTTTTTCACCCTAAAGTGAGAAAAATTGGCTTCTACCTCAAAGGTTTTTTTTGGTCTTCCTCTGGATCAACTTGCAGGGTAGCAGGCTGAACTGGATGAACAGATGTCTTTTTTCAGCCTTACAAACTATGTTACTATATGCTACTATATTAGTACAGTAGGAACGGGGAGTGTTTAGTACAGTGCTCCTAGTGCCTGCTGTACTCCCTGCTTCCTGGTCTTCTTCTATCAGGGCCACACACTGTGACCTCTCGCTGTGCACAGTCTGGTCACAGCACGGCAGGAAGTGCACTAAATCTCCTAAGTAGCTGTGGCATCCGATGCAGGAGAGGTTAGTTGATTTGTTTATTTTTATTTGTCTGATCTGAGGCCTAATTAACATTGATAGTCTGAGCTGAGGTCTGATTAACATTTGGGTACTGATTTGGGGTTTGATTTGAGGTTTGATTAACATTGGGGTTCTAATTAGGGGTCTATGCTAAGGTTTTATTACCATTGGGGATCTGAGCTGAGGTCTGAATAAGATTAAGGGCCTTATCTGAGGTGTGATGAAAAATGTCTTTTTTTTCATATTTTCCTCCTCTAAAACTAATGTGCATCTTATAGGCAGTGGAGTCTTATACAGTGAAAAAAAATGATTTTAAATTATTTTCATCCTCATATTTCAAGAACCATAACTTTTATTTTTCTTCCAATGTAGCTATATGATGGCATCCTGTAGGATAAGTTGTATTTTTCAATGGCACCATTGTTGGTGCATGCATACAATTTATATTTCTGTACATACAGTTTCTATTTTTTGAGGGAATGCAAAAACCCCAGCAACCTTACCACAGTTTTTTTTTTTTTTTCCCACTGTTTAGCATACAGTAAAAATACCATTTTAAATCTATTCTCCAGATAGTTATGAATATTGTGATACCAAAAATGTATGTTTTCCATTTCAGTACTTTAGCATAATAGAAAGATAATGGCCCATATTTACTAATGAGAGTGTACCTAGACCTTTTCTTATATTGCACCAAAATTGCATTTTGCGCACATTTGCACTATTTGGTGCATTTAATTTTAGAGAATGTAATTGTACCTTGCTAGCCATGAGAGCACAGCTTTTTGAGAAAAAGGTGTTGCACAGCTGGAAAGAGGGATAGCTTACAATACAATATTTTATGTATAAGGGTACGCCAACCAAACACAGCTCTGGGTGAATCATAAAACACCCCCTTTTGTTGTATCCAGAGAACACTAAAATCCTACACAGAATACCGCATAATCATCTTACACATTTGAGCTTTGTGCCTTATTCATAGACAGTTTACTTACTTGTATAATGCTTTTGAATAGTCAGTTTTCCACAACCAAAGAATTATGCTCTGTCAGTGTTACACTGACAGGAAATACCTTAAGTCATAGTTATGGTTAGTGCTGTCATGTGGTGGGAGCGCCAATGGGCTTCCTGTTTTTCAACACCTTAAATAACTTGGTTGCTATTGACTGTGGTATCTAAATCTTTATTTACACATTTTTTTTGAAAATCTGTGAGAAGTTGGTCAGTGTTTCATTTGTGAAGATGTTCGTAAAGGGTCCATTGTTAGTCCATGTGTCTGTTGTTTGCCCTCTATGTGTCATCCGCATTTCAAGTTCAAAGCTAGGTGGAAATAGATTTCCAGAGCCTTTCCTACTAATGGTCAATGGAAACCACTACCATCCATAACATCCATGTTTTGTCAGTTGTTTTCATGGACGTACAAACTTCAACAGCTGGCCCATGGTGCAGAATCTGCAGACCAAACACAAAGTAGTGCATGCTTCTATTGTTTTTCATTGACCATGAGTAATTAGAAACTAGGATGTGTAAATAAACACATAAAAATCAATGGCTGTGTGCCGTCGTCAGTGTAGAACACAGACAGGACATGTCCATGATTCACTGACGTTAATAAATCCTTAGGGGTTAAAAAAGAACTGAAGTTATCTACAATACCTGTAGTTGCTGTGCATTATAGCTATGCTTCAACTGCTATCGCATGCGTACGCTGGACAATACTCATGAGATCATTAAGACAGATGTATCCATCATAATGTGGGAAGTAGCACCCAGGCATGACCAATATAAATGGCTAGACGTAATTGTTAGATTTTTGCTCTTTAAAGGTCATTTTATGAAGTAATTGTATACAAATATAATGTCAAATGAAGATGAGCAAATTAATTCTGTAGTATCAGAATTTTTGCTGAATTGATGTGGGAGAGGTTTTGGAGAAGAGAAAGAAGAGAATAAGAGGGGAGAAGGAGATGAAGGGGGGGAAGAGAGAGACTGAATGTCATCCACAGCTTTTCAGGGCATATGGAGCATTTTCAATTCAGCTTGAAACAATTTGAGTGCAAATCGATTCAGACTCCCCATCTTCGTCTAATCGGACCCTAATTGAATTTCTGTAAATTCACTCATCACTAATGTTAAACTTGATTTCAACTCCCCCCTATCAACTTAAATATAGCTTCAGCATGGCGTAATTAGTTACTTTATTCTGGATGAATAAAACATTTGTCTTAGCATTTGCCCTCATTTTGGGCGTTGGGGGAAGGAGAGCACCAAAGGCTACTCAGCCTTAACCTGGAAATACCATGTAAATGAAAAAGAAGGGATGGAGACAGCACATCCAATGGTTGGAATTTATTCCAGATGCAATGTTTCGGTTTGACAAAGGCTTCTTAGCTGAAACGTTGTATCTGGAATAAATTCCAACCATTGGACGTGCTGTCTCCATCCTTTCTTTTTTAATTTATATGGACTATCCTATTGTATTTGGGGAAGCTTACCACTTCCCCAGTAGATGTGCACTCATCACTATCTTTTGAGGAGTGCTGTTCACCTTGTTTCTTTTTGACCAGGAAATTTAGATCCAGGGCTAGACAACTGGTAAGGTAAAGCCTAACAACACCCTTTAACTAACTCTGTGCTAAGTCCTGGGCTAGAAATTAAAATACATGGGTAAGTAAGTCATGTCTGCTACCTAGTTGCATGGCTTCTAAACTTGATTGCATCATTGCACTGCTTTCTGTTCCTGAATCACAATGGTGGTGATTCTATTTATGCATAAACAGATGTAACCATTCACTGGATTATGGATTTTTTATAGGATAGTAATAAGTATATATAAACCATCTGGTTCAAAGCTTAGATTCATTTTGTTTTCTTTCACTTGACATTCCCAGGCATAACCAGAAAGTTATTACATCCAGAATTCCTTTTTACACCTGTACAATTCCTGTCTACAAATACATGAACAAATGTGCTAATATCTTGAAAAATATATATATTGATGTTACAAAAGTGCAAATTAAACTGTATCCAGGAACCAGGCAATGCGGTAGAACTCAGGGAATATTCTTCATCTCTCGGATGCTGTAATTAGAATTTCTGAATCCCAATTAAATTTAGCAATATCAATCATTTTTTATTTTCATATTTAAAAATAGATGGGCATATATCAATTCTGCATCAATTACAGACTGTAGACAAGTGACAGATATGGAGCACTTCTGAAGTCAGATTTAATACATAATAAATGAGAAATTCAAGTTAAAGAGTAACTAAACCTTTTGAAAAAAAGCATAAAGGGGCAGAAGAGCTTTTCAGCGCTCTCTGCCCCATCAGCTTTCATAATTTCTGTTCAGCTTTTCTAGCTTGCAGAGTATGGTTCCTAGAAAGTATATGGCATTTGTTCATACTTTCTAAAAGCCGAGCAGAGGCAATGAAAGCCAAAGGGTTAGGTTGAGCAAAAATCCTGACCCTTCATGTTTGTACAAGGGTTAAGTTACCTTTAGGTAGACTTTAAAGATATTGTTAGCGTTCATGGGGTGGTTTTTGTGGCAAACTGCAGGGAGGCTGTTAAAATAATAAACGGGTTGCCCGAGCCATTTCTAAATGATGGCCTATCCTCAGGATAGACCATAACTAGCTGATCAGCAGTTGTACGACACGCTGGTCTACTGCAGATCAGCTGTTTGGATGTAGCTCCATTACCGTAGGTTGTTACTGGAACTACACAGCACACTTTGTAGTGCTGCAGTGATGGGGCTCTCCACTGCAATGTTAACTGTACTGTGTAGTTCTGGGGCACACTTCCAGCAATGGAGCTACACCCAAACAACTGATTGGCAAGATTTGGTTTACTGGAAAAGGCTGGACAACCCATTTATTCTCATTTTACTGAGCCCCGTTTGATCCAGATCCACTACTCCCAACTTGAATGGGTCCACGATTAGAGATGAGTGAACAACTGGATGTTCGGGTTCGAGAAGTTCAGCCTAACTTCCCGAAAATGTTCGGGTTCTGGATCCGAACTCGACCCTAACTTTATCCCGAACCCGAACCCCATTGAAGTCAATGGGGACCCGAACTTTTGGGCAGTAAAAAGGCTGTAAAATAGTCCAAGAAAAAGCTAGAGGGCTGCAAAAGGCAGCAAAATGTAGGTAAATGCCCTGCAAACAAATGTGGATAGGGAAATGAAATAAAATAAAATAAATAAAAATTAACCAATATCAATTGGAGAGAGGTCCCATAGCAGAGAGTCATGCGTCATATCACCCACCACTGGAGAAGGCCACTTTAAGTTATTTAGGCCAGGCACCCAGACAGAGGAGAGAGGTCCCACAGCAAGGAATAAGGCGTCATATCACCCACCACTGGAGACCCACAGCAAGGAATCATGCGTCATATCACCCACCACTGGAGAAGGCCACTTTCAGTTATTTCGGCCCCAGCACCCAGACAGAGGAGAGAGGTCACAAAGCAAGGAATCATGCGTCATATCACCCACCACTGGAGAAGGCCACTTTCAGTTATTTAGGCCCAGCACCCAGACCGAGGATACAGGTCCCACAGCAAAGAATCATGCATCATATCACCCACCACTGGAGAAGGCCACTTTCAGTTATTTAGGCCAGGCACCCAGAGAGAGGAGAGAGGTACCACAGCAAGGAATCATGCGTCATATCACCCACCACTGGAGAAGGCGACTTTTAGTTATTTAGGCCCCAGCACCCAGACAGAGGAGAGAGGTCCCACAGCAAGGAATAAGGCGTCATATCACCCACCACTGGAGAAGGCCACTTTCAGTTATTTAGGCCCCAGCACCCAGACAGAGGAGAGAGGTCCCACAGCAAGGAATCATGCGTCATATCACCCACCACTGGAGAAGGCCACTTTCAGTTATTAAGGCCCCAGCACCCAGACAGAGGAGAGAGGTCCCACAGCAAGGAATCATGCGTCATATCACCCACCACTGGAGAAGGCCACTATCAGATATTTAGGCCCCATCACCCAGACAGAGGAGAGAGGTCCCACAGCAAGGAATCATGTGTCATATCACCCACCACTGGAGAAGGCCATTTTCAGTTATTTAGGCCCCAGCACAAAGACAGAGGAGAGAGGTCCCACGGCAAGGAATCGTGTGTCATATCACACACCAATGGAGAAGGCGACTTTCAGTTATTTCGGCCCCAGCACCCAGACAGAGGAGAGAGGTCACACAGCAAGGAATCATGCGTCATATCACCCACCACTGGAAAAGGCCACTTCCAGCTATTTAGCCCACGGCACCCAGACAGAGGAGAAAGGTCGCATGGCAGAGGTTCAGGCTTTATGTCACCCACTGTTGTAACAGGCCACTTTCAGTTATTTAGGCCCCGGCGCCTCGATTGAGGAGAGGTTCATTCAACTTTGGGTTGCATCGCAAGATCATGGTAAAGTTAAAAAAATGAGGATTCAATAAAGAAGTGCTCCAGAGTACAAAAATACATGGTTGATGGGGAGGCAGTTATAAATGTCTATTCTGCATAAGGGAGGGACAGGTCCTGTGGGATCCATCCCTGGTTCATTTTTATGAACGTCAGCTTGTCCACGTTGGCCGTGCCGTGCTGAATACACGTTTAGACATAACGCTGGCCGCCGGGCAGGCCAGCACCTCCAAGGCATAAAATACTAACTCTGGCCATGTGGACAATTTGGAGACCCAGAAGTTGAATGGGGCCGAACCATCAGTCAGTACGTGGAGGGGTGAAATGCTGCCCCCTGCTAACACGTTCCATATCAGGTGGTGGTGCAGTTAGCTGTGGCGTGGAGACAAAACTTTTCAACATTTCTGCCATGCTAACCCTGCCCTCAGAGGAGCTGGCCGTGACACAGCTGCGTTGGCGACCTCTTGCTCCTCCTCTGCCTTCGCCTTGGGCTTCCACCTGTTCCCCTGTGACATTTGGGAATGTTCTCAGGAGCGTGTCTACCATCGTGCGCTTGTACTCGCGCATCTTTCTATCAAGCTCCAGTGCAGGAAGTAAGGTGGGCACATTGTCTTTGTACCGGGGATCCAGCAGGGTTGCAACCCAGTAGTCCACACACGTTAAAATGTGGGCAACTCTGCTGTCGTTGCGCAGGCACTGCAGCATGTAGTCGCTCATGTGTGCCAGGCTCCCCAGAGGTAAGGACAAGCTGTCCTCTGTGGGAGGCGTATCGTCATCATCCTCCGTATCCCCCCAGCCACGCACCAGTGATGGGCCTGAGCTGTGTCGGGTGCCACCCCGCTGTGAACCTGCTTCATCCTCATCCTCCTCCACCTCCTCCTCATCCTCCTCATCCTCCAGTAGTGGGCCCTGGCTGGCCACATTTGTACCTGGCCTCTGCTGTTGCAAAAAACCTCCCTCTGAGCAACTTCTAACAGACTGGCCTGATAGTGGAAAAAATGACCCCTCATCCTCCTCCTCCTCCTCCTCCTCCTCCTCCTCCTGGGCCACCTCCTCTTCCATCATCGCCCTAAGCGTTTTCTCAAGGAGACATAGAAGTGGTATTGTAACGCTGATAACGGTGTCATCGCCACTGGCCATGTTGGTGGAGTACTCGAAACAGCGCAACAGGGCACACAGGTCTCACATGGAGGCACAATCATTGGTGGTGAAGTGGTGCTGTTCCGCAGTGCGACTGACGCGTGCGTGCTGCAGCTGAAACTCCACTATGGCCTGCTGCTGCTCGCACAGTCTCTCCAGCATGTGCAAGGTGAAGTTCCACCTGGTGGGCACGTCGCATATGAGGCGGTGAGCGGGAAGTCCGAAGTTCCGCTGTAGCGCAGACAGACGAGCAGCGGCAGGATGTGAACGCCGGAAGCGCGCACAGACGGCCCGCACTTTATGCAGCAGCTCTGACATGTCGGGGTAGTTGTGAATGAACTTCTGCACCACCAAATTCAGCACATGCGCCAGGCAAGGGATGTGCATCAAACCGGCTAGTCCCAGAGCTGCAACGAGATTTTGCCCATTAGCGCACACCACCAGGCCGGGCTTGAGGCCCACATGCAGAAACCACTCGTCGGTCTTTTGTTCAATACCCTGCCACAACTCCTGCACGGTGTGGGGCCTGTCCCCCAAACAAATGAGTTTCAGAATGGCCTGCTGACGTTTACCCCGGGCTGTGCTGAAGTTGGTGGTGAAGGTGTGTGGCTGACTGGATGAGCTGGTGGAAGCAGAGGAGGAGAAGCCGAGTAGGAGGAGGAGGCTACAGGAGGCAAAGAATAATGCTCAGTGATCCTTGGCGGCGGAAGGACGTGCGCCAAGGAACTCTCCGCCTGGGGCCCAGCCGCCACTACATTTACCCAGTGTGCACTTAGGGAGATATAGCGTCCTTGGCCGTGCTTACTGGTCCACGTATCTGTGGTTAGGTGGACCTTGCCACAGATGGCGTTGCGCAGTGCACACTTGATTTTATCGGACACTTGGTTGTGCAGGGAAGGCACGGCTGTCTTGGAGATGTAGTGGCAGCTGGAAACAACATACTGTGGGACAGCCATGGATATCAGATGTTTGAAGCTGTCTGTGTCCACCAGCCTGAATGACAGCATTTCAAAGGCCAGTAGGTTAGAAATGCTGGCATTCAGGCCCAGGGCTCGAGGATGGGTAGGTGGTAATTTACGCTTTCTCTCCAAGGTTTGTGAGATGGAGAGCTGAACGTTGCCGTGTGACATGGTGGAGATGCTTGGTGACGCAGGCGGTGGTGTCGGTGGGGCATCCTCTGTTTGGTGGGTGGCAGGTGCCAACGTTCCTCCCGAGGCGGAGGAAGAGACCGAGGCAGCAGCAGAAGAGGGAGCAGAGGGAGCCTTTCTTTTAAGGTGTTTACTCCACTGCAGTTCATGCTTTGCATGTAGATGCCTGGTCATGCAGGTTCAGAACGTTAATGCCTCGCTTCAGGCTCTGATGGCACAACGTGCAAACCACTCGGGTCTTGTCGTCAGCACATTGTTTAAAGAAGTGCCATGCCAGGGAACTCCTTGAAGCTGCCTTTGGGGTGCTCGGTCCCTGGTAGCGGTGGCCAGTAGCAGGCGAACTCTCTTGGCAGCGGCTGTTCTGCTTTTGCCCCCTGCTCCCTCTTTTGCTACGCTGTTGGCTCGGTCTCACCACTGCCTCTTCCTCTGAACTATGAAAGTCAGTGGCACGACCTTCATTCAATGTGGGGTCTAGGACCTCATCGTCCCCTGCATCGTCTTCCACACAGTCTTCCTCCCTGACCTCCTGTTCGGTATGCACACTGTAGAAAGACACAGTAGTTGGCACCTGTGTTTCGTCATCATCAGAGACGTGCGGACTCCGATGAGGTGGTATTCCCATGTCCTCATCATCAGGAAACATCAGTGGTTGTGCATCAGTGCATTCTATGTCTTCCACCACTGGGGAAGGGCTAGGTGGATTCCCTTGGGAAACCCTGCCAGCAGAGTCTTCAAACAGCATAAGAGACTGCTGCATAACTTGAGGCTCAGACAGTTTCCCTGATATGCATGGGGGTGATGTGACAGACTGATGGGCTTGGTTTTCAGGTGCCACCTGTGCGCTTTTTGCAGAAGACTGGGTGGGAGATAATGTTGTGAACGTGCTGGATCCGCTCTCGGCCACCCAATTGACTAGCTCCTGTACCTGCTCAGGCCTTACCTTCCTTAGAACGGCATTGGGCCCCACCAAATATCGCTGTAAATTCTGGCGGGTACTGGAACCTGAGGTAGTTGGTTCACTAGGACGTGTGGCTGTGGCAGAATGGCCATGTCCTCTCCCAGCACCAGAGGGTACACTAACACGACCACGACTGCGTACGCGTCCCTTACTAGATGTTTTCCTCATTGTTACCGTTCACCAAGCACCACAATAAGAAAAAAAATATTTGCCCCAATGTATTGATTTCAAATTCAGGCCTTTTTTTACAGGCACCTAATACTATCTGCCTATTTATTTATGTAGCATATTACACTAATCCAGGCACAGCAGTAACCAATGATTTAGGGGAATATCTCTTTTAGGGCTAGTATTCAGGCCCTAGATGAAAGGTATCCTTTTATGGACAGATTTACACTTGGAGATGCACAGTAGAGTGTGAAAAAATATGTAGGACAATTCCTTCAGCAATTGTATTTTAACACTTTGTGTAATATACCCTTTAACGGACAGAAATATAATGGGAGTTGTACGGTAGCGTGTGAAGTTATTGAGGATGACCCTCTCAGCACTTGCATATACACCTTGATTGTAATATACCCTTTTACGGACAGATTAACACTTGGCCTGCAACAGCTGGAACACCAGATTCAGGGTATTGCTGTATTGGCAAGTGAATTTCACCCCAGAACAAAATATATGTTTTGGCGGACACTATTATACTTTGCCAGCCACTGCTGGGACACCAGATTCAGGGTATTGCTATTTTGGCAATTGAATTTCACCCCAGAACAAAATATATGTTTTTGCGGACCCTATTATACTTTGTCAGCAAGTGCTGGGACACCAGATTCAGGGTATTGCTATTTTAGCAATTAAATTTTACCCCAGAACAAAATATACCCTTTTACGGACAGATTAACACTTGGCCTGCAACAGCTGGGACACCAGATTCAGGGTATTGCTATTTTGGCAATTGAATTTCACCCCATAACAAAATACATGTTTTTGCGGACACTATTATACTTTGTCAGCAAGTGCTGGGACACCAGATTCAGGTTATTGCTATTTTGGCAATTGAATTTCACCCCAGAACAAAATATACCCTTTTACGGACAGATTAACACTTGGCCTGCAACAGCTGGGAGACCAGATTCAGGGTATTGCTATTTTGGTTGTTGAATTTTACCCCAGAACAAAATATATGTTTTGGCAGACACTATTATACTTTGCCAGCCAGTGCTAGGACACCAGATTCAGGGTATTGCTAGTATGACAATTGAATTTCACCCCAGAACAAAATATATGTTTTGGCATACACTATTATACTTTGCCAGCCAGTGCTGGGAAACCTGATTCAGGGTATTGCTATTTTGGCTATTGAATTTTACCCCAGAAGAAAATATACCCTTTTACGGACAGATCAACACTTGGCCTGCAACAGCAGGAACACATGATTCAGGGTATTGCTATATTGGCAATTGAATTTCACCCCAGAAAAAAATATATGTTTTGGCGGACACTATTATACTTTGCCAGCCACTGCTGGGACACCAGATTCAGGGTATTGCTATTTTGGCAATTGAATTTCACCCCAGAACAAAATATATATTTTGGCAGACACTATTATACTTTGCCAGCCTGTGCTGGGACACCAGATTCAGGGTATTGCTATTTTGGCAATTGAATTCCACCCCAGAACAAAATATACCCTTTTACGGACAGATTAACACGTGACCTGCAACAGCTGGGACACCAGATTCAAAGTATTGCTATTTTGGCAATTCCTTTCACCCCAGAACAAAATATATGTTTTGGCAGACACTATTATACTTTGCCAGCCAGTGCTGGGACACCAGATTCAGGGTATTGCTATTTTGGCCACAGAAAATAATCTATCCCTTGCCAGACAGTATTACACTTGGCTAGCCAAAGCTGGAACACCAGATTTAGGGGATTGGTGTTTTGGCAATTGTATTTAACCCCTTAATAAAATATAGAAATTGCTATCCTGAGTTTCTAGGGGTGACAATAATCACAGCCAAGCCCCTGATGTAGGATATAGCAAAAAAAAAACTAGTATTGATGGATTTATGGACTTGGTGGCAGCTTTTTCTGGTGCACCACAAGTCACACAATGGCCACCGATCACCTCAGAAAAAAGTGACAGAAAAACGCTCTGTGCAGCCTAAAAACCAGTGAGCTATTAACTAGCAGAAGTTGAATCATTCACAGCTGTAGATCGATCAGTTCATTAGGTGCTGTTGCTGACTTTTCCCTGCCTAATCTCGCCCTCACAGAAGTTGCATCCTCTCCCTACACTAATCAGAGCAGTGTGACGTGCGGTGCTACGTGACTCCAGCTTAAATAGAGGCTGGGTCACATGCTGCACTTGGCCAATCACAGCCATGCCATTAGTAGGCATGGGTGTGATGGCTTCTTAGGGCAAGAAGTAAAACGCTAGCTGATTGGCTGCTTTGCAGCCCTTCAGAAAGCGGGAAGAAATCACCGAACAAAGAACCCGAACCCGAACTTTTTTGAAAATGTCCGGGTCCGTGTCCCAAACACCCAAAAATTCGGTACGAACCCGAACTATGCTCGAACTGTTCGCTCAACACTATCCACGATCCATCTGGCCAGCAAAAAATAGAGCATGTTCTATTTTTTGTGGTGCAGAGGCATGAACCAATATACCACGGAAGCATTCCATGGTGCTTCCATGGCCTTCCGCTCCGTATCTTCCGTATTGCGGACCCATTCAAATGACACTCGGCCGGTACCAGTATATTGTGGATCCGATGTTTGCGGGCAGCAATATGGCCACAGCCAGCACACGTTTCTGTGCATGAACCCTAACAAGCGAGTTTAGGCTTTACTTTTCATCCTATGCTGCACTGGGCTATGTTTGACATCTCAGATAATACGGTTAGTTTTCAATTTTCATCTAGAAGCATCAGGTAATTATATTTACTGGTAAAGGTGTGCACATGGATTAACAAAAGCATTTTAACAAAATGAGTATTGCAGTATAATGCCGGTATGGAGTCACATGCTGTTCCTGCGCTTTATGTACTGTTATATGGTGCTGTAATAATACACCCTAATATTGCATTGTTTGACCTTAGAGAGAATAGCTCTAATATAGCATACTGCTATGTATAACCTGATAGAAAAAATAACGCTGCATGCTTCAGTATTATATTGGTCGCACACGGAGGGCAGTAGGCTCAGAATACCTTCTGGTGTCATATTATGACTCTGAACAAGTTGTACAGAAGCATATATAGTTTTATGCATGAGCCCTAAGACTGGTCCTCCTGCCCAATCACCAAAAACAACCTGGTGAAAGACTTTTTCCCAAACTGTTGCTTGTTTTATTATAAAATAATTGTGTATAACAAGCAGAGAATATGTGAGGGTGGCACAACCAGAGTAGTATACGAGCACAGGGACCAGCAGGAGGCAGATTTTACACAACTTCACTTCAGTAATATAAGTCTGTACAGTGACACAAAAACAGTCTGTGCAGACCTCCATAAACCACCGACACCGGTCTCCCCACAGTCTCCAACTGCCCCTCTCAGTGGTAACAGTCCCAGCTGCTCTCCTGTAGCTGTGCTTTCTCTAACTCTGGTCTCAGTCTTCTCACTAGAAGCTGCTCTCCTTGATGACACTCCTCTCAGGGGTCTCTCTATAATCTTTCCAGACTCTCCTCTCATCACTCTCCATAACAGTTCCTCACAGCCCTACATCTTCTCAGCACCAAGCTCCGTCCCCTCCTTTCTAGACCTTTCTACAATGTCTACACAGGCTATCTGAGCATCAGCACACTCAGTCACATATAGTAATATATATATTCACTGTACATAGAGAGACGTATAACTTAAAACCAACCTCAAACATATCAAATATAGTAAAAAATGGAATACAGGTTTATACAAATAATAGGACAGGCTGCAGAATATACCACAGACATGTTTAACCCTCTTACTAATACATGAGTCTTTTCATAACAGAATGTCATTATTAGTGTTGAGCGCGAATATTCGAATCGCAAATTTTAATCGTAAATATCACCACTTCGATAATTTGCGAATATTTAGAATTATGTGCTATATATTCATATTCACGAATAGTGTTGATCATGAATATTCTAATTGTGAGTTTATCAGTAATTTATCGCGAATATCGGCACTTAGCAACATCCTTAGCAACCAAAAGGAAAGTTGCCTACCCCTTAGTGTTGATCGCGAATATTCTAATTGCGAATTTAAAGAGAATTTATTGCGTATTTTGGGACTTAACAACATCCCTAGCAACCAAAAGGAAAGTTGCCCACCCCTTAGTGTTGATCGCGAATATTCTAATCGTGAAATTTTATTGCAAATATATTACATTGCCGATTTTCGCAATCAAGTAAATAATGACGACATCACAAATTCTTGAATTTATGAATTTATGGTGAATATTCAGCCAAAAATGTGTGATATATTGTGAATTCAAATATTGCCTATGCCGCTCATCACTAGTCATTATGCATACTCCCTATCTGGAACAGAAACATTGGGGTTAAAGAGGTTCTCCACCCTTTGCAGAAAAACCTAGAGAGTTGGGACCCTATGGTGGAAAGATCATTTCTAGAAATGAGCGAAGTTTTGAAAAATTACATTTGGCAACTTTGCCAAATGCGGACCCATTCACTTCTATGTGTGTTGTCCCAATCTTTTCTTCTGTTCCACGACCCTGCAAAACAAATAAAACATGTCCTATACTTGTCAGTGAAAATTGGGATGTGTCACTGTATATGTCTCCATTGTTTTGCAGATCCATAGCCGCAAATTTATAGGCCCAGACCAAATAAAAGTTATTTTTTTAAATTAATACCTAAATAGTCATTTTGCATTTGGACTATATGGTCAGCCTGCATTTGGACTTCAAGGAAGAAGAGATGGACTTCTCAGTTGAAAGGATGATCGTACTGATCCAGGGGCACATAGAGCTATTAGACAAATGGTCAGACCTCTACCACAACCAAATCCTAAAGGATCTGTAATGGGAGAAGGTCTCTCACTCTCTTATGCCTGAAGAGGGGGAGAAGGGAGATTCAAAAGTTTATAAAGGACTTTGTAAGTGTTTTTATTTTTGCAATATATGTGGTTTATACAATTGTTTGCATAGTGTGTAGCATGTGCTATGTGCAATGCGAGGTGTTTACTGTACATCTGCCTGTTATTTTCAAAGTGCATGAGCATCATGTAATGTTCTTTTCTGAACCATGCAGAGTTTTTTTTATTAACTTAATTGTCTTTATTTTAACTATTAAAAAGGTATTCTTATTAATAATTTATCTTCCTGGAAATTGAATGCTTTTTTTAATGTTTTATTTTATGTTTCCGACATATGTTTTGAAAACAAGGTGACAGTCATACCGTGATCAATTTACTCTCGAAGAGAGTGGGGACAGTGGTGGAAAGGCAAAAAAAACACTTATTTATACACACGGCTGCTTCAGTTTTGAGGCCAATATTTCAGCTAAGACTGTAAGGAAACTAAAATAAATATTAACTTTCAAGTTTTCTCTTTTTGATGATTTATCCTTTGGATTGATCATCTGCATGTGATTGGTGGGGTTCTGACAACCGGGGACCCGCAGCAAACAGCTGTTTGAAAAGGCAGTGGCTCTGGCAGTAGTGCCACAGTCTTCACACTGTTTCCTTCTAGGTCAGTGATGTCACGACTAGTTTGACTGGCCTAGGCGCGGCTTAGCCACATTGAAGTGTTGGTGAGCCGTGCTCAGGGCATTGCTGCTATTCATGATGTCACTGACCTGGGGCAAACAGCGATAAGGCTGCGGCACTACTGCCACAGCAGCAGCCTTCTCAAACAGCTGTTTAGTGGGAATCATCAGTTGTCAGACCTCCGTCGATCACATGTTGATGAAATATCCAAAGGATAGATCATCATTTTGAGGAAACTTAAGAACATCTTTAAAAATGCATTCTAATAATAATATTAATAATCATTTTTTTTCCAATTTTTTTTCCAAAATCTTGCTCCGTCGACAGTCTCCAAGAGGAGGCACCTGAATCTGCAATCTAGAAAGAGGAGTCTTCGCAAGGACCTGCATCTCCAGCACCCAAACCATCTCTGGAAGCAACGCCTCCAACAACAAAACCCTTGGCGGAGCTCCTGAAGAGCTCACCAACAAAAATCCGAGATCATCCGCCAGCCACAAAAACTCTGTAGACCCCCTCCTCAGCTGGTTCCAGGTACAAATACTTGAGACATGATAGAGAGTCAAGTTCTCGAGTATTTGCACCTAAAACAGGCCTGAGGGTGAAGAGGGCTCTATTGTGTTAGGGCTAAGCCCATTTCTTAAGAGGGTACCATAGGAAAGACAGCACATGTGTGTTACTGCTCTGACTGCTGTCCTTGAGCAATTTTCTTGCCCCACTCTGTCCCTTAATGTACATAATTATTTAAATAACACCTGAGTTAACCTACATCACAGTCGTGAGCAAACAAGGCATCAGCTCCTACTACTGTATGCCTCCACAACAACAGTATACGTTTCTTCAGGTCCACAGACCAAGGGAGGTTTTTCCAGAGGCCTCAACCTGTTCGGAAGGAACATTCTCGTTTTCACGGGAGCTTTTTGAGTTGTAGCTTCTTGAATTAAAAAAAAAAGTTAGATTTATTTACATATTGTACTTTTCATTATGTATAGTGTTATATATTTTTTCATTTTTAATTTTAAAGGGGTTTTCCAGGTTTTAAATATTGATGACCTATCCTCAGGATAGGTCATCAATTACAGATCGGTGGGGGTTCAACCGCAGGCACCTATGCTGATCAGCTATATGAAAAGTAGACACACGCGTGCGTCTTGTCTCCTCTTTCTTTTCCACTTCTATGGGACGCTCATTGTAATTACACTGCTCGCTGCTGATGTACCAAGCGCTCTTCTGCTGGCCAACAATTAGACAGTATCTGGACAAGCTATGGCATTAACAAATGTTTGTCCAAATTTTGCGGAGCATATCACTGTTTATAATATTTAGTTGAGCGAAACACGCCTCAGAATAGATCCAAAGTCTCTTCATTGAAAACTTAGTTTGAATGCTGTACTGAGACCTGTACAGCATTCATATGTATGGGCTTCGCGGAAGTGAAATTTGTTTTGTCTGAAGTCTTGCAAGACTTTGTTTAATAACTTCAGACTTCGATTATTCAGCTTGAAAACCATTTTAAAACTTGGATCCGAAGTCAGCTTCGGCACCGACTGGTACCGAGGTACCGAAGCCAACTTTGGATTGCAATATTAAAATGTTTTTAAAGTTGTAAAATCGAATGCTGAAGTCTCGTGTGACTTCAGAATCAATGACCTTTCACCTCCATGAAGCCCATGCATACAGCATTCAAACAAGTTTTGAACAAAGCGACTTTGGATCTATGATCAGAAGTGCGCTTCGCTCAACATTAGTAATATTAACGGCCTCCTTCTATTGTGAGCAGGCGATTGCCAAGAAGGAATATTTCCTAAGCACATTCGGCAGGTTTAGGTGCATGTTTAATTTCTTTTTGGAAGGTCCACAATTTTTAATAAATTTGAGCGTTTGGTTAATCAATATTTGTAAAAAATTCGCCAGGCAAAGGGAAAAAAGACATGTTCGTATATTAAATGCAACAATCTCCTACACAGCATGGGGAAAAGTAAACGTTATTCCATTGCTCACCAACATTGCTGTTGGTGGCAGAGAGTGATTACATAGCATGATGTTCCATCGCCGTATTGTGATCTTTCTGCATATTCAAAGATCAAAATAGCCCAATGAACGAGCATTTGATCCTTCATTGGATAAACTGAGGCAGTATTAGTCTGATAGAAGATTGCTTAGTTTCAGTTTAGGGCCAAACAATCACTAAAAACATTACTTGCCCCCATATTGATTTATTTTTTGCAGCTAAAATTAGGATGATTACATGACACCAATTTCAGGCAGCCAACAATGGGCTGCAGTATTGGCTTGTGGTAGTAAATGTTTTTTAATTCAAAAGCGCGCTAGCAATCATGCTAATAATCGAACTAAACCATAGACAAATGGAAATTATATATATATATATATATATATTATATATATATATATAAAAGCAAAAATGAGGCAGCACTCCTCCAGTGTAGTTGATCCAATGGTGCACGCGTCCACCCTTGGTAACGGGGTCTCTTTACAAATCCAACAAACTGGTGCAGCACTCCTTAGATAAAGTGAACAAAAAGGTGTTTATTCACACATGTTTAACACAGCAACATTTCAGCTCTCTCACATAGCCATTTTCAAGCCAACAACATTGAAAATGGCTTGAAAAGGGCTCTGTGAGAGAGCTGAAACGTTGCTGTGTTAAACATGTGTGAATAAACACCTTTTTGTTCACTTTATCTAAGGAGTGCTGCGCCAGTTTGTTGGATTTATATATATATATATATATATATATATATATATATAGGACTTTATTTAAAGGGTTAGGCTGTTGTAAGGAGCAGGCATTTTCCTTTTCAACCCCACATGCAACGTACTTCTAATGATATTGGTCAGTATTTTATGTCCTTTTTTAAATAAAAATTAAAAAGTGAACAAATAGGAAAAGAAAAGGCCAGAAAATATCCTTAGCTCGCAAGCCCATGTCAAGGGTCCTCATCCTCTTGTGTGTCCCTATGCTAATCTAATAATATAGGACCTAACTAAGTGATAAAAAAATAAATTAAAACATTTAGACAACCACAACCCATAAATAATCAAGGTGTGCCACGAATGCTGTCTAGCTGCCATGATAATGCACCCTCTGAACTAATTAAGCAATCAGAATAGATCCCGAACTGCAAGTCCTGCTGTTCCAGGTCTTCCATAAAAGTTTTGGTCCAATACAACAGATGAAGGTGTCAGACATTGCTCCACTTCAGGTTCAGAGGGTGCATCCTGAATACTGGTTGTAACGAAATCCGAGGAAAATAGATAGATAGATAGATAGATAGATAGATAGATAGATAGATAGATCAATTTTATATGGTTCTAAATTTATTATCAATAGCTGATTGTATGGCAGTGGCTGTTGATCCAGTAGGTAAATGCAAATTGTACCTCCAGGTGTCGGCCAGTCTGAAAAATAGGTGAGACCACTTCATCTTCTCAGAGAAATCTCTATTTAACACTGGCCTGCTAATTACAAGCCATTTGGGCCTACGAATGAAGACCTGGAAGGGAGATATTAAAAATGCGGAGCAACCCCAGACATGCTGTCTGCTAAACCGGCGGGTGGTCTAACCCCTTCAATAGATGACTGAAATAATATCTGAAGCCATAACTCCGACCTCATAACACCCACATCCTCAGAACCCTAATAATTGTGTTCATCCTGATATTGTCATAATAAGAACAGTCCATTGTCTACAGTATCCATTGTCTACAGTAGTTTATCATACCAAGAAAGGACATCATTCCCTTCTTGGTGCGCGGGGTGACCAGGCCCGCAATAGACTGGATTCTCCCGGGACTGATTCTTCTTTCCCCTTGTGTGAGGACAAAGCCCAAGTATTCAACCTGCTGTTTGCACCACTGCAGTTTCTTTAACAACACTTTATGACCACATTCTGACAACCATTTTAACAAGGATATACCATCATGTACACTTGCCTCCACTGACATGCTTCACAACAGTAGATCATCAACATACTGTATCAGGATGGAACCTTGGGGGGGGGGGTGCCAGGGTTTCAAAGTGGGTTGGAGTACAATGCTGTACACAACTGGTGAATCAGCATACCCCTGTGGCATTCTACCCCAGGTCAGTTGACATCCCTCAAAGGAAAAAGCAAAAAGGAGTCGGGTACTCTTATTAACTGGGACTGAGAAGAAAGCATTTTTTCAAATCGATCACGCTAAAACAGACGGCTTCCGCGGGGATGGAGGAAAGGAGAGTTGTGACATGAGGAACCACCGGGGCTATGGGCACAATGAGATTGTTGATTGCCCTCAAATCCTGGACAAAGCGGGGGGTAGTACCATCTACCTTTGTCACAGGATTGATAGGGGTGAAGTAAGGTGAAATCACCTCCTTGAGGATTTCTTTTTTCAGAAATTCTTCTATCATTGGCCTTATCCCTTCAATCTTTTCCTTGGACAGTGAGTATTGCTTTTGATACACAGGTGTGGCACCGGGTTTAAGATTGGCTTGATAAGGTGTGCAATCAATCAGGCCCGTGTCATAGTCGCCCTGTGACCATAGTGAAAGGTTTATGTCTCCTAGCTCCGGGTGGTCCTGTAAACTAACAAAAGTACATATAGCCGGGGTCACTATGGGCATGGAGGCTGAGTGAATACTTAGTCCGTCATTTTTTACTGTCATCCCCAAGTCCAACTTCACAAACAGGTCCCTTCCTAATAAACTTACAGCGCAATCTGGTATGATGCTGAAAGTATGGTCCGTGATGTATTCACAGTCCACTGTCTCTATTGGGAGGGTACTCGTTTTATATGCTTTAGTTAATACCCCGTTGATTCCCATAGGGGGGTCAGACTTTCTTAAAGGTCCCTTGTACATGTCTTTGTTTAACACACTGGAGGTGGCGCCGCTGCCTACCATGAATCCTATCTTCCTTCCCGCAACTATAAGCAAAATAATCGGTGTATCTTTCCAGTGGGTGGTGACCTGTGTGAAAGCTGGGGTGACTCCCTCCGGGCCCCGTCAGTAGGGTTGTTGATGATTCCAATCAATGGGGTACCTGGGCTGAGTCTGCGTACCCTGTCTACCTGTATTCTGTCCCCTTTGTGTCATGGGCTGTTGTTGGCTGTGTGCTGCCCGATTCTGCGTGTCTCTCCTGGGCATTGTGCACTGTCTAGCCCAATGTCCCTCCTGTCCACAGTTATAACAGCGGTTATTCATGGTTTGGAAGTCTTGGTTTCTATCATTTGATCTATAGAAGTTTCCTGCTGTCTTTCGCTTGTTTCTCCCTCTCCCTCTGTTCCCTGCATACGCATGTGTGGGGGCAGTGGATTTGCTAATGTCGAAACACCCTGCGGCTTCCTTTTCATATAGGTGTTTTTCAAATTGATCTATGCTGTCTGAAGTCCACGTGGAGACGTTCTGTTTTACTGTAAGCATTAGCCTATCAGATAGATTGTTAATAAATGTGGAAATAATTAGACTGTCATTCTGGAGAATCGGTAGTCCTGCCTCCAATTTCCAGCAATCCATAAATCTCCTCCAGAAATCAGTAACGCTTTCTGAGGGTTTTTGCTTACATGGTACGGCTACTGGGAGTGAAGACTTTTGTTTAAATACCTCTATCATGTGTTCTTCTATCTCCTTCCATATTAACTGTTGTCCGTGCTCAGTGTTACAGATATAGTCCTTTGCGTTAGTATTTGGGTCTATTTCTGATACTGTTGTTACCTTTTTCCAATCCCATGAACTGTGGGAACCCACTATTCCGTCAATTATGAGTCTAAAGTCTTCTTGGGTGAAATTTCTCCCTTTACAGGCTTTCTTTAAATAAGCCACTGTGCCAGACGGGGCTACAGTAGGCTTGGGTCAGTGTTTAATAATTTTATTAAGGTCATCTATGTCCAAAGCCTTTTTCATCAGTTGATTACCAACCGTCAAGAAAGGCATGGATGTCTCAGGTCCCCTGGTCTCACTATCCTTTTCCTCTTTTCCCTTGTTCCTTAAATTATATCTTGATACAGTTAGGGTAGTGGGTTGTTTACTAACTGAGTGTCCTGCTATTATGTGACTGGCTGCTATTAAATCCTCTTCTTCATCATTTTTATATTGCTGTAAGGACGGGTAGAGAGGGAAGGGTGTGTGAGGGGGTGGTAGGGCGCTGAACAGTTAATTTTATGTACATATGAAGGTGGGGGATACATCTGATTTTTTTAATCATTTTCCTTCTTAGTCTGTATCTCATGTAGTTTTCTATCGTCTGTTGATCTTTTTAAACCTTTTGTCTTGCACATGTTGGGGTCATACCAGTGGAGAGCTATCTCTAGCCATTGTTCTCTTCCTTTCTGCATCTAATCCATATCCCATGAAGGGTCAGGTTCAAAATACGGCCAGGCGGCAGTGTCGCCTAAGCATAGACCCTTGACCATGTCCATGTGATATATGCTATTGTCTCCTTCCCTGGGAAAGGGGTCTACCACTTCCATTGCCTCTGTCCACCCTGCCAAATTATCTACCCATGAGTTAACAAGGTAATATTTTGTAGGACTGACTTGGGCAACATATTATTTACATGTTTCTCCTGGTTCTGGTTTAGGGTATTCTGTCTTAGATTTTTGATTACCCATTATCAAAACTTATTTTCTTACAAAAAGAATTCAAAACAGTAATAGCAAAAAGACAAAACAGAATGTTAGTCTTGGGACGACAGCTGTACACTTACGACCCAGCCTGTCACTTCCCCTTATATAACTATGTTAGACAAAACAACTTACCATGCAAAACTTCTACAATTATCAAACAACTTATCATGCAAAACTTCTAAAATTATCTTATTAAGAATCAAATCAAGCTGTAAAACCTTCTGTTCCCTGAACAGATCTTTTGTGGGACTCCCTGAGCCCTCTGAAGTGCACTTTCCTTGTTACTGGACTTCCCTGAGTCCTTTCTGTTCCCTGAACAGATCTTTTACGGGACTCCCTGAGTCCTAAGGCAAAACTCCCTGAGTTTTGCTTACTGTATCCCTGACACAGTACTTCACTCGAAGTCTATCTAAGGGTCCCTTATGTACTTACTTGAATCGAGACGTGGTCAGTGCCCTCAGATCGGCCAGAGGACAAAATTGGTGTCTCTTCTCACCAGACCCGAGGATGACCTTCTCGATCCCGGACAGAGCCCCCAGATTGTTAGGAATATTTTTTTCATTCCCTCTTATTGGTACCCCTGGTAGCAGACTTCGGTATTCAGCTTGATTTAATTCTTATCTGGCGCCGGAGAGACCAACGTTGACACAGGACACAATTAGGTGTTGTTCAAAGTCACTCTAAGTCTTTAATGATCTCATGAGACATATATAGTCCTAATCCAATAACATTATGTTTAAGTTAACCAATCACAGAGTAACACACTTCTTAGCCAGCTACAGATTTCAGTTATCTTATCTTTCATCAGAGTCAAGGCTATATGTGGGCAAAACACTTAGTTCTTATGAAATAGTTTTCCAAGAACTCTTTGCCCCTATGTGTTCCTGTGTGTGTGATGTACTGATGTATAGATAGTGATGCAATTTAAAGCTTATATACAAAATAGACTTTGAACTGTAATAGAACCCTTCAATAAGAAAAAACAAGAAAGGAACAAAATGAAAAAAACTCATTATATAAAGATATGTATATGGTTTTTAAGAGGAGATTGAAGGGTTCTATTACAGTTCAAAGTCTATTTTGTATATAAGCTTTAAATTGCATCACTATCTATACATCAGTACATCACGCAAATTTTTTTATATGCAAATTTACCCAATCAAGAAAATAATGTCATTAAAAATTCGCATATAAAAATTCGCATAAAATTTTTATAAAAATTCGCATAAACTAGTATTTAAAAGATACCTTTTAAATACCAGTTTATGCAAAGTTTTATGCAAATTATATGCAAATTTTTCGCAATCAAGAGAATAATGACTGGAAATTACGAATTCGTGAATTTTCGAATATATATTCAAAATATTGCGAATTCGAATATTGCCCCTGCCGCTCATCACTACTGACAAGGTGGCAGATGCACTTCTCACCATCTTTGCCTGTGAGGGGCACTATGTAGTTTTTCAGCACTACATAGTGCCCCTCACAGTACTTCCTTGTAACACGGACGGCTGCCGCACTGACAGCACAGTCTGTTATTGGTCAAACCTAGACCATTGTGATTTGCACATGAATTGATACCTTTGTTTTTTTGCACAGTGTGGTTAATAACTTCCTGTATAAGGTGATTTTTTTTATGTGAAGCGCGCAGATTTTATTTGAATATTTTTATCTGGCCAGATAATATTGTGTATTGTTTATTAAAATTGATATTATTTATTAAAGGGACATTTTACATATTTAAGGTCTGCATCTCCTATGTTAAGAGTGCCCAACTTCCTATTTTTATTTAATATTTTTTAAGATTTGGGTGAATCTAAAATTGAGAGCACCTATTCCAGAAGTCTCACCACAGTAGTGCAATCCCATTACCTCCCTATTTAACTCTGGCCTGCTAATTACAAACCATTTGGGCCTACTAATGAAGACCTGGAAGGGAAATATTAAAAATGCGGAGCAACCCCAGACATGTTGTCTACTAAACCAGCGGGTGGTCTAACCCATTCAATAGAAATAATATCTGAAGCCATAACTCCGACTTCATAACACCCACATCCTCAGAACCCTAATAATTGTGTTCAGCCTGACATTGGCTTCGGGGAGAATCCAGACACCCCATACTGGACAGGAGGCATTTCTTGGTATTCAGGATCTGGCCTTCTTGAAATCATAACCCGATCACATTTGGTGTCTGTATGACTGGGACGTGGCGACTCAGATTATGGGATCTTATCTGTACCCGCAGCAGTCCCTATCATACGGCGAGGAATCACCGTGATTCATGTTGCCACATCGGTCAGCCTTGTGGGAAGGTGGGGCAAAAGCCTGAATAATATCAGACGGCCCAGAAGACTGTATCGAAAGGCGGGAGGTTCCCTCACTGAGGGGAAATAAAAATGGGTGTTTGGGAACAGGTAATTGTCAGCCATTTTGGGGATCCACATCGTTTGGAGTGACTGCCCATATCTTCAGCTGTCCCCATGGCCAGATTATAACTGCTGTATCTCAGTAAGCCAATATTCTGTATTTTATCCCTTTTATTTTATCTGCATTGTTATTGTATGTATATTTTAGTTTTTATCTTTTATCTGACACTTTCTTTTGTATTGCACTGCACTATTGTGTATTCAATTTAAACATTAATAAGTCCCTTCCTTGTGGTCTTATAGAACTTGCTCTTTCGAAGGGAATAGCGTTATCGGTAGGGTTTCCATATAGATAACTTGTGTTATGGTGTTAATTTTGGGTTGATAGAATGTAGTATGAATATAGGCCCCTATTGCCTTATAGTATATGTGGTGGCAGCGATTGTGATAGAAAATATTGGGGGTGTTAGAATCTAGGAGAGTAAGTTAGCATAATTCCGTCAACTTGAATAGGTGGGTGGGAATTTATGTCGTAACTTAATGAGCTCCTTAGTATAATTCCCCCCAGTGACGTGACCCGAGAGTAGGGATCGTCACACTGGTGAAGTTGTGTAAAATCACACATGCCTGTATCATCAGGGTGGCATTTGTCAGACCCATTTGCAAGGACAACACGAACACTCTCCATTTATTAGGAAGTATTCCGAAAAAACACTCAACATATTATCATGCATGAGACAGACGATAATTGTATATGCGCTTCTGGTCGTGCAACTCGTGTCAGAGAAAGGCCCGCTTACAGTGGGAGATAATGCAAACCTTTCATCTGTCATGATTACAAATTGAAAAAGAAAATCCCAGCAACATGTAGTTTCTTCAATAATTTTTTATTGATCCAAAAATTAATATACAATAAGCCCCTTCATGGGACGCGTTTTGGATAGTTTAGCCTTCCTCAACCATGGTGGTTGAGGAAGGCTAAACTTGCCGAAACGCATCCCATGAAGGGGCTTATTGTATATTAATTTTTGGATCAATAAAGAAGCATTGAAGAAACTACATGTTGCTGGGATTTTCGTTTTCAATGTGAAGTGGGATTGACCCTTTTCCCGTGCAACAAAGATACGGATCGTGAGCTGTTTTGTTTGCTATTTACATGATTACAAATTGAACGGCTGGAGAAGAAGAGCCTGGCAGTCATCTAGGCTCTGGCAAGGCAAGTTGTTTCACACAAAGCCGTTCACATATTCTGGAAGAACAGAAGATGGATGCATCTGCTTTGCTTCCATAGTCCCCAATATCAACAATAACACACAAAGTGGCCATGCTGCAGGCCTACAGTTGCCTTTCATTTAATAATGAAGACTGCAATGAATAGTCCTTCTTCATTGTTAATGGCAGTGCAGCACCTATAATGCACCTTTAAACAGGGGCTGTTGCTGGTATGGGCTTTGGCTGGTTAGGTGAGGACAATATGCATATTATTTCTGTGCTGACCTAAAATCTCATGCAGGTTATTTGATAGTAAACACAGAATATTAATGAGCTCTGGCATACTCAATTATCCAACCCCAGTGCTCTCCTGCCCTACAAGTGGGACCCTTTCTTCTGCCATCTGCTTTTCCTCCCTTTCCACATCATCTAATATCGATGAGAATATGTCATCAGGAACATCCAGGTCCTACTCTCTCTGCATCTTGCTGACTTTTCTAGGACATGGAGACTTTAAAGGATGATTTGGAAGAAGTAAAGGCAGCAAAAGATGAGGATAATCATCATTAAGACCTGGCCCCCCTAAGTGGTGCAGACTTGATGGATGGACCAAATTCCACTTCGAATGCTTTGTTCGCCCAATACTAATAATTTAGTCAGGACTTAACCCTCTGATGCAGCCTTCTCTGCTACGCTAAAACCAGCTGCGGGCAGGGCCGGCGCAACCTGTAAGGTGAGGGTGCAATTTAGCAGGGGGCGCCGCCGGAACCCAAACCTGGTTGGAAGGGAACTTACACTGGCTGCCGGCGTGGCGCTCCGCTCTCATGCTGCGCCGCCTGAGCGCTCTAAGAATCTCGCCCGGCGGCTGGCTGCTGCGCTTGCGTGTGTGCGCGTGCGTCGGCCAGCGGCCGCTCAATGACCCGGCAACACGGCCGGACCCAGATGGTCACATGATTGGCTGGGCTCAGTGCGGCTGGGGCCTGGGGGCGTGACTGCACAGCGGTGGGAACCGGGAAGAGCAGGGGCAGCTAGCCTAGAGCGCCTGAGACAATGCAATCTCACTCTCTGACACTCACCAGCAGTCAGCCAAAGAGAGAAGAAGTAGAAGCTAGTAGCCGCCCAGCAGCAAATCAGGACAAGACAAGGACAGCTGGTAGGATTGTAACTACTTAGTTGTTCAACTAGAGTCTGTCTGATGGATCATTATACATCAACATACATGAATATAAGTTGCAGGCATATAGCCTAGGCCTAGATGCCTAGCCAGGACCTAAAGAGTTGCAAAGCTATAACCCTCAACATGCCCTGACAGGCTCAGCAACAGATTATAAGAGAATGCTGAGGATTGTAGTATCACAGGGATATATGAGCAGTAAACATGGTAGATGGAGCAGTCACAAATCTTATATGAGGTCATTCTGGCCATTTTGGACCACTAGTCAGGCTATATCCCTGTGATACTACAATCCTCAGCATTCTCTTATAATCTGTTGCTGTCAGGGCATGCTGAGGGTTAGGCCGCAGATGCACATGGCCGTGAGCGGTTCATGGTATCCCAGCCTGGAATCCTGCAGAGAGCAGGAGCGCACTGCATCATTGGTTGCTATGACGCCGTGCGCTTCGTGCCGCCGCTACAGTACTGTAATACACTGGTATGATCTATACTATTGTATTACAGTACTGTAGCGGCGGAACAAAGCGCACGGTGTAAATTGTGCGATTTACGAGTAAGCTAACAATCTAATACACAGGCTTGTTTCTTTAGCTATGGCTTAAGTTATGGTAGTTATTCTCCACCATTCTTAATAGGGGGCTTTATTGCAACATATAACTCTCTTTTAATTTAAATGCTGAGAAAGGGGTGGAACATATGTGATGTCATGATATGGGCAGATCATCTGATAAGGGGGGGGGGGCTGCAATGTTTATCTTGCCTAGGGCGGCAAAAATCCTTGCACCGGCCCTGGCTGCGGGCCCTTCTGCTCAGGTCCTGACTAGATGTGTTACTGTTCAGCTGCATACACTGTATATGCAGCTGAAGAGAAAGTGTAAAAAATTAAAAAACAAAATAAATAAATAAATAAATGCCACAACATACTACACAACCTCAGCGTCTAGACCCGCCTCGGAGATTGTACATTATATATCAACCTATATAAAAATGACTTTTACGCAAAGGGAGCATACTTTAAAAAAGTATTTTATTCCCATCAAATCCCCATGTATCACTGATAAAAGGTGCAAAAATTATTTGCATAACCAAATGGAAAAAAAATGTAGGATCTTCAAACCCCCATTCTGTAGGACCTGCAAATAAAAGATGACTTGCCTGCTTCTGGGTGCTGGTTCCCAGCTCCTTCTCCTGCGATGCTATGCTATGTTTCAGCATTGTCAACATATAATTTGACATCAACGCAGCCAATCAGTGTCCTTGATGATGTCATGTATGATCTAATCATTTGTCGTGAGGCAAGGAGAGCTGGACACCACCGTGGTCAGTGATTGGCTCCAGTGATTCAAACCGGATGTTGACATGGCTGGAGCCCAGTTCAGCATTACAGACTTGCAGGAGAAGGAAATGGGAGCCAGCACCCATAAGCAGGCAACTCATCTTCCCTTTGCAGGTGCAACAGAATGTGCTTCTGGTTTTAATTCTAGCAAGAATAATGCTATTCAGAATATCTAAAGGAAAAAGATTTGCTAATATCTGGATCTAGTTTTTGTCAAATTAATATATTTTATCCAGAGGTAGAAGTTTAGTGTTATGTTATAGTAATGTATGGTGGACTCAGAAGTGGTTTCGCATCCATGACTCAAGCTCCTCCATTTCCTCTTGAAATGGTTTTAGTGTTTTCACTATGTTTAATGGATAGGTTTATCTCGCACAACAGTTACAAGATGTACAGCTGGATGTTATTGAATTCCAAGGTGTTATATGTTAATAAAAGTGCTTTCCTTTTTAAAGACTGTAAACAAAGATGTCCTTCTACTATGCATAAATATAATGACTGTGTATTGCTTAGGTCTAGTTCATTATTCAGTGCTTTGATCATTTATTTGCATCAGTTATTGTGAGCCAAAACCAGGAGTTGGTCAAAAACACAGAACAGGTGCAGATCATCCCCTTATCCCTTATGTATATGTAGGCTCCACACCTCATTTTGGCTCACGATCACTGATGGCAATTACTGACCAAACACTGACCACATCACTGAAGTGTGAACTAGGCCTTACAATGCATATGCTGCATTGTGTTTTCCAGGCCTGTCCATCTAGCTATTTCCAAAACTGAGTAGATTTTGGCCTCAAATATAATGTGAAGATTTGTTTGCAGACTGTAAAGCTACTTTTTATTGGACTTTAGATATACCGTTAGTGACATGACATTGTGTATACACAATTAGAGTTGAGCGAACACCTGGATGTTCGGGTTCGAGAAGTTCGGTCGAACTTCCCGAAAATGTTCGGGTTCGGGATTCGAACTCGACCCGAACTTCACCCTGAACCCCATTGAAGTCAATGGGGACCCGAACTTTTGGGCACTTAAATGGCTGTAAAATAGCCCTGGGGTATTTTACAGCCCTGCAAAAGGCAGCAAAATGTAGGTAAATGCCCTGCAAACATTCGTGAATAGGGAAATGACTTAAAATAAAATAAAATACAGAAAAATAATAAATAAACATTCTAAACTTGAGCCCAAGTGAGTGACAGTGGCACCTGTAACCCAGCAAACAGAGGATGTGGCAACAACGCCACCACATCTGTCATTGTCACCAAGCATCTCCACCAAATCCCATGGAAGTGTTCAGCTATCAGCTGTCCATCTCCCAAACACTGGAGAGAAAAATAAATAAAAAGAGGAAGTACCCCCCTACCCATGGCTCTGATTGTCTTATTTCAAACGTCCTGGTCCTTTGAAATGCTGTCATTCTGTGTGGTGGACAGTTTTAAAAACATTATGGCGGTGGCTGTCCCACAGTACGTGTATCCCAGCCGCCGCTACTTTTGCAGGCGAGCCAAAACTTCCCTGCACAACCAAGTGGCGGACAAAATCAAGTGTGCACTGCGCAACACTATCTGTGGCAACGTCCACATAACCAACAACACAGTGGGTAAATGTAGCGGCTGGCCCAAAGGCGGATAACATTTTTGCGAATGTCCTTCCGCCCCCAAGGATTGCTGGGCATTTCTCTTTGTATCCTGTTACCTCCTCCTCCTACTCGGCTTCCTCCTCCTCTACCTCCTCCTCATCCACTCAGCATAACACCTTCACCACCCACAGCAGCACAGCAGTGTGTTTGTGGGACAAACCCCTCACCGCGCAGGAGCTGTGGACAGGCATGGAACAACAGACCGACCATTGGTTGGTGCCTAGCCAGTTTGACACACATCCCCTGGGTGCCACATGTGCTAAATTTAGGGTGCAGAAATTCCTAAACACCAGACAGTGAAAATCAATTCAGTTAATCGAACACACACAACACCACCACCCCCCCTTTCACTCAAACCATTAACAAACTATTTACAAATTTTCTTAAAAACATATTAAAATAACTATGATGCAGCTAAACTAACCATACAAAGAAACAAAACTATATACACGCCTTATCCTTAACTTAAGACCAACCAAATACAAGTGGCTCGGAGGGTGGGTATCTGCACCGACATAGGCCCTGGCCTGGAACACAATTGTCCAGCCATGGCACAGTTCTGGAGGATGAGGAAGAGGAGTAGGAGGAACGCTGGGGGATACAGAGGACACAGACGATATACCTCCCTCGAAGAGGATAGCTTGTCCTTGCTTCTGGGCAGCCTGGCAGACATGAGCGACTACATGCTGCAGTGCCTGCGCAACGACCGCCCAGTTACTGCCACATTCTAACTTTTGCTGATTACTGGTTGGCCACCCTGCTGCATCCCCGTTACAAGGACAACGTGCTGTTCTTAATTCCCTCACTGGAGTGTAATAGGAAGATGAGCCTGCTAGTAGACACGCTGCTGATGGCATTCACACCTGACACCGGGGACTCAGTGGAAGCACAAGGTGGTACTAGTCCCCTTCAATGATTTATTTTGAGGGAACCATTGACTAGGGTCATCAGATTACCATTGCCACAAAGCACCCGTCCCCAATATCCTCGGCCACTGCAGCGAAGGATATCATTCCAGTGTATACTGAACAACCATTTACATGTCTGGAACTGGTAGGATCGTACATATATTTTCTCTTACCAGCAGATGATATGTGATCAAGTGGAATGTGTCGGTAGAGGTTCAGTCCTCTTTTCTGCTCGCTGTTTTGTGGTGTTTTTTATTTTTTGAATTATTTTATGGCATATCTAGTAAAAGTTATATTTTAAGTATCTGAATACCTGGTCAACATTGGATTTAGAAATATATTTAGGAGTGTGACTTTACATCCTGGCACATATACGTGCGCACGGGTGGTGTATTAACTTTCGTTTATTAAAAAGAACCAGGCATGGATCCCACAGGACTTGTTTGCACCTTATGCAGAATAGACATGTATACTGGCCTCACCCAACCACTGTCATACTACTGTGCACTTACACTTTGTTTTATTTTTTATATTTTCCCAATGTTTTGGGGTCTACACTAATTTATTTAAAAAAATAAAAAATAAAAAAAAACTGTTATTGGCGACTACCTTTGGCTTCACAGCCCAAAAAGGCTTTTTTTAATGCAGGAATGTAACCGCCAATTGTAAGTTCCCTGTCAGTTATGCATTGCAGGGGTTTGTACCTGGCAAAAATAGTAATATTTCACCCAGCAATTTAAAATCTATCCTTTGCCGGACAGTATTAAACTTGGCCAGCCACAGCTGGAACTACTGATTAACGGTATTGCTATTTTGGCAATTGAATTTCACGCCAGAACAAAATCTATCCTTTGCCGGACACTATTAAACTTGGCCAGCCACTGCTGGGACACCAGATTTAGGGGATTGCTATTTTGGCAATATAATTTCACCCCAGAACAAAATCTACTCTTTGCCGGACACTATTAAACTTGGCCAGCCACAGCTGAAACCACTGATTTACGGTATTGCTATTTTGGCAATTGAATTTGACCTCAGAAAATAATATATCCTTTGACGGACACTATGAAACTTGTCCAGTCACAACTGGAACACCAGATTTACGGTATTGCTATTTTGGTAATTGAATTTCACACCAGAACCAAAGCTATCCTTTGACGGAAACTATAAAACTTTTCCTGCCACAGCAGAAACCAGTGATTTAGGGTATTTCTATTTTTGCAACTGAATTTCACCCCAGAAAATAATAAATCCTTTGACGGACACTATGAAACTTGTCCAGTCACAGCTGGAACACCAGATTCACGGTATTTCTATTTTTGCAACTGAATTTCACCCTAGAAAATAATATATCCTTTGACGGACACTATTAAACTTGTCCAGTCACAGCTGGAACACCAGATTTACGGTATTTCTATTTTTGCAACTGAATTTCACCCCAGAAAATAATATATCCTTTGACGGACACTATTAAACTTGGCCAGCCACAGCTGAAACCACTGGTTTATGGTATTGCTATTTTGGCAATTAAATTTCACCCCAGAAAAAAATATATCCTTTGCCGGACACTATTAAACTTGGCCAGCCACTGCTGGGACACCAGATTTAGGGGACTGCTTTCATGGCAATTGAATTTCACCCCAGAACAAAATCTATCCTTTGTCGGACACTATTAAACTTGGCCAGCCACAGCTGAAAACACTGATTTACGGTATTGCTATTTTGGCAATTGAATTTCACCCCAGAAAATAATATATCCTTTGATGGACACTATGAAACTTGTCCAGTCACAGCTGGAACACCAGATTTACGGTATTTCTATTTTTGCAACTGAATTTCACCCCAGAAAATAATATATCCTTTGACGGACACTATTAAACTTGGCCATCCACAGCTGAAACCACTGGTTTATGGTATTGCAATTTTGCCAATTGAATTTCACCTCAGAAAAAAACTATATCCTTTGCCGGACACTATTAAACTTGGCCAGCCACTGCTGGGACACCAGATTTAGAGTATTGCTATTTTGGCTATTGAATTTCACCCCAGAACAAAATATATCCTTTGCCGGACACTATTAAACTTGGCCAGCCACTGCTGGAACACCAGATTTACGGTATTTCTATTTTTGCAACTGAATTTCACCCCAGAAAATAATATATCGCCCATCCACAGCTGAAACCACTGGTTTATGGTATTGCAATTTTGCCAATTGAATTTCACCTCAGAAAAACTATATCCTTTGCCGGACACTATTAAACTTGGCCAGCCACTGCTGGGACACTCAGATTTAGAGTATTGCTATTTTGGCTACTGAATTTCACCCCAGAACAAAATATATCCTTTGCCGGACACTATTAAACTTGGCCAGCCACTGCTGGAACACCAGATTTACGGTATTTCTATTTTTGCAACTGAATTTCACCCCAGAAAATAATATATCGTTTGAAGGACACTATGAAACTTGTCCAGTCACAGCTGGAACATCAGATTTATGGTATTTCTATTTTTGCAACTGAATTTCACCCCAGAAAAAAATATATCCTTTGCCGGACACCAATAAACTTGTCCAGCCACTGCTGGGACACCAGATTTAGCGGATTGCTCTCTTGGCAATTGAATTTCACCCCAGAACAAAATCTATCCTTTGCTGGACACTATTAAACTTGGCCAGCCACTGCTGTGACACCAGATTAGGGGATTCCTATTTTGGCAATTTAATTTTACCCCAGAAAATTATTTATCCTTTGCCGGACATTATTAAACTTGGCCAGCCACTGATGGGACACCAGATTTAGGGGATTGCTATTTTGGCAATTGAATTTCACCACAGAAAAAAATCTATCCTTTGCCAGACAGCATACAGTATTACACTTGGCTAGCCACAGCTGGAACACCAGATTTAGGGGATTGCTATTTTGCCAATTGAATTTAACCTCTAAATAAAATATAGAAATTTCTATCCTGAGTTTCTAGTGGTGGCAATAAGCACAGCAAAGCCTCTGATGTAGGATATAGCAAAAAAAAAAACCTAGTATTGATGGATTGATGGACTTTGTGGCAGCTTGTGCGGGTGTATCACAAGACGCAAAATGGCCGCCGATCACCGCAGAAAAAAGTGACAGAAAAACCCTCTGTGCAGCCTAAAAACCAGTGAGCAATTAACTAGCAGAAGTTGAATGATTCACAGCTGTAGATCGATCACTTCATTAGGTGTTTTTGCTGAGTTTTCCCTGCCTAATCTCGCCCTCACAGCAGCTGCATCCTATCCCTACACTATTCAGAGCAGAGTGACGTGCGGCGCTACGTGACTCCAGCTTAAATAGAGGCTGGGTCACATGCTGCACTTAGCCAATCACAGCCATGCCATTAGTAGGCATGGCTGTGATTGCTTCTTAGGGCAAGAAGTAAAATGCTAGCTGATTGGCTGCTGTGCAGCCCTTCAGAAAGCGGGAAGAAATCGCCGAACAAAGAACCCGAACCCAAACTTTTTTGAAAATGTTCGGGTCCGGGTCTGGGTCCCGAACACCCCAAAATTCGGTACGAACCTGAACTATACAGTTCGGGTTCGCTCATCCCTATACACAATGTAAAACCTTACAATTTTGCATGAGTCCATGCATAGAATTTGAGACCAACAAACAACCTGAAAATAATGGGAAAAAAGTTTTTTAGAAATGTTTGGGATTTGGCTTAGTGGTAAAGTGGTATGACCAGTTTATGTGTTAACCACCTAACAGTTTTGTCCAAGTTCAGCTTGGGCTTTGGTAAAAGCACTTAACTGTTCTGCCGGAGCCCAGCTCGGGCAGAAGGGGAAGAGGAGGTCAGCTTTAGCTGCTCATATATCCTGATTATTAGCAGCTAGATTTTGTTTGAAAGCTGGTAATCCAGGATTTCATACAAGACCAAAATGTGCATTAGCACAAAATCATTAGGAGATATCACTGAAATCGAGTTGGGTATAAATCAGGTAACACCTGCTTTGATTTTCACTTTCAGCTGCATTCACTGCATGCCTATTTATAATGTAGCGAAGATATTGCTGTGATTTTGGTTCTTGAAAGTTTGGAATGTTATCAAAAATGTCTCCAGTGCTTGGTATTCATAATTTTGCTTGTTTTTAGAAACTGCTTGTCTCTAGGGGTTACGGCCACATTTGCACACTGAAACGAAGAATGCTGGACCCTCATTCTGGATTCCCGCCATGTATGCTAATTAATAGCATAGGTACGGAGAGCAGAATATGGCCTTGTTTCCTGACTGGTAGGGGTCTAAACATTGTTACCCCCACTAATCACAAGAAAGGGGGTCCCATGTATGAATGGAGCAGCAGGCTGAGCATGTGCATTACTGTTCCATTCACAAAGTCAGACAGTAAATTATAAAATGATGACGTACCAAAAGAGAAACCTAACTCTGTTTCATTTGGAATTTCAATATCCCCTGAACAATTTAGACTTTAACACAAGAACTTTGTGTTGTTGTACCAGACACTCTTAAAGGGAGTCTGTCACCTAATCTGAGCCTTTTAGACTGCTCAGATCAGGTTATAGTCTCCATTGCCCTCATTACAATGGTACCTTTATTTGTTCTGTCCCTCGCCGAGATCTTCAAAAAAATGACTTTTTAAACTTATGCTAACTAGAGTTGAGCGAACACCTGGAAGTTTGGGTTCGCCGGCTTTGGCTGAACTTCGTTGCCAAGTTCGAGTTCGGGACCCTAACTTGACCCTAACCTGACCCTGAACCCCATTGAAGTCAATAGGGACCCGATCTTTGGGGCACTAAAATGGCTATAAAAGAGTTATGGAAAGGGCAGCAAAATGTGGGTAAGAGCATGACAAGTGCCCTACAAACAAATGTGTATAGGGAAATGACTTAAAATAAATAAAAATTAAAAATAATAATCTTGAACTAGGAGGAAGTGGTCCATATGGAGTAGGAGTTTGAAGAGGCGGTGGACGTGGTGGTGCAGGTGGAAGAGGCGGTGGAGGATGAGAAGGTAGCCAACATTTTTTTTTTTATTTAATTTGGGTAGACCACAACAAAACATTGTGGAATATATAAAATAAAACAGAGAGAAAGTGCGCTGGAGTATAACAATGGCTGTGTGAGGCTGGTATACATGTCTATTCTGTACAAGGTAAGGACAAGTCCTGTGGGATCCATGCCTGGTTCATTTTAATGAACGTGAGCTTGTCCACATTGGCTGTGGACAGGCGGCTGCGCTTGTCTGTGATAACGCCCCCTGCCATGCTGAACATATGTTCAGAAAATACAGGGTCTGCAGGGCAGGCCAGCACCCCCAATGTGTAAAGGGCAAGCTCAGGCCATGTGCCTAATTTGGAGACCTAAATGTTGAATGGGGCAAACCCATCAGTCAGTACGTGTAGGCGTGTGCACACATACTGTTCCACCATGTTGCAGGAATGCTGCCTCCTGCTAAGATGTTCCATATCAGCTGGTGGTGCTGGTTCTTGTGGCGTGTTGACAAAGCTTTTTCACATTTCGGCCATGCTAAGCCTGCCTTCTGAGGTGCTGGTAGTTCCCCAGATGCGTTGGCGACTTATTCCTCCTCCTCTGCCTTCGCCTTGTGCTTCCACTGAGGCCCCGGTGTCAGGTGGGAATACCATCAGCAGCTCGTCTACCAGCGTGCGCTTGTAAGGGGTATAGATCACCCAACAATCTAAATGCTGCCAAATTTACAGAATATATTTCCCAGTCAGGTATGCAGTGCAGGGGTACTTTGAAAGAAAAAAGAGGTATAGATCACCCAACAATCTAAATGCCGCCGAATTTACAGAATATATTTCCCAGTCAGGTATGCAGGGCATGGGTAGTTTGAAAGAAAAAAGGGGTCATGGAATGTCCCGGTCATCCAGTATCTATTCGCCCCACTAAAGGATTATTTTGAAAGTGTATAGAAGTCAAACGGGGCCCCCATGCTGCAGATTTTTTATGGAGACATCATGGAGATTTTACAGCATATAACTACAGCACCCTGCAATCTAAACACCGCCAAATTTACAGAATATATTTTCCAGTCAGGTATGTAGTGCAGGGGTACTTTGAAAAAAAGGGGTATAGATCACCTAACAATCTAAACGCCGCCGAATTTACAGAATATATTTCCCAGTCAGCTATGCAGGGCAGGGGTAGTTTGAAAGGAAAAAGGGGTCATGGTGGGTTAATGTCACGCGCCAATGTAACAGAGGATTTTTAGAAATATAGATCCCTGTCACCTTTGCAGAGCAGTGGTATGAATACGGCAAAAATGGTAAAATGTCACCCAAGAATGTAAGAGAGGATTTGTAGAAATATAGGTACCTGTCACCTATGCAGAGAAGGGGTTTGTATACGGCAAAAATTGTAAAATGTCACCCAAGAATGTAACAGAGGATTTTTTGAAATATAGGTCCTTGTCACCTATGCAGAGCAGGGGTTTGTATACGGCAAAAATGGGTTAATGTCACCCACCAATGTAACAGAGGATTTTTATAAATATAGATCCCTTTCACCTATGCAGAGCAGGGGTTTTTATACGGCAAAAATAGTTCAATGTCAACCACCAATTTAATAGACCAACAGTAGAAATGTATTTCCTGTCACCTATGCAGAGCAGGGGATTGTATACGACAAAATTGGGTTAATGTCACCCAACAATGTAACAGATGAATTTTTGAAAATTATTGCCCTGTCTGCTGTGTGGAGCATGGGTATAAAACAGCAAAAAATGGGTTAATGTCACCCAACAATGGAACAGACAATTTTTTTAAAATTATTGCCCTGTCTGCTATGCAGTGCAAAGGTACTTTATGGCCCAAAAAATATTTTTCTTTCACACAATTAAACAGGTGGATTTAAATGTATTTCTTTCACTGTCAGAAATGCAGCGCAGTCTGCAAATGTACTATCTAGCACAAAAAGTGTGCTTTTTTTAAACCAAAAATGTAAATTCAGTATCTAACGGTTTTGTTGGAAACATAGAATGTGTCGGCATATAAGAACTATTTGGCCCATCTAGTCTGCCCAATATACTGAATACTATGAGTAGCCCCTACCCCATGCATGCTTAAACTCCTTCACTGTATTTGCAGCTACCACTTCTGCAGGAAGGCTATTCCATGCGTCCACTACTCTCTCAGTAATGTAATACTTCCTGATATTACTTTTAAACCTTTGCCCCTCTAATTTAAAACTATATCCTCTTGTAGCAGTTTTTCTTATTTTAAATATTCTCTCCTCTTTTACCGTGATGATTCCCTTTATGTATTTAATAGTGTTGAGCGCGAATATTCGAAAAGCGAATTTTTTTAGCGAATATCGGCACTTCGCTAATTCGCGAATATTTCGAATATAGCGCTATAAATTCGCTATTTCGAATATTCGTTTTGTTTTCTTTTTTTTTTAGTTATATTTTTTCTTTCCCACTTCCCAAAAGTAGTTCTTACCTGTCCTGAGGATTCCAGGCTTCCTGGCTGCTCTAGTCAGTGCCCGTTGCTGCTTCTGCCGACTTCCGTGCTCATGGAGCGTCCCCATCCATGGGAACGTCTCCATATACTAAAATGTACTGTCGGATTTGAGGAATTACGTTGAAATCGCAATGCGATTAATTCAAGTTATATTAATCGCATTGCGATTACAACTTAGCACTGCTATCTAACTTATCTTACATAGGCTAGAATTAACGATCGAATAGTGTTGAGCGCGAATATTCGAATAACGAAAATTCGTATGCGAAAATTCGTATAAAATATATTCGTATTTTATAATATTCTTTTTCGCACTGTCGGATCTGAGTAAAATACTGAAAACTCATATCAGATGGTATATTCTACACACCCGGTGTTCCCATGGTGACGCCCGGGACGCTTGTCGGGGCGTAGTCTGTCGATGGCAAATAACTAAAACGAATATTCTAAAATACGAATATATTCGATATCGTACTATGTATTCGTTTTTTAGAATATTCGTCATCGTCTTTCATACTAGTCCAAATCCAATGTTAAGATTGAATTCACATTTTTATTTGAAAATCGGGAGGCAAATGATCGCATTCAGTACACGATCACATGATTTAGTATGTAGTAAGTTCGCGAGAGTACAACGGTTTTCGTTTGAAGTCGGCCATTGAAGAATCTCATCAGATATTCGAAAAATGGTGCATAATTCCTTCAAACCCGAAGAAGAAGAAATCCTGATAACAGTAAGTAACATTGCATTTAAGCCATATATTTTTTTAACATGTTGCATGCTTGAAAGAACAATTTGTACTTTTTGTAGTGTTTAAAAAAGTTTGTGTGTGCGATTATTAGCTATACAAATTTTTATTTTCCCCAATATGAACAGCACTGTTTGTGTGACAGTTAAAAGTAGATATAGTATACTATTTGAATATTTGCACTCAATACATTACATTATTCCTTATATCATCTACCGGCACAGGGTGTACTGATCCTGTGTAGGTCACACTACAATAAGGGCTCGTTCACACAATCGTATGTCTTTTTCAGTGTTTTGCGGGCCGTATTTCGTGTATCCGTTTTTCCGTTTTTTGTTTCAGTAGTGTTTCTTTTTCGTTTTTCCGTTCCGCTTTTCCGTATGGCATATACAGTATACAGTAATTACATAAAAAAATTGGGCTGGGCATAAGATTTTCAATAGATGGTTCCGCAAAAATGGAACAGATATGGAAGACATACGGATGTGTTTCCGTATGAATTCCTTTTTTTTTTTGCGAACCCATTAACTTGAATGGAGCCATAGAACGTGATTTGCGAGCAATAATAGAACATGTTCAATCTTTCAACGGAATGGAAAACGGAAATACGGAAATGGAATGCATACGGAACACATTCCGTTTTTTTGCGGAAACATTGAAATGAATGGTTCCAGTATACGGACCGTATACTGGAACACAAAAACCGTCCCGTATACAGAACGCAAAAACGTTTGTGTGAACGAGCCCTAAACGCTATAAAAGCTGCTGTCTATGTTGTGTTGTACTTTTACACTTTACACTCTGTTTCTATTTTATTGGCTTACTGGCTGAAGTGTTGCTGAGGCTGGGGACAGAGCTACGGCGCAGCATGGCAGTGCACAGCGAGAGATCGTCGGACTAAAAGTACTGCATGTCTGACTTTTTATTTAATAATAAGTGTATATTTACTTCTCACTGGTCACATAAAGCAGAGTTTGAACAATACAGAAACTGACTGTTACTGCTATTTGGATTAAATATAGGCCTCACACACTGTCTAGAAATAAGTGTAAAAAATATAACAAAGGGCGTACTGCAAACTTTCTTAACCTGGGGTGGGGCAGCAAACCTAGTGTGTAATGGGAAACCAGAAGAACAAAGGCTCTTTACAAAGACTGATTAACATTCGGTCTGGCCTCTATAATATATATTTTATCTTAGGCCCCTTTCACACGAGCGAGTTTTCGCGCGGGTGCAATGCGTGACGTGAACGCATAGCACCCGCACTGAATCCTGACCCATTCATTTCTATGGGGCTGTGTACATGAGCGTTTTTTTTCACGCATCAGTTCTGCGTTGCGTGAAAAACGCAGCATGTTCTATACTCTACGTTTTTCACGCAGCCCTGGCTCCATAGAAATGAGCCCCTACTGTACCTAAGACAATCACCCAAAAAATAAAAAAATAACATAAAAAGTAATGGATAAGACTGGATAAGTCAAAGTGTTTTAAAGTTATCACCATTTAAAGTGACACTGGTCAGATTTGCAAAAATTGGCCTGGTCCTTAAAGTGAAATAGAGCCGTGACCTTAAGGGGTTAAAAGGCAAGAGGCTCACTGCCCAACCCTAGCAAAAGAAAGTACAAATACTGTATATGCAGTATGTCCTTTGTTTGTACAGTGGTTTTCTTGGAGAACAATGAATGGAGAATGTGGGGGATGGGTTAATCAAACTTCAATGCCATAGTCTTTGAATTCTGTCCCGTGAGTTTGTTTGTGTGACAGTTAAAAGTAGATACAGTATACTATACTGTATACTGTACTGCACCTCAGGGCTTTCCAACAAATTTGAATAATGTGCAAAAACAGTTATCCAGCAGCTGCCAGAAGTTCCATCATGAGTTAAGCCTTATTCACATGTCTCTTTGGCATATATGGCATATAGTTAAATCCATGAAGATGGACATTTTTGCTGTTTAGTTGAGGACCGCGTTGTAACAATTGATTAGTCAAACATTGTGATTACATGCTTATATCTTTATTCTACAGCGCATGTTGGTTCGTGGATATGACCGCACCAGGAAGAGGATGGAAAAAAATGCCATAGTGAGGGCACTCCGTTATGAGCTGTAGCAAACTTTTCAACTGAGTCACAGCAAGAGGGCACTTCAAAAGAAGTGGTGTGACCTTAAAAGACACCATCCCACAAGAATCGCAAATATGAGCAACACATTATGCCCAGGTAAAATGATTGCTTAGTGTGCTTACATGACTTTTGTATTTCTCTCTATAACACTCTGTAATGTATATATTCAGTTCAGCTGCTTAGCAATCAGTACAGATGTAGCAGAGTTAACACAACCTCTTAACTGAAATGTCTTAACTCATTGCGCTATCTTGTAAAAAAAAAATGTAAAATTGCTTTACGCATTTTTTGAATGCATGTTATTTCAACCCAAAATGAGGCAGATCCACCGTTGGGATATTCATAATCCCATGCAGATCCCTCCATATAGCAATTTCTGGATCTTTAACTTTGTTATGATATCTGATTAGTTTAACTTAATTCTTAAAAATGTGTAATTACAGGTCAAGCCGTTCCAAAAGTAAAAATTCGCAAACCTAAACAGGTGGTTGAGGAGGAGCCAGAGGACTCCATGGAGGAAGAGGAGGAGGTGGTGGAGGAGCCAGAGGACTCCATGGAGGAAGAGGAGGAGGTGGTGGAGGAGCCAGAGGACTCCATGGAGGAAGAGGAGGAGGTGGTGGAGGAGCCAGAGGACTCCATGGAGGAAGAGGAGGAGTTAGTGGAGGAGCAGGCGGATCCAGAGCGGCCTGGACCTTCACATGATGTTGCTGTAATAGTGGCGGTTGAGGGGGAGGAAGCCGGACCCTCCCAAACCCAGGATTCAGACCCCCCAGCTGCAGAAGAGGAGGAGAGCCAGGTGGTCTACACCCCCCACCAGGAGGGTAAATATGTGCACACATTCCTATAATTCGGTATACATAACATATTCCCAAGCATCCCACGATCCCCCCACCACCCTGCTTCTCCAGCGCTGCAATGCACGGACACCGGCAATGTGCTTTCCGCATTTTGCGGACAAGAATAGGACATGTTCAATATTTTTGCGGAACGGAAGTGCGGACTCAGAAGTGCGGATCCGCAATTCCGGATCCGAGCGGGACAAAGTCTGTCCCCATAGAAATGAAATAGCGTCATCGCAATTTTTTTTTTCTGATCACTGCAAAAACACCGTAAAATCGCTGCGGCGCTATAAAGATCACTTTTGAGTTTTTGGATCTTTATTAGCGATCGCAGCTTTACTCGCAAGCACTCCTATGTCCTTTCCCCTCTTTTTTTTTTTTTTTAACATTTTTGGCAGAGATTTTTTCATCCACATTGATCGATGCGAATGAGGAAATCTGTGCCGTTCATTTTTCTTTTCAGCCCGGAGGCTGAACGGAAAAAAATTTCATTACCCGTATGCCCAATATAAGGAAAGTAGTGTAGTGCAGAATTGTGTAGTGTAGTGCAGAAACGGTGAAAGTAGTGTTTAAGCTAGGGGGCTGAGGCGGTTAAACACATACTGCACACAATGCAATAATTGTCTTGGAATTACAGTAAACTGAACTGCTTTTTTTTTTTTTTTTTTAATTTTCAGTATTAAAAAGTGCATCAAACATTTTGAAGAAATGAAGGCCGAACACAGACTTGATATGATTGATTTAAAAAAGCTGCAGTATCAAGTTAATTTGAAAATCCGTGAAATGGACCAAAAACAAGATATCCGCGTGAAAAAAATGGAAGAACTATTTTCTCAACTAAGAAAGTTGCCCTAGAGGCCATTTTTTTTTTTTTTTTTTTATGTTATATTACGTTGTAATTTTATAATTGTGTTGTAAGGCCACTAAAAATAAACGGCAACATGTTGCAGTACTTGCAGTTTATTTACATCTCTGCTTGCTGTCAGTGAATTGGACACACTGCTTGTTCACAACCCACTAAAATTGGTGCAGGACTCGTTGCAGTGGGTAAGAGCTCTCTTGTAATGAGGTTGATTTCATTCTTGGGCTGTAAAGTTACATTAGTACAATTGGTGTGGATTTTACAATCAGGACTTTATAATTATAGTTAAAAACATTTTTTTATATATATTTTAATTGGGTAAATACATTTTAGACTCCTCTGTTTCTAAAACCTAAAATGTCTCTCTCTCTATAGCAGTAGACAGAATAGACTGTAGACTGACGGGACAGAATTCAAAGACTATGGCATTGAAGTTTGATTAACCCAGGTTCTGTACAATGAGCGCACCCATCCCCCACATTCTCCATTCATTGTTCATTCATTCATTCATTGTTTGACGGATCCGTTATGATTTCTTATAGACTTCTATTATAACGAAATGCAAAACGGAATGCCTATAAAGCCTTCCGTTTTGCATTCTATCTGGGCATTGCGTTATTTTCCGTTATAACCATGTTATAAAGGAAAGTCATAACGGAACCCATAAGGGCTCATTCAGACGACAGTATGGTGTTTTCAGTGTTTTGCTGACCGTTTTTTACTGATCCGTGTTTCCGTTTTTTGTTTCAGTAGTGTTTCCGTTTTGGTTCTGTTTTTCCGTATGGCATATACAGTATACAGTAATAACATAGAAAAAATTGGGCTGGGCTTAAAATTTGCATTGAATGGTTCAGTAAAAACGGAACGGATACGGAAGACATACGGATGCATTTCCGTATGTGGTACGTTTTTTTGCGGACCCATTGACTTGAATTGAGCCATGGAATCCGTTTTGCGGACAAGTATAGGACAGGTTCCATATTTAAACGGAATAGAAATAGTGAACAAACGGAAACGGAACCACACAGAGACACTTCAGTATTTTTTGCTGACCCATTGAAATGAATGGTTCAGTATATGTTCAGTATCTTGAGCTTTGAAAAAGGTCAGTATACTGAACGCAAAATACTGTCGTCTGAATGAGCCCTAACTCTGGTGTGAATCCACCCTTATAGAGGCCAGACCGAATGTTAATCAGTCTTTGTAAAGAGCCTTTGTTCTTCTGGTTTCCCATTACACACTAGGTTTGCTGCCCCACCCCAGGTTAAGAAAGTTTGCAGTACGCCCTTTGTTATATTTTTTACACTTATTTCTAGACAGTGTGTGAGGCCTATATTTAATCCAAATAGCAGTAACAGTCAGTTTCTGTATTGTTCAAACTCTGCTTTATGTGACCAGTGAGAAGTAAATATACACTTATTATTAAATAAAAAGTCAGACATGCAGTACTTTTAGTCCGGCGGCAGCATACCGGTATGATAACTCATAAGAAAATTGGCTCCATTCAATGTATATGGAAGATTCAGCCAATGATATGAGAGTTCCCATGGTCCTGTGAACCAATCACCGTCAAGTTTCCACGCTATTAAGGTTAATTGGTTATTTTTTGACGACCTGGGTGTATTGGGGACGGAGCGGCAGTCCGGCGGCACGGTGCCATAGCGGAAGGACGAATCCGACAGGGTGAACAGCCTGTCGGATCCGTCCTGCCGCAAGTGTAAAAGTACAACACAACACAGACAGCAGCTTTTATAGCATTTAGGGCTCGTTCACACGAACGTTTTTTGCATTCCGTATACGGGACGGTTTTTGTGTTCCGTATACGGTCCGTATACGGAACCATTAATTTCAATGTGTCCGCAAAAAAACGGAATGTGTTCCGTATGCATTCCATTTCTGTATTTCCGTTTTTCCATTCCGTTGAAAGATTGAACATGTTCTATTATTGCTTGCAAATCACGTTCTATGGCTCCATTCAAGTTAATGGGTTCGCAAAAAAAACGGAATTCATACGGAAACGCATCCGTATGTCTTCCGTATCTGTTCCATTTTTGCGGAACCATCTATTGAAAATCTTATGCCCAGCACAATATTTTTTATGTAATTACTGTATACTGTATTTGCCATACGGAAAAACGGAACGGAAAACGAAAAGAAACGGAAACACTACTGAAACAAAAACGGAAAAACGGATACGCGAAATACAGCCCGCAAAACACTGAAAAAGACATACGGTCGTGTGAACGAGCCCTTATTGTAGTGTGACCTACACAGGATCAGTACACCCTGTGCCGGTAGATGATATAAGGAATAATGTAATGTATTGAGTGCAAATATTCAAATAGTATACTATATCTACTTTTAACTGTCACACAAACAGTGCTGTTCATATTGGGGAAAATAAAAATTCGTATAGATATAGCGAATAATCGCACACACGACTTCTAACGAAAACCGTTGTACTCTCACGAACAAATACATAGTACATTGAATATATTCGTATTTTCAAATATTCGTCCTAGTTATTTGCCGTCGACAAACTACGCCCCGACAAGCGTCCCGGCCGTCACCATGGGAATGCCGGGTGGTTAGAATATACTATCGGATATGAGTTTTCAGTATTTTACTCAGATCCGATGGTGCGAAAAAGACGAATATTATACAATACGAATATATTCGCTATAATAGTATAATACTATAAATTAGTTTTTTCGAATATTTGTGAATATTCTAACTTAGAATATTCATGACCATATTTGTTAACTTTGTTAATTCTAGCAAGCTGACCCATTATAAACCCAGCTCTAAGTTGAAATCGCAATGCGATTAATATAACTTGAATTAATCGCATTGCGATTTAAACATAATTCCTCAAATCCGACAGTACATTTTAGTATATGGAGACGTTCCCATGGTGATGGGGACGCTCCATGAGCACGGAAGTTATGGTTGGCTTGGTAGAATTAGCTGAATAGTGATATGACGAATGTATTCGTCATATTCTCAAAACGAAGATAACGAGTATTCTACATCTTCGCTTTAGCAACCTATTCGTCAATCTTCAGCTATTCGCTAATTCTAGCAATCAAATAGGAAGGTTGACTTACTAGACAGTTGTAGTTAAATTCGCTATGCGATTTTTTTTTTTATACAATAATTATATTACTTGATAAAATTATTATAATTATTCTATTTATAAAAAAAAAATCGCATAGCGAATTTAACACAGCTGTCTCTATAGTCAACCTTCCTATTTGATTGCTAGACTTAGCGAAGTTGACGAATAGGTTGCTAAAACGAAGATGTAGAATACTTCGTTATCTTCGTTTTGAGGAATATGACGAATACATTCGTCATATTCGTCATCCTCGATAATTCTAGATATGAAACCAATAGGAAAGTAGCCTTAAGTACAAATCGCAATATGCGATTATTTAAATCGCATGTTAATCGCGATAACTAGAAAAAATGACGAATATTCGATTTCGACGAATATGAAACGAATATTCATTCGAATATTCGCGAATTTCGTCGAAATCGAATATAGCACCTGCCGCTCATCACTAGTATTTAAAAGTTTCTATCATATCCCCTATGTCTCTTCTTACTTCCAAGCTATACATGTTAAGGTCCTTTAACCTTTCCTGGTAAGTTTTGTCCTGCAATCCATGTACTAGTTTAGTAGCTCTTCTCTGAGTATCCTTCTGCAGATATGGTCTCCAGTACTGCACACAATACTCCAAATGAGGTCTCCCTAGTGCTCTGTAGAGAGGCACGAGCACCTCCCTCTTTCTACTGTTAATGCCTCTCCCTATACACCCAAGCATTCTGCTGGCATTACCTGCTGCTCTATGACATTGTCTGCCCACCTTTAGGTCGTCTGATATAATGACCTCTAAATCCCTTTCATCAGATACTGAGGTTAGTACTGTATCACTGATTTTATATTCTGCTCTTGGAATTTTGCGCCCCAGGTGAATTATCTTGCACTAATCGACATAAAATTTTAGTTGCCAGATTTTTGACCATTCCTCTAGTTTTCCGAAGTCCTTTTCCATTTGGTGTAGCCCTCCAGGAACATCAACCCTGTTACAAATCTTTGTGTCATCAGCAAAAAGACACACTTTAACTTTGAGGCCTTCTGCAATTTCGCTGATAAAGATATTAAACAATATGGGTCCCAGAACAGATCCCTGAGGTACCCCACTGGTAACAATACCATGGTCTGAATATACTCCATTGACTACAACCCTCTGTTTTCTGTCCTTCAGCCACTGCCTAATTAATTCAACAATATGTGAGCTCAAGCTCAAAGACTGCAGTTTATTGATAAGCCTTCTATATGGGACAGTATCAAAAGCCTTACCAAAGTCCAGATAAGCGATGTCTACTGCACCTCCGCCATCTATTATTTTAGTCACCCAATCAAAAAAGTCAATAGGATTAGTTTGACATGATCTCCCTGAAGTAAACCCATGCTGTTTTTCATCATTCAAACCATGGGTTTTTAGATAGAAACATAGAAACATAGAATGTGTCGGCAGATAAGAACCATTTGGCCCATCTAGTCTGCCCAATATACTGAATACTATGAATAGCCCCTGACCCTATCTCATATGAAGGATGGCCTTATGCCTATCCCATGCATGCTTAAACTCCTTCACTGTATTTGCAGTTACCACTTCTGCAGGAGGCTGATCCATGCGTCCACTACTCTCTCAGTAAAGTAATTCTTCCTGATATTACTTTTAAACCTTTGCCCCTCTAATTTAAAGGGCTTCTGTCACCCCCACTGATGTAATTTTCACTAGCTCACATTAGCTACTTGCTAATGTCAGCTGAGTTCAAACATATGTTTCCTAACTTTTTTGCTGTTTTCTATCTTCTAAAAAACTTACTTTTGTGATATGCAAATTATCTTCGCTACCAGCAAGTTGGGCGGGTACTTGCTGGTAGCCGCCGCATCTTCATGCCCTGGGAACGCCCCCTCTTCTTTTGATAGACAGGGCCAGCGCGCTCTCCTCCTCCCGCTGGCCCTGTCTGCAGCTGCAATCCCACGCCTGCGCCGTATCGGTCTTTAGTCGGCGCAGGCGCTCTGAGTGAAGGACGCTCGCTTAGGCGCTCTGTCCTCAGTGCGCCTGCGCCGATGACGTCAGCCCTACACCCGGAAGAAAAGACGCCGGCATCGCCTGCTCCTTACCAGGGATGCCGGCGTCTTCTCTTCCGGGTGTAGCGCTGACGTCATCGTCGCAGGCGCACTGAGGACGGAGCGCCTAAGCGAGCGTCCTTCACTCAGAGCGCCTGCGCCGACTAAAAACCGATACGGCGCAGGCGCGGGATTGCAGCTGCAGACAGGGCCAGCGGGAGGAGGAGAGCGCGCTGGTCCTGTCTATCAAAAGAAGAGGGGGTGTTCCCAGGGCATGAAGATGCGGCGGCTACCAGCAAGTACCCGCCCAACTTGCTGGTAGCGAAGATAATTTGCATATCACAAAAGTAAGTTTTTTAGAAGATAGAAAACAGGAAAATAGTTAGGAAACATATGTTTGAACTCAGCTGACATTAGCAAGTAGCTAATATCAGTTAGTGAAAATTACATCAGTGGGGGTGACAGAAGCCCTTTAAAACTATGTCCTCTTGTAGCAGTTTTTCTTCTTTTAAATATTCTCTCCTCTTTTACCGTGATGATTCCCTTTATGTATTTATAAGTTTCTATCATATCTCCTCTGTCTCTTCTTACTTCCAAGCTATACATGTTAAGGTCCTTTAACCTTTCCTGGTAAGTTTTGTCCTGCAATCCATGTACTAGTTTAGTAGCTCTTCTCTGAACTCTCTTCAAAGTTTCAATATCCTTCTGCAGATATGGTCTCCAGTACTGCACACAATACTCCCAATGAGGTCTCCCTAGTGCTCTGTAGAGCGGCACGAGCGCCTCCCTCTTTCTACTGTTAATGCCTCTCCCTATATACCCAAGCATTCTGCTGGCATTACCTGCTGCTCTATGACATTGTCTGCCCACCTTTAGGTCGTCTGATATAATGACCCCTAAATCCCTTTCATCAGATACTGAGGTTAGTACTGTATCACTGATTTTATATTCTGCTCTTGGGATTTTACGCCCCAGGTGCATTATCTTGCACTTATCAACATACAATTTTAGTTGCCAAATTTTTGACCATTCCTCTAGTTTTCCTAAATCCAATTTCCATTTGGTGTATCCCTCCAGGGACATCAACTCTGTTACAAATCTTTGTGTCATCAGCAAAAAGACACACCTTAACTTTGAGGCCTTCTGCAATTTTGCTGATAAAGATATTAAACAATATGGGTCCCAGAACAGATCCTTGAGGTACCCCACTGGTAGAGATGTCGCGAACATAAAATTTTCCGTTCGCAAATGGCGAACGTGAATTTTCCTCAAATGTTCGCGAACCGGGCGAACCACCATAGACTTCAATAGGCAGGTGAATTTTAAAACCCACAGGGACTCTTTCTAGCCACAGTTGTGATGGAAAAGTTGTTTCAAGGGGACTAACACCTGGACTGTGGCATGCCGGAGGGGGATCCATGGCAAAACTCCCATGGAAAATTACATAGTTGACGCAAAATTGGGTTTTAATCCATAAAAGGCATAAATCACCTAACAATCCTAAATGTTTTTGAACAATGTGGTTTAAAACATCCAGTGTGTGTATACGATCAGGTATGATGTTGTATTGATCAGGTAGTGTAAGGGTTACGCCCGCTTCACAGACATTGACAGACCAAACCCCCGTTTTAATGCACCGCAAACAACCGCAAACAGTCCATTTGCACAACCGCAAACTCCCCATTTGCACAAGGTTGGATACCAAGCTAGCCACGTCCCGTGATGCCATTGAAGGTTTCTTCCTCCACCCAGCCATATTCATCATCAAGGGTCCCCGAAAGGTGAATTGAATTGATTTTTCTTTTTCTGGTATTTTCTGTAGTACTATTCTCATCAGTTTAATCCCTGTTACGTCCCCTATCAGGACGTGTATTGAATGGATTTTAGATAAGTGGTACTACGCGTGCTAGGTACTGTGCCACCCGGTATGAGTGTTTGGCACTAGCAGAGGGCACACTACAGTCTGTGGGCCTGACACACACACACTGGCAGGCAGGCAACTGAAATTAGATTAAAGTGTACAGATAAAGTGCCTTATTTTAGGCAACGTCCAGTGCCGCATGGTATGATTGACGGGCAGCACTGGCAGAGGGCACACTAAAGTCTGTGGGCCTGACACACACACACTGGCCGGCAGGCAACTGAAATCAGATTAAAATGTACAGATAAAGTGCCTTATTTTAAGCAAAGTCCTGTGCCGCACGGTATGATTGATGGGCAGCACTGGCAGAGGGCACACTACAGTCTGTGGGCCTGACACACACTGGCAAGCAACTAACCTTAGATTAAAGGGTAAAAATTAAATGCCTTTTTTTATGCAAAGTCCAGTGCCATCCAGTATGAGTAGTGGGCACTAGCAGTGGGCACACTGCAGTCAGTGTAAGCGGGCCTGACACACACTGGCAGCAGGCAGGCAACTGAAATTAGATTAAAGTGTAAACATTAAATGCCTTTTTATAATGCAAAGTCCTGTGCCACCCGGTATGAGTGGTGGGCACTGGCAGTGGGCACACTACAGTCAGTGGAAGTGGACCTGACACACACTGGCAACAAGCAGGCAACTGAAATTAGATTAAACTGTAGAAATCAAATGTCTTTTTTTATGCAAAGTCCTGTGCCACACGGTATGAGTGGTGTGCACTGGCAGTGGGCACACTACAGTCAGTGGAAGTGGGCCTGACACACACTGGCAGGCAACTAACCTTAGATTAAAGGGTAAAAATGAAATGCCTTTTTTTATGCAAAATCCTGTGCCACCCAGTATGAGTGGTGGGCACACTACAGTCAGTGGAAGTGGACCTGACACACACTGGCAACAGGCAGGCAACTGAAATTAGAGTAAAGTGAAAAAATCAAATACCTTTTTTTATGCAAAGTCCTGTGCCACACGGTATGAGTGGTGCGCACTGGCAGTGGTCACACTAAAGTCAGTGTAAGCGGGCCTGACACACACTGGCAGCAGGCAGGCAACTGAAATTAGATTAAAGTGTAAACATTAAATGCCTTTTTATAATGCAAAGTCCTGTGCCAACCGGTATGAGTGGTGGGCACTGGCAGTGGGCACACTACAGTCAGTGCAAGTGGACCTGACACACACTGGCAACAAGCAGGCAACTGAAATTAGATTAAACTGGAGAAATCAAATGTCTTTTTTTATGCAAAGTCCTGTGCCACACGGTATGAGTGGTGTGCACTGGCAGTGGGCACACTACAGTCAGTGGAAGTGGGCCTGACACACACTGGCAGGCAACTAACCTTAGATTAAAGGGTAAAAATGAAATGCCTTTTTTTATGCAAAGTCCTGTGCCACCTGGTATGAGTGGTGGGCACTGGCAGTGGGCACACTACAGTCAGTGGAAGTGGGCCTGACACACACTGGCAGGCAACTAACCTTAGATTAAAGGGTAAAAATGAAATGCCTTTTTTTATGCAAAATCCTGTGCCACCCAGTATGAGTGGTGGGCACACTACAGTCAGTGGAAGTGGACCTGACACACACTGGCAACAGGCAGGCAACTGAAATTAGAGTAAAGTGAAAAAATCAAATACCTTTTTTTATGCAAAGTCCTGTGCCACACGGTATGAGTGGTGCGCACTGGCAGTGGTCACACTAAAGTCAGTGGAAGTGGGCCTGACACACACTGGTAGGCAACTAACCTTAGATTAAAGGGTAAAAATGAAATGCCTTTTTTTATGCAAAGTCCTGTGCCACCCGGTATGAGTGGTGGGCACTGGCAGTGGGCACACTACAGTCAGTGGAAGTGGACCTGTGACACACACTGGCAACAGGCAGGCAATTGAAATTAGATTAAAGTGTGAAAATCAATTGCCTTTTTTATGCAAAGTCCTGTGCCACCCGGTATGAGTGGTGGGCACTGGCAGTGGGCACACTACAGTCAGTGGAAGTGGGCCTGACACACACTGGCAGGCAACTAACCTTAGATTAAAGGGTAAAAATGAAATGCTTTTTTAATGCAAAATCCTGTGCCACCCGGTATGACTGGTGGGCACACTACAGTCAGTGGAAGTGTACCTGACACACACTGGCAACAGGCAGGCAACTGAAATTAGAGTAAAGTGAAAAAATCAAATGCCTTTTTTTATGCAAAGTCCTGTGCCACACGGTATGAGTGGTGCGCACTGGCAGTGGGCACACTACAGTCAGTGGAAGTGGGCCTGACACACACTGGTAGGCAACTAACCTTAGATTAAAGGGTAAAAATGAAATGCCTTTTTTTATGCAAAGTCCTGTGCCACCCAGTATGAGTGGTGGGCACTGGCAGTGGGCACACTACAGTCAGTGGAAGTGGGCCTGACACACACTGGCAGGCAACTAACCTTAGATTAAAGGGTAAAAATGAAATGCCTTTTTTATGCAAAATCCTGTGCCACCCGGTATGAGTGGTGGGCACACTACAGTCAGTGGAAGTGGACCTGACACACACTGGCAACAGGCAGGCAACTGAAATTAGAGTAAAGTGAAAAAATCAAATGCCTTTTTTATGCAAAGTCCTGTGCCACACGGTATGAGTGGTGCGCACTGGCAGTGGGCACACTACAGTCAGTGGAAGTGGGCCTGACACACACTGGTAGGCAACTAACCTTAGATTAAAGGGTAAAAATGAAATGCCTTTTTTTATGCAAAGTCCTGTGCCACCCGGTATGAGTGGTGGGCACTGGCAGTGGGCACACTACAGTCAGTGGAAGTGGGCCTGACACACACTGGCAGGCAACTAACCTTAGATTAAAGGGTAAAAATGAAATGCCTTTTTATGCAAAATCCTGTGCCACCCGGTATGAGTGGTGGGCACACTACAGTCAGTGGAAGTGGACCTGACACACACTGGCAACAGGCAGGCAACTGAAATTAGAGTAAAGTGAAAAAATCAAATGCCTTTTTTTATCCAAAGTCCTGTGCCACACGGTATGAGTGGTGCGGACTGGCAGTTGGCACACTACAGTCAGTGGAAGTGGGCTTGACACACACTGGTAGGCAACTAACCTTAGATTAAAGGGTAAAAATGAAATGCCTTTTTTTATGCAAAGTCCTGTGCCACCCGGTATGAGTGGTGGGCACTGGCAGTGGGCACACTACAGTCAGTGGAAGTGGGCCTGACACACACTGGCAGGCAACTAACCTTAGATTAAAGGGTAAAAATGAAATGCCTTTTTTATGCAAAATCCTGTGCCACCCGGTATGAGTGGTGGGCACTGGCAGTGGGCACACTACAGTCAGTGGAAGTGGACCTGACACACACTGGCAACAGGCAGGCAACTGAAATTAGAGTAAAGTGAAAAATCAAATGCCTTTTTTATGCAAAGTCCTGTGCCACACGGTATGAGTGGTGGGCACTGGCAGTGGGCACACTACAGTCAGTGGAAGTGGGCCTGACACACACTGGTAGGCAACTAACCTTAGATTAAAGGGTAAAAATGAAATGCCTTTTTTATGCAAAGTCCTGTGCCACCCGGTATGAGTGGTGGGCACTGGCAGTGGGCACACTACAGTCAGTGGAAGTGGGCCTGACACACACTGGCAGGCAACTAACCTTAGATTAAAGGGTAAAAATGAAATGCCTTTTTTTATGCAAAATCCTGTGCCACCCGGTATGAGTGGTGGGCACACTACAGTCAGTGGAAGTGGACCTGACACACACTGGCAACAGGCAGGCAACTGAAATTAGAGTAAAGTGAAAAATCAAATGCCTTTTTTATGCAAAGTCCTGTGCCACACGGTATGAGTGGTGCGCACTGGCAGTGGGCACACTACAGTCAGTGGAAGTGGGCCTGACACACACTGGTAGGCAACTAACCTTAGATTAAAGGGTAAAAATGAAATGCCTTTTTTATGCAAAGTCCTGTGCCACCCGGTATGAGTGGTGGGCACTGGCAGTGGGCACACTACAGTCAGTGGAAGTGGGCCTGACACACACTGGCAGGCAACTAACCTTAGATTAAAGGGTAAAAATGAAATGCCTTTTTATGCAAAATCCTGTGCCACCCGGTATGAGTGGGTGGGCACACTACAGTCAGTGGAAGTGGACCTGACACACACTGGCAACAGGCAGGCAACTGAAATTAGAGTAAAGTGAAAAAATCAAATGCCTTTTTTATGCAAAGTCCTGTGCCACACGGTATGAGTGGTGCGGCACTGGCAGTGGGCACACTACAGTCAGTGGAAGTGGGCCTGACACACACTGGTAGGCAACTAACCTTAGATTAAAGGGTAAAAATGAAATGCCTTTTTTATGCAAAGTCCTGTGCCACCCGGTATGAGTGGTGGGCACTGGCAGTGGGCACACTACAGTCAGTGGAAGTGGGCCTGACACACACTGGCAGGCAACTAACCTTAGATTAAAGGGTAAAAATGAAATGCCTTTTTTTATGCAAAATCCTGTGCCACCCGGTATGAGTGGTGGGCACACTACAGTCAGTGGAAGTGGACCTGACACACACTGGCAACAGGCAGGCAACTGAAATTAGAGTAAAGTGAAAAAATCAAATGCCTTTTTTTATGCAAAGTCCTGTGCCACACGGTATGAGTGGTGCGCACTGGCAGTGGGCACACTACAGTCAGTGGAAGTGGGCTTGACACACACTGGTAGGCAACTAACCTTAGATTAAAGGGTAAAAAGGAAATGCCTTTTTTTATGCAAAGTCCTGTGCCACCCGGTATGAGTGGTGGGCACTGGCAGTGGGCACACTACAGTCAGTGGAAGTGGGCCTGACACACACTGGCAGGCAACTAACCTTAGATTAAAGGGTAAAAATGAAATGCCTTTTTTATGCAAAATCCTGTGCCACCCGGTATGAGTGGTGGGCACACTACAGTCAGTGGAAGTGGACCTGACACACACTGGCAACAGGCAGGCAACTGAAATTAGAGTAAAGTGAACAAATCAAATGCCTTTCTTTATGCAAAGTCCTGTGCCACACGGTATGAGTGGTGCGCACTGGCAGTGGGCACACTACAGTCAGTGGAAGTGGGCCTGACACACACTGGTAGGCAACTAACCTTAGATTAAAGGGTAAAAATTAAATGCCTTTTTTTATGCAAAGTCCTGTGCCACCCGGTATGAGTGGTGGGCACTGGCAGTGGGCACACTACAGTCAGTGGAAGTGGACCTGTGACACACACTGGCAACAGGCAGGCAATTGAAATTAGATTAAAGTGTAAAAATCAATTGCCTTTTTATGCAAAGTCCTGTGCCACCCGGTATGAGTGGTGGGCACTGGCAGTGGGCACACTACAGTCAGTGGAAGTGGGCCTGACACACACTGGCAGGCAACTAACCTTAAATTAAAGGGTAAAAATTTAATGCCTTTTTTTGATGCAAAGTCCTGTGACACACGGTATGAGTGGTGGGCATTGGCAGTGGGCACACTACAGTCTGTGGGCCTGCAGCTCCTCACACACGGGCAGGCCAGGCAACTGCAATATATATATGAAGAAAAAATAAATAAAAGCAGACTAATGTAGCAGCCCTAAAAAGGGCTTTTTGGGGTGCTGTGACGCTGTCCTTACAGCAGTTGAGTCTGTGGACACAGAACACTGGCCTAGCTAACGCTTTCCCTATGAATTCAGAATCATCAGTGCAGCAGCAGCTGCAGTCTCCCTGCTCTCACTAACATGCAGCTTCAGACTGAATCTAAAATGGCTGCCGTTTTTATAGGAGTTGGTAACGTGTGGGAGGGAGGGTTCTGATTGGCTGGAATGAGTCTGCTGACTGTGAGGTACAGGGTCAAAGTTTGTTCAATGATGATGTATAGGAGCGGACCGAACATTGCATATGTTCGCCTGCCGCGGCGAACGCGAACAAGCTATGTTCGCTGGGAACTGTTCACCGGCGAATAGTTCGGGGCATCTCTACCCACTGGTAACAATACCATGGTCTGAGTATACTCCATTGACTACAACCCTCTGTTTTCTGTTCTTCAGCCACTGCCTAATCCATTCAACAATATGTGAGCCCAAGCTCAAAGACTGCAGTTTATTGATAAGCCTTCTACAAACCGGATTCCCAAAAAGTTGGGACACTATACAAATCGTGAATAAAAACTGAATGCAATGATGTGGAGGTGCCAACTTCTAATATTTTATTCAGAATAGAACATAAATCACGGAACAAAAGTTTAAACTGAGAAAATGTACCATTTTAAGGGAAAAATATGTTGATTCAGAATTTCATGGTGTCAACAAATCCCAAAAAAGTTGGGACAAGGCCATTTTCACCACTGTGTGGCATCTCCCCTTCTTCTTACAACACTCAACAGACGTCTGGGGACCGAGGAGACCAGTTTCTTAAGTTTAGAAATAGGAATGCTCTACCATTCTTGTCTAATACAGGCCTCTAACTGTTCAATCGTCTTGGGCCTTCTTTGTTGCACCTTTCTCTTTATGATGCGCCAAATGTTCTCTATAGGTGAAACATCTGGACTGCAGACTGGCCATTTCAGTACCCGGATCTTTCTCCTACGCAGCCATGATGTTGTGATTGATGCAGAATGTGGTCTGGCATTATTTTGTTGAAAAATGCAGGGTCTTCCCTGAAAGAGATGACGTCTGGATGGGAGCATATGTTGTTCTAGAACCTCTCTCTGCCTAATCTTATAGATTTTCCTGTCATCCTTGTTTTGGGTGTTTTTATACTTACTAAATGCCATCTTTTTGTTTTTAATGATTTTGGCCACTTCTGCTGAGTACTACAGTGGTCGCCTCCTTTTTTTGCTTTTACTGACAAGCCTAATGCACTTTTCTGTTGCCTTTAATAGTGCCACTTTTAAGTAGTCCCATTTCTATTGGACTCCATTGAAATTGTTCCAGTCTGATAGGGACTCGTATACCATTGATCTAATTTTAGAAAAGTCTGTTTTCCGAAAATCTAAAACTTTTGTTTTTGTGTGGAGTGACTCAGTCACTGTACTTATAGTAAACCACACTGACTGGTGATGTTCCACAATCTTCTCCTTAAGTATGGTATGGTTTAAATTCAGTATCTAACGGTTTTGTTTGACTGTAAGAAATGCAGCGCAGGCCAAAAAATTTACTTTCTAGCACAAAAAAATGGGAATTTGTAAATCGACAATGTAACGGCAGTATTTACTAGTTTTATTTGACTATATATGCAGTGCCGGTGTCAAAAAAAGAGAAAAGAAATCACTTTAGGTCACACAAATATGTGACAGACTAATGTAATTTAATTATTCTCACTGCCAGATATGCAATGCAGGCTGCAGGGGTACTTGACCACCCAAAAATGAGAATTTGTCCCCTTAGAATCTAACAGATGGATTAAATGAATAGATTTTCCATGTCAGATATTCAGCACAGGGGTAATTCACAGAAAAAAGTGGGAATATGTCGTCATCGCCCCCCCCCGATTAACTATATTATTTTTCCTTCCCCTGGCACATATGCAGTTCAGGTGCACTTAAAAAAAATGGGTATATGTTGCCCACTGAACTAAAAGAACAGGATTAAATTATTGTCCCTGGCACATATGCAGGTGCAAGTGCACTACACTTGCACAAAACGGCCGCCGACTCCCACCTAACTAACAGACCAATAAAACTTATTTTTCTGTGTCACTGGGCTCATGGGTAAAAAACTCTAGCAGGGCACCCACAAAAATAATGGCTGTAGTTTGTAGATTTAACACCAAGTGCACCGAATCCGAATTTCCTCACGCTTCATGGTAACAAATCACATAAAATGGCTGCTGCACGTATTAGGATATGGAGCAAGGAACTCTGGGAATGAGGGATCATCCACAATGCCATGTATGCAGATAAACAGCAGCCAGCCTGCGCTGTAATGTCACAGCCCTATAAATAGTCTCAGCCATCTTGGATTCAGCCATTTTCCAGTGTACTTTACTTACTGTAGGGAGAGACGTCAGCAGGTGCTAGCGGCAGTGCTAGGAAAGACTTTAAAACTTTTATTTTGCTGTATAGACGTTCAGCAAAAGGATAGGGAGGAATCATTCCACAGTATTGAAACAGAACAGGTTTCAGTAGGGGAGGTTAGAGCCTGGCTAATAGGAACAATCCTATAACCTATAACCTTGCTGCACTGACTGTGGATCCAAATTGTCAATGTACAGCTTTGTAATTCCAGCAAACTGTTCTTGTAATTGTGCAAGTGCTGTTTCATACAGCCATTAAAAGGGTGTATTACAAGGAAATATTTCTATATCTTATTTGCCCTTGTGGAGTGCAGTTATATGTTCTAAAGCATTTTTTGGCTTGTATTAGTGGGGAAAAAAGGCTTATTAGCCATTGTGTGGTGAAGTGAGAAAATTACAGCCCTTTTTGGCATGTATTAGTGGCACAAAAATATATATTTGCCATTCAGCGGTGCAGTTATCTGTTCTAAAGCCCTTTTTTGGCATGTATTAGTGACAAAAAAATACAGTATATATTATTTGCCGTTCAGCGGTGCAGTTATATGTTCTAAAGCCTTTTGTGGCATGGATAAGTGGAAAAAATAAGGGCCTATTTGCAGTTCAGTGGTGCACTTATATGTTCTAAAGCCCTTTTTGGCATGTATTAGTGGCAAAAAAATATATATATTACAGTTGTGTTCAAAATTATTCAACCCCCAATGCTGTAAAGGGTTTTAGGGAATTTAGGGTACATTTGTAATTGTATTCAGAATGAAATCTTACAAGAACTTTTTAAAGAACCAAATGCAACTAAAATGACATCAATTGTTTTTGTAATACAGTATTACATGTTTTGTTTGTGATTTCTTCATTGACACAATTATTCAACCCCTTAAAGACTACCACTCTTAAGAACAGAGGTTCATTCAAGTGTTTTCAATCAGGTATTGAAAACACCTGTGGATGTCGAGGAGCAGCAATCAGGCATAATAAGCACCAATTAGGCAGATTTAAAATGACTGTGATACTCAGCATCTTCTAGACATTTACTGGTATGTTTACAAACATAGTGAAGTCAAGAGAATGGTCCAGGAAGACAAGAGAAGAGGTGATTTCTCTTCACAGGAAGGGCAATGGCTATAAGAAGATTGCAAAGATGTTAAACATACTAAGAGACACCATAGGAAGCATCATTCGCAAATTCAAGGCAAAGGGCACTGCTGAAACGCTACCTGGTCGTGGCAGAAAGAAGATGCTGACTTCGACTGCTGTGTGCTACCTGAAGCGCAAAGTGGAGAAAAGTCCCCGTGTGACTGCTGAGGAACTGAAAAAAGATTTGTCAGATGTGGGTACTGAAGTTTCAGCTCAGACAATAAGGCGCACACTGCGTAATGAAGGCCTCCATGCCAGAACTCCCAGGCGCACCCCCTTGCTGTCTCCAAAGAATAAGCAGAGTCGACTGCAGTATGCCAAAAGTCATGTGGACAAACCACAAAAGTTTTGGGTTAGTGTTCTGTTGACTGATGAAACAAAATTAGAACTGTTTGGGCCCATGGATCAACGCTATGTTTGGAGGAGGAAGAACAAGGCCTATGAAGAAAAGAACACCTTGCCTACTGTGAAGCATGGCGGGGGGTCAATCATGCTTTGGGGCTGTTTCACTTCTACAGGTACAGGGAAGCTTCAGCGTGTGCAATGTACCATGAATTCTCTTCAGTACCAGGAAATATTGGATGAAAATGTGATCCAGTCCGTCACAAACCTGAGGCTTGGGAGACGTTGGACCTTTCAACAGGACAATGATCCCAAGCACACCTCCAAGTCCACTAGAGCATGGTTGCAGATTAAAGGCTGGAACATTTTGAAGTGGCCATCGCAGTCACTAGACTTAAATCCGATTGAGAACCTCTGGTGGGACTTAAAGAAAGCAGTTGCAGCGCGCAAGCCTAAGAATGTGACTGAACTGGAGGCTTTTGCCCATGAAGAATGGGCGAAGATACCCGTAGATCGCTGCAAGATACTTGTGTCAAGCTATGCTTCACGTTTAAAAGCTGTTATAACTGGAAAAGGATGTTGTACTAAGTACTAAGATTGAATGTCACTTGGGGGTTGAAAAAAAGACATTTGTGGTTATTTCATTATAAATGTTATGTTATATTTGTCTGACTTACAAGGGCCTCTTTGATTTAATTGTAAACAAGATGACTGAAATGATCAAAATCAATGTCAAACTGGCCAAAACACTCAATTTCAGTGGGGGTTGAATAATTTTGAACACAACTGTATTTGCCATTTAGCGGTGCAGTTATATGTTCTAAAGCCCATTTTGGCTTTTATTAGTGGCAAAAAAATATATATTATTTGCCGTTCAGTTGTGCAATTACATGTTCTAAAGCCTTTTGTGGAGTGTATTCAGGTTCGGACTGGCCCACTGGGGAGGCGGGGGATTCGTCGGTGGGGCCCCAGTCTCCTTCGCCCGGAGATAAGATGGAGGAGTAAATATTTCTCTTGCTTCTCAGGAGAGATAATTATTGTAGCAACTAGGTGGCAGTATCGCACATCGATGCAGTCTCCTACTGGTGTAAATTGTACAGGAGGCCCCGCAGTATCTTCTAAACTTCCCGGCTGCTGGTAGTAAAGGAGCAGAGAACATGTTTGGCCATCCTCCTGCCTTCCTGCTGTCAGAAAACTGTGGTTGCTGGAGAGAAGGACTCTGCGGTGCTGGGTTGATTTCTCAGATGTGTGACAGTAGTGAAATAAGGGGAAATAGGGGATTTGTTTATAGTAGACTCAAGAATGTGTGCTGCTCTCTGCAGAGTTCAGAGTGGCATTGGTGGGACTCTGCACTAGGTTCCACCAATGCCTCTGCATTAGGTGCATCCCCATTAGTGCCACAGCTCCAGATACCCCCCAATCCTATTACACCTTGCTGCACTGACTAGGGACCCAAATTGCCATTATACAGCTCTGTAATTCCAGCAAACCGTTCTTGTTATTGGAGTGCAAGTGCTGTTTGATATAGCCATTGTGTGGGGTGGGAAGAGATAGGAGGGCGAGTGGGTGTGAACCTTCACTTCGATCACGCCTATTTCCAGAACCCAAAATGAGCGCCAGTGTTTTAGTAGATAAGGGTATCTATAAATAACAGGGTATATTCCATAAAAATAGTCTTACTAAAAAGTAGTTGGTACATATACTACAATGACTAAAATTAGAATTAAAATTTAAAATCAAAAAGTCAAAGTAATCGTATATTTCAACTTACTTCACGAGGGGGGTGGTTTACTAGGATAAGCATAAAACACCTGTAAACCAGTTACCCCCCCAGCCAGGATCGCTTCAATGATGTTAACAAATTGGAGGCAGCCAACTCAAGGGGGCTTCTGTGCAATTGTCTTTTATTCCATTAAAATCCGGATTTTAATGGAATAAAAGACAATTGCACAGAAGCCCCTTGAGTTGGCTGCCTCCAATTTGTTAACATCATTGAAGCGATCCTGGCTGGAGGTAACTGGTTTACAGGTGTTTTATGCTTATCCTAGTAAACCACCCCTCGTGAAGTAAGTTGAAATATACGATTACTTTGACTTTTGATTTTAAATTTTAATTCTAATTTTAGTCATTGTAGTATATGTACCAACTACTTTTTAGTAAGACTATTTTTATGGAATATACCCTGTTATTTATAGATACCCTTATCTACTAAAACACTGGCGCTCATTTTGGGTTCTGGAAATAGGCGTGATCGAAGTGAAGGTTCACACCCACTCGCCCTCCTATCTCTTCCCACCCCACACATTGCACAACCTGCAGACAACCCAGTCTGCCTGATGAACCCTAGAGCAGCCTCTGTATATTAACCTTCTACATATTTTAACCATCTACATATCACAACGTATTCACCATCCCCTGGCGCCTCTAGTTTCTCGAGTCTGTTGGACATTGTCCACTAGATCCGATTAACCCTCAAAAACTCTCTTTTTCTTTCATACTTGATATAGCCATTACCAGGGTTTATTACAAGGAAATATTTCTATATCTTATTTGCCCTTGTGCGGTGCAGTTATATTTAGTGATGAGTGAGCATGCTCGTCCGAGTATCGGTTCAGCTCGAGCATCGCTATGCTCGGCACATGGCGGTACTCGGCTGAGTACCTCATGTGTTCGAGCAGAATGCTCGAGTCTCCGCCCCGCACGTTTCGTGGGTTTTAAGCAGCCAATGAAGGTGCAGGTAAGTACTGCCCTCACTGTAATGACAGTAGCCATGTTAACTGCTGGCATTACAGTGATTGGCTGCCCGGAACGCGTCATCGGAGGTTATATAGCACCCAATGACGCATGCACGTAGTCAGGGAGAGCATCGGGTAGGAAGGTAAAGACAGAGCAGGGAGTGAATTTCAGTGATTTTAGTTACAGAAAGATTTTCAAAGGCCCAAAAGTCCTTTTAAGGACTACTGTGTGTTTTAGATCAATAATATATTTAACAGCAGTGTCAGGGACATCCATGCTAAGGAAGGGACAGATAGTGCAGGGAGAGAAATTTGCTGTATTTAATACCAAAAGTTTTTCAAAGAACTCCAAATCCTTTAAAGGGCTACTGTGTGTATTTCACAGCAGCAAGATATTTTTATTTGTGGTGTTCTCTGTATCCAATACTGTCCTGCCTCAGAAAACACTGTCAGTATTACAAATTCCAATAATCTGGTCCTCATATAGTGTCTGTAATTTGTGGTGCTCTATAACCAATTCTGAACTGAATCTGAAAACACTGTGTATATTACAACTTGCATTAATCTGGGCCAGTAAAGTGTCCACCATCTGTGGGTTTTTGTATCCCATACTGAACTGAATCTGAAAACACTGTGTATATTACAATTTCCATTAATCTAGGCTTAGTAAACTGTCCACAATCTGTGGGTCTTTGTATCCCATACTGAACTGAATCTGAAAACATTGTGTATATTAGAACTTGCATTAATATGGGCCTAGTAAAGTGTCCACAATCTGTGGGTTTTTGTATCCCATACTGAACTGAATCTGAAAACACTGTGTATAATTACAACTTCCATTAGTCTGGGCCTAGTAAAGTGTCCACAATCTGTGGGTTTTTGTATTCCATACTGAACTGAATCAGAAAAAAGTGTGTATATTACAACTTCCATTAATCTGGGCCAGGTAAAGTGTCCACAATCTGTGGGGTTTTGTATCCCATACTTAACTGAATCAGAAAAAAGTGTGTATATTACAACTTCCATTAATCTGGGCCTAGTAAAGTGTCCACAATCTATGGGTTTTTGTATCCTATACTGAACTGAATCTGAAAACACTGTGTATATTACAATTTTCATTAATCTGGGCCTAGTAAACTGTGTACAAAATCTATGGGTTTTTGTATCCCATACTGAACTGAATCTGAAAAAAGTGTGTATATTACAACTTGCATTAATCTGGGCCTAGTAAAGTGTCCACAATCTGCGGGTTGTTGTATCAAATACTGTTCTGCATCAGAAAACTGTGTCTTTAGCGGACAGTAAAACAATCTGCACCACATCTACAGACAAAACCAATAATATGAAGAAGGCGAGCACAAAGGGACGGGGAAGTGGGCGTCATGCTGATGGTGCAAGCAGAGGCCAAGGCCCTAGGCGTAATGAAACTGTTCCTGCCGCCAGTGCACCAGAAAAAACAAAAAAAAATCCACCTTACCCAGCTTCATGTCCAACTTAGCTGGGTGGTGCAGGACAACATTGTTCAAGTTGGACCAGTGCAAACAGGTGGTTGGATTGCAGAAGATAATGCTTCCAGTCGGTTAAGCACCACCCTCTCTTACACTAAGTCCAGTCTCTGTAGCCAAGAGTCTGGTCAACTGAATCCTCACTCTGATCCTCCTTCCTCCCACCATGTCACGTCTGGCCAAACAAGTGATCCCACACTCGGATATTTACATGACCTCTTTTCATCGACAGTATTTGGTTTGTCGCTCTCGCCAAGCACACTCGAAGAGGTACCTCAAGAAGATGATGGTGGTTAACGGCAATCATTTGTTCACGAGGTGGATGATGATGAGACACAGTTGTCAATCACTGAGGTTGTGGTTAGATCAAGTCAGGAGGATGAGCAGAATGAGGAAGTGTGTTGAGGGAGAATATGAATTATTAATATTTTGGTTAAAAACAATAATTAATATTCATAAATAGGCATGAATCGTCTCTTGATGACTCTGCCTATTTATTCCTTAAATAGAAATATTACCTGACACTACACCGAACTACACTATGCGCTATTGCTACTACTATACTACTGCAGAGCCTACTATAATAAAAGACTACACGCTGTTCTTTAAATAATAAAATATTTATTACACACTACACGTCTACAGTCAATTAATACTACTATATCTATATATGTTTGTACAAAGGGTTATACAAACACATATACATACAGACACACCACAATACAGTAATGTATATTAAACACACTACAACACAGTAATCCTAACTATGCTACGCACAATACACTATACAATCCCAATTCCTCCCCAAAATCTAACTATACATTACACACATAATCATTAACAACCCACCCGCCTGGCTACTTACTATACCGGGGTCCAAAACCCGGGACCCCCGCCAATCAGCTGTTTAAGAAGGCAGCGGCGCTGCAGGAGCACCGCGGCCCTCTCACTGGGACCCCCGCCCAGTGACGTCACGACTTGTATCAAGTGGCATGGGCGAGGCTAAGCTCTGTTCACCGGTGCTAGCAGCGGTAAACAGTGAGAATGCCTTCTTAAAACAGCTGATCGGCGGGGGTCCCGGGTGTCGGACCCTGGCCGATCAGATGCTGATGATCTATCCTGAAGATAGATCATCAATTGTAACAAAGTGAAGAACCCCTTTAAGCATATACATATGTGTATAGATGCTTGGGGCACATCTCTCTCTCTCTCTCTCTATATATATATATATATATATATATATATATATATTGTAGGGGGATTAGCTCGGTTTCGGGGGTCACTTTCGCAAGTATCTTCAGGACACACGGTATCAATGTCCAAACAGTGCATTTATTTGGTTCCAGCACAGCATAAACTGTACAGAAAATACTGCCGAAACAATGGAAAGTCCTTGCCAAGCACAAATTCCACTTCCAGGGTCTTACATTTTAGGAGCTCCCATTGCACAGAGCCATGTTCTGTTACAAAGGTCAGAGTCACGGTGGCATCTGTCTCTGGCCCCCTCTCTAGAAAGTCCAGTACTTCGGGCATGACCCGAGACACCTGCTGGCAGGAGTCTAGTGTATTTCCCAGTGGTATCCCCCCGATCTCCAACTCGCAGGACTTTTCCCACGGGCTCCACCATTTTGCAGCCATTTTGACAGGTCAGTTTCTTTTACTGTGCTTCTGGCCCTTTAAATCCACACACAGCTTGAACCACAGAAAAAAACAGTTACAATCGCATGAGCTGCACTTTCTCCACTGAACAAAACAGGCTTCCAGCCCTTTAAATCACTGCACAGCAACACAGCAATTCCTTGGCAACATTCACAGCACCTGCTCTTCTCAGTCAGGTCATTGCCCCCAGCAACCCTTTGCCTTTTTCCTGTAGGGATGACTGCCTGCATCCGACACCAAATGTAGGGGATTAGCTCGGTTTCAAGGGGGCACTTTCAGAAGTATCTTCAGAACACACGGTATCAATGTCCAAACAGTGCATTTATTTGGTTCTAGCACAACATAAACTGTGCATAAAATAAACACCTTGCCCGGCTTGGCCGTAACTAAACATACACCGTGTCCCTACCTTGCTATTAGTCACAGTTCACACCTGGAACTCATGCGCCTTGTAGTCCTACAGCCCTCCCAGGCTTACAGTCCTCCAGCCCCTAGGCTGTGCAGCAACAAAGCCTGACTAGGACCCATGCAATCCACTACCAGGCGGTGCTTCGTCCCCCAAGACCAGGCTATACCAAGCCTCATGGTCCCTCAGCCTTGCCCAGCTGAGGCCACCTCACTGAGCCGTTACAAGCCTCTGCTTCAGACTCTGTCCCAGAGCCTCCTTGGCTCTCCTTCAAAACATCTCCATTGGTTGAGACAGAGGGAGGGGCTTTATCCCATCCTGACACCTCCAGCTCTCCCACCTGTGGTGGAATAGGGATGTGGACAGCATTATCTACCCCTTCCTTACCAGTAACCAGAGTGAGACCTGTTACTGTCTCACTATATATATATATATATATATATATATATATATATATATATATATATATTCAATATAAACCTGGGCACAAATGGGCAGCTATAAGCCCACATATAGATACCCATATACTGGGTATATATACACATACAGGGGATCCATATATACATGGCCATACAGGGAATATATATCCCTAATGGCCATATAAGGGGCCAATTTATATACAGATATACACATACAGGTGAAACCCGAAAAATTAGAATATCGTGCAAAAGTCCATTTATTTCAGTAATGGAAATTAAAAGGAATTGTATTAATGCAGCTTAAAATTAGAATTTTGTGAAAAGATTCAATATTCTAGGCTCAAAGTGTCACACTCTAGTCAGCTAATTAATCCACACACCCTAAGCAAAGGGTACCTCAAAATTGTAACTTTGGGATTTCATAAGCTGTAAGACATAATCATCCAAATTATAACAAATAAAAGCTTGAAATAGCTCGCTTTGCGTGTAATGAGTCTATCTCATATATTAGTTTCCCCTTTTAAGTTGCATTACTGAAATAATTGAACTTTGCACGATATTCTAATTTTTCAAATTTCACCTGTATATCAATGAAGGGGCAGATATATATCTATTTCTATATATATGCCCACTTGACTTCCCTCTACAAAGTGGAAGAGGAGGTGGACGATGAGGTCACTGACCCAACATGGGAAGGTGAAAAGCCGAGCGAGGACAGCAGTACAGAGGGGGAGGGATCCGCAGCACCGCAACAGTCTGGAAGAGGCAGTGGGGTTGCAAAAAGGAGAAGTCGGCCAGCACCAAACAGGCCTGCAACCGTTACACCGAGCACCCCCATGCGTAAATCTACCTTGCCAAGGGGTAGGTGTTCCACAGTATGGCGCTTTTTTGAGGAAAGTGCAGGCGACAAAAGAGTGGTAGTTTGCAACCTGTGCCTTACTAAAACGAGCCGAGGCGTAAACACTACCAACCTCACCACCACCAGCATGATCCGCCACATGGTATCCAAGCCCCCTAATAGGTGGGCCGAATGCCTGGGTCCACAATCTGGATCTTCGGGTCCCACCACTGCCTCCTCTCCCCCTGTCCCCTGTTCCGCTGTCCCCTGTTCCCCTTCCCCTGTTCCCCTGTCCTCTTCCAGTCGTGCACACCTGACTAGTTTGTCTGCCCTAGAGGCTGGTTTTAATCAGAGTAAGTATAAAACTGAACTTGCATTCATAGTACCTGCTAGTAACCATCTGGCTCCAGGAAGAGTACACAGTGAGCTCAGCATGCATGTTGGTACCTGCATCCCTGGATCTAATGGAGGCTATGGTACCAGAAAGGGTTAATAAGCACGGTTGATCCTAGCATGCATACTGGGCTCGCACCCCCTGGATTCTATGTGGCTTTCATGGCCCATAACAGGTAGGATTTAGCGTTAGGACCACTCATAGAGGCGGCCTTGGAGTGGCGAGTGGCTTTTTGATCAAAATGTACACTAACAACCTCTGATAGCTTCTAGCAGAGAGGCAGGGCATAGTGCTGGTTGCAGAGTGCTGTTGCATTTCTGTGTTTCCTCTTCCCCTGTGTTACGCACTGCTCGCCAATCCCTTGTTGAAGGCGAAGGCTGGATGCCCCTTGCCTTGCACCTTAACCTTCTCATGAACCGTCAGCAACAACATCCAATTCCCTGTCCCAGCGCAGTGTCCAAATGTCGATAACACAGGCATTTGAACGCAAGCACAAATATCCACCCACCCACAGGCCATAGCACTAAATGCGCAATTTCGAAATTACTGGCCCTTGAAATGTTGCCATTTAGGCTTGTGGACACTAAGGCCTTCCGCAGCCTGATGTTGGCGGCCTTCCCTCAGTACGCAGTCCCCAGCCGCCACAATTTTTCACTGTGTGCCATGCCCGCCTTACACAGCATGTGTCCCAGAACATCACCTGTGCCCTGACCAACGCACTTACTGGGAAGGTCCACCTCACCACGGACACATGGACAAGTGCTGGTGGCCAGAGACGCTACATTTCCCTGACTGCACACTGGGTGAATGTTGTGGAGGCTGCGAGTAAGTCGTACCCTGGGATGGCACAAGTGCTACCCATGCCCAGGATTGCAGGCCCTACGTCCATCAGGGTCTCCACCAGCAGCTATGCTACTGGCACCAACCCCCACTTCTCCTCCTCTGCCGCCTCCTCCTCCACTTCCACCTCCAACAGCAGTCAGCCATTAGTCGCTAGCTGGAAGCAGTGTAGCACTGCTGTGGGTAAGCGTCAACAGGCCTTGGTGAAGCTGATCTGCTTAGGGGACAAACAGCCCACCGCCGCAGAGCTATGGCAGGGTATAAGGGACCAGACCGAGCTGTGGCTCTCGCCACTCAACCTATAACCAGGCATGGTTGTGTCTGGCAATGGCAGTAAATTGGTGGTGGCTTTGGAGCTCGGCAACCTGACACACATCCCATGCTTAGCCCACGTCTTAAACTTAGTGGTTCAGCGGCTTATAAAAACCTACCCCAATTTGGCAGAGCTACTAGTGAAGGGGCGCCGCGTATGTGCCCATTTCCGCAAGTCGTCCATAGCTTCAGCCGGTCTGTCAATGCTGCAGCAGCACTTGCGGCTTCCAGGTCACCGACTGTTGTGCGACGTGAGCACGCGCTGGAACTCTAGGTTCTACATGTTGGCCAGGCTTTGTGAGCAGCAGAGGGTAGTTGTGGAAAACCAGCTGCAACATGGTCATCCCCTTTCCAGTCAACTGCCACTATTCACAAGCGAGGAGTTGGCATTGATGTCAGACCTCTGTGAGGTTATAAAAAACTTTGATGAATCCACACAGATGGTTAGTGGCAATCACGCTACTATCAGTGTAACCATCCCACTGCTGTGTCTACTCAAACGATCGCTGTTCACAATTAAGGAGGACGCTCCGAATGTGACAGAGGAGGAAATGGGGGAGAACATTACACAGAGTGATAGCCAGACCACCCACAGTTTGTTTCTCAGCGAGAATTGGGCCATGAAGAGGAGGAGGAGCTGGAGACAGTTACCCCTGCTGCAAAGGGTAGTACCCATGGAAGTTTAATTCCATCTGTCCAGCGTGGATGGGCAGAAGAGGAGGAGGAGGATGAGGAGATGGAGAGTAATCCTGATATTGACTTCGACTTCTTGCCTGTTGGTACTCTGGCAAACATGGCTGACTTCATGTTAGGCTGCCTTTCCCGCGACCCTCATGTTATACGCATTTTAGATAACACAGATTACTGGGTATTCACCCTTCTCGACCCCCAATACAAAGAGAACTTCTCATCTCTCATTTTTGTGGTGGAGAGGACTAGTAAAACGGTGCAATACCAGAAGGTACTTATTGAGATATTGCTCCAAAATTTTCCATCTGACAATGCGGCCGACAGATTCCGTACTTCCTTAGGCAACCGAGAAAGGTGACAATGGGAACACACGGCAGTTCCAACAGAGGCAGGGCAACACTCTCCAAGGCATGGGACACTTTTATGACACCCTGCCAGCAACCTCACCCTGAAGCGCTGCCTAGTGCTACAAGGAGGGAAATGTTTTGGAAGATGGTGAAGGAATACTTCGCAGACCGTGTCAGCATCCTAAATGATCCTTCAGTGCCTTACAACTACTGGATATCCAAGCTGGACACATGGCACGAACTTGTGCTCTACAGTCCCTGACAAAAGTCTTGTCGCTCCTCTATTTTGTAGAAACTCCTGCTATTACCCTGACTTTTGATTAATCAATTGGTGTTAGAAATAGCTCATATGAAAAGCTAAAGCCCTCCCAAATGATGTTTAATGCACTGAAATGAATTAGTTTCACTGAAAAAAGATTTATCATTTAATCAAGACAGAAAGGTCAAATTTTCGCAAGATAAAAGTTGTGTTGCCTATACAGAAATTGAACAACTTTACTGCAAATCCAAAAATATGTCAGCAATTTAAGTAGTGGTGCTGTGAGATCCAAATTTAATAACTTGTATGACTTCCATGAGCTTGAAGGACAGCATTCATGCGGTTTGGCAAGGATTCATACAATTTATTTATGAAGTCATCAGGAATAGCAAAGAAAACTGTCTTGCATGCCTCCCAGAGTTCATCAATATTCTTTGGTTTCATCTTCCATGCTTCCTCTTTCATCCTTCCCCACATATGCTCAATGATGTTCATGTCTGGTGACTGGGCTGGCCAATCCTGGAGCATCTGATGTGGAGATGGAAGTGTGCGATGGAGCACCATCCTGCTGCAGAATTTTTTATGGTTGGGAATATAAGAGGTAGACTATTGATGTTGCCTTCCACCCTGCAGATCCCTCGCACACCCCCATACTGGATGTAACCCCAGACCAATATTTTTCCTCCACCAAACGCCACTGTTTTCTGGGTAAATCTCGGCTCCATGTGGGTTCCAGTTGGTCTCCTGCAATATTTGCGGCGACTGTGGTGTAATTCAACAGAAGATTCATCTGAAAAATCTACCTTCTGCCACGTTTCCAGCGTCCATCGTTTTAGCAGGCTGTGGGCCTTGGCAAATGCCACAAGGTTTTTCAATTGTCTTTTGTTTAGTGCAGGCTTATGGGCACTGTTTCGACCATGGAGGCCATTTTGAGACAGAATCCGACAAACTGTTCTGGTTGAAACAGGGACTTCAGGTGACCAGGTCTCGTGGAGCTCTGCTGCAGTGGAAAATGGGCTGGCCTTGGATTTTGGAGCCAACAAACGGCCTTCTTGATCAGTTGTCTTGCGGGGTCTGCCTGACTTGGGCTTATCGAAAACGTTTCCAGTCTCTTCAAATCTTTTTTTTATCCTCTGAACTTGACGCTGAGACACATTGAAGGTGCCTGCCACATCAGCAGTGGATCTGGTCTGCCATGTTTGCAGAGGTCTATTTGCAGTTGATGTAAAGGTCTAGTGTACTGGGGTTATTTTTATACACACCTGAGACCTAATTGATCCATTATTAGTCACAGGTGAAGCTCATATGACAAGGCGACAACACTTATGTCTTGGCAAAAATTGACTCAATGTGCTTTACCAACCTGTGAATATTAGAATACTTTCTTTCAGTTTCATTTTGCACTGAAACATTTTTACAAAAGCTGTTGGGATTAAAATAACCCATTTCTTGAACAAAATCTTGATTAGAAATATATTTTAGCAGCACTTCAGGTCAATTTGTACACAAGCGACAAGACTTTTGTCAGGGACTGTACACCTTGGAGGTGCTGGCTGGCCCTGCTGACAGTGTTTTGTCTGAGCGTGTTTTTAGTGCTGCTGATGGCATTATAACTGATAAGCGTATCCGCTTGTCCACTGACAATGCTGACAAGATGTTGTAGATAATTGGGCGGCACTGCTTGAGATGTGGGTGCACGGTCAGCGGGCGTCGCCCCAAATGCTTCAAAGAAAACGAAAGACCGGCATTACTCAATTGCTTCTTAGTGTAATTCTTTATTCGCCACTCATAAAGTGAAAGTGACGCACGTTTCGGCATGTGCAAGTGCCTTTGTCAAACACATATAGAGCAGCAGAGTACATAACTTAGAACATAGGTGTATGTTTAAATAGCCCGCCCTCAGTCACATGACCAGAAGAAATCGGGTCATGTGATTGTGACATCATGTCGGCAAGGTAACTGGGATAGTTTACAAACACTATCACCAGTGTAACTCAGGAGACGCAGGGAATAATCATGATCCTTGATTCTTCTCGGTAATCACAATAAAGTAATGTTTCAGTTACACTGCGGAAACACAAAACGAGTTTCAGGTTACATTGATAAATCAACAGAGATGAATACATTATAACTAGATATAGAACCTTAGAGAAAACTGGTCACCGCGTACTCTCGATTTAACCCTTTGGGTGTCATCATCTGTAAGCGGTGAATCCAGTACGCCTCGTATTTGAGTAACATCGCAATTCTATTTCCTCCCCTCCTAGGTTGCAAAACCTTCTCAATTATTTGAAAGCGAAGCTGGGACACATTATGTTTCTGTTGATGAAAATGCAATGGAATAGGCAATAAAAGATTTTCATTGCGAATTGTTGATTTGTGCTTTGCGAAGCGGCCCTTCATGCGCATCGTAGTTTCACCTACATAGCAGAGGCCGAATGGACACTTCAACAAATACACAATGAATGTGCTGTTACAAGTAAAATGTCCCTTTATTGGGATTTGTTCCCCAGTATGTGGATGCGAGATGTGGGGGACTTTTATTATACTAGAACAGTGAATGCAACTAAGACAAGAAAAGGTGCCTTTCCTAACGGTGGACAATACCATCTGTCGGGGGCCCTTTTTAGTAGTACCAATGTCCGCCCTAATGATCTTATCTCTTATGTTCCCAGCCCGTTTGTAACATAACAATGGGGAGCTCTGAAATTCTGGGATCTGCGGATAAGCCCTAGTCACTATGTTCCAGTGTTTATTAATTATTCTGCTGACAAGATGACTAAGATAAAAATTAATAAGGCCTGGATTGCCCCTGACTTCTAAATTCCACCAGAGGAGAGCTGAGATGATTGATGATGAACATAAAGGCAATTTCAATGTATTGTTTATAATATACTCAGTCTACTGTAGTATATTCCCATGCACCTTTTCCACCACAAAAAAGTGTATATGGTTAAATCTTGTTTTCTACTCCTCCTCCTCATTCTCCTCCTCATCCAGATTGTATATATTCCCTCTACTACAATTTTAAAAGAGCGTCAGCTTACCAGTAGGCCCTTAACCATAGTATTTTAGAGGGTCAGCTAACCAGAGACCCTCAACCATAATGTTTTATAGGGTCAGCTCACCAGTAGCCCCTCACCCCTAATGTTTTAGAGGGTCACCAGCAGGCCCTTGCTTGAAATATTTTTGAGGGTCACCAGCAGGCCACCAATCATAATTTTTCAAGGGTGTGTATGATGCCCTCCTTTGTGTGTAATAAAGGGTGTATTGTAGTGCCAGTTCCTTGTCATTTTTGGCAGCCCTTTCACTTAGTGCATAGGCTTTATGAGTGTAGGAGTCCCATTACCTGAACAATTATACCACATTGTGAACAGGGCCCTCATTTATGTGATATACAGGCTGTTTCGGATTGCTTCTTGCTTGTAATTTTTGGCAGCACTTGCACTTTATATACAATTGAATATACAGGAAACGTTTCCTAACAATTTTTCCTGTGAAATTGTTTTTTTGGGGGGTTTGTGCATGTTTTTGTCAGTCTGTAAAAGTGGCATACAACTTGGACAACATGGTTCCCATCAGCGACCTGGGAGTCCAAGATGCATCCATACATCGTCCCCATGCTGTTCCCGATCTATTTCGGTGGTGTTTCTGTCAGTTTCAGACCTGTTCCAATGGACCCGGCACCCTTCCCTCTTCAGAGCAGGGGGTGCCTGGTTGTCTCCCATTGACTTGCATTATACTCAGGTGCTCGGCCGAGAGCATGAATATCGCGGTGTGTTCGGACCGAACACCCAAACACTTTGGTGCTCGCTCATCACTAGTTATATTGTTACAGGGCGCCGGCATCGCGCTCTTTCTCCTCTGAACCACCGGCACCCTGCGCAACGAGAGAGGTGAGGACATAGCCTGCGTCCTCGTCTCCATGGCAGCAGGTGGGTAGCAGGGGAGTCGAGCGCTGATAATGATGATCATTGCTCGGCTGAGTTGGCCTACTGTGAGTCACGTGACGATGGCTCACCAGCTACAGTAGGCCTATTTAAACAGGCAGCCTGCTGGCAACAGGCTGCCTGTGATTAAGGTGCTTCTTGGAAGATCCTTGGTGATATCAGGTCCAGTATTTATATCCGTGCTCGTGTGTTTCCCCGTCCTCGTCCTCTCCTTGCTCTGTTGTACTCCCTGGTTTTGACTCTCGGCTTGGTTTATTGACTTGTCTCTGTTTGTGCTGTATTTACTGGTTTTGACTCATCTCTGTATTGCCTTTTGTCCGCTCCCTGGTACCGAGTGACCTCCTGTTACTGACTTTGCTATCCTGACCATTCTGTGTGTTGTCTGTCTTGTCCGTCTCTCCGCACTTACTCAGGTTAGGGACTGCCGCCAAGTTGCGCTCCGTCACATAGGATGGGAAAGTGCAAGTAGGCAGGAACAGAGGTGTAGGCGGAGTCAGTTGGTCACTTCCCTCCCCTACTTGTGACAGAATCACAGGCCAAACCTTACTATGATGGATCTGCTGCAGAGTCTTACGGATCATGTCCAAAACCTTGCTCAGATTGTTCAGGAGTTAGGAGAAAGGTTACAGGCACAGGAAGTTGTCCGCAACCCCCCTGCGGCCTCTTTTTTACACCACCGGGGAAACCCCATGTTAAGCTTCCAGACCGGTTTTTGGGGGATCACAAGTGTTTTGTATACTTTAGGGAGATTTGTAAATTGTATTTCCAACTATTGCCCCATTCTTCTGGTTCTGAACAACAGAGAGTGGTAATAATTATTTTTTTCCTTTAAGGGACCCCCAGGATTGGGCGTTTTCGTTACCCCCCGACTCTCTGTGCCTGGGATCTGTTGACACATTTTTTTCAGGCCCTTGGGGTCTTATGTGATGAACCTGACAGGGCAACTGTAGCCGAGAGTCAGTTAAAGTCCCTTGTGCAGGGGAATCGACCAGTGGAGGATTACTGTACTCAGTTGAGAAAGTGGTGCGTTCCCTCTGGTTGGAATGAACCTGCCCTTAAAAGTCAATTTAGATCTGGATTGTCTGAAAATATCAAGGACATGTTAGTATGTTATCCCTCTACTGAGACCCTGGAACAAACCATGACTCTGGCTATAAGACTTAACAGACGTATCAGAGAGAGACAGCGGGAGCATCTCTTTTCCCCACAGGTCATCTCCAAACCCGAGATTAGTCCAGTGCCTACCAAGGCCGAGACTTTGACCGACGAGCCTATGCAGCTGGGGATGACCAGACGAGACCAACGCCGCCACCGCGGTACTTGCTTTCACTGGATCCGGCAATATCCCAAGGTTCCTCCTTCCGGAAGATCTTCTAAAGAGGAGGGGAGATTGAAAGATGGGGTGCAATTGTAATTCTTGTTTACCAATGGTTCAGGCGGGGGTCTCTACCGAGTCTAAATCATTACCTCCTTATATTAAGGATTATGCTGATGTATTTTCTTCGTCTATTTCGGAGAGTTTGCCCCCCATAGACCTTATGATTGCGCTATTAAGTTAGAGGCGGAATCAAGATATCCTAAGGGTCGAATTTATAATTTATCAGGCCCTGAGCAAAATTCTATCTAGAGGGGGATGAGTGGAAAACTGCTTTTAACACTCCGAAGAGGCATTTTGAATATTTGGTCATGCATTTTGGTCTTAGCAATGCTCCTGCAGTATTCCAGAATTTTATGAATGATATTTTTAGAGAGTTTATTGGTAAATTTTTGATTGTATGCCTTGACGATATTTTGAGTTTTTCCTCAAGTTGGGAGTATCATGTCACTCATATTAATCAAGTGCTGGATATCCTTAAAAGAAATCAGATGTCTGTTAAGCAAGAAAAATGTACTTTTGGGGTGCAAGAAATTTTGTATTTAGGATAAATCCTCACTCCACACGCGTTAAAAATGGATCCCGGTAAGGTACAGGCCATTCAGGACTGGGTGAGGACATCCACCCTTAAAGCCTTACAGCGTTTTCTGGGGTTTTCCAATTTTTATCGCAAGTTCATTAAAAATGTATCGGTCATCACTAAGCTCGTGACTGACTTAACCAAATAATTGCGGATCTTGTTAACTGGCCTTTTGAGGCTATAGAGGCTTTCAAAACCCTCAAAGAGTGTTTTAAAAACGCCCCAGCCTTGATTCTTGATTCTCCGCACTTACTCAGGTCAGGGACCGTCGACCAGTTGCGCTCCGTCGTATAGGACGGGTAAGTGCAAGTAGGCAGGGACAAAGGTGTGGGCGGAGTCAGTTGGTAACTTCCCTCACCCTACTTGTGACATATATGTTCTTAATCATTTTTTGACTTGTATTAGTGGGAAAATAGGGCTTATTAGCCATTGTGTGGTGAAGTGTGAAAATTACAGCCCTTTTTAGCGTGTATTAGTGGCAAAAGAAAAATATATTTGCCGTTCAGCGGGGCAGTTATATATTCTAAAACCCTTTTTTTCCTGTATTAGTGGCAAAATAAAAATATATTTGCCGTTCAGCGGTGCAGTTATATGTTCTAAAACCCTTTTTTGTCCTGTATTAGTAGCAAAATAAAAATATATTTGCTGTTCAGCAGTGTAGTTATATGTCCCTAAGCCTTTTGTGTTGAGTATACATAGAAAAAAGAAAAATATGTTTACCGTTCAGTGGTGCCGTTATATGTTCTAAAGCCCTTTTTTGTGTGTATTGGTGGGAAAAAATTAGAGCTTATTAGAGGTTGTGTGGTGAAGTGAGAAAATTACAGACTTTTTTGGGGTGTTTTAATTTCCATTTTTTGATTTATTTGATCTAACAGTATGTCAGAAAGAGAAGTGCCAGGCTGTGGTAGCAGGGGTAACTTCTATATAGACATACTATGTAGTCAGTTGGCCGCTGCCTATTTGTGCCATCGTCCATCATCTCGCAGGTCTAGCAAGGTGGGGGGGTTAGGAGCAGTTCCAGCTCCATCAGCAGCAACTTAAGTCTAGAGTCGCTGATGAGCATCTTTCTTCACCCGCCTAGTGAAGAAACTACTCACCAGCAGCAGCCACTACATTTACCCAGTGTGCAGTTAGGGAGATATTGCGTCCCTGGCCGTGCTTACTGGTCCACGTATCTGTGGTTAGGTGGACCTTGCCACAGATGGCGTTGCACAGTGCACACTTGATTTTATTGGATACTTGGTTGTGCAGGGAAGGCATGGCTCTCTTGGAGAAATAGTGGCGGCTGGGAACAACATACTGTGGTACAGCCATCGCCATCAGCTGTTTGAAGCTGTCTGTGTCCACTAGCCTGAATGACAGCATTTCAAAGGCCAGTAGTTTAGAAATGCTGGCATTCAGGCCCAGGGCTCGAGGGTGGGTAGGTGGGAATTTACACTTTCTCTCCAATGTTTGTGAGATGGAGAGCTGAACGCTGCCGTGTGACATGGTGGAGATGCTTGGTGACGGAGGTGGTGGTGTTGGTGGCACATCCTCTGTTTGGTGGGCGGCAGGTGCCAACATTCCTCCCGTAGCAGCAGCGGGAGCAGGGGGAGCCTGAGTGAGTTCCTTGTTTTTAAGATTTTTACTCCACTGCAATTCATGCTTTGCATGTAGATGCCTGGTCATGCAGGTTGTGCTAAGGTTCAGAACGTTAATGCTCGCTTCAGGCTCTGATGGCACAGCGTGCAAACCACTCGGGTCTTGTCGTCAGCACATTGTTTGAAGAAGTGCCATGCCAGGGAACTCCTTGAAGCTGCCTTTGGGGTGCTCGGTCCCTGGTGGTGGTGGCCAGCAGCAGGCGAACTCTCTTGGAGGCGGCTATTCTGCTTTTGCCCCCTGCTTCCTCTTTTTCTACGCTGTTGGCTCGGTCTCACCACTGCCTCTTCCTCTGAACTCTGAAAGTCAGTGGCACGACCTTCATTCCATGTGGGGTCTAGGACCTCATCGTCCCCTGCATCGTTTCCCACACAGTCTTCCTCCCTGACCTCTTTTTCGGTCTGCACACTGCAAAAAGACGCAGCAGTTGGCACCTGTGTTTCATCATCATCAGAGACGTGCGGACTCTGATGAGGTGGTATTCCCATGTCCTCATCATCAGGAAACATAAGTGGTTGTGCGTCAGTGCATTCTATGTCTTCCACCACTGGGGAAGGGCTAGGTGGATTCCCTTGGGAAACCCTGCCAGCAGAGTCTTCAAACAGCATAAGAGACTGCTGCATAACTTGAGGCTCAGACAGTTTCCCTGATATGCATGGGGGTGATGTGACAGACTGATGGGCTTGGTTTTCAGGTGCCACCTGTGCGCTTTTTGCAGAAGACTGGGTGGGAGATAATGTTGTGAACGTGCTGGATCCGCTGTCGGCCACCCAATTGACTAGCGCCTGTACCTGCTCAGGCCTTACCTTCCTTAGAACCACAATAAGAAAAAAAATATTTGGCCCAATGTATTGAATTCAAATTCAGGCCTTTTTTTATAGGCACCTATCTGGCTATCTATTTATGTACAGCATTACACTAATCCAGGCACAGCAGTAACCACAGATTTAGTGGAATATCATTTGTAGGCCTAGTATTTAGGCCTTGGATGAAAGGTATCCTTTTACGGACAGATTTACACTTTGAGATGCACAGTAGCGTGTGAAAAAATATATAGGATTATGCTTTCAGCACTTGTATTTTAACACTTTGTGTAATATACCCTTTAACGGAAAGAAATACACTTAGAGATGCAAAACAGTGTGTGCATATGTAGAGGATTATGCTATATTTTAACACTTACTGTAATATACCCTTTAACGGAAAGAAATACACTTGGAGATGCACGCTGAGTGTAATATACCCTTTGACGGACAGAATTACACTTGTCCTGCAACAGCTGGAACACCAGATTTTGGGTATTGCTATTTTGTCAAATGAATTTCACCCCAGAACAAAATATATCCTTTGACGGATACTATTAAACTACTTGTCCAGCCACAGCTATAACACCAGATTTACTGTATTTCTATTTTTACAACTGAATTTCACCCCAGAAAATAATATATCCTTTGACGGACACTATGAAACTTGTCCAGTCACAGATGGAACACCAGATTTACGGTATTGCTATTTTGGCAATTGAATTTCACCCCAGAACAAAAGCTATCCTTTGACGGACACTATAAAATTTGTCCTGCCACAGCAGAAACCACTGATTTAGGGTATTGCTATTTTGGAAATTGAATTTCACCCCAGAAAAAAAAATATTCTTTGCCAGACAGTATTACACTTGGCTAGCCACAGCTGGAACACCAGATTTAGGGGATTGCTATTTTTTTAAGTGAATTTCACCTCTCTCAATAAAATATAGAAAATTCTATCCTGAGTTTCTAGGGGTGACTGTAAGCACAGCCAAGCCCTTGATGTAGGTAATAGAAAAAAAAAAAAACTACTATTGGATGGATTAATAGACTTGGTGGCAGATTGTGGTGACGCACCACAAGACACAAAATGGCCGCCGACCACCCCAGAAAAAAGTGACAGAAAAACTCTCTGGGCAGCCTGAAAACAGTGAGCAATTAACTAGCAGAAGTTGAATGATTCACAGCTGTAGATCGATTACTTCATTAAGTGTTTTTGCTTAGTTAATCCCTGCCTAATCTCGCCCTAACAGCAGCTGCATCCTATCCCTACACTAATCAGAGCAGAGTGACGTGCGGCGCGACTTTTTGAACAACAAACAAATGATCTCTCAGGGGGTTGCGACGCTATATTTATTGTTACTGACAATTTACATGGTCTTTTGGACCTGAGCGTACCTATTGCAACCTCACTGACTAATAGTATGAAACATCACTTTTATTGATCAATCATTAATACTAAACTTTGTACTTGGGAACTCACACATTTAGGCCCCTTTCACACGGGCGAGTTTTCCGCGTGGGTGCAATGCGTGAGGAGGACGCTTTGCACCCGCACTGAATCCAGACCCATTCATTTCTATGGGGCTGTGCACATGAACGGTGATTTTCACGCATCACTTCTGCGTTGCGTGAAAATGGCAGCATGCTCTATATTGTGCGTTTTTCACGCAACGCAGGCCGCATAGAAGTGAATGGGGCTGCGGGAAAATCGCAAACATCCGCAAGCAAGTGCGGATGCGTTGCGATTTTCCCGCATGGTTGCTTAGCAACGGGACCCGATCTCTATTATTTTCCATTATAACATGGTTATAAGGGGAAATAATAGCATTCTTAATAAAGAATGCATTGTAAAATGAAGTGGAAGGGGTTAAAAATAATAAAAGTTAACTTACCTTAGCCACTTGATCGCGTAGTTGCGATCTCTCCTCTCTTTCCCTGCATCAGCTAAGATCTAAAGGACCTGTGATGACGTCACATCACATGGTCCAATCACATGGTCCATCTTACCATGGTGATGGACCATGTGATTGGACCATGTGATGTGACGTCATCACAGGTCCTTTAGTTGTTAGCTGATGCAGGGAAAGAGAGGAGAGATCGCAACTACACGATCAAGTGGCTAAGGTAAGTTAACTTTTATTAATTTTAACCCCTTCCACTTCAGTTTACAATGCATTCTTTATTAAGAATGCTATAATTTCCCCTTATAACCATGTTATAAGGGAAAATAATCAATTCTCCAGAAGACCCGAAACCGGACTTCAGTGATGAAGTCCGGCTTCGGGTTGGGTACCAAACATGGCGATTTTTCTCACGCGCGTGCAAAACGCATTGCAAACGTTTGCACCCACGCGGGAAAAACGCGCATATTTCCGCAACGCACCCACCTCTTATCCGGGCGTCAAACATGACGCCCGTGTGAAAGAGGCCTTGAAATTCCTCAGGAAAATCAGATTACGCCTGCTTTGAGGGAACATACTAGCGGAAAATGAGTCTCCCCTTGAAAGCAATGAGAGACTCATCAACCATGACCTCCCTTCCAGGTACATAGGCCTCCACAAATTTGGCCCAAAATTGGGGGGACCTGCTGCATTATCTGCATAATGCAGGTATTTCCGAATGGCCTCAAACCAGGAGCGTGTCATGGCCGTACTGTAAAGTGAGGTCTGAAAAAAAAAATGAAATAGTCGTATTCAGTGAATCCCACTGTGGGAATCTGGATTCCTTGATGACCAACAAAATCAGGAATCGTGGGTTGTAAATTCTCTGGGGTACACCATCCAAGTTCACCTGCCGGAGGCTCAGATGAACTTATCTGGTGGCCCGGGAAACTAGTACGAGCCCCAGAGCTGCTTGTACTAGGGTGGGCCACAAGGTCCCTGACATGGCGGTCCCCTTGCTCCGCCTAGCAGCATCTCGCTAGATGATGAGGAGGATGCAGATGACAAAAGGAACGTGGGGTCATCCTCGTCCTCACTGGGACTCTCGGATTCGGAGGTAAGCTGGGCGTATGCCTCCTCAGCCGAGAACGTCCGGCGGGCCATAGGGGAGTGTGGGTGTGCGTGTGTATGTGCGTCCATGGAAAAATTTATGTGTGCGTGTGTGGGGGGGAACGGGTGTTCCCGGACTGTTCCCTAAACCTAACAGAAAAAAAAAAAAAAGAACTGACTAAAAGAAAAAAATAGAGAGCAAAAAAAAAAAGTTGATCAGCGATGGGGTGGGCGATGTGCTTACAGTTTTCGGATGCTAAAGAGTGTCGGCCACTGTTAGCGTACGCAAAAAAAAAAAATGCACCCTAAAAAAAGGTGGAGGGTGGGGTGGGGTGGAGGGTGGGGTGGAGGGTGGGGTGGGGGGCAAGCTGCAGCAGAGTAAAAAATAAAAAAAATTAACACTAAACTCTCCCTAACTCTCCCTGCCTGACCTAAAGCCATCCCTAGCTGTCCCTAACCTACCTGATAGTGCCGGATGGCACTTTGGAGGGTGCTGGAGGGTGCTGGTGCTGCTGCTGCACGTGCAGGCTGCTCTCTCTCCTCGCTCCGGACACAGAATAGAAGAGGAGGAGAGCAGTGGGAGTTAACCCCAGCCGGCCCATGCAACCAATAGAAATCGATACTGTAAGGTGAAGTTACCTTCACCTCACAGGATCGAAGGATGGTGATTGGTAGTGTGTTATCACACCACTGATCACCATCCTATTCCGGGTTATCGGGTCACCAGAGACCCGAATAACCCGGAAACGCGGCAAACCGCAGGTCTGAATTGACCTGAGGTTTTCTGCGATCGCCGCTCCAGGGGGGTCACAGGACCCCTCTAGGCCTTGTGACAGAGTGCCTGCCAAATGATTTCGGCAGGCACTCTGTTCCGATCACCCAACACTGCGCAGTGGTGATCGGACACACAGAGGATGTACCGGTACGTCCTGTGTCCTTAAGTACCAGGACATCAGGGCATACCGGTACGTCCTGTGTCCATAACTGGTTAAGGTTGCGTACCTTAATAACTAACTAAGTGATTTACAAAAATGTTGAGGGATGGGTCTAATCGAAATGTCAGTATAGCTGTGATCACCTCTGCATTGGAGACTCCATTAGATACAGAAATCTGTCAAAATACCATACTATGCAGCATTATTTTGTCTAGTAAAGTGACGACTACCATGCCAGAAACCAGATGGACACATTACTGTCAAAAGGAGATCTCTAGTATCATTATTGCCCATCATGTTACAGATCTAGTACTACCATTATCTTCAATTTTCTGTTCCTAGATTGTAACAGGACAATGTAAATAATAATGCAGATGTGAACCCAGCCTAAAATCCATCATTGACATATGACGAAGTGGAATTCGATCCGAATTTTAGGAATTATTTGATTCGCATAAAATAAAAAGGCCGCTGCACATGTGAGGACATGGAGCAAGGAACTCTGGGAAGGCGGGATCACCCATAATGCCATGCATGCAGCGAATCAGCAGCCAGCCGTGTTATGTCACAGCCCTATAAATACCCTCAGCCATCTTGGATTCTGCCATTTTCCAGTGTACTTAGTGCAGGGAAAGATGTCAGCAAGCACTAGGGACAGTGCTAGAAAAACTTCATTGTGCTAAAAAAACGATTTACAAGTGCAGGGAAAGATTATTCAAGGTGTGGGGAAAGGATAGGAATCATTCCACAGCATTTATGTTGAACAGGGTTCAGTAGGGGAGGTTACAGCCTGGGTAATAGGAACAATACTATTAGACATTGTTGCACTGACTGGGCACCCAAATTGCCATTATACAGCTCTGTAATTCCAGTAAACTGTTCTTGTTATTGAGGGGCAAGTGCTGTTTGATACAGCCATTAATTGGGTTTATTACAATGAAATATTTCTATGCCTTATTTGCCCTTGTGCAATACCGTTATATGTTCTAAAGCATTTTTTGGCTTGTATTAGTGGGAAAAGAAAAATATATTTGCCGTTTAGCGGTGCAGTTATATTTTCTAAAGCCTTTTGTGGCATGTATTAGTGGCAAACAAAAAATATATTTTCTGTTCAGTGTGCAGTTATAAGTTCTAAAGCCTTTTTGGCGTGTATTAGTGGCCAAATAAAAATATTTTTGCTGTTCAGCGGTGCAGTTATATGTTCTAAAGCCTTTTGTGGCGTGTATTAGTCTCAAAAGAAAAATATATTTGCCGTTCAGTGGTGCAGTTATATGTTCTAAAGCCATTTGTATATTAGTGCCAAAAGAAAAATAGATTTTCCACTTTTATATAATTGAAAAAAGTATATATATATATATATATATATATATCACCTTGCCACTCTGTGGTCTTCTGATGCTGCTGCCACCTCCACACTATGTCACCTTGCCACTCTGTGGTCTTCTGATGCTGCTGCCACCTCCACACTATGTCACCTTGCCACTCTGTGGTCTTCTGATGCTGCTGCCACCTCCACACTGTCACCTTGCCACTCTGTGGCCTCCTGATGCTGCTGCCACCTCCACACTATGTCACCTTGCCACTCTGTGGTCTCCTCATGCTGCTGCCACCTCCACACTATGTCACCTTGCAACTCTGTGGCCTCCTGATGCTGCCGTCACCTACACACTGTCATTGTGCCACTCTGTGGCCTCCTCCTGGTGTTGCTGCCACCTCCAGACTCTGTCACAAGGCCATTCTGTTTACTTCTCATGCTGTTCCCACCCTTCCCACTTCATGACTGGGCCACTATTTTGCTTTTTGGCCTGGCTGACATCATCACTTATTTGACCCTTCTTCTGATTTGTCAGAAGGAAGGAAAAATTAGATACAGAACAGATCCTGTCTGTGTAGCAGCTGTAAGGCCTGTATGGTCCCATCAGAATTGGCTTGTGATTTGGTAGCAAAAAGCAGGAGTGGGTACAAAACACAGAAGACATGCAAATATTTCATTCACGTGTCATCTCTGATTTGGATTCACTCCTGTTTTTTTGGGGGCATTAGCAATACTGATGGATTACTGACCAAATGCTGACCGGGTGACGGGGGATGCTCCACAGACAGGATCCGTTTTTTGGGGATTATTGTTCTGATGGATCAGAGGAAGGGCAAAATAATCAGTGAAGTCAACACAAACTTACTGCTGACACCCTCTCCACTCTGTCGGGCGGGCTTTACTTGTATAAGTTTTTAATAGAACAGGTTCTGTAGACATCTATGTGGAATTCGCTGATGACTGTGTAAAAGGAGTGCGCTTCTTCTTGGCGCTAACATCGACTTGTAAGGCTGAGTTCATACTTGAGTTATTTGGTCAGTTTTGGCCCCATTACTGCCCAAATAAGTTATGTGCAGTGATTCTAAGAGCGATGCCTGTCATCTGCATGTCATACTGACTCTCAGTATTATTTCACTACCACAGCAGACTCCCTATGCGTGTTAATGCAAGGCACAGTGTTCTACACCACTATAAAGGCTCTCTACAGCCAGGAAATAGCTGTTTTTTAACACAATTCGCCGCAAATAAATCAGATCGAACTGAATTTTTTCAGAATATTCGGCGAACCAGCCGAATCGAATTTTTTAAAGATTGGCTCATCTCTACTGGCACTCCTAGTCCCTGCTGAACCTGAAATGGCTTGGTCCCGTGATTGCTGAGCATAATCGCATGCCTCAGTAATCACATGTACTAGAGAAAATCACTGATAGTATGACAAGATCATGGACACGTAAGATTTTTTTTTCTTTTTAAATTGCCTCATGTAATGACCATTGATGTTGTTGGCCTCTAGGACAGACGATGTTTTTGAACTTATCTACAGTATGTTTTGAATTATTTTTCATTAGTTGCAATTTTGGCATAAAACAATAAACTACCGTACACTGAATATCAGGAACTACACTATGTCTGGTCTCGTTAAAATATGCACATATTTTCCCTATAATTCTTTGCTATTCTAGTATTTATTACATTAGTTTCCTTAAATTAGAATTATGTGTTTGATTTAAATTACCAGCTAAAAAAAGCAACTAATTAAGCACAGACTTGGCTAAAGGTGTCAAAATCACAGTCTCATTATTTAATGTGATGTGATTAATACCATCTGGACCCTTTATTTATTCAGTTTTAATTTCAAATTCTCTTACAAGTTTTCCCTTTGTATACATATGTTCCGTCTAACCACTGTTATTACAACTTTTTATCCTCTTTCATAATACATTTTGACATGATACTAAGTTTCCCTTTTAAGAATTTACAGCTAATTTTTTTTATCCAGTATGACTCTATATTTCTGTAATTTTAGAAAATGTTTTATAATGTATAGTGCTTCTATTGGGAGTGGAAATATTGCTAATCTCTAGAATCAATGGAGGAAATTTCCTAATCTAAATGCATCAGAATTCTGATGCTGTTTGCATCAGGAAACTGGTACACATGCCTGGTACCAGATTTATGATGCATTTTAGACATTTTTGGCCTCACTAAAGAAGGAGTGTGGTTTAATGGAAAAGAAATGGTTTAGTCAGAAGGAATGTAGCTTAAAATGTGACAGCGAATAGCAAAATTTTGGTGCAAAATATTGGTGCAAAGTAAACCAACTATTACGTGGTGTAAAGTTACATACAACTGGCTAATACATCTAGTGAGATGCATCATTATACACATGAGCCACTGTCATAAGGATGTCACATCTTTAGACTGCCTAGTCTTAGGGCTGTATTACATTTAAAGATGCAGCTGATGATTGTATGGAGGGAAGCATTTCTTCCTGGCAGTCACATGCACGCTAGTGAAGGATACCATTGCTATTACATGCAAAAATATCCTCCATAGTATGTGGAGGAGCGATCACTAATGCCATTGCTCATCCTCATACAGAATCATTGTTTGTCAGCAGCAGATCATGATTAGACACCACGATCTGTCTCCGGCAAACAAGGATTTTTAAGCATGCTTAAAAATCTGGATTGTCCAATGAGAGTGGGATTGAAGCTACAAATTGCCACATCTTGTGTCATTTTACAGATTAGTGGCTAGTAGTGATGAGCAAAGTTTTGAAAAGTTTGATTCGACAAGAAATTGATTTATTATGAATGAATCACAAATCGCTATAAATCAGGTGTACCCATACTTCACAGTGGCTGAGGGAATGTATGGAGCGGGCTGCTGCATTAAGCCCGCTGCATATGCGGTGTTTCCCAGCTATATCACATAGCAGAAAACCGGCCGTGAAACCGGCCATGGTAACCTCCCTGCTGCACTGTGCACAGCACAGCAGGGAGCGTCTCAAGATGCTATTCACCCTAATTGATATTAGGGGCATAGGACAAGGGATGTGCCTCTTCATAACTTTGGCGATCCACCGCCAGTTATGTGGTTTTATTAAGACCAGCGTCTAAAACACTGGCCTTAATAAATGCGCTCCTTAAATTGTAAATGGCTCTGTTCTGTCAAATGGAAAACTATTGAAAGAAAAGTAATTATTTTTTAACACTGTAGACTTGAATCCCTTCAAAAAACGAATGATTTCCATATTTCAAGTATAAAATTAAAAACTATACAAATATTTACTATGAACCGGATGATATTTCCCTTTAAACATGTATTACTGTTAATACCAGATCAGCTGAACATGGTGGATAGATCAAACATGGCCACAGGATTATTTCCATAAGGGAGAGGAGCCTGAAAACTAGTAGCTGCCATATACTGTATGACAGCCAAACAGGGGATCTTGCTGGTATGGAGTTTGGCTGGTTAGTAGAGATGCACACACCTGGATATTCGGGTTCGGGAAATTTGGCCGAACTTCCCAAAAATGTTCGAATTCGGGATCCGAACTCGACCCGAACTTTATACCGAACCCGAACCCCATTGAAGTCAATGGGGACCCGAACTTTTAGGCACTAAAAAGACTGTAAAATAGTCCATGAAAGGGCTAGAGGGCTGCAAAAGGCAGCAAAATGTAGGTAAATCCCTTGCAAACAAATGTGGATAGGGAAATAAATTAAAACAAAATAAAATAAATAAAAATTAACCAATATCAATTGGAGAGAGGTCCCACAGCAAGGAATCATGCGTCATATCACCCACCACTGGAGAAGGCCACGTTCAGTTATTTCGGCCCAGCACCCAGACCGAGGATACAGGTCCCACTGCAAGGAATCATGCGTCATATCACCCACCACTGGAGAAGGCCACTTTCAGTTATTGAGGCCCAGCACCCAGACCGAGGATACAGGTCCCACTGGAAGGAATCATGCGTCATATCACCCACCACTGGAGAAGGCCACTTTCAGTTATTTCGGCCCAGCACCCAGAAAGAGGATACACGTCCCACTGCAAGGAATCATGCGTCATATCACCCACCACTGGAGAAGGCCACTTTCAGTTATTTCGGCCCAGCACCCAGACTGAGGATACAGGTCCCAATACAAGGAATCATGCGTCATATCACCCACCACTGGAGAAGGCCACTTTCAGTTATTTTGGCCCAGCACCCAGAAAGAGGAGAGAGGTCCCACAGCAAGGAATCATGCGTCATATCACCCACCACTGGAGAAGGCCACTTTCAGTTATTTCGGCCCAGCACCCAGACCGAGGATAGAGGTCCCACAGCAAGGAACCATGCGTCATATCACCCACCACTGGAGAAGGCCACTTTCAGTTAGTGAGGCCCAGCACCCAGACCGAGGATACGGGTCCCACTGCAAGGAATCATGCGTCATATCACCCACCACTGGAGAAGGCCACTTTCAGTTATTTCGGCCCAGCACCCAGACCGAGGATACAGGTCCCACTGCAAGGAATCATGCGTCATATCACCCACCACTGGAGAAGGCCACTTTCAGTTATTTTGGCCCAGCACCCAGACCGAGAATACAGGTCCCACTACAAGGAATCATGCGTCATATCACCCACCACTGGAGAAGGCCACTTTCAGTTATTTTGGCCCAGCACCCAGAAAGAGGAGAGAGGTCCCACAGCAAGGAATCATGCGTCATATCACCCACCACTGGAGAAGGCCACTTTCAGTTATTTCGGCCCAGCACCCAGACCGAGGAGAGAGGTCCCACAGCAAAGAACCATGCGTCATATCACCCACCACTGGAGAAGGCCACTTTCAGTTATTTCGGCCCCACCACCCAGACAGAGGAGAGGTTCATTCAACTTTGGGTTGCACCACAAGATCATGGTAAAGTTAAAAAAATGAGGATTCAATAAGGAAGTGCCCCGGAGTACAAGAATACATGTTTGAGGGGAAGGCAGTTATAAATGTCTATTCTGCACAAGGGAGGCACAGGTCCTGTGGGATACATGCCTGGTTCATTTTTATGAACGTCAGCTTGTCCACGTTGGCTGTGGACAGGCGGCTGCGTTTGTCAAAAATGACGTCCCCTGCCGTGCTGAATACACGTCTAGACAAAACGCTGGCCGCCGGGCAGGCCAGCACCTCCAAGGCATAAAATGCTAACTCTGGCCACGTGGACAATTTGGAGACCCAGAAGTTGAATGGGGCCGAACCATCAGTCAGTACGTGGAGGGGTGTGCAGACGTATTGATCAACCATGTTAGTGAAATGCTGCCTCCTGCTAACACGTTCCGTATCAGGTGGTGGTGCAGTTAGCTATGGCGTGGAGACAAAACTTTTCCACATTTCTGCCATGCTAACCCTGCTCTCAGAGGAGCTGGCCGTGACACAGCTGCGTTGGGGACCTCTTGCTCCTCCTCTGCCTTCGCCTTGGGCTTCCACCTGTTCCCCTGTGACATTTTAGAATGCTTTCAGGAGCGCCGCTACCAGCGTGCGCTTGTACTCGCGCATCTTCCTATCACGCTCCAGTGCCGGAAGTAAGGTGGGCACATTGTCTTTGTACCGGGGATCCAGCAGGGTGGCAACCCAGTAGTCCGCACACTTTAAAATGTGGGCAACTCTGCTGTCATTGCGCAGGCACTGCAGCATGTATTCGCTCATGTGTGCAGGCTCCCCAGAGGTAAGGACAAGCTGTCCTCTGTGGGAGGCGTATCGTCATTGTCCTCCATATCCCCCCAGCCACGCACCAGTGATGGGCCTGAGCTGTGTCGGGTGCTACCCCACTGTGAACCTGCTTCATCCTCATCATCCTCCAACTGATCCTCATCCTCCTCGTCCTCCAGTAGTGGGCCCTGGCTGGCCACATTTGTACCTGGCCTCTGCTGTTGCAAAAAACCTCCCTCTGAGCCACTTCTAACAGACTGGCCTGAAAGTGGAAAAAATGACCCCTCATCCTCCTCCTCCTCCTGGGCCACCTCCTCTTCCATCATCGCTCTAAGCGTTTTCTCAAGGAGACATAGAAGTGGTATTGTAACGCTGATAAAGGTGTCATCGCCACTGGCCATGTTGGTGGAGTACTCGAAACAGCGCAACAGGGCACACAGGTCTCGCATGGAGGCCCAATCATTGGTGGTGAAGTGGTGCTGTTCCGCAGTGCGACTGACCCGTGTGTGCTGCAGATGAAACTCCACTATGGCCTGCTGCTGCTCGCACAGTCTCTCCAGCATGTGCAAGGTGGAGTTCCACCTGGTGGGCATGTCGCATATGTGGCGTTGAGCGGGAATGCCGAAGTTCCGCTGTAGCGCAGACAGGCGAGCAGCGGCAGGATGTTAACGCCGGAAGCGTGCACAGACGGCCCGCACTTTATGCAGCAGCTCTGACATGTCTGGGTAGTTGTGAATGAACTTCTGCACCACCAAATTCAGCACATGCGCCAGGCAAGGGATGTGCGTCAAACCAGCTAGTCCCAGAGCTGCGACGAGATTTCGCCCATTATCGCACACCACCAGTTCAGGCTTGAGGCCCACCGGCAGAAACCACTCGTCGGACTGTTGTTCAATACCACGCCACAACTCCTGCGCAGTGTGGGGCCTGTCCCCCAAACATATGAGTTTCAGAATGGCCTGTTGACGTTTACCCCGGGCTGTGCTGAAGTGGGTTGTGAAGGTGTGTGGCTGACAGGATGAGCTGGTGGAAGCAGAGGAGGAGGAAGCCGAGTAGGAGGAGGCGGCAACAGGAGGCAAAGAATGATGCCCTGCAATCCTTGGCGGCGGAAGGCCGTGCGCCAAGGAACATTTACCCAGTGTGCAGTTAGGGAGATATAGCGTCCCTGGCCGTGCTTACTGGTCCACGTATCTGTGGTTAGGTGGACCTTGCCACAGATGGCGTTGCGCAGTGCACACTTGATTTTATCGGATACTTGGTTGTGCAGGGAAGGCACGGCTGTCCTGGAGAAGTAGTGGTGGCTGGGAACAACATACTGTGGGACAGCCATGGACATCAGCTGTTTGAAGCTGTCTGTGTCCACCAGCCTGAATGACAGCATTTTAAAGGCCAGTAGTTTAGAAATGCTGGCATTCAGGCCCAAGGCTCGAGGGTGGCTAGGTGGGAATTTACGCTTTCTCTCCAAGGTTTGTGAGATGGGGAGCTGAACGCTGTCGTGTGACATGGTGGAGATGCTTGGTGACGCAGGTGGTGGTGTCGGTGGCACATCCTCTGTTTGGTGGGCGGCAGGTGCCAACGTTCCTCCCGAGGTGGAGGAAGAGGCCGAGGCAGCAGCAGAAGAGGGAGCAGGGGGAGCCTGAGTGAGTTCCTTGTTTTTAAGGTGTTTACTCCACTGCAGTTCATGCTTTGCATGTAGATGCCTGGTCATGCAGGTTGTGCTAAGGTTCAGAACGTTAATGCCTCGCTTCAGGATCTGATGGCACAGCGTGCAAACCACTCAGGTCTTGTCATCAGCACATTGTTTAAAGAAGTGCCATGCCAGGGAACCCCTTGAAGCTGCCTTTGGGGAGCTTGGTCCCTGGTGGCGTTGGCCAGTAGCAGGCGAACTCTCTTGGCGGCGTCTGGTCTGCTTTTGCCACCTGCTCCCTCTTTTGCTACGCTGTTGGCTCGGTCTCACCACTGCCTCTTCCTCTGAACTATGAAAGTCAGTGGCACGACCTTCATTCCATGTGGGGTCTAGGACCTCATCGTCCCCTGCATCGTCTTCCACACAGTCTTGCTCCCTGACCTCCTGATCGGTCTGCACACTGCAGAAAGAGGCAGCAGTTGGCACCTGTGTTTCTTCATCATCAGAGACGTACGGACTCCGATGAGGTGGTATTCCCATGTCCTCATCATCAGGAAACATCAGTGGTTGTGCATAAGTGCATTCTATGTCTTCCACCACTGGGGAAGGGCTAGGTGGATTCCCTTGGGAAACCCTGCCAGCAGAGTCTTCAAACAGCATAAGAGACTGCTGCATAACTTGAGGCTCAGACAGTTTCCCTGATATGCATGGGGGTGATGTGACAGACTGATGGGCTTGGTTTTCAGGTGCCACCTGTGCGCTTTTTGCAGAAGACTGGGAGGGAGATAATGTTGTGAACGTGCTGGATCCGCTGTCGGCCACCCAATTGACTAGGGCCTGTACCTGCTCAGGCCTTACCATCCTTAGAACGGCATTGGGCCCCACCAAATATCGCTGTAAATTCTGGCGGGTACTGGAACCTGAGGTAGTTGGTTCACTAGGACGTGTGGCTGTGGCAGAATGGCCACGTCCTCTCCCAGCACCAGAGGGTACACTAATACCACCACGACCGCATCCACGTCCCTTACTAGATGTTTCCTCATTGTTACCGTTCACCAAGCACCACAATAAAAAAAAAATATTTGGCCCAATGTATTGATTTCAAATTCAGGCCTTTTTTTACAGGCACCTAACACTACGGTATCTGCCTATTTATTTATGTAGCGTATTACACTAATCCAGGCACAGCAGTAACCACTGATTTAGGGGAATATCTCTTTTAGGGCTAGTATTTAGGCCCTGGATGAAAGGTATCCTTTTATGGACAGAGTTACAATTGGCCTGCAACAGCTCGAACACCAGATTTAGGGTATTGCTATTTTGGCAATTGAATTTCACCCCAGAACAAAATATATGTTTTGGCGGACACTATTATACTTTGCCAGCCACAGCTGAAACCACTGATTTATGGTATTGCTATTTTGGCAATTAAATTTAACCCCAGAACAAAATATACCCTTTTACGGACAGATTAACACTTGGCCTGCAACAGCTGGGACACCAGATTCAGGGTATTGCTATTTTGGCAATTGAATTTATCCCCACAACAAAATATATGTTTTTGCGGACACTATGAAACTTGGCCAGCCACAGCTGAAACCACTGATTTATGGTATTGCTATTTTGTCAATTGAATTTCACCACAGAAAATAATCTATCCTTTGCCAGACAGCAGACAGTATTATACTTGGCTAGCAAAAGCTGGAACACCAGATTTAGGGGATTGGTATTTGGGCAATTGTATTTAACCCCTTAATAAAATATAGAGATTGCTATCCTGAATTTCTAGGGGTGACAATTAGCACAGCCAAGCCCCTGATGTAGAATATAGCAAAAAAAACTAGTATTGATGGAATGATGGACTTGGTGGCAGCTTGTTCTGGTGCACCACAAGTCACAAAATGGCCACCGATCACCCCAGAAAATAAGTGACAGAAAAACGCTCTGTGCAGCCTAAAAACGAGTGAGTAAGTAACTAGCAGAAGTTCAATCATTCACAGCTGTAGATCGATCAGTTTATTAGGTGCTGTTGCTGACTTTTCCCTGCCTAATCTCGCCCTCACAGAAGCTGCGTCCTCTCCCTACACTAATCAGAGCAGTGTGACATGCGGCGCTACGTGACTCCAGCTTAAATAGAGGCTGGGTCACATGCTGCACTTGGCCAATCACAGCCATGCCATTAGTAGGCATGGCTGTGATGGGCTTTTAGGTCAAGAAGTAAAACGCTAGCTGATTGGCTGCTGTGCGGGAAGTAATCGCCGAACAACGAACCCGAACTTTTTTGAAAATGTTCGGGTTCGGGTCCGTGTCCCGAACACCCCAAAATTCGGTACGAACCCGAACTATGCTCGAACTGTTCGCTCAACACTACTGGTTAGGTGATTTGTACAAAAGGCTAATTATTGCTGTTCTGGCCTACTATCTCCTTTTATATGAGAATTACATAAAGGGGCCACATGGGGCCAATAGATGACCACTATATACATTTTACCTTATAATTAAAGTTATACTTACCTTTAACCCTTGTATCCTGAAACTACATATGAAGAGTACCTCGTGGTATAGCAGGTGACCAGTAGTTGGATCTAACAAACCGTTAAAAGAGGACAGAAAAATGGTCATCGGGATTCCCGGAGCGAAACAAGAAGAAAGCCCCCACAGACACGCATCCCACCCCTTAGTTGCAAACCCTCTTCTCCAACCCCAACCACTCTCCTGCCTTACAGACCGAAGAACTTTTCTTCTGCCATCTACCTCTTCTCCTTTTCCACATCATCTAATACTGATGATATGTCATCAGGGACATACAGCTCCTCCTCTCTCTTCATTTTGCAGACTCTTCTTGGACATGGAGACTTTGAAGAATGGAAGAAGTAAAGCAAGCAAAGAATAAGGATGGTCATCATTAAGACCTGCCCCCCTGGTTTTCCTCTCCCTGGCTGCGAGCCGAGCGCTATGATTGGCTGCGCTCGCAGCCAGGGAGAGGAAAACCACTCCCCAGGCAAAAGACAAGTCTCCGCCTCATACAAAGAATTGCGGAAAATGAAAACTAATGGGGACCGGATGAACGGGTTTTTTTTTGAAAAAAAAAACCTGTTGTCTGGACCTCAAAGGGGGCCACCCAGGAAGGTAGTGTAAATATTTCACTACCTCAATCCTAAGTGAAAGGACCTCTTCAAACTAATACTTTGTTTTTGATTTTATTACAGCACTCTTTTTGGGTATGAGTCTATCAGCATGGCACATTTTGACTTGGCAAGATTTGCCCACTCTTCTTTGCAAAAACACTCCAAATCTGTCAGATTGCGAGGGCATCTCCTGTGCACAGCCCTCTTCAGATCACCCCACAGATTTTCAATCGGATTCTGGTCTGGGCTCTGGCTGTGCCATTCCAAAACTTTAATCTTCTTTTGGTGAAGCCATTCCTTTGTTGATTTGGATGTATGCTTTGGGTCGTTGTCATGCTGAAAGATGAAGTTCCTCTTCATGTTCAGCTTTCTAGCAGAAGCCTGAAAGTTTTGTGCCAATATTGACTGGTATTTGGAACTGTTCATAATTCCCTCTATCTTAATTAAGGCCCCAATTCCAGCTAAAGAAAAACAGCCCCAAAGCATGATGCTGCCACCACCATGCTTCACTGTTAGTATGGTGTTCTTTTGGTGATGTGCAGTGTTGTTTTTGCTCCAAACATATCTTTTGGAATTATGGCTAAAAAGTTCAACCTTGGTTTCATCAGACCATAACACCTTTTCCCACATGCTTTTGGGAGACTTCAGATGTGTTTTTGCAAAATGTAGCCTGGCTTGGATGTTTTTCTTAGTAAGAAAAGGCTTTTGTCTTGCCACTCTACCCCATAGCCCAGACATATGAAGAATATGGGAGATTGTTGTCACATGTACCACACAGCCAGTACTTGCCAGATATTCCTGCAGCTCCTTTAATGTTGCTATAGGCATTTTAGTAGCCCCCCAGACCAGTTTTCTTCTCGTCTTTTCATCAATTTTGGAGGGACGTCCATTTCTTGGTAATGTCACTGTTGTGCCATATTTTCTCCACTTGATGTGTCCCTTCCATTCCGATCCTACTCGGTCCAGACGGATATGCTGGGACGCTTTTTTATTCTCCCTGCTGCAGTCAGAGGTATTGACTATATCATAGTTGGGGTCTATGTCCCTCCCCCTTACAGAGGAAGATACTGGACGAAATTATGAAACGAGTGGCGTTGTTGCCTGGTGCACCTCTGATTGTATTTGGAGATTTTAATGCGGTCCTCGACCGGGATGCGGATCAGCTTTGCCCCAGTGGTACACATAGCGATGCGCTGAGTTCATGGGTGGAGGGGTTTACCCTAACAGAAGGATGGAGATACCTACATAGAGGGGAATGTCAATTTTCCTGCTACTCTGCCTCATATGCTACACTTTCCCGAATTGACTTAGCGTTCCTCAGTAAAGATTTGTTGCCCTCCCTGACGACAGCCGCTTACTTACTGAGAGGGCTTTCTGACCATGCCCCTTTACTGGTTGCCCTAAGACAGCCACTAGCCCCTGCCGAAAGGCCGTGGAGACTCAATAGCAAATGGTTGGCAGTTCTGCCAGTGGCGTGGCCCGCTCGACAGAGCATAAAAGACTACTGGGAAAACAATGAGGGCTCGGCCAAACCCCTTAGTGGAGTAGGACGCTTTTAAAGTGGTACTGCGCGGCACCTTGATTCATGCGATAGCCTCGCATAGGAAAGAGTTAGGGGCAACTAGGACTAAGCTGGAGAGAGAAGTTGTGGAGGCAGAATACGCCTATACGAATGACCCTAGCGCGGAAAACCGCAGTGTGTGGGATGTAGCGCAGAGGAGCCTTAGTCTACACCTGACAGAATACACCCAAAAGAAGCTGCTGTTTCAAAGGCGCATAGTATTTTCCGATGGTGACAAAAACGGGAGTGCACTGGTGTGGGATGTAGCGCAGAGGAGCCTTAGTCTACACCTGACAGAATACACTCAAAAGAAGCTGCTGTTTCAAAGGCGCATAGTGTTTTCCGATGGTGACAAAAACGGGAGTGCCCTGGCGTTTCTAGCTAGAACAGAGGCGCCACAAACTGTAGTTCCTCACATCACTTGCGGGGATGACTCGAAGGTATTTTGTCCGGAGGATATTTGTGAACAATTTGCTCAATTCTAAACAGACTTGTACAGTTCCAAAACAAGTTCGTGTCCGGGAGAGATAAGATCCTACCTTCAATCTATCTCGCTGACACCTTTGGCAAGGGCGGACAAGACGTACTTGGAGGGCCCTATTGAGGAGGGGGAGATCAAGGCTGCGATTGAGAGTATGGCAGTGGGGAGATCACCTGGTCCGGACAGATTCCCGGTAGAGTGGTACAGGTTGGACATTGACCTTCACTGCGCACGTCTGCTTCAGCTTTTTAACTATGCTTTTGAATCTGGTGAGTTGCCGCCATCCTTTGGAGAGGCTACCATCGTGGTGATTCATAAGGCTGGGAAGCCTCAGGACCAATGTGAGTCGTATAGGCCGATATCCCTTTTGAATACGGACGCCAAAATTTTAGCCAAGATTCTGGCTAGGCGCCTGAATATGGTATTTTGTCTATCATAGACCCGGACCAATCGGGTTTTATGTCGGGAAAGACAACCGACATAAACCTCAGGAGGTTATTTACAAATTTGCAGGTCAGACATGATAACACAGGATCGAGGGTCCTGGCATCTCTTGATAATGAGAAGGCCTTCAAATCCGTAGAGTGGCATTTTATTTGGGAGACGATGCACTGTCTTCAGTTTCCTCCATCTTTTGTTAAATGGGTCCAGTTAAGTTGCTATATCGGGCGCCTACAGCACGAATCAGAATGAATGGATCCCTTTCCCGTACCTTCAGGTTGTATAGAGGCACCAGACAGGGGTTTCCTCTCTCGCCGTTGTTATTCGTAGTGTTGAGCGCGAATATTCGAAAAGCGAATTTTTTTAGCGAATATCGGCACTTCGCTAATTCGCGAATATTTCGAATATAGCGCTATAAATTCGCTATTTCGAATATTCGTTTTTTTTTTTTTTTTTTTTTAGTTATATTTTTTTCTTTCCCACTTCCCAAAAGTAGTTCTTACCTGTCATGAGGATTCCTGGCTTCCTGGCTGCTCCAGTCAGTGCCCGTTGCCGCTTCTGCCGACTTCCGTGCTCATGGAGCGTCCCCTTCCATGGGAAAATCTCTATATACTAAAATGTACTGTCGGATTTGAGGAATTACGTTGAAATCGCAATGCGATTAATTCAAGTTATATTAATCGCATTGCGATTACAACTTAGCACTGCTATCTTACATAGGCTAGAATTAACGAATATGGAATATATAGCTATGCACTAGCAGTGCTAAGTTGAAATCGCAATGCTAATACTTTAAGTTAAATTAATCGCATTGCGATTTCAACTTAGCACTGCTGCTATATTCCATATTCGCTAACTTCGCTAATTCTAGCAAGCTGACCCATTATAAACCCAGCTCTAAGTTGAAATCGCAATGCGATTAATATAACTTGAATTAATCGCATTGCGATTTCAACGTAATTCCTCAAATCCGACAGTACATTTTAGTATATGGAGACGTTCCCATGGTGATGGGGACGCTCCATGAGCACAGAAGTTATGGTTGGCTTGGTAGAATTAGCGAGGATGACGAATATGACGAATGTATTCGTCATATTCCTCAAAACGAAGATAACGAAGTATTCTACATCTTCGCTTTAGCTACCTATTCGTCAACTTCGCTAATTCTAGCAATCATCATCAAATAGGAAGGTTGACTTATCAGATAGCTGTAGTTAAATTGCTATGCGATTTTTTTTTTTAATACAATAATTATATTACTTGATATGATAATATTATTATAAGTATTCTATTTATTAAAAAAAAAAAATCGCATAGCGAATTTAACACAGCTGTCTCTATAGTCAACCTTCCTATTTGATTGCTAGAATTAGCGAGGTTGACGAATAGGTTGCTAAAACGAAGATGTAGAATACTTCGTTATCTTCGTTTTGAGGAATATGACGAATACATTCGTCATATTCGTCATCCTCGCTAATTCTAGATATGAAACCAATAGGAAAGTAGCCTTAAGTACAAATCGCAATATGCGATTATTTAAATCGCATTTTAATCGCGATAACTAGAAAAAATGACGAATATTCGATTTCGACGAATATGAAACGAATATTCATTCGAATATTCGCGAATTTCGTCGAAATCGAATATGGCACCTGCCGCTCATCACTAGTTATTCGCCCTTATAATGGAACCCCTTACCCAGCTGATCAACAACAGTTCTCTGATAGAGGGGTGGACAGTAGCGGGGGTGCAGGAGAAACTGTCACTGTACGCAGATGACTTGCTAGTGTACTTGGCAGATGCCGGGCCTTCCTTAGAGGCGCTGTTAGACATTGTAAATGGCTATGGTAGGCATTCGGGACTCCGGGTAAACGGGACCAAATCCAGTCTATGCAAAATAGATGTTGAAGAAGACATAATTATTTCCCCAGTGTCTCCCTTGAAGGTGGTTGACAGTTTCCTTTACTTGGGGATTCGAATCCATAGGGACCCGAGGCAGTTCTGTCAGTTGAACCTGCGACCCACTATGGAGTATTGGAGGCTTGGGAAAATCTTCTCTTAACCCTTGTGGGCAGAATCAATATCATTAAGATGATCTTGTTACCCAAGTTGCTGTATGTGTACAGAGCGGCCCCTGTAAGGATCCTTAAGTCACACTTCGACTCCCTAGACAAAAGTATGTCTCTTTTCCTATGGCGCCATCAGACGCCAAGACTGGCCAGGAAAACACTGAAGGCTTTGTATTCTCAGGGGGGGTTGCAACTACATACATGTATATTTACTATGTAGCAACCCGTCTGATGTATGCGTCCTGGTGGATCAGGGTGGATGCCAATAACCTGGCGGTAGTACTTGAGGCAGCGTTGGTGGGGTCTTACGAAGCCCTAACGAACTTAGTATATTGGAGGGTGGAGCTCTGGGAGCCGGAAGATATACCGAAGCCATGGTGACGGTGATTGAGGCATGGGTGCGGTTTGTGGAGACGCATGTTGATGACCCTACGGGGGAAACCTGGTCTCCGTATACCCCCCTGTGGCGCAATACATGTCCTCCCGAACTCTTAAATCTCTCTGATTTAGAATTTTGGCCCCGGAAAGGGATTAAGTATCTGACCCAGTTATATCACGAGGGGATTTTCCGCTCCTTTGAGAGTTTGAGGGCTGATTTCCTGCTACCCAGGGCGAGCTTTTACCGCTACCTCCAGCTGAGACATGCTTGTGAAACGCAGTTCAAATCCTTGTCGCTGACCCTGGACTGTGGACCTCTGGAATCGGTAGCTAGGAGGGTACATCTGTATAAACCAATCTCATCCTTTTATGTAGAAATTGTAAAGATGCAGGATTCCCCTATTCGGCGATCCTTCGCCAGATTGTCAGAGGATATTCTGGATTTGGAGGACTCGCATCTGGAGGAGTGGTGCTTGTGGTGGAGGAAGTCTGTTATTAGTGCCCGCGATCAACTCATCCAAGCCAAATGGATGCATAGGATATATTTAACCCCATTACGTCTCTTTCACATGTGGCAGATACCAGATCCGGCTTGTGGGAGATGTGGGGAGGTGAGGGGCTCCTTTTTCTACATGGTTTGGCTGTGCCTGGTGTTGCAAGTGTACTGGAATGGGAATTTGCAGCTTCATTAACACGAAGTTGGGGCTCCTGGGGATTTGTGATCCGATGGTATGTCTGTTGGGAGTGGTCTCTGAAGTTACGCCGACTAAATACGGCAGAATATTGCTTCGACTGTTGCTGTTCTATGGGAGTAAAAATATTCTTCTTAATTGGAAACCACCTAAACGCCCAACTGTGGACCAATGGTCACAGCTTATCAATAAAGATCTTCAGATGTACAAGCTGATGTATGCTGCAAGGGGGGTACCAGACCATTTTGACAAAATCTGGGGCTTATGGGTGCAGGCAGGGGGCATGATATGAAGGAGTATTGGGTGTGGAGACCGTACTGCCCAAGTGTGTGAGTGAGAGTGTGATTGCGGGATGAGTGGGCCCCGGTGGTGGGCACGTGGCGACAGCGATTATCAGCTTGGGCTTTAAAACATTAAAGTTAATGTATATCCTTTCTGCTGTCAGGAAACACATGTACACTTGATCATTGCTGAACTTGCCTACGGTGTTGAATGTATCTATGTGATTGTTCTTAATGCAAAAGTGTTAAATAAACACTATTAAAAAAAAAAAGCTTTCTGCAACACTGTCCTTAGTGCATAAGAGCTTCTCACGGTTTTCCCTAAGCTCAGATCACAGTGAAATGCTGAAGAGTGAGAATGAGGCTTTTTATAGGGCTGTGACATGACAAGGGTTGGCTATCTGCTGATTGGCTGGCTGCACGTTGTCGGTCATATCACATTCCCGGGCTTCTTACTTTTACTTTGTAACACATGCAGCAGCCATTTGCCAAAAAGTCTGATTCGTTACCACGAAGAGTGAGAAAATTCGGTTTTGCAACTAATCACATTTTTCCTAAACGTTGGATTGAATTCCACTTTGGAGGCTTTGATTCACTCAACACTAATGGCTAGATTATATAACAAGTTTTGTTTAATAAAAATTAACCAGGCAAAGTGTCCTAGGAAAGAAGCAAGGCAATGTCAGTAGAGGGTCCTCTATTAGTATCCCGCAACCTGTCTTAAGAGCCTGAGTAACAGAAGGGTGCAGCATGGTTTATACACAGGAAACGGTAAGGGGTCTACAATCATTCCAAAACCTGTATAGAAAATATGAAGAATCTCATAGCAAATGCTCTTACTACTTAATCAGCTAAGATTCAGGATGTTAGACCATATACAGGGAGGCTAGCCCTGATCTGACACACCCCAACAAGTTTGCAAACTTGGCAGATGAGGGGGAATGACAGTTCAGAGCGAGCACTGCTGTAGCCAGACACTTCCTCTGCCAGTCAGGAGAATGCCGGCTCCAGTAAGCAGGGGACCAGGAGAGCAGGGCAGGCCAGACAGGTGCTGGTAGTGGGAGACTCAATTATTAGGGGTAAAGATTAGGGTTGGGCAATAAACCAGTATTAACGATATACCACAGAGTATGGTAGAAATATCACGCTATGGCAGAAATGGTGATATGGCGATATCGCCGATTCTTAATTAGCGCAGTATTTTAGTGACGTCATAGGGGCAGTCACACGTCACAGTGCTGAATGCCTCTAAACGTCCAGTGCACATTACAGCCGGCACAGTGGAGAAGGAGAAAGTCCCTCCCCACTGTGATCCGGCTGCCTCTGTGCCACTAATGAGAAGGTAATAGTGAGAAAGAGGGCAGGGGTTGTGGCCGCTGCACCACCAATGAGAATTACCCTCAATACAAATATAGACTGCAGGTGCCAGCCGTATCATACCCGGCCTCAATGACAGGAAGTGGCGACCCTGCGAACCAAGGCAGTTAACCCCTCAAATGTGGCACCTGAGGGGTTAATTGGCACGGTTCTGTGTGATCTGTCCGGCGCCCGCAGTCTATATTTGTATTGTGGGGTTAATTACATTCATTGGTGGTGCAGTGCGCGTCCCCCCCATACCCCAGTATTGTAAATTATAATCATTGGTGGCGCAGTGCGCCCACCCCCTCCAGAATTATAATTATTGGTGGCAGTGGCGACAGGGTCCCGTGCCTTCATCATTGGTGGTGCAGTGGTCGCTTCTGATCGGAGCTCCAGCAGTGAAATCTCGGGACTCAGATCTGTTACCGTGGCAGCCAAGACGCTACTCAAGGCACCCATGGCTGCCATGGTAAGTTCCCTGCTGCCGTGTGCACAAAGCTCAGGGCAGCAGGGACAGTGTAAGATCCTATGCACCCTAATAGAGCTAACTTTGGAATGCACACTTTTTTAGGCATTTAATTTATCTTTTGCGTGGTATCAAATAATATCGAGTATTGCATTAATTCTTTATGGGAACCGAAATTGATTCAAAATTTTGGTATTGTGACAACCCTAGTCCTTTAGGTCACAAATACATGGTATCTAGTGGCTGTAAACCTCCAGAGCCAGGAGACCAGTGCTGGATAACAGTTACTGCACTCTGAGGGCTGGAAAAAATAGAATATGTAAAAAAACAAATAAAAGCCAAACTAGAGACTGAGAGAATAATTGCCAAAGAGAGCAAAACTAACACTAAAATGTTCTTAAATTATATGATAATGGTAAAAAGTATAAATCTGAAGGGGTCGGCCCTTTACAGAGTGAAGAGGGGGGAGTTGCAGAAAGCGATGAGTAGAAAGCAAAGCTATTAAATATTTTTTTCTTCACTGAATTCACTGAAGAAAATAAACTGTCATATGAAATGCAGAATGTAAAAGTAAATTCTCCATTAAGAGTGCCCTGTCTAACCCAGGAAGAAGTACAGTGGCGTCTTAAAAAGATTAAAATAGACAAATCGCCAGGACTAGATGGCATACACCCTTGTATCCTAAGAGAATTAAGTAATGTCATAGCCAGACCTTTAATTCTGATATTTAAGGACTTTATACTGACAGGGAGTGTTCCACAGAATTGGCGCATAGCAAATGTGGTGCCAATATTCAAAATGGGTCCAAATAAAGAGCCCGGAAACTATAGGCTGGTAAGTTTAACATGCGTCTTGGGTAAGCTGTTTGAAGGTTTTCTAAGAGATGCTATCTTGGAGCACCTCAATGTGACGCCATATCAGCATGGTTTCATGAGGGATCGGTCATGTCAAACTCATTTAATACATTTGAGGAGGTAAGTTCTAGACTTGACAGCGGCGAATCAATGGATGTCATATATCTGGACTTCTCCAAAACATTTGACACTGTACCGCATAAAAGGTTAGTATACAAAATGAGAATGCTCGGACTGGGAGAAAATGTCTGTATGTGGGTAAGTAACTGGCTCAGTAATAGAAAACAGAGTGTGGCTATTAATGGTACACACTCAGATTGGGTCACTGTCACTAGAGGGGTCAGTACTGGGCCCTATCCTCTTCAATATATTTATTAATGATCTTGTACAAGGCTTGCACAGTAAACAATATACATTGTTGCAGGTGACACTAAACTGTGTAAAGTAATTGACATGGAACAGAACAGTATACTGCTACAGAAATGGCAGATGAGGTTTAACACTGACAAATGTAAAGTTATGCACATGGGAAGGAATAATCCAAGTCACCCGTACATACTAAATGGTAAAACACTCAGTAACACTGACATGGAAAAGGATCTAGTAATTTTAATAAATAACAAACTAAGCTGTAAAAACCAGTGTCAGGCAGCTTCTGCTAAGGCCAATAAGATAATGGGTTGCATCAAAAGGGGCATAGATGCCCGTGATGAAAATATAGTCTTAACACTTTATAAATCACTAGTCAGACCACACATGGAGTACTGTGTACAGTTCTGGGCTCCTGTGAACAAGGCAGACATAGCAGAGCTAGAGAGGGTTCAGATGAGGGCAACTAAAGTAATAACTGGAATGGGTCAACTACAGGACCCTGAAAGGGTATCAAAATTAGAGTTATTCACTTTAGAAAAAAGACGACTGAGGGGAGATCTAATAACTATGTATAAATATATCAGGGGTCAGTACAGAGATCTCTCCCATCATCTATTTATCCCCAGGACTGTGACTGTGACGAGGGGACATCCTCTGCGTCTAGAGGAAAGAAGGTTTGTACACAAACATAGAAAAGGGTTCTTCACGGTAAGAGCAGTGAGACTATGGAACTCTCTGCCTGAGGAGGTGGTGATGGTGAGTACAATAAAGGAATTCAAGAGGGGCCTGGATGTATTTCTAGAGCGTAATAATATTTCAGGCTATAGCTACTAGAGATAGGTCGTTGATCTAGGGAGTTGTTCTGACTGCCTGATTGGAGTCAGGAAGGAATTTTTTTCCCCTTAAGTGGGGAAAATTGGCTGTACCTCACAGGGGTTTTTTGCCTTCCTCTGGATCAACTTGCAGGAAACAGGTCGAACTGGATGGACAAATGTCTTTTTTCGGCCTAATATACTATGTTACTATGTTACTAGATGGATCTGGAAAGACTGGAGGCTTGGATAGAGAAGTGGCAGATGAGGTTTAACAAATGTAAGGTTTTGCACATGGGAAGGAATAATGCAAGTCACATGTACATAGTAAATGGTAAAACACTGGGTAACACTGACATGGAAAAGGACCTAGGAATTTTAGCAAACAGCAAACTAAGTTGTAAAAACCAGTGCCAGGCAACTGCTGCCAAGGCCAATAAGATAATGGGTTGCATTAAAAGGGGCATAGATGCCCATGATGAGAACATAGTCCTACCAGTTTACAAATCACTGGTCAGACCACACATGGAGTTCTGTGTACAATTCTGGTCTCCTATAAACAAGGCAGACATAGCAGAGCTAGAGAGGGTTCAGAGGAGGGCAACTAAAGTAATAACTGGAATGAGGGAACTGCAATACCCTGAAAGATTATCAAAATGAGGGTTATTTACTTTAGAAAAAAGACGACTGAGGGGAGATCCAATTACTATATATAAATATATCAGGGGTCAGTACAGAGATCTCTAACTTCATCTATTTATCCTCAGGACTGTGAGTGTGACAAGGGGACATCCTCTGCCCCTGGAGGAAAGAAGGTTTGCACAAAAAACATAGAAGAGGATTCTTTATGGTAAGAGCAGTGAGACTATGGAACTCTCTGCCTGAGGAGGTGGTGATGGTGAGTTCACTAAAAGAGTTCAAGAGGGGCCTGGATGTATTTCTGGAGGTTATTAATATTACAGGCTATAGCTATTAGAGATGGGTCGTTGACCCAGGGAGTTATCTGAATGCCTAATTGGAGTCAGGAAGGAATTTTTGGCTTCTATCTCAGAGTTTTTTTTTTGCCTTCCTCTGGATCAACTTGCATGATACCAGGCCGAACTGGATGAACTAATGTCTTTTTTCGGCCTTATATACTATGTTACTTGCAACACAGTAGAGAAAATACCTAGAAATACTGTATTCACATCTCAATTTATGCAATATCTGAAGCATTTATGAAAGAAAAGATGGTTGCCAGAGCTCTCTCCAGGAAACATAAACTTCAGAGACATTTTCAAATCCATTACTGTTTAAGAGTTGAAACCACACATGCAAGAACTAGTTAAAGGAGCTTTTCATACATTGAAAGGCCAGATCACTCTCTCTATATAAGAGATTATGGTAAGTATCCGAATCTTTATTTTCATGGTGACTTAGAAAATTGAATTAGTTCATTAGATGTTATGTCCATTCCTCTGCTGTTTATGACAAAATCATCATAATGTTTATATACTAAAAAAAACTGCTACCAAATTAGGTATTATTGGGTCTACATCCCCTTTCTGAATAAACTCAATAGACATGTCTTTTTTCATACTAGTATTCTAAATAAATTCAAGATAGGAGAAGCTCAGATAGTTAGGACCGCTTAGGACAAGGAAACGCTATGTAGCAGCTGGAAGGCTCACCTTTCGGTGTATCGCTAGGAACACAACTTTCAAAATAGTGGTACATACACCAAGGGCTGCCATAGTGGGGAATCAGTGAACTAGGCTGGGCCAACTGTATAGGATCAGTAAAAAGACAGCAAGAACCAACATGCTGCTTGTATAGGTATAAAAACTTCAGTAGAATGTATGCAAGTATATGTTCATTATTTTATTGGTAGGGCATTACACTTTTCAGGGCCAGATGCGCGCCTTCATCCAATTCTGCCTAATATCATAAAACTATAAACATATACTTACCTACCTTCTGTTGAAGTTTGTTCACTGATACGAGCAGCGCCCCGATTCTTGCTTATTTTGTATATAAATATATGGATAGATTATATTTATTGGGAATGATCAATGGTCTACAAAGAAATTTTAAATAAAATATGTTTTTTATATCTATGCTTTAGGTGGTATACAAAATACTATCTATTGTTACTATTGTTGTTACTTGTAGGTTATTTGTTAATTTCCTTCACCCTGTTTTCTTCCCCTTTTTCCCTATTATAAATATACTACTGCCTAAGATGATCTGACAGACTACTTTAACTTTGTATATACGGTACATTTAAACTTTCAATAAAATCCTAAAACAAAAATACAGTGTTTTACATGTACAGTACATGGATGGCAGGTGAACTGGTACATTATATCACTAATTAGGGATCTAGGGCTCATGTGCACTTTTCAATATCTATTGTTTCAAAAACTGACTAAAATGAATGTATTTTATTTTTAAATTATGTTATTATATATTTATGAACTTTGCATGTATATTCAATGTATGTAGCAGTACTGGGCCCTTCTATTTTTTAGAATTGCCTTGGTCTTTAAAGATGGCACCTGCTTGCGAGCACATCGGGCACCATTGCCACTGCGGGCCTGCTGTTTTAAACAACAGACACCTGGGGTTAATGTCTGAGATCGACGTTAACGCTGATCATAGGCATATAACCCCTCAAACGCCATTGTCAAATGTGATCAGGGCATCTGAGAGCTTAAGAACCCAGAAGCAAGAACTCCCAGGGCTGAAACGGCTCTCAGGGCTGGAACTGCTCCCACAGTTGACACTAGCTATAAGCTAATTACCCTAGGTTAGCTATCCTTAGTGTGCCCATAGTACTTTACTGTAGAACCAGGAGCTTTGAATAATCATTTTAGCAGCAGTCTACCTGGCTCCAACAACGACTGGTGGGAACGCAGTAGGTGCCCTACATACAAACAACTGAGGCAGAATCAAACCACTACCCAGCAATTCAGGCTGGTGGGAATGCAGTAGACACCCTGCATATAAAAAACCAAGGCAGAATTCATTACTACCTACCTAGTAATCCAAGCTGGTGGGAGCACAATAGGTGCCCTACAAACAAACAACCGAAGCAGAATTCAATTACTACTTAGCAAATAAGGCTAATAGGAACACATCAGGCATCCTGCACCTAACAGCTCAGATAGAACCTATTCAGCCCTCTATGGCCAAGATTGCTAACTCTTCCTAGGTATATTGCCACCTTTAGGCTACATGCACACGAACATATTTTGTTTCTGTGTCTGTTCCGTTATTTTTGCAGATAGGATGTGGACCAATTTATTTAAATGGGTCCGTAAGCAATGCTGACAGCACACCGGGTACTATCCGCATTCGTATGTCCGTTCCGTAGCCCCACAAAAAAATAGAGCATGTCCTATTCTTGTCCGTTTTGTGGACAAGGATAGACATTATTACAATGGATTCTCGAAAAATAAATGATCCGCCAAAAAAATTGATGCCATACGGACGTCATCCGTTTTTTTTTTGTTTTTTTTGCGGAACGCAAAACACATACATTCATGTGCATGTAGCCTTCCTCTGTGGCCACTGTTTTTAGTTATACTGAGGAGCGTTAATGCTTTGATGTCTGTGTGTATTATGTAATGGTCTGCTGTGTGACAGGCAGAGAAATCCACTCTGTTAATTGGCAATATACATATGGGTCATATACTATTTTCACCTTTCTCCTTATCTGACTACTCTGATGTTTTCTTATGACTTACCTTTGTTACCTCCAGCATCATGTCAGGGGATTTAACCTTTACACTGCCTTCCTGAAGAGATCACTGTTCTGTTACATTAGCTGTACATAAGCAGAGTGAGGGTTATATCTTCAAACTTGTAAAAAGTTAGTGATGAGAAGACATGAGAAGCAGCACTAAGAATCAACATGAATCATTCATTTTCTCTGTGAAGTGCCACCCTCCTCCTTCTCAATGCCCTAGGCCTTAAGATATCGACTTATTTAGAGTCAGGAAGTCTCATAAATACAGGGATGAAATATAGGTGAAAAATATAGGGGTGTAATCATACAAATTTGGACAAGACTAAAGAATGTTGAAGAAAAGAATATATTTTCACAAAAGTTTGACCAATCCCCAATTCTGAAAAAACGTTTGTGTACAGTGGCTCTACCTGGATTCCCACTCTGACGAGGGTGCTCTTCCCTCGGCTTACCCCTATGCCATTAGAAGCAAAAGTGTGATAATATAACAAGATGGGAGGCACTCAACTTCCACTGTAGCACATGGGGACCAAGTGAAAAACAGTAGTAGATTAAAAATACAATGTGGACATTTATGGTCCAAATAAATTGTATTTTTAATCTACTACTGTTTTGCACTTGGTCCCCATGTGCTACAGTGGAAGTTGAGTGCCTCCCATCTTGTTATATTATCACAATCCCCAATTCTCCCTGCATCACTTAGTAAAGTCCTTTGTAGCTACTTACTTTCACACTGAAAAACATAACTGAAATGCCCTGATATAGATAATATAATAATGGAAGAAAATTGCTAAGTACTAAGGTTACCTACAAAAACTGGAAAACCTACACCATATCCCAAGGCAAAAATTTATAATAAAAGAGCCACAACACACATACTGATAGTAGCAATTATTTGTACAATTAAAAAATCATTTAAACATCCTCTTCAGAATTAGCAATGTATTGTCTTAAAAATAAAAAGCACAAGGTAAGTTGTAATATCTAATGTAACAGTATTTCAAATGTTTTTATTAAAAATAAGAATTAATGTGAAAAAATTGTTATCACAATAATTAATTATTGTGATGGCCATTTTTCACATTAATTCTTATATGTATCAATAAAATTGTCTTTCATACACTTTGATTGGTTCTGTTGTATTATTTGGTACTATCTACATTCTGCCCTGTCTCCGGTGCATACCCTATTCCCTGACCCCTTGGATTTCTGGGCAGACAAACTCGAACAGTGGCCTGAACTGGCATAGCACTCTCTCTTTATTCTTTCTTGCCCAGCCTCCAGAGTAATCTTGGAGAGGGTATTCAGTGCCACAGGGGCATAGTGACACCCAAACTGACCAAATTGTCCTCCACCAGAATCCAAAACATCACTGAACCAAATCTGGATTGGGAACTATTTTCACATGCCTCCAGCTGAGGCAGATGAATAGATTGGGCCTTGCTGATGCATACCATCTTACCACTGTTGCAGTCCTGCCAACCATTATGTTGCCAGTGACTTCCATCATTCTCCATATGGCTGGTGCTGCTGCCAACATCATACCACTGCTGCCATCATTCCACTGCTGAAGCCTGTCTACCATAATGTTCCATACTGCTGCTGTTGCCTCCATTATATCACTGCCACCATCATGCTAATGCCACGGCCTCCCTACCATCATGTTCTGTATACCTGCTTCTGTCATGCTTCTGCCACATTCATGCCACTGCCTACCTGCCAACATGTATCATGTGGCTGCTGCTGCCACCATCTCGGCTGCTGCTTCTCACTGCTACCACTTATAATTCTAACGCTACGCATCTGCCACTACTACAACTGCCACAACTACTACTAGTACCAATTATAGACAGCCGATCTACTGCTCTGTATGTTCCATGCTATGCTGCTACTGATGCCGCTACTATTGCAGCCAGGTGCCTCTAATACCCTACCCTTTACACATCCACACTGTATTTCTGCTGCTCCCAGTTAAAAGAGAGAATTTTTGCCGGTTCATTCACAATGAGCCCCTTTTTCTTCTGACAATCAACACCTGTGAGTGTCATATGGGCAGGCATTCTGACCTCATCAGGACATAATTTTTAGACACTTGGTACCCCAACAAGCCACTGGTTCTTTTTAGTTCTTTTTTTTTTCTCCTATAACACCGTGTGTGTTTAAACACTATCTGTTCCTGATAAAGGACAATTTTTGGAGGCTTTGAAATATGAAAAAGCATAACACATGCAACGGCATGGTGTGTTTGTTAACACCGTCAAATGTACATTTACTTATAGCTATGCATGTCAGTGTCAGTCAGCAGAGATGTACATAGAAATCACTGGGGCCTCATAGCAAGAATCTAAATTGGGCCACCATTCCCCATTCATAGCCATTCCCACTACCCGTTTCTGGCCAGTATATACAGCAGTGTACTCATATGTGAGGTATGAGGTATAAATTATAGCTCGTACTTCACATATCAGTCCACAACTGCATATACTATATATCTTAACACACTGCATCTATTATACCTCACATATCAGTACATTTCTGTATATACTATATATCTATACACACTGCAAAAATTATAGCTTGTACCTCACATATCAGTACAGGGCTGTATATACTATATACTATATACCTATACACAATGCATCTATTCTGCCTCATACCACACATATCAGTACACTGCTGTATATACTATATATCTATACACAGGGTATCTATTCTACCTCGTACCTCACATATCAGTACACTGCTGTATATACTATATATCTATACACACTGTATCTATTCTACCTTGTACCTCACATAAATATCCATAGCTGCATATGCTATATATCTTAACACACTGCATCTATTATACCTCATACCTCACATATCAGTACAATGCTGTATATACTATATACCTAGTAAATAGCAAACAAAACAGCTCACGATCCATATCTTTGTTGCACGGGAAAAGGGTCAATTCCACCTCACACTGAAAACGAAGATCCCAGCAACATATAGTTTCTTCAATGCTTCATTATTGATCCAAAAATTAATATACAATAAGCCCTTCATGGGACACGTTTCGGCTAGTTTAGCCTTCCTCAGCCATATTGGCTGAGATTCAGCTTCCTGATCACTTGTGGGTGCGACACTGAAGGTCAGGATGGACAGCCATGTTTTCTAGTGTTCAGACAGGTCCTTACCAGTTCTTCGGATTCCAGGTCATATTCTGGGACTCCCTGACATGGAAGGAGTAAGAGTGACGAGAATTCGGCATGACTTATACTGTATATTGTGCCCATGATGAACATGAAATGCACATCCAATAGCTCTAGCACTCCTTTGTGCATTAAAGTCTTCATCCATATCCAGTCTCCTATATGACTGTGTGGGGACTTCCTTAAAGGGGTATACCAGCTTTTAGATATTGCTAACCTTTGCTTGAATGGCAGCTGCAATACCCTGCCACAGACTCAGGGATGTCACTGCTGTCTCCATACACCTCCATGGAGTCAGGGATGTCACCGCTGTCTCAATACACCTCCATGGAGTCCGGGATGTCACCGCTGTCTCCATACACATCCATGGAGTCAGGGATGTCACCGCTGTCTCCATACATCCCCATGGAGTCAGGGATGTCACCGCTGTCTCCATACACCTTCATGGAGTCAGGGATGTCACCACTGACATGCTAGGATAATTCCCATAGAAGAGAGAGAGAGTGCTGTACATGGTGACCACCTCCTCATTCATTCTCTGCCCAGAAATAGTGGCCAGGAAACTCACACTTAAACCCGAGAGGTGGGATTCATGACCACTGGCAGAACCTCTGATTGCTGTCAATGAAAACAGACGTTAAAACATCAGCTGGGGGTTTGCTACAATGTATCCGTTGTAGCCACCCTTCCATGGGTAACGAGTGCGGTATAAAGGGACACATTAAAGAACTACATGCCCCAGGCTACAAGCAGCCATATGTTTCCCTCGCACCAGCCCTCCCCTTGTCTCGTTATCCACCTTTACCTTGGACAGCGACCATGTTGTATTCGCACATGCGCAATTGGCTGTGATTTTTGCCTACCCTAGGCAAAAATCTGCGCAGCACGTTATCTGGCAGGCATCCAATGATTCAACCAATAAATTTAAACCTGACCAGTTCACTGGCTCTTTAAACTGTCAGTCTAATGCCAATGGTACTATTGGCCAATTATAGGATTACAAACTATAAATAGGAGTGTTCAGCATGGTGTTTCAAGTCTGTCCTTTCCCCTGAAGACGCCAGTTTATCTGGTGAAACATGTTGGGGGACAGAATCTGTTGGTTTTAGCTCTGCTCGAGTTGCTAAACACTGAGTAGGAAACAGTTATTTACTTTAGGGTGTATGTTCACAGCACCGAGTACCCTGCAGGATTAGTCAGGCAGGTAGTTATACACTGATTGCAAACTTGTGGGAAGGTTAGGAGGGTAGTGCACACCCTCCGTTACCACTAGCAACCTGTGCGATAGCAGTGTGCAAATTCGAGCAGTAGTTTTAACAAGTGTGTCAAAACTCACAAACATTTTTAGAGAACTACTAATAAAAGTGAAGTTTTACTGATTTAAATATTAAGGGTAAAAGTGGTGAATTGAGCTCAATTGAGCAAAGTTTTTTGTTTGCTACCCTAGGCACGTTACCATTTAGCCGCACTAGCCTGCACTGACTCCTACTCAGCCAGTCAGTCAGTGAGCGGCGTGACACATCTCCTTCCACACCCGCAAATGTCACTTCCGGTGCGGCTGCATCACAACCGGAAATGACGAGGGTATGGAAAGTTAACAGGTAAGGAAAAATAACGGAACACTGGTCATCTAATAAACCTTATCTCTAAATTACTAAGAGGTCATCATAAAGATTTAAGCCACATGAGCCAAATTCTTATCAGTAAGATAAGAAATGAGTTAGAATGAGTATTTAGGTCATAGAGCAGAGATAAGGAGTCCGTCAGCTCCCCAAATGACGAAAAATCCATAGGCTGCTCCTACAGCATTTCAGCAATATACGCAAAAAAGGATTACATACTTTTTAAAAAAGACCAATTGAAAAACATTAACTTTATCGCAAAATAAGTACAATGCAATAATAAAAAATTACCCTAAAGGTGTACATAGCCTTTAAATGTGGCAGTGATATTTTCTATTGAAAACTATATTTTGTTCTTGTGATTAAATGTGTACATGCCTCAGTGATGTCCCTATTATTTTTCTTTTTTTTCTGTATGGTACAGTCTAATTGGGGATTGAGAGAACCTAGTGTAATATTTTCTATGCTGTGGTGACCTTCTATCTTTGTTTATTGTACATGGTAGCATGCTGTCAGGAGCTGAGGGAAAATGTGTGGCTATTGATTATTCAGTTTATATAAGATGGACTAGATACAATTGCAGTGAACACTGTACTATTACATTCAAATACTTGGTTAATGCAAAGTGATATACATAACAGTATGGAACATGGATAGTGCGGGTTTATGAGCTGTTTTTATGCTATCATGTGTGAGTGCCAGATATAGCTCACACCTTGCTCTCACTGTCAGAATTTTTTTGTCACCTCGCCCCCAAGAAATATTGAATAAAAAATTATCAAAGAGTACCATATATCCCAAAATGTTATCAATAAAGGCTACAGCTCAGCCTACAAAAGATGATCTTTCACACAGATGCATAGGCAGAAAAAAAACTATGGGTATCAGAATATCGCTCTAGGTGACGCAATAAAAAGTAAAGTTAACTGGACATTTTTAAAGCACAGTAAACAATGTAAAAACGCTAAAATGAATTATAGAATTTCAGTTTTTTTCTGTCACACAAAAAAATGTTACCTTAAGATACAAATTTTCCCCAAAACACAAGCCCTAATGTGGCTATGTTGATGGAAAAAATAAAACTGCAGAGAAACATCTGTTTCATTGTTTGGGATGTTTTTGTTGCTGTGCTGTTCCTTTGTCCTGGCTGACTTCCTGACTTGCATTCTGGTTCAGTTCAGAATTGCTCAGTTTCTCTTCATTGTCTTTCCTTGGCTACCTACCTATATACCATACACCTGCCATTCACTCCATTGCTGGACCATCTCCTTCTTCCATGACCTTTAGCAATTAGTTACCATCATCTACCAGTGAGGTCTTGCTCTTTGCTGTGCTGACACATGTGTCTTATGCTGTTCTTGCAGCTGATAATTGCGTAAGTCAGTCCTCCTCTAACTCCTGGAGGTATCGGAGTACCAAAAGCCAGTGTTAGGCTAGATGCAGACGTCCGTTAAATCCGGATGTGAGCAGTCCGTTGTAATGAGGGCTGCATTTGTTCTTTACAGCCGGAGCGCATGGTGTCATTGGTTGCTATGACGCCGTGCGCTCCCTGCCGCTGCTGCACTACAGTAATACACTGGAATGATCTATACCAGTGTATTACTATCCTGCAGCAGCGGCAGGGAGTGCACGGCGTCATAGCAACCAATGATGCCATGCGCTCCGACTGTAAAGAACAAATCTAGCCCGCATTACCACGGACTGCTCACGTCCGGGTTTTAAGGACGTCTGCATCTAGCCTTAGGACTTGTAGAATGTAGAATAGGTGAAATCAAGCTCTGCAATCTTGTGCCCAACCAGTGTCATTCACTGCAGTGCAGTGAAGTGAGTACAATTAAATAAGAACTGGTGCACATGTTCACACAGACTCCTCTTATCTCATATTACATTTTGTTTAAAGGGAATCTGTCAGCAGCATAGTAGCATTTTTTTTTTTCATGCATCCTCGATAAATAAAGTACCTTAATTCCATAACTGGTGTTGGTTTTCTCGCGCATCCAGCTGGTTAGGTACACAGGGATCGCGTCACTGGGCTCGGCGCATGCCCAGTGACGCTGATGAGGCTGTTGCCCTCACTTTCCATATGATCGTGCAGGCAAGCGCCGGCACTGCGCCTGCGCGAGATTTCGGCCGGCTGGGGAGACGCATCCCTTACAGGAGAAGAGGAGAGAGGACCTGGCGCGGGGGGGGGGGGGGGCGGAGCATTTAGACTCGCCTGTGGGAGGCGATTTAACAAGATGTAGGCGTTCGTTTTTTAAAATTTTCGGCGGGCACATCACATCAGGGGGGCGTTCCTGTGCTACTTGCTATAGGAGGAACGCCCCTCTGGGCTCCCTGGAACTTCATTTGCATATAGGAAAAAGCTGTTTTTTGAAGAAAGTACAAGACAAAAATGAAAACCAACACCAGTTATGGAATTAAGGTACTTTATTTAACGAGGATGCATGAAAAAAAAAAATGCTACTATGCTGCTGACAGATTCCCTTTAAGTTTCAGAAACCATTCAGTGTGACAAATATAGTATAATGGAGGACATCTTACTTTTTCAAAGCAATGCAGTCATAATAGGAGAGCAAAGATCAAAAGACTTTTATAAAGGAAAACTACAGTCTGAAAGATTATGTGATTTAAAAGTATTCAAAATCACTAGAGAGATCTCTGGGGGCAGCTTTTGTACTGCTGCACCTGGATTAACAGGATTAACGGGAAAAGATTCCTACAATTATTTATTATGTTTGGCATCTAGAGGGAAGTATAGCGATTAAAAGGGATTATTGAATTCTTGTTTCAGACAAAAATGGGAGTCTTTCCCTTGTATTTATTGTAAATTATTGTAAATTAAAAGAAAGAACAAGTTTCTAATTCAGTTGTGTTCAAAATTATTCAACCCCCACTGAAATTGAGTGTTTTGGCCAGTTTGACATTGATTTTGATCATTTCAGTCATCTTGTTTACAATTAAATCAAAGAGGCACTTCTAAGTCAGACAAATATAACATTACATTTATAATGAAATAACCACAAATGTCTTTTCTGTGCTCACATCATTATCAGTTTTATTCAACCCCCAAGTGACAGTCAATCTTAGTACTTAGTACAACATCTTTTTCCAGTTATAACAGCTTTTAAACGTGAAGCATAGCTTGACACAAGTGTCTTGCAGCGATCTATGGGTATCCTCACCCATTCTTCATGGGCAAAAGCCTCCAGTTCAGTCACATTCTTAGGCTTGAGCGCTGCAACTGCTTTCTTTAAGTCCCACCAGAGGTTCTCAATCGGATTTAAGTCTGGTGACTGCGATGGCCACTTCAAAATGTTCCAGCCTTTAATCTACAACCATGCTCTAGTGGACTTGGAGGTATGCTTGGGATCATTGTCCTGTTGAAAGGTCCAACGTCTCCCAAGCCTCAGGTTTGTGACAGACTGCATCACATTTTCATCCAATATCTCCTGGTACTGAAGAGAATTCATGGTACCTTGCACACGCTGAAGCTTCCCTGTACCTGTAGAAGCAAAACAGCCCCAAAGCATGATTGACCCCCCGCCATGCTTCACAGTAGGCAAGGTGTTCTTTTCTTCATAGGCCTTGTTCTTCTTCCTCCAAACATAGCGTTTTTCCATGGGCCCAAACAGTTCTAATTTTGTTTTATCAGTCCACAAAACACTATCCCAAAACTTTTGTGGTTTGTCCACGTGACTTTTGGCATACTGCAGTCGACTCTTCTTATTCTTTGGAGACAGCAAGGGGGTGCGCCTGGGAGTTTTGGCATTACGCAATGTGCGCCTTATTGTCTGAGCTGAAACTTCAGTACCCGCATCTGACAAATCTTTTTTCAGTTCCTCAGCAGTCACACGGGGACTTTTCTCCACTTTGCGCTTCAGGTAACGCACAGCAGGCGAAGTCAGCATCTTCTTTCTGCCACAACCAGGTAGCGTTTCAACAGTGCCCTTTGCCTTGAATTTGCGAATGATGCTTCCTATGGTGTCTCTTGGTATGTTTAACATCTTTGCAATCTTCTTATAGCCATTGCCCTTCCTGTGAAGAGAAATCACCTCTTCTCTTGTCTTCCTGGACCATTCTCTTGACCTCACCATGTTTGTAAACACACCTGTAAATGTCTAGAAGGAGCTGAGTATCACAGTCATTTTAAATCTGCCTAATTGGTGCTTATTATGCTTGATTGCTGCTCCTTGACATCCACAGGTGTTTTCAATACCTGATCGAAAACACTTGAATGAACCTCTGTTCTTAAGAGTGGTAGTCTTTAAGGGGTTGAATAATTGTGTCAATGAGGAAATCACAAAAAAAACATTTTATACTGGATTACAATAACAATTGATGTCATTTTAGTTGCATTTAGTTCTTTAAAAAGTCCTTGTAAGATTTCATTCTGAACACAATTACAAATGTACACTAAATTCTCTAAAACCCTTTACAGCATTGGGGGTTGAATAATTTTGAACACAACTGTAGGCTTTACTGAAAACATTCTGGTTGATGTAAAATCAGTAACATAATCTTGTAGAAGGCTCGCACAGTAAAATATAAATTTTTGCAGATGACACTAAACTGTGTAGAGTAATTAACACAGAAGAGGACAGTATACTGCTACAGAGGGATCTGAATGGATTGGAGGCTTGGGCAGAGAAGTGGCAGATGAGGTTTAACACTGACAAATGTAAGGTTATGGACATGAGAAAGAATAAGGCCTCTTTCACACGAGCGTGTCCGGATTAGGTCCGGATGCGTTCAGTGAAAACTGTGCGATTTCACAGGCAAAGCCATTCAGTTTTGCTTGCGATTGCGTTCAGTTGTTCAGTTTTTTCCGCGCGGGTGCAATGCGTTTTGATGCATTTTTCACGCGCGTGATAAAAAACTGAAGGTTTACAAACAACATCTTCTAGCAACCATCAGTGAAAAACGCAACGCACCCGCACTTGCTTGCGGATGCAATGCGTTTTTCACGCAGCCCTATTCACTTCTATGGGGCTAGGGGTGCCTGAAAAACGCAGAATATAGAACATGCTGAGATTTTCACGCAACGCCCAAGTGATGCATGAAAAAAAACGCTCATATACACAGACCCATTGAAATGAATGGGTCAGGATTCAGTGCGGATGCTTTGCGTTCACGTCACGCATTGCACCCGCGCGGAAAACTCGCTCGTCTGAAAGGTGCCTAATACAAGTCACCTGTACATACTAAATGGTAAAACACTGGGTTAAAATAAAAGCTGTTCTATTTCTAACAAACCTTGCAAACACCTAATTCCATGATATTTCTTGAATCCAGCAAAACTTTTCAAAAATCCATTTTACAGCTACACTTGTGTTGCATACCATACCACTGATATGTGTTCAGAGTTATTAATGGACACATGCATCTGATGTAAAAATGCAATACTTATTCTAAAAACAATCATTGTGTGTAGACATAATTAAGAAAATCATTTACTTTTATAACTTCTACTACCCGTTAAGGAACATTTAAACTAGGAAAGGGGGGCACAAAAGAGACAATCCATCAGTTCGGCTGCCCCCCGAAAAAAACAATGCCAGAAGATGCCAGGAGCTGATAGGATAAGAAATGACAAGCTGAGAGTCTTGTCTACAAATGCTCGCAGTTTAGGGAAAATGATCAACGAACTTGAGTCTGTAATGGCATCTGAGAATATAGATTTAGTGGCTGTTACTGAGACATGGTTCAATGAGAGTAATGACTGGGATATAGCAATACCTGGGTTCTCTCTATATAGGAAAGACAGAGAAGGCAAGAAAGGGGGTGGAGTGGCCCTATATGTGAAAGATAGCATAAAATCTAATCTAATACAAGCCAGCGAAACCAATTTAGAGTCAGTTTGGGTTACGTTGCAGCTTGGTAATCATAAGGTAACTCGTGTAGGTGTCATATACAGACCACCAAGCCAAGTCAAAGAATTGGATGATCTACTAGTTGAGGAAATGGCTAAAATGACATTGAAAGGAGAAGTTGTCATTATGGGAGACTTTAATCTTCCTGATATAAACTGGAAAACCAAAATAGCTAGTTCTGCTAGGAGTACAGACATTCTAAATTCCCTACTGGGATTATCTCTACAGCAAGTAGTTGAGGAGCCAACCCGGAAGGAGGCCATTTTAGATTTGGTATTCACAAATGGCAATTTGGTATCTAATATTACTGTTGGGGAAAGCTTAGGATCCAGTGATCACCAGTCAGTGAGGTTTACTATAAGTACAGTGACTGAGTCACACCACACAAAAACAAAAGTTTTAGATTTTCGGAAAACAGACTTTTCTAAAATGAGATCAGTGGTATACGAGTCCCTATCAGACTGGAACAATTTCAATGGAGTCCAAGAGAAATGGGAGTACTTAAAATTGGCACTACTGAAGGCAACAGAAAAGTGCATTAGACTTGTCAGTAAAGGCAAAAAAAGGAAGAGACCACTGTGGTACTCAGCAGAAGTGGCCAAAATCATTAAAAACAAAAAGATGGCATTTAGCAAGTATAAAAACACCCAAAACGAGGATGACCGGGAAATCTATAAGATGAGGCAGAGAGAGGCCAAGCAAGTTAGAAGAGCTTCTAAAGCTCAGGCAGAAGAGAAATTAGCTCAGTCAGTGAAAAAAGGTGATAAGACATTCTTCAGATACATAAATAAAAAAAGGAAATTAAAAAAAGGAATTACCAAATTAAAAACAAAAGAAGGAAGGTATATGGAAGAGGATAAAGAACTAGCTGACTGCCTCAATGAATACTTCTGTTCAGTTTTTACAATAGAAAATGAAGGAGAAGGAGCTCGGTTAGGGAGGAAGACTAATGAATCCTTTGATGCATGTGTCTTTACAGAGGAAGAGGTTCTAAGTCAGCTGTCTAAAATTAATACAAATAAATCACAGGTGCCTGATGGGATACACCCAAAGCTATTAAAAGAGCTTAGAGGTGTACTAGCAAAACCATTAACAGATTTATTTAACCAATCACTGGTAACAGGTGTCGTCCCAGAAGATTGGAAATTAGCAAACGTTGTGCCAATTCACAAGAAAGGTAGTAGAGAGGAATCGGGCAACTATAGGCCAGTAAGCCTGACATCAATAGTGGGGAAATTAATGGAAACCACACTCAAGGAGAGGATTGTGGAACATCTAAAAACCCATGGGTCGATTGATAAAAAACAGCATGGGTTTACTTCAGGGAGATCATGTCAAACTAATCTTATTGACTTTTTTGATTGGGTGACTAAAATAATAGATGGCGGAGGTGCAGTAGACATCGCTTATCTGGACTTTAGTAAGGCATTTGATACTGTCCCACATAGAAGGCTTATCAATAAACTGCAGTCTTTGAGCTTGAGCTCACATATTGTTGAATGGATTAGGCAGTGGCTGAAGGACATAAAACAGAGGGTTGTAGTCAATGGAGTATATTCAGACCATGGTATTGTTACCAGTGGGGTACCTCAGGGATCTGTTCTGGGACCCATATTGTTTAATATCTTTATCAGCGAAATTGCAGAAGGCCTCAATGGTAAGGTGTGTCTTTTTGCTGATGACACAAAGATTTGTAACAGGGTTGATGTTCCTGGAGGGATACACCAAATGGAAAAGGATTTCGGAAAACTAGAGGACTGGTCAAAAATCTGGCAACTAAAATTTAATGTCGATAAGTGCAAGATAATGCACCTGGGGCGTAAAAACCCAAGAGCACAATATAAAATCAGTGATACAGTACTAACCTCAGTATCTGAGGAAAGGTATTTAGGGGTCATTATATCAGACGACCTAAAGGTGGGCAGACAATGTCATAGAGCAGCAGGTAATGCCAGCAGAATGCTTGGGTGTATAGGGAGAGGCATTAACAGTAGAAAGAGGGAGGTGCTCGTGCCGCTCTACAGAGCACTAGTGAGACCTCATTTGGAGTATTGTGTGCAGTACTGGAGACCATATCTGCAGAAGGATATTGAAACTTTGGAGAGAGTTCAGAGAAGAGCTACTAAACTAGTACATGGATTGCAGGACAAAACTTACCAGGAAAGGTTAAAGGACCTTAACATGTATAGCTTGGAAGTAAGAAGAGACAGAGGGCATATGATAGAAACTTTTAAATACATAAAGGGAATCATCACGGTAAAAGAGGAGAGAATATTTAAAAGAAGAAAAACTGCTATAAGAGGACATAGTTTTAAATTAGAGGGGCAAAGGTTTAAAAGTAATATCAGGAAGAATTACTTTACTGAGAGAGTAGTGGACACATGGAATAGCCTTCCTGCACAAGTGGTAGCTGCAAATACAGTGAAGGAGTTTAAGCATGCATGGGATAGGCATAAGGCCATCCTTCATATAAGATAGGGCCTGGGGCTATTCATAGTATTCAGCATATTGGGCAGACTAGATGGGCCAAATGGTTCTTATCTGCGACACATTTTATGTTTCTATGTTTCTATGTTAAGAAAATAGCAAATCCAAACATCCATTTGTTTAAAAAAGCAGATTGTTGAGCACATCTGAAGCATGAAACCTGGACGCAACGTTATTTTATTATGAAGAAAAGGATAATTCTGGATTTAAACTGTTCTCCCATTGTAAATGGCCTTGATTACTTGATGTTATTTTGGTATGTTTCAAGACCCTGCACATTTCAGTAAGAGACTCTTAGTAATTTGGATAATTCTATGCTGATCAGTGAAGAGAAATCAGAGTCACAGTTCATCTTCATACACGCTCAGATTTCAGTATAATATATTCCCTTTTTTGAACATTTTAGAAACTGAAATAGTATATTTTTACTGCAGTTCATTTTCTGATATTATTAATAAAAAATGAACATGACCTTTTAAGCCCAATTTACAGTGTCTCTCACAAGTATATTCGTGTTTGCAAACAGAAAGAGAACCATGTGAAGATACTTTTAAGTCTCCCCACAACCATTGTGTTAGTTCAGAAATATCTTTACATTTGTAACCACTGGAATTCATGGTAAGCAGTGCAGTAACACATACTGTAAAAATATTTTTTTTGTTTCATATACATAATGTAAAATTGTTGTCTAATTAACATTTTTAAAACTTTCAAGACCTCTGCTGGGGAATGAGAGCATTCTTTTTACATATAGCAGCTGAAAACCTGATACTTCATAAAGCTGAGAGTTTGCTACAGTTGTATCCAATTAATTTAAAGCTGCTACTAGACTGATAGATTTTATGTCTAAACTGGATACAATTGCAGTAAAGAATAATCAGTGATAAGAATTAGGGGGTATTATTTATTAATTACGTCAGTTTTAAGTCTGTCTTTGCTTTGTGTGTCTGTGCCAAATTTATGAATTTGGCGTAAGTGCAATGTGATCTACAACTATACATGTTAAAGCAGTGGTCCCTACCACTGGAATACCACCGAAGCATGTCTCTGATGATGATGAAACACAGGTGCCAACTGCTGCAGATTTCTGCAGTGTGCAGACTAACGACGAGGGCAGGGGTCAAGAATGGGTGGAAGATGATGTGGAGGATGATGAGGTCCTAGACCCCGACTGGACTCAAGTTCATGCTAGTGACGTGCGCAGTTCAGAGGTGGTGGTCGCACAGAGGCAACAGCACAGCAAAAGAGGGAGCAGGGTGCAAAAGCGGAGTGGCCGTCCCCGAGACAGTACGCCTGCTACTGCCCACCGCACCCAGGGACCGAGCACACCAAAGCCAGCTCCAAGGAGTTCATTGGCGTGGCAGTTCTTCAGAAAATGTCCTGATGACAAGACACGTTGTGCTATCCGAGCCTGAAGCGAGGCTTAAACGTTCTAAACCTGAGCACAACCTGCATGACCAGGCATCTACATGAAAAGCACAAACTGCAGTGGAGTAAACACCTTAAAATCCAAGAAAGGTCTCAGGCTCCTCCTGCTTCCTCTTCTGCTGCTGTCTCTGCCTTTTCCTCCACCTCTGGAGTCACAGTGGCACCTGCCACCCAGCAAACAGAGTATGTTCCACCAACACCACCACCTCCGTCACCATCACCAAGCATCTCCAACATGTCACATGCAAGCGTTCAGCTCTCCATCTCCCAAACACTGAAGAGAAAGAGGAAATACACACCTACCCACCCTCGATCCCTGGCCCTGAATGCCCTGAATCTGGTGGAGACGGACTGTTTAAAACAGCTGATGGCGGTGGCTGTCCCACAGTATGTCATTCCCAGCCGCCACTACTTTTCCAGGCAAGCCGTCCCTTCTCTTCACAACCAAGTGGAGGATAAAATCAAGTGTGCACTGCGCAACGCTATCTGTGGCGAGGTCCACATAACCACAGATACATGGACCAGTAAGCATGGGCAGGGACGCTATATCTCCCTAACTGCACACTGAGTAAATGTAGTGGCCGCTGGGCCTGAGGCGGATAGCGGTTTGGCGCATGTCCTTCCACCACCGAGGATCACAGGGCATTATCCTTTGCCTCCTGTTGCCCCCTACTCCGCTTACTCCTCCATTAATTTGCCCCCATACTGCCATCCATTAATTTGCCCCCATACTGCCATCCATTAATATCTCCTCCTCCTCCTCCTCTAATATCTCCTCCCCCCCAAAGTTAGCACACACAACACACACAAAAACAAACAAAAAAAAGGCTAATACTTACCTGTGTGCTGATTGGTGAGGCAGGCACTCGTACATCAAAGCCTGCATGTACCACTATACAGGCGCACAATGATGTAATCACGTACGACGCGCGATGATGTCATCATGCACGCAGGGCTTCTATCACCACATAGGCCTCAGACATACTAGGCCGGAAGCCTATGGCGATGATAGGCGGCGGGGCAGGGAACTATACGCTCCAGTGCCCCGCCGCAGTATGTAGGCGCTCGGGCCAGCTTCCACCTGGCAAATATGCAGAGAAAATCGGTCACACAAAAGACATTGCATGCAATGCTTTTTGTCTGGGAATTCTGGCTATTCTATGCTGGAGCAGCCTGCCACAGAGGAAAGCCACAGGTGTGAAAACTGCCTTAGAAGATTTCACACAGCTTTTTATTTATATACTATGTAGAAAAAAAAAATCCCAGATATGGTATACTCTGAGCATTCTAGCTTTAGGAAACAAGTAAAAAACAAATGAAAGTCAATTATTTTCATTAATGGCATTTATTGTTCCAGAACAGGTATAGGAAATAATGATAAAAAAATATGAAATTATTCAATGTTTAGGACAAATTATGGAATCATCAACCAAGATGTATAATAAACACAGACTATTATACATTGTGTGAACAGGGGCTTGACGAGGAAGGAAACACCTGAAGATTGTCCTGTGTGTGGCTATACTTGATTTGGACTGTGTTATCATCAACCAAAATCAGCGTGTCACTAATACTGTGACGTCGCCAGCATTGGCCCTCCTAATCTCAGGATATTTGGAATGGTTATCTTTAGAGGTGAGCGAATTTTTCAAAAATTCGATTCATCAGTTCGCCAAATTATTCGGGAAAAATTTGGTTCGATCCGAATATATTCACTGCGAATTACGTTAAAAAACTGCTATTTCCTGGCTGCTGAGAGCCTTTATAGTGGTGTAGAACACTGTGCCTTGCATAAACACACATAGGGAGTCTGCTTTGGCAGTGAAATAAGACTGTGACTCCGTATGACATGTAGATGACAGGCATCGCTCTGAGAATCACTGGACACTTCACTTATTTAGCTGGTCACAGGGCAAAATTTGCATGTCTTCTGTGTTTTGTATCCACTCCTGCTTTTGGCGACCAAATCACGAGCCAATTCTGATGGGACCATACAGGTCTTACAGCTTCTACACAGACAGGATCCATCAGAAGGAGGCCACAGGGTGGCACAATTACAAAGTGTATGTGGCAGCAGCATCATCATGAGGTCACAATGACAGAGTCTGGAGGTGGCAGCAGCCCAAGGAGGCCACTGAGTGGCAAGATGATGAGATTGCGTAGCTTGCAGCAGCAGCAGAATTAGGAGGAAGCCACAGGGTGGCACAATGACAGAGTGTAGGGGCCAGCAGCATCATCGGGAGGTCACAGAGTGGCATAATGCCAGAGTCTGGAGGTGGCGGCAGCATCAGGAGGTCACAGAGTGAAACAATGACAGAGTCTGGAGGTGGCGGCAGCATCAGGAGGTCACAGAGTGGAACAATGACAGAGTCTGGAGGTGGCGGAAGCATCAGAAGGTCACAGAGTGGCACAAGGACAGAGTCTGGAGGTGGCAGCAGAAGCAGCATCAGGAGGAAGCCACAGGGTGGAACAATGACAGAGTGTATGTGGCAGCAGCATCATCAGGAGGTCACAGAGTGGCACAATGACAGTCTGGAGGTGGCAGCAGCATCAGGAGGCCACAGAGTGGCAAGATGATGAGATTGCGGAGTGTGGAGGTGGCGGCAGAATCAGGAGGAGGCCACAGAGTGGCACAATGACAGTGGCCCTATGACATAGTGGTGAGGTGGAAGCAGCATGAGGAGGCCACAGAGTGGCACAATGACAGAGTCTGGAGGTGGCTGCAGCATCAGGAGGAGGCCACAGAGTGGCACAATGACAGTGTGGAGGTGGCAGCAGCATCAAGAGGCCACAGAGCGGCACACTGGCAGAGTGTGGAGGTGGCGGCAGCATCAGAAGGTCACAGAGTGGCACAATGACAAAGTCTGGAGGTGGCAGCAACTTCAAGAGGTCGCAGAGTGACATGACGACAGAGTGTGGAGGTGGGTGGCAATAACAGTATCCGCTGACGATGGTTGGTGTAAGAAGGAGCACTTGGCATCAGATGTGTGGCATCAGGCGGGTGGCAGCATCAGAATAGTTGCTGGGGCAGGTAGCCAGAAGAAACCGGTCTCTTTTGTCAAGGTTTGGGTGAGGCAGCATGGATGATCTAATCTGATGCAATCAGGCAATGACAGGCATTGGTGGGTGGAAATCCTGGCTGATCCACGTCTGATTCATCTTGACAAAGGTCAGTCTCTCCACATTTTGGGTGGACAGGCGAATTCTTATTGGGGTAACTAAGGCCCCCGCCGCACTAAACCTCCTCTCTGATGCCACACTACAGCTTTTCCAGGGCAAACTCTGCCAGTTACAGCCACAAATCCAGTTTGGCTGCCCAGTAGTCCAGCTGGTCTTCAATGTGGGGTGGCAGGGTGATGTCCAAGTATGCCACCATCTGCTGGTTTAGGTCCTGCTCCAAGTCTAGCTGCTGCTTCTGGTGAGTGCTTTCTTCACTATGCGGGTGAAGAAAGCTGCTCATCAGTGACTCTAGATTCAGGCTGCTGCTGATAGAGCTGGTACTGCTGCTGCCACCCCACCCCACCCCTCCCCAGCAGCCATGGCAGTGGAACTTCAGCGCAGAGGGCACCTCCTGGTCAGACCCGTGAGAGGATGGACGATGACTACATAGGATGACTCTATAGTAGATTAGTTTGTCCTCCCTCTCCGCGGGTGTAAAAAAGGCCCCCATTTTGGATCAGTAGCGAGGCTCCAACAAGGTGGAGAGCCAGAAGTCACCCCTCTGCCGAATGCTAACAATTTGGCTGTCACTACGCAAGCAAGTGAGCATGCATCGGGCCATTTGTGCCCGTGAATCGGAGGATGTCCCGTCCTCCATCTCCACTGCATACTGCCACCGTGTGTCTGGGTCCTCTGCCTCATCTTCTTCTTTGCCCTGTAGCTCCTCTGGCTGCTCTTGCTCCTCCTCTCCTGTCATCTGTGTAGAAAAACCACTCGTTTCGCTACACATTGCTTGTGCTCCAATGTCCTCCTCCTCCTTTCAGTTTAGCGCTCCCAAAGTCAATTTGCTCATCCCTAATCATCATCATCGAGTACTGTCTGCACATCACTGATGTCCTCCTCAACGGTCTCTGGGTCAGGAGCCTGACCACTCGCAACACCAGCTCCCACGCCACTCTCCTTATCACTACTTGTCTGCCTACTGGAGGAAGCGGCGGATGTCTCCTCCAGACCTTGGCTGGGCAGTAGCTGCTGACTGTTCTCTAGTAGCTCGTCCTCGTTAAAAACTGGAGCCGAGCCCACAGCATATAATACTTCTCTGGCTGAGGAAACAGAAAAGGACTTAGGCAGGTTGAGGACAGGTGAAGGCACAAGGCCTACTCCTGGGCCATACCAACTAAGCGTCGTGTCAAGAGGAACTGGGGCTTTTGGCTGGGGGTGTATGATGTCACTTGGGATGAAGTGGATGACCGAGTCAATCATTCAAAAACTGCTGGGTTGGTGGTCAAGACATGACTGCTGGATAATACCGGGAGCTCAGGCCTCTCACTGCAACCCCTGCTGGCATGCCCCCTTACTCTGCTGCAACCTCTTCCTGCGCCAGAAACATTTACACCTCTGCCACTCCCCTGCACAGTGGCACTTGCCTGGCACTTCTCTGTCTCACATACTGTTAGATGAAATATTCCAATGTTAGATGAAATATTTTTTATTTCGCTACTAATACAAGGCAAACTGAGCTTCACAATATATCAATGCACCGCTGAACATCAATTTGGCCCAAATATTGTTCTCCTTTTACACAACAGGCTTTTCAACAGATATATGCAATGCTAGATGGCGAATATATTTTTATTCTGTCACTAATACACCGCAAACTGAGCTTCACAATATAACAATGCACCGCAGAACGTCAATTAGGCCCCGATTTTGTTCTACTTTTACACAACAAGCTTTTCAACAGATATATGCAACGCTGGATGGCAAATATATTTTTATTTCACCACTAATACATGGCAAACTGGGCTTTACAATATATCAATGCACGGCAGAACGTCAATTAGGCCCAAATTTTGTTCTACTTTTACACAACAGGCTTTTCAACAGATATATGCAACGCTGGATGGCAAATATATATTAATTTCACCACTAATACATGGCAAACTGGGCTTTACAATATATCAATGCACGGCAGAACGTCAATTAGGCCCAAATTTTGTTCTACTTTTACACAACAGGCTTTTCAACAGAGAAGTGCAACACTGGGCGGCGAATATATTTATTATTTCCTTTTTCCACTAATACACGGAAAAAAGGTATTTAAAACAGATAACTGCATGGCTGAGCTGCAAATATTTTTTTCCCACTAATACACAGAAAAAAGGGCTTTAAAACAGATAACTGCACTGCTGAGCGGCAAATATATTTTACTTTTGGCACTAATACGTGACAAAAAGGGCTGTAATTTTTGCCCTTCACCACACAACGGCTAATTTTTCCCACTAATACAAGCCAAAAAATGCTTTAGAACATATAACTGCACTGCACAAGGGCAAATAAGATATCTAAATATTTCCTTGTAATAAATAGAGTTGAGCGAACACCTGGATGTTCGGGTTCAAAAAGTTCGGCCGAACTTCCCGAAAATGTTTGGGTTCGGGATCCGAACTCAACCCGAACTTCATCCCGAACCCCATTGAAGTCAATGGGGACCCGAACTTTTGGGCACAAAAAAGGCTGTAAAATAGTCCAGGAAAGGGCTAGAGGGCTGCAAAAGGCAGCAAAATGTAGGTAAATGCCCTGCAAACAAATGTGGATAGGGAAATGAATTAAACTAAAATAAAATAAATAAAAATTAACCAATATCAGTTGGAAAGAGGTCCCATAGCAGAGAATCAGGCTTCAAGTCACACACCAATGGAGAAGGTCACTTTCTCTTATTTCGGCCCCAGCACCCAGACAGAGGAGAAAGGTCCCATAGCATAAAATCAGGCTTCATATAACCCACCACTGGAGAAGGCCACTTTCAGTTATTTAGGCCCCAGCACCCAGACAGAGGAGAGAGGTGCCACACTGCAAGGAATAAGGTGTCATATCACCCACCACTGGAGAAGGCCACTTCCAGATATTTAGTCCACGGCACCCAGACAGAGGAGAGAGGTCCCACAGCAAGGAATCATGCGTCATATCACCCACCACTGGAGAAGGCCACTTTGAGTTATTTAGGCCCCAGCACCCAGACAGAGGAGAGAGGTCACATAGCACAGAATCAAGCTTCATATCACCCACCACTGGAGAAGGCCACTTTCAGTTATTTAGGCCCCAGCACCCAGAGAGAGGAGAGAGGTCCCACAGCAGAGAATAAGGCGTCATATCACCCACCACTGGAGAAGGCCACTTCCAGATATTTAGCCCACGGCACCCAGATAGAGGAGAGAGGTCCCATAGCCCAGAATCAAGCTTCATATCACCCACCACTGGAGAAGGCCACTTTGAGTTATTTAGGCCCTGGCGCCCAGATTGAGGAGAGGTTCATTCAACTTTGGGTTGCACTGCAAGATCATGGTAAAGTTAAAAAATGAGGATTCAATAAAGAAGTGCCCCGGAGTACAAGAATACATGGTTGAGGGGGAGGCAGTTATAAATGTCTATTCTGGACAAGGGAGGGACAGGTCCTGTGGGATCCATACCTGGTTCATTTTTATGAACGTCAGCTTGTCCACGTTGGCTGTGGACAGGCGGCTGCGTTTGTCAGTAATGACGCCCCCTGCCGTGCTGAATACACGTTCAGACAAAACGCTGGTCGCCGGGCAGGCCAGCACCTCCATGGCATAAAATGCTAACTCTGGCCACGTGGACAATTTGGAGACCCAGAAGTTGAATGGGGCTGAACCATCATTCAGTACGTGGAGGGGTGTGCAGATGTACTGTTCAACCATGTTAGTGAAATGCTGCCTCCCGCTAACACGTTCCGTATCAGGTGGTGGTGCAGTTAGCTGTGGCAAGGAGACAAAACTTTTCCACATTTCTGCTATGCTAACCCTGCCCTCAGAGGAGCTGGCCGTGACTCAGCTGCGTTGGCGACCTCTTTCTCCTCCTCTGCCTTCGCCTTGGGCTTCCACCTGTTCCCCTGTGACATTTAGGAATGCTCTCAGGAGCTTGTACTCGCGCATCTTCCTATCACGTTCCAGTGCAGGAAGTAAGGTGGGCACATTGTCTTTGTACCGGGGATCCAGCAGGGTGGCAACCCAGTAGACCGCACACGTTAAAATGTGGGCAACTTTGCTGTAGTTGCGCAGGCACTGCAGCATGTAGTCACTTATGTGTGCCAGGCTCCCAAAGGTAAGGACAAGCTGTCCTCTGTGGGAGGCGTATAATCACCGTCCTCCGTATCCCCCCAGCCACGCACCAGTGATGGGCCTGAGCTGTGTCGGGTGCCACCCCGCTGTGAAACTGCTTCATCCTCAACCCCCTCCACCTCCTCCTCATCCTCCTCGTCCTCCAGTAGAGGGCCCTGGCTGGCCATATTTGTACCTGGCATCTGCTGTTGCAAAAAAGCTCCCTCGGAGCCACTTCTAACAGACTGGCCTGAAAGTGCTAAAAATGACCCCTCATCCTCCTCCTCCTCCTGGGCCACCTCCTCTTCCATCATCGCCCTAAGTGTTTTCTCAAAGAGACATAGAAGTGGTATTGTAACGCTGATAATGGAGTCATCGCCACTGGCCATGTTCGTGGAGTACTCGAAACAGCGCAACAAGGCACACAGGTCTCGCATAGAGGCCCAATCATTGATGGTGAAGTGGTGCTGTTCCGCAGTGCGACTGAAGCGTGCGTCTTGCTGCTGAAACTCCACTATGGCCTGCTGCTGCTCGCACAGTCTCTCCAGCATGTGCAAGGTGGAGTTCCACCTGGTGGGCACGTCGCATATTAGGCGGTGAGCGGGAAGGCCGAAGTTCCGCTGTAGCGCAGACAGGCGAGCAGTGGCAGGATGTGAACGCCGGAAGCGCGCACAGACGGCCCGCACTTTATGCAGCAGCTCTGACATGTCGGGGTAGTTGTGAATGAACTTCTGCACCACCAAATTGAGCACATGCGCCAGGCAAGGGATGTGCGTCAAACCGGCTAGTCCCAGAGCTGCGACGAGATTTCGCCCATTATCGCACACCACCAGGCCGGGCTTGAGGCCCACCGGCAGAAACCACTTGTCCGTCTGTTGTTCAATACCCCGCCACAACTCCTGCGCGGTGTGGGGCCTGTCCCCAAACATATGAGTTTCAAAATGGCCTGCTGACGTTTACCCGGGCTTTGCTGAAGTTGGTGGTGAAGGTGTGTGGCTGACTGGATGAGCTGGTGGAAGCAGAGGAGGAGGAAGCCGAGTAGGAGTAGGAGGCTACAGAAGGCAAAGAATGATGCCCTGCGATCCTTGGCGGCGGAAGGACGTGCGCCAAGGAACTCTCCGCCTGCGGCCCAGCCGCCACTACATTTACCCAGTGTGCAGTTAGGGATATATAGCGTCCCTGGCCGTGCTTACTGGTCCATGTATCTGTGGTTAGGTGGACCCTGCCACAGATGGCGTTGCGCAGTGCACACTTGATTTTATCAGATACTTGGTTGTGCAGGGAAGGCACGGCTGTCTTGGAGAAGTAGTGGCGGCTGGGAAGAACATACTGTGGGACAGCCATGGACATCAGCTGTTTGAAGCTGTCTGTGTCCACCAGCCTGAATGACAGCATTTCAAAGGCCAGTAGTTTAGAAATGCTGGCATTCAGGCCCAGGGCTTGAGGGTGGCTAGGTGGGAATTTACGCTTTCTCTCCAAGGTTTGTGAGATGGAGAGCTGAACGCTGCCGTGTGACATGGTGGAGATGCTTGGTGACGCAGGTGGTGGTGTCGGTGGCACATCCTCTGTTTGGTGGGCGGCAGGTGGCAACATTCCTCCAGAGGTGAAGGAAGAGGACGAGGCAGCAGCAGAAGAGGGAGCAGGGGGAGCCTGTGTGAGTTCCTTGTTTTTAAGGTGTTTACTCCATTGCAGTTCATGCTTTGCATGTAGATGCCTGGTCATGCAGGTTGTGCTAAGGTTCAGAACGTTAATGCCTCGCCTCAGGCTCTGATGGCACAGCGTGCAAACCACTCGGGTCTTGTCGTCAGCACATTGTTTGAAGAAGTGCCATCCCAGGGAACTCCTTGAAGCTGCCTTTGGGGTGCTGGGTCCCTGGTGGCGCTGTCCAGTAGTAGGCAAACTCTTTTGACAGCGGCTGTTCTGCTTTTGCCCCCTGCTCCCTCTTTTGCTTTGCTGTTGGCTCGGTCTCACCACTGCCTCTTCCTCTGAACTATGAAAGTCAGTGGCACGACCTTCATTCCATGTGGGTCTAGGACCTCATCATCCCCTGCATCGTCTTCCACACAGTCTTCCTCCCTGACCTCCTGTTCGGTCTGCACACTGCAAAAAGACGCAGCAGTTGGCACCTGTGTTTCGTCATCATCAGAGACGTGCGGACTCCGATGAGGTGGTATTCCCATGTCCTCATCATCAGGAAACATCAGTGGTTGTGCATCAGTGCATTCTATGTCTTCCACCACTGGGGAAGGGCTAGGTGGATTTCCTTGGGAAACCCTGCCAGCAGACTCTTTAAACAGCATAAGAGACTGTTGCATAACTTGAGGCTGAGACAGTTTCCCTGATATGTATGGGGGTGATGTGACATACTTATTGGCTTGGTTTTCGGGGGCGCCATCTGTGCGCTTTCTGCAGAAGACTAGGTGGGAGATAATGTTGTGAACGTGCTGGATCCACTGTCGGCCACACAATTGACTAGTGCCTGTACCTGCTCAGGCCTTACCATCCTTAGAACAGCATTGGGCCCCACCAAATATCGCTGTAAATTCTTCCGGGTACTGGAACCTGAGGTAGTTGGTTCACTAGGACGTGTGGCTGTGACAGAATGGCTACGTCCTCTCCCAGCACCAGAGGGTCCACTGACACCACCACGACCACGTCCACGTCCCTTACTAGATGTTTTCCTCATTGTTGCGGATCACCAAGCACCACAATAAGAAAAATTATATTTGGCCCAATGTTAAGATGTCAAATTCAGGCCATTTTTTAAAGGCACCTAACACTATCTGCCTAGTTATTTATGTACCGTTTTACACTAACTCAGGCACAGCAGTAACCATTGATTTTGGGGAATATCAATTGTAGGCCTAGTATTTAGGCCCTGGATGAAAGGTATCCTTCTACGGACAGATTTCAAATAGGCCTGTAACTGCTGGAACACTAGATTCATGGAATTGCTATTTTAGCAATTAAATTTCACCACAGAAGGAAATATACCCTTATAAGGACAGATTTAAACTAGGCCTGCAACAACTGTAACACTAGATTTATGGAATTGCTATTTTAGCAATTCAATTTTACCATAGAAAGAAATATACCCTTTTACGGACTGATTTCAAATAGGCCTGCAACTGCTGGAACACTAGATTTATGGAATTGCTCTTTTAGCTATTTAATTTCACCATAGAAAGAAAAATATCCTTTTACGGACTGCTTTCAAATAGGCCTGCAATTGCTGGAACACTAGAATTATGGAATTGCTAGTTTAGCAATTACATTTTACCACAGACAGAAATATACCCTTTTACGGACAGATTTCAAATAGGTCTGCAACTGCCGGAACACTAGATTTCTGGAATTGCTATTTTAGAAATTAAATTTCACCATAGAAAGAAATATACCCTTTTACGGACTGATTTCAAATAGGCCTGCAACAACTGAAACACTAGATTTATGAAATTGCTATTTTAGCAATTAAATTTCACCATAGAAAGAAATATACCTTTTACGGACAGATATAAAATAGGCCTGCAACTGCTGGAACACTAGATTTTATGGAATTGCTATTTCAGCTATTAAATTTCACCACAGAAAGAAATATACCCTTTTATGGACAGATTTAAACAAGGCCTGCAACAACTGGAACACTAGATTTATGGAATTGCTATTTTAGCAATTAAATTTCACTATAGAAATAAATATACCCTTTTACGGACAGATTTCAAATAGGCCTGCAACTGCTGGAACACTAGATTTATGGAATTGCTATTTTAGAAATTAAATTTCACCATAGAAAGAAATATACCCTTTCTACGGACTGATTTCAAATAGGCCTGCAACTGCTGGAACACTAGAATTATGGAATTGCTATTTTAGCTATTAAATTTCACTACAGACAGAAATATACCCTTTTACGGACTGATTTCAAATAGGCCTGCAACTGCTGGAACACTAGATTTATTGAATTGTTATTTTAGTAATTAAATTTCACCACAGACAGAAATATACCCTTTTACGGACAGATTTCAAATAGGCCTGCAACTGCTGGAACACTAGATTTATGGAATTGCTATTTTAGCAATTAAATTTCACCATAGGAAGAAATATACCCTTTTACTGACAGATTTCAAATAGGCCTGCAACTGCTGGAACACTAGATTTATGAAATTGCTATTTTAGCAATTAAATTTCACCAGAGAAAGAAATATACCCTTTTACGGACAGATTTCAACAAGCCCTGCAACTGCTGGAACACTAGAATTATGGAATTGCTATTTTAGCAATTATATTTCACCACAGACAGAAATATACCCTTTTACTTACAGATTTAAACTAGGCCTGCAACAACTGGAACACTAGATTTATGGAATTGCTATTTCAGCTATTAAACTTCACCACAGAAATAAATATACCCTTTTACGGACAGATTTAAACAAGCCCTGCAACTGCTGGAACACTAGATTTATGTAATTGCTATTTCAGCAATTAAATTTCACCATAGAAAGAAATACACCCTTTTACGGACTGATTTAAAATAGGCCTGCAACTGCTGGAACACTAGATTTATGAAATTGCTATTTTAGCAATTAAATTTCACCACAGACAGAAATATACCCTTTTACGGACAGATTTCAACAAGCCCTGCAACTGCTGGAACACTAGATTTATGTAATTGCTATTTCAGCAATTAAATTTCACCATAGAAAGAAATACACCCTTTTACGGACTAATTTCAAATAGGCCTGCAACTGCTGGAACACTAGAATTATGGAATTGCTATTTTAGCAATTAAATTTCACCACAGACAGAAATATACCCTTTTACGGACAGATTTCAAATAGGCCTGCAACAACTGAAACACTAGATTTATGGACTTGCTATTTTAACAATTACATTTCACCACAGAAAGAAATATACCCTTTTATGGACAGATGTAAACTAGACCCGAAACAACTGGAACACTAGATTTATGGAATTGCTATATTAGCAATTAAATTTCACCACAGAAGGAAATATACCATTTTACAGACAGATTTAAACTAGGCCTGCAACAATTGGAACACCAGATTTACTGTATTTTTATTTTTGGAACTGTATTTCACCACAGAATAAAATCTATCCTTTGACGGACACTAGGGACATTATCCAGTCACCGCTGGAACACCAGATTCTGGGAATTGCTATCTGTGCAATTAAATTTCACCTCAGAAAAAAATATATATTCTTTGCCAGACAGCAGACAGTATTACACTTGGCTAGCCACAGCTGGAACACCAGATTCAGGGGATTGCTTTTTGGCAATTAATTTTCAGCCCAGAAAAAAAATATATAATTTGGCTGACAGTATTACATTTGGCTAGCCACAGCTGGAACACCAGATTCAGGGGATTGCTTTTTGGCAATTAAATTTCAACCCCAGAAAAAAAATATATATTTTGGCTGACAGTTTTACACTTGGCTAGCCACAGCTGGAACACCAGATTCAGGGGATTGCTTTTTTTAAATTAAATTTCAACCCCAGAATTTTTTTTCTATTATGGCTGACAGTTTTACACTTGGCTGGCTAGCCTAGCTGGAACACTAGATTCAGGGGATTGCTATTTAATTGAATTTCAGTTTAAACACTCAATAATATATAGAAAAATCTTTCCTGAGTTACTAGGGGTGACAAAATAAGCACAGCCAAGTCCCTGATGTAGGATATAGCAAAAAAAAAAACCCTACTATTGAGGGATTAATGGACTTTGTGGCAGCTTGTGCTGGCACACCACAAGACGCAAAATGGCCGCTGCCGATCACCCCAGAAAAAAGTGACAGAAAAACGGTCCTCCCAGCCTAAAAACAGTGAGTAATTCACTAGCAGTAGTTGAATGATTCACAGCTGTAGATCTTTCACTTCATTAAGTGTTTTTGATGAGTTAATCCCTGACTATCTCACCCTAATGCAGCAGTTGCATCCTATCCCTACACTAATCAGAGCAGAGTGTCGTGCGGTGCTCCATGACTCCAGCTTAAATAGAGCCTGGGTCACATGCTGCACTTGGCCAATCACAGCCATGCCAATAGTAGGCATGGCTGTGACGGCCTCTTGGGGCAAGTAGTATGATGCATGTTAATTGGCTGCTTTGCAGGCTTTCAAAATGCGCCATAGAAATCTCCGAACAACGAACCCGAACCCGAACTTTTACAAAAATGTTTGGGTTCGGGTCCGTGTCACGAACACCCCAAAATTCGGTACGAACCGGAACTATGCTCGAACTGTTCGCTCAACACTAGTAATAAACCCTTTTAATGGCTGTATGAAACAGCACTTGCACCACAATTACAAGAACAGTTTGCTGGAATTACAGAGCTGTAGAATGGCAATTTGGGTCTCCAGTCAGTGCTGCAAGGTGTAATAGGATTATTCCTATTAGCCAGGCTATAACCTCCCCTACTGAACCCTGTTCAACATAAATGTTGCGGAATGATTCCTACCTATCCCTACACCTTGAATAATGTTTCCCTGCACTTGTAAATCGTTTTTTTGTTTTTTTTTCACCACATTTAAGTCTTTCCTCACACAGTCCCTAGCGCCTGCAGACACGTCTCTCCCTGCACTAAGCACGCTGGTGAATGACAGAATCTAAGATGGCCACCGTATTTATAGGGCTGTGACATCACAGGGCTGGCTGGCTGCTGATTGGCTGCATAGATGTCAGTATGGGTGACCCCGCCTTTCCAGAGTTCCTTGCATCATGTGCTCATTAGTGTAGCAGCCATTTAAGGAAAATTTCGGATTCGTTACCATTTTTCCTTAAAGTCGGAAAAGAGGACATAGTTTTAAATTAGAGGGGCAAAGGTTTAAAAGTAATATCAGGAAGTATTACTTTACTGAGAGAGTAGTGGACGCATGGAATAGCCTTCCTGCAGAAGTGGTAGCTGCAAATACAGTGAAGGAGTTTAAGCATGCATGGGATAGGCATAAGGCCGTCCTTCATATAAGATAGGGCCAGGGACTATTCATAGTATTCAGTATATTGGGCAGACTAGATGGACCAAATGGTTCTTATCTGCCGACACATTCTATGTTTCTATGTTTCTATTCCACTTCGTCAGCCTCAATTCGCTCATCTCTAGTCATCTTAATTGGGCCATGCCTGCAGCTTGACCTTTCTCCTCCTCCTCCTCCTCAGTTTTTTGGCTCCTTGATGGCTCACTTTCTTTTTTCTATGTGTATTTTATATTGCAGGTTTTAATTGGAGCATACACTGATATCCAGATGGTGATCTCCTCTGAAAGTGCACTATCAAATTTTATCATCTTTTATCTGTGAGCCACCTACTTTGCTTGATAGCGCCTCCTATCTTAGCTCTCAGTCATAACTTAGCCAGCATATTATCCAGCCATCTGTCTATGTATGGTACATTTGAGTGAGTACATTTTTAGGGGCTATGCTGCCTATGTATTTAGGTCTATTAATTTGATAGACCCTTATATGTATTTTTACATCAGCTGCAGGGACCGACTAAGGGGTGCCTTTTATCATATCCTCTACCCCATAGATATTATTCTGCTTGTTACTAGCACCTTATCTAAGTCACTTTCCAATCTTTGAAAGATATATGTTTTCACTATCACATCTATTTCCTTTTCTTTTATTAGTTATTTTTCTTTATCTACTTAATGAAGACTGCTACCATGGTTTGAATGCCACTCGCTGCAGAGTCCGAGTTATTATCTAGATCTCTCTTGTAAGTGTTTATTATTACTACTATGTTCCTTTCTTGTATGAACTTATATAGGTTTGGATATTCATTTTCTTGTCTTAACAGGATATATACTGCCATCTAGATCATCTATCTTTGAAGTATATCCTTTTAACATTAATCATCATTTCAAGAGAGTTTCTTTGACCATCTTTTGTATTTTCACAAATGAATGGAGGTGCTATTTTTTATAATCTTTTTTCCTTTTTAGGTTTGATTGGCCATTTTTCTATAGCGATCTCCCCTGGAATAATTGTCCCCTGATGAACCTTTCCCAAGGGGAAACGCATTGGAACAATGGGAAGTCTCCCAATGTAACCATCAATATCGGTACCTCCATATTTCAATGTACTTTTGTATATTTTGTTCTTTTCTTTTGTCACTTTGAATTTTTGTAATACCTTTCACAAAGGACATTGGATATACTGTATGTTAAATGTAAACTAAGTCCAGATGTATGAGCATGGATATAAAATTTATATATATATATATATATATATATATATATTTATGGTCAGGGCTAAGAGACCGGAGCATGGAGCCCCTAACCCGGACCATAGTGGCTGAGGTGTGCTGGGAGCCACGTACGTGGGTATGCCAAGAAAGGGGGCATACCCCACAGAATGGTGCCTGATGAGGAATAGTAAAAAGAGGGGAGGGAGGGGCAATCGGCTCGTGGCGTGGAGAGCCTGGAGGGGAGCGGCCTTAAAAACAAGAGGCCCCTCCCACAAATACAGGCTGATAAATCAGCCTTAACTATTTATGGTCAGGGCTAAGAGACCGGAGCGTGGAGCCCCTAACCCGGACCATAGTGGCTGATGTGTGCCGGGAGCTACGTACGTGGGTATGCCAAGAAAGGGGGCAAGAGACTCGGAATAGATGCAATATATTTATTAAATAGTTACAGAGCCAGAGTACAAAACGCCTGCGAAATTTCTGCCTGGGGATTTGGCACGTACCGGGCGAAACAGGAAGAGCGCCAGCGTCCCATAGACTGGATTATGTGGGCCGGAACATTATGCTGGGATGCGGCGGAGGCTGCCCCTATTCGAAATGAGTGGCCAGAAATTCCTTTAGGATCGAATCCCAACCCCTGAACCAGTGAACGGATGTATGCGATGAATTTGGAGGTGGAAAGGGGTCTTGCCCCGCAGGGGAGCAGTGGGCTGTCCGACGGAAGAGCAGAAAGGAGTGTCAGCAACTGTCGGAGGACCTGAACAGGACACCACTGGTTAACTGTGGGGTAGAAACTAACTTCCGTTGGAGGACCCGTTTGACTGGTTTTGGTAGTAGGCAGGTGGAGGATGAAATGCTCGCTGACCCCTTTCAGGTGATGTTTTTGAAGGAAATTCTTCTGTCCAGGCCCAACTGAAAATTCCCCGGGCCTGAGGAAGCCATAAAACCCGAGGTACATGGCTGCTTTAAGAACCAGACTAAGGGAGCGCCCAAAAGGACAGTTGTCTAGGGCCAGCAAGAGAGTCCGGAACAGTTCACCGAAGACTGGCAACCTCCGGACCCGAACTCCCCTTTTTCCCTTCTCCAGGCCCCTGAGCGCTGCTTTAACGATACGGATGGAGAGAATAGAGCCCCCCGCTGGATTAGCTAGCATGCGCTGGTGTTGCAGCCCTGCGAGGTAAAGCTTGATGGTATTGGGTGAGAGACCCAGCTGGGAGTTACAATATGCGATAAATGCCATGATGTATTCTATTCCATCTATCTGAACCTCTGGAAACCTGGCCCTGAATTTCTCGAAGGCCTTCACCCCGGCTTGATAATTCCTGGCGGTGTTACTGGACAGTGACTTCTCGACCAGGCTTTCCGCTTGCGCCATGAAAACCGCTAATCCAGGGTGAATGCATCGAAGACTGGGACTTGGGCGCCTGAGTGGTCCGCCTCGGGCATCTCCTGGAAGAATACCGGAAAATTAAAACTGGACAGGGCATCGGCAGCCACGTTAGATTCCCCGGGATGTGGGCACAGCGTATGTGGAAATTAAATGTGAGGGAGAGCCATACTAGCCTGCGTAAGAGTGCCATGATTTTATGAGAATTTGCCCTCCCTGAATTGATGATGTCTACCAGTGATTGATTGTCAGATACGAAAAGGACTGCCGCATTAGACCAGCTGGCACCCCAGACCAAGGCGGCAGCTACAATGGGGTATAATTCCAGCAGTGGTGATGACCTAATGGCCGAGGCGTCTGAGACCACTTCCGGCGGCCATTGGGCAGCCAACCAATGGGACCTGAATATGGCCGCGAACCCGGAGGAGACGGCCGCGTCAGAAAAGATGATAGGGGAATTGGAGTCCCATCGTGGAACAAATAAAGAGATGCCATTCCAGTCAGTGAGAAACGAATTCCACATAGCCAGGTCCGCAATGGCGTGGCTGTCCAAATGGATGATAGCATCCTGGTCCTGGGCAGCCGGCAGGAGTTGCAACAACCTGGACAGGAAGGAGCGGCCCTGTGGCATGACCCTGGTGGCGTGATTAAGGAGACCTAACAGGGACTGGAGCTCGGTCTTAGACAACAGCCTAGAAGTGGCCGCTTTGGCAACGGCCTGCCTAATTTTTAATAACTTTTCTGGTGGAAGGCTGGCCTCCATTTTCTTGGAATCCAGGGTGATCCCTAAGAAGGTAACCTTGGTGGCTGGCCCTTCGGTTTTAGTAGTGGCTACTGGGACCTGAAGCTGGGAAAAAATCTCGATGAGAGTGGCTGGGATAGACGGGGTCTGTTGGGGTTTCTCAATGAGCAAGAAGTCATCTAGATAGTGGATTACCATGGGGAGACCGCCGTGCCGCACCAGGATCCAGTGGAGGGCCCTAGCGAGCTGGTCAAACAACCAGGGGCTGCTTTTGGACCCGAAGGTGAGCCGGTTGGCAAAATAAAAGTTGTTTGACCATCTGATGCCATAGAACCTCCAGAGATGGGGCTGTACTGGGAGCAACTTGAAGGCGTCGGCAATGTCGACCTTGGCAAGCCAGGACCCCACCCCTGACTGAAGAATAAGCTGAATGGCCTCATACACCGAGGAATACTGCATTGAATATTCCTCGGATGGTATAAGAGAATTCAGGCTGGGGGTAGCACACATATGAGGCGCTGACAGATCGTAAATTAGTCGTTTTTTATTGGACGAATGTTTGACAACCAAGCCGATCGGGTTAATTCTCCAAATGTGAAACGGTATGCTGGAGAAAGGGCCAATTACAAAACCCTTCTGGACCTCGATTTGTATGAGAGCAGTGACTGCTTCGGGATCACTGTCAGCCGAGCGCAGGTTAGAGCCTTCCCACGAGACCTGAGGTAATGTGACCAGGCCCGTATGAAAGCCCTCCCTGAAGCCGGCCAACAGGAAAGCCACGAAATTTTGGTCCGGATGGTCTGACAAGAGGGCTGCAAGCAAATCTATGTTAATATCGGCTAGTCAGGATGTCTTGGACTTCCGGGGACAGGACGAGCGGGGATGAGCCCGGAAGCAGGCTGAACAAATGTGTAGGGCCCGACACGCATGAACAACCCCCAGCATTGAAGTTGTTACAAATTTGACTACTGCCTAAAAATACGATAGGCCTGCCCAGTTTGTCCACTGAAGCTGCGGACTTGGAGGTTCCTGAAGGACCCGGGGTTGACCCTGGCTGGGGAGGATGGGCCAAGTTGGGGCACCACTCTGACGTATGAAAAATAGACTGGCAGGTAGAGCAAGCTGGGGCGCGGAGACCCGCAAAATGGCGGCAGAAGAGCTCCATGTCGAGCTCAGCCCAGTTGGTGGTAAACTGGAACTGTGCCAGGGCCGCTGCGGCCTTGGCTGAAAAGGATCTATGATAGTCATAGAAGGCGGTGCCGCCGTATTTATGACCTAGATCTGTGACCCGATACAGGTAGGTATCTAACTCCTCCCTGCGATTGGGCTGAGCCGAGCAGACAATGTCCCGGTAGAGACTGAAGGCCAGAACGAATTCCGAAATGGAAAGTTTCCGGTTAAGCCGGGCGTCCTTGGCCCTCAGTACCACCGCGACCTCCCCGCAGCTGATGACCCGATTCTCTGAAACGTCTTGGGAAGCAATTAGAATGAAGGCCAGATTAACATCCTTCCCAGCTAATATATCTTTTTTGATGTGGTCAGGAATAAAATGGGAGGGCGCGACTTGAGGAGTGGGAGCTGGCCTACCTGCAACTTCTGGGAGGGGCACCGGGGGGGGCTGGGGTGACCGGAGAAGAGAGGGCCACTGAAGGCCTGGTCTCCAACACTGCCACCCTGGCCTGAACATCAGACATCGAACTGGCGAGGCCGTTAATAGAGGTCTGGATTTGTGTTAGTGCTTCGTGGAAAGAAGCCATACTGGACTGATCCTCCATGGGGCTAGGAGCCGTCATCAACAGGCGATACAGCTCTGCCTTGCGGGCGGAGGCGGGATGACGGATGCCCCTACAGTTGAGTTCCGCGATCAGTCTGGGAACAGTCCAGTTTCTCAATGAAGCCGTGCTAGCATGGCCGGAAGCGGATGACCTGGGCAAGGACAGATTATCTTCTGACTCCGAGACGTGAGACATCTTCACCTGTGGAGTATGGAAGCGGGGCCTCGGAAACTGTATCCTGTGCTTGACGTGGCAAAGCTAGAAGAACAAAACCCTCAGCACGAGAAGCACAACAACCACCCGAATCCGAGCACCGAAAGTAACCAACTTACCTGGAATTATTCTAACACTGTCTTGACAGAAAAAAGTGAGGACAGAGAAACAGGGCTGGAATCTGGAGGACGAGAAGCATGGAATAAACAAGACAGACTCGGAGGGGAGATGAGTGCCCCCCCCCCCCGATGGGCTGAGGGAGAGTGCTTAAGGGAAAGAAGAGTGTGAGCGGGAAGTGACGGTAGCTGACTCAGCCAGGGTTTGATACCGACCAAATGTGAACACAGATGAACGAACCAGTGGACAAAATGTATGTGGAAAGCATGAGTGAAGAAGCGGTGATGGCCTGGACCCTAGAGAAGAGGCTTGGAAGCACCCACAGACCTGTGCGGACCCGGAGACAGTAGGCTTGGGCGATCCAGGAGACAAGAGTCCTGGGCGATCCAGGAGACGACGGACCGGGCTAATCAGGAGACATCAGACCTGGGCGAACCAGGAGACAGCAGACCTGGGCGATCCAGGAGACAACGGACCTGGGCGATCCAGGAGACAACGGACCTGGGCGATCCAGGAGATAACAGACCTGGGCGATCCAGGAGACAACAGACCTGGGCGATCCAGGAGACAACAGACCGGGCTAATCAGGAGACATCAGACCTGGGCGAACCAGGAGACAGCAGACCTGGGCGATCCAGGAGACAACGGACCTGGGCGATCCAGGAGACAACAGACCTGGGCGATCCAGGAGACAACAGACCTGGGCGATCCAGGAGACAACAGACCTGGGCGATCCAGGAGACAACAGACCTGGGCGATCCAGGAGACAACAGACCTGAGACAACCAGAAAACAAACAGACCTGGCGATCCAGAAGGACAGACTGAACGGTTCAGAAACTGCGCAGAACTGAGAATGATAGAACTGAGAACTGATAGCGAAAATTAACCCCTGAACGGTACGAGGGGTGGGACCCGAGGGCGGGTGGCGTGGTATGATGGTTGGCATGAATTTGGTAGACACTGGATGAGTGACCGAGGATGCACCCCAGGTGAATGTGTACCCCAAGTGCCACTGGGCCGGGAGCCTCCCGACCTTGTGGGTTAAAAAATTGCGGCATGTGAGGATGAAGGTAACCTGACGTACCCGTGGCCTGGCCTGGCGATCCTGTAAGATATGTCCGATCTGACCGTGGCCTTAGAAGTACCTGAAAATAAAAACCCGAGCTGGGTGGCTAACTATGACAAACAAACATGATACATTGATGACCGAACCCTTACCCTGCTGGCTGACTAATTGGAAGCGGGAGCCCGGTGCAGAAAACGAAACTGTTCAGGTAAGGTGATATGGAGGATGGCGCCATCCTTTTTTTTTTTTTAAAACCCTGTACTAGAGAAGCAGACCCGAACGCTGAACTGGCTGATCCACAGCGAAAAAGGCCCAAGCGGTGGAGCGGGGTAAAGCTGAACTTAAGTATATAGGGAGGAGCTGACAGACGAACCAGTGCAGCGTGGGGTTGAGCGTGCATAGACCTAACGTGATCCAAGCCGGATCGCGAATGCTTTCCCCCCGGCGGCGTGCGTAGGACGGAAGCCGCAGTCGCTTCACGCATGCTTACCCCATTGGGGGACCAAGTGCTCTGAGGCCCGGCGAACCGGACCCAGCGCAAGCAGACCTGGTGCCAATAAAGCAGCGATCGACGCACGCAGCCGGGAAAGGAGCCGCGAGATCACCACAGCTGCACTCCAACGATGTTGCACCGACTTTGCCCTAGCTGTGGGTATAAGCATGTCACTACCCAGCATCATCACTTATAAACACAAGCACAACCACAAACTTGTCCTGAGTGCAGCCAAGCTACACCTGACATCTGACCCAACCCTTGAGGGGGCAGCAGTTTAATAACAATGTCAGCTCCACTACATTCATGCCCAGAGCTGCCTAGCCAGCACACGTACCGCTATGTATCACCTGACCTGCCGTGGCGGTGAGAAAGAGCTTCTCCTGTAGCTGGCCCCAACAGAGGATCGCACACCGCGCTGAATGCCCGAACTGGAGGGAGACGCGGCGTCGGCTGTGAAGCCTCCTCTACTTACCCGGGAGGGGAGGCGAGAAGCGAGGAGGCGAGAAATGACTCGGTAACCTAGACGCCGGGCGGCGGAACCCGGAAGTAGGGGGTAGGGGGCTGACGTCACGGGAGCACAGGAGCAAGCGGCTGGCAATCGGCTGGTGGCGTGGAGAGCCTGGAGGGGAGCAGCCTTAAGAACAAGAGGCCCCTCCCACAAATACAGGCTGATAAATCAGCCTTAACTATATATATATCTTTTCAGTGATAATTGGTCAGACAAAAACTACTGCACGCAATGTATTTTGTCTGGCAATTCTGGGCATCTATGCTGGAACAGCCTGCCAGAGAGGAAAGCCGCAGATGTGAAACTAGCATTAGAAGATTTCACACAGCTTTTTATTTGTATACTTTGTAGAAAACACATAAATTCCAGATATGGTATACGCTGAACATTCTAGGTTTAGGAAACTAGTCAAAAACAAATGAAAGTAAATCATTTTTATGGCTTTTCTTTGGATTTTATGATGTCCAGAATTCTTCAATAATGATAAGCAATATTCTACATTAAGCTGGTTTGTTTTGTGCATTCTCAAAGATCGGTGTACAGATGGACAGGATAAAGTCTTGTCATTGACCGTAATTTCTTTAATTGTGACTATAACTTTTCAACTGGACTGAAATCCCAACTCTTTACTGGCCATGCCATTGAACTGATGTGCCTTTCCTTACACATTTAGTTGAAAAATGTTTTGTTGAAAAATATGTTCTATGCATACTATGAGAAAAGAATGCAAATTTTTTTACAGTACATACACCTGTGCAGTAGACAATATGATTGACATTTCCCTTGGACCTTTACCTAACATCTTATATCATAAATAGCTGGGAAAATTATTGTTTTTCAGTCAGTCATCTTGATTAGAGATGAGCGAATTTCTAAAAAATTCGATTTCGCTGGTTCGCCGAATTTTCCGAAAAATTTGCTTTGATCAGAATTTAACTGTGGTGAATCAAGGTTAAAAAACGACTATTTCCAGGCTGCAGAGAGCCTTTATAGGGGTATAGAACACTGTGCATTGCAGTAACATGCATAGGGAGTCTGCTTTGGTAGTGAAATAATACTGTGAGTCAGTATGACATGCAGGTGACAGGCGTCGCTATTAGAATCACTGCTCACTTCACTTATATGGGCACGGGTCCAAAACTGTCCAAGTATGAACTCAGCATTACAGGTCAATGTTAGCGTCAAGAAGAAGCAGACTCCTTTTACATCGTCGTCAGCTGATTTCTCATAGATGTCCACAGAACCTGTTGTATTAAACACTCATACAAGTAGGACCCCCCACCCATTAACAATGCAGACCACCAAAACAATGTTGTCTTTATTAGTTTATCTAGAGCCCTCTATGGCTCAGACAGCCATGTGGTAATTAAACACAGCACGGACACGTCACAAGCACCACAAGAGCATGTCATTTTGTTGTGCCCTGCAGGCACAGGGAACCCACAGGACACAAGGAGCTCACACAGAGGCCTTAGGGGCACAGGAAAAACACAGAGCTGACAGTGGGAACTCACAGGTCAGTAGCCATCAGTAGTTGAGGGCAGTGCAGGGCTGCTACAATGAGAGTGTGACCCCAGCAGCCCTGCACCCCCTCCTCCACAGACACTGCTGCATGCTTCTTACGAGATGGACTTACCATGCTTTAATAGAAAGGTCCTGGGAGCTCCAGCAGTCCGGCAGCTGAGGTCAGAGCCTGTTGGTCAGATGCAGCAGAAGGCCCAGTAACCCAGTCTGATGTTTGGGCATTGCAGCCTAGAGCAAGTGCAGGCAAAGGCTGGGGGGCAGGGCTATGTTTCCTCTGCCCACACAGAACGTCTTGATGCTGGCCTGTCACTAAGCCCTGGTGAGACTGGGGGGGGGGGATACTTAGATATCTAACAGCAGGGGGACCCTGCATGGCATTATGGGTGATCCCGTCTTCCCAGAGTTCCTTTCTCTATTTCCTCATACGTGCAGCAGCCATTTTAGGAAAAAATGTGATTCGTTACCACAAATGTAGAGAAAATTCGGATCCGGTGCAAGTTGAATAATTCCTGAAATTCACATTGAATTCCACTTCGTCAGCTTCGATTCTCTCATCTCTAGTCTTGATGTTTTATTAGAATAGCACCAGAAACAAGTTTTTGCATCATATCTTAGGCCAATGCAACCTGTGATTCATCACTGAATTTCACTTCCATACACTCCATGATTGCTTCTCTTTAACCTTCTTCTCTTCTGTTTATGTGTCAGCGATGTCATGTTTTCATTCTGCTTTTCTATACATTAAGTAAAGTTTATTCAAACAATTTCTTGCAGTTCTGTCACAAACAATGACTCCTGTTTCTGTCCATTTGTTCATTTATCATGATGTGAAATTTCTTTTTCCAAGTGTATTGCTTTGATTTCTCTATCCTGACTAGGGTTGAGCAAACCCGAACTGCAAAGTTTAGGTTCGAACCGAACTTTGCGAGTTTGGGTACCTGGACCTGAACCCGGACTTTTTCACTGAAGTTCGGGTTTGGGTGATTTTATTATTTTCCAACAAATACAACCTGTATATAACATGAAGGAGGGCCTCATTCACACTGTGGATTTGTTTAGGTAGTGGGACTCCGACACTCATAAAGCCTATGCACTAAATTATGAGGAAACGGCACTACACTATACCCTTAATTACACATAAAGGAGGGCATCATACACACCCTTGAAATTATGATTGATGGCCTGCTGGTGACACTCTAAAACATTAGGGGTGAGGGTCTGCTGCTGATCTGACCATCTAAAACATTATGGGCGAGGGCCTGTTCCTGATCTGACCATCCAAAACATTATGGGCAAGAGCCTGCTGCTGAGCTGACCATCTAAAACATTATGGTTGAGGGCCTGCTGCCGAGATGACCACCTAAAACATTATGGGCGAGGGCCTGTTCCTGATCTGACTATCTAAAACATTATGGGCGAGTGCCTGCTGCTGATCTGACCATCTAAAACATTATGGGCGAGGGCCTGCTGCCGAGCTGACCATCCAAAACATTATGGTTGAGGGCCTGCTGGTGAGCTGACCCCCTAAAACATTATTTTTGAGAGCCTGCTGCTGAGCTGACCCTCTAAAACATTAGGGGCATGATGGGATGCTGGTAAGCTGACCCTCTAAAACATTATGGTTGAGGGCCTGCTTGTGAGCTGACCCTCTATAACATTATGGTTGAGGCCAGCTGGTGAGCTGACCCTCTAAAACATTAGGGGCGAGGGTCTGCTGCTGATCTGACCATCTAAAACTTTATGGGTGAGGGTCTGCTGCTGATCTGACCATCTAAAACATTATGGGCGAGGGCCTGCTGCAGAGCTGACCATCTAAAACATTATGGGCGAGGGCTTGCTGCAGAGCTGACCATCTAAAAAATTACGGGCGATGGCCTGCTGGTGATCCTCAAAAACATTATGGTTGAGGACCTGCTTGTGATCCTCAAAAACATTATGGTTGAGGGCCTGCTTGTGATCCTCAAAAACATTATGCTTGAGGGCCTGCTGGTGGCCCTCAAAAACATTATGGGTGAGGGCCTCCTGGTGACCCTCTAAAACATTAATGGTAAGGGGCTGCTGGTGACCCTCAAAATCATTAGGTGCAAGGGCCTGCTGGTGACCCTCTAAATCATTAAGAACAAGGGCCTTCTGGTAACCCTCAAAAACATAATGGGTGAGGGTCTGCTGGTGACCATCTAAAACATTATGGTTGAGGGCCCGCTGCTGAGCTGACCCTCTAAAACATTAGGATCGAGGGCAGCCTAATAAGCATGTTGATATGATGGAGGAGGGGGAGGACAAGAAAAGGGAGATTGAACCATATACCCTTTTTAGTGGTGGAAGGGGTGCATGGGAATACAGTGTATTCAATACACTATAAAAGACACATTTAGAGTGCCTTTATGTTCAGCCGGTCAGCATTTTCAGTTAACAGACAGATGCGCTTATTAGCAGCACTAAATACACGCTCTGACAAAATGCTGGTGGTGGGGCAGATCAGCACCTGCAAGGCGTAGAGTGCCAGTTCGTGTCACATGTCCAGTTTGGACACCTAATAGCTGTAAGGCAAATAGGGATCACTGAGGACGCGGACATGGTCTGATAAGTACTCGTTCACAATCTTCCCAAATTTTTCCCTCCTTGTTACACTAGGCCACGCATCAGGTTGAAGCTGTTGGAGGGGTGTCATAAAACTGTCGTAGGGCTTGGAGAGTGTTGCCATGCCTCTGATGGAACTGCTGTGTGTTCCCCTCGTCTCCCCTCCGCGGTTGGCCAAGGAACTACGTACTCTGCACCCAGCATCGTCAGCTGGAAATTTTTGGAGCAATTTTTCCACGAGGACTTTCTGGTATTGCACCATTTTGCTCGTCCTGTCCACCACAGGAATTTGAGATGAGAAGTTATCTTTTTAGCGGGGGTTGAGAAGGGTGAACAACCAGTAATCGGTGTTGGCCAAAATGCGTACAACGCAAGGGTCACGGGAAAGGCAGCCTAACATAAATTCAGCCATCTGTGCCAGAGTCCCAACAGACAAGACTTTGTTGTCCTCATCAGGAGGATGACTCTCAAGCTGCTTATTCTACCCTTCCACGCTGACCAGATGGAATAAAACTTCCATGGGTACTACCCTCTGTAGCGGATGCAACTGTCTCCTGCTCCTCCTCCTTCTCATCATCATCCAGTTGGTGCTGAGAAGATGAACTGAGGGTGGTCTGGCTATTACCCTGTGTACTGTCTTCCCCCATTTCCACCTCTTCTCCATGCAAAGCGTCTGGCTTAATTGTGAGAAGCGAGCGTTTGAGTAGACACAGAGGTTGGATGATTATGCTGATAATAGCGTTATCGCCGCTCAACATCTGTGTTGATTCCTCAATGTTGCTTAAAACCTCACGGAGGTCAGACATTGTCGCTTGTGAAGAGTGGAAGCTGACTGGAAAGGCGACGACTAGTGTTGATCGAGCATGCTCAACCGAACACCAGTTCGAGCGCAATGCTCAAGTCTCCTCCCCGCACATTTCAATAAACATGCAGGGAGGTACTGGCACGCACTGTAATGCCGTAGCCATGTTAGTTAAAAAATGTATCTGTGACATACAGTGTACTTTGTCAATAGACGGTGTCCGCTTCTGACAGTGACATTACCAGGGGAAAATCTCCAGTGTACCGTTTGCGTTTAAAAAATGTATCTGTGACATACAGTGTACTTTTTTAATAGACAGTGTCCGCTTCTGAGAGTGACATTACCAGAACAACATCTAAAGTGTAATGTGTGCGTTTAAAAAAATGTATCTGTGACATACAGTGTACTTTTTCAATAGACGGTGTCCGCTTCTGAGAGTGACATTACCAGGGCCACATTTAAAGTGTAACGTGTGCGTTTATTTTTTTTTATCTGTGACATACAGTGTACTTTTTACGTAGAAGCTGCGAACAGTGACATTACCTGTGGTACCTCTCCAATATATCGTTTCCGCATCCAAAATATCTGTGATATTCCCTGTAAGTTTTTTATAAGCCACTGGTGACAGCATTGACATTATCTGCAGGATATCTCCTGTGTGACGTTTCCACATCCCAAATATCTCTTTAAATTTTTTTGCGCATACACTTCCAAATCCTATGCTACTGTACGTGTGACATACTTTCAAACATATATAACATTTAAAATGAAAAAGGCGAGCAGTAAGGGACGGGGAAGTGGCCGTGATGCTGATGGTACACGCAGAGGCCATGGGCCTGGGCGCGTTGAAACTGTGCCTGCTGCCAGACAATAATCCACAATACCTAGCTTCATGTCCCAGTTTGCAGGGCGGCGCAGGACACAACTCTTGAAGTCAGACCAGTGCAACCAGGTGGTCGGTTGGATTGCAGCAGATAATGCTTCCAGTTAGTTAAGCACCACCCTGTCTTCCACCAAATCCAGTCACAGTAGTCAAGGCCCTCGTATATAATGTTTTACAGGGTCAGCTCACCTGCAGGCCCTCGCATATAATTTTTTACAGGGTCCGCTCACCTGCAGGCCCTCACATAAAATGTATTACAGGGTCAGCTCACCTCCAGGCCCTCACATATAATTTTTTACAGGGTCAGCTCACCTGCAGGCCCTCACATAAAATGTATTACAGGGTCATCTCACCTCCAGGCCCTCACCTACAACCTTTTAGAGGGTCAGCTCACCAGCAGGCCCTCATCTACAATCTTTTACATAATCAGCTCACCTGCAGGCCCTCACATATAATGTTTTACAGGGTCAGCTCACCAGCAGGCCCTCACCTACAACCTTTTAGAGGGTTAGTTCATTAGCAGGCCCTCATCTACAATCTTTTAGAGGGTCAGCTCACCAGCAGACCCTCACCCCTAATAAGCCCTCACCCACACCTCATAATTATTCAAGGGTGTGTATGATGCCCTCCTTTATGTGTAACAAAGGGTGTATTGGAGTGCTGGTTCCTTGTAATTTTTGGCAGCCCTTTCACTTAGTGCATAGGCTTTATGAGTGTAGGAGTCCCACTACATGAACAATTGTACCACAATGTGAATGAGGCCCTCCTTTATGTTATATACAGGTTGTATCGGAGTGCTTCTTGTTTGTAATTTTTGGCAGCACTTGCACTTTATATACAAGTAAATATACAGGAAAGAATGTTTCCTAACAATGTTTCCTCTAAAATCGATTTTATCTTTGGTTTTGTGCGTATTATTGTCAGTCAGTAAAAGTGGCGTACTCCTCGGACAACATAGTTCCCAGCAGCGACCTGTATATAGTGATATGGACCATGCTGATATAACCTGGGTATATCCTGTATATAATTATCTATGTACAGCTGGTATAAGTTATATATCTCCTTGTATACGACCTGGGAGTCGAAGATGCATCCAGACATCCTCCCCATGCTGTTACCAAACCATTTCGGTGGTGTTTCCATCAATTTATGACCTTTATCTATGAAACAGACACCCTCCCCCTTCAGAGCAGGGGGTGCCTGGTTTAATGCTCGGGTTCTTCCATTGACTTTTATTATACTCAGGTGCTCTGTAGAGCACCCGAGCATACCGATTTATTTGGCCCGAGTGGGTGCTCGATCAACACAAGCGATGACCATGTTGCAGCTGGTATTCCATTACTGCCCTCTGCTGCTCACAAAGCCTGGCCAACATGTGGAACGTCGAGTTCCAGCGTGTGCTCACATCGCACAACAGCCGGTGAGCTGGCAATTTCAAGCACTGCTGCAGCATTGCCACAAATAGTCACACACTTGGCGCACCTTCACTAGTAGCTCAGGCAAATTGGGGTAGGTTTTGAGAAACCGCTGAACCACTAGGTTGAACACGAGGGCTAGCCATGGTATGTGTGTGAGCTTGCCAAGCTCCAAAGCCGCCACCAAGTTACGGCGATTATCAGACACAACCATGCCTGGTTGTAGGTTGAGTGGCGAGAGCCACAGCTCAATCTAGTCCCTTATACCCAGCTCTGCGGCGGTGTGCTGTTTGTCATCTAAGCAGATCAGTTTAAGCACGGCCTGTTGCCGCTTCCCCACTGCAGTGCTACACTGCTTCCAGCTACTGACTGATGGCTGACTGGTGCTGCAAGATGATAATTCAGAGGTGGAAGTGGAGGAGGAGGTGGAGGATGAGAAGGGGGGGGGGGGAGGTTGTAGCCACTAACGTAGGTGGCGGCGGAAACCCTGATGGAAGTAGGGCCTGCATTCCTTGCCGTCGGTAGCACTGTGCCATCCCAGGGTACGACTCTCTCCCAGCCTCCCCAACGTTCATTCAATGTGTCGTCAGGGAAATGTAGCGTCCCTGGCCAAAAGCACTTGTCCATCTGTCAGTCGTTAAGTGGACCTTCCCAATAACTTCCTTGGTCAGGGCATGGGTGATGTTACACGTCTCATGCTGGTGTAAGGCTCGGACTGCATACTGTGAAAAATATTGCGGCTGGGGACAGGGTTATGAGGTTTGGCCGCAGCCAAAAGGCTGCGGAAATCCTCAGTGTCCACAAGCCTAAATTGCAACATTTACAGGATGCACAAACGTTATACAGGAGGTATAGCGCAAGTAATGTCGCTGTCACCACAGGCTAATAAAAAAATACACTGAATGAATGTCATTGATATTTTGAATACACAAACATTATACAGGAGGTATAGCGCACGTAATGTTGCTGTCACCACTGGCTAATAAAAAATTACACTGAATAAATGTCACTGATCTTTAGGATGCTCAAACGTTAAACAGGAGATGTGGCGCTGGTAATGTCGCTGTCACCAGTGGCCAAACTATTGCGCTTAATGTCTCAGATATTTAGGCTGCGCAAATGTAAAATGTAGCAGACGTTGTGTGTGTCATATCAGAAGCGGCACTAGCAATTGCACGCAATTTAGCGCAGGTTGCACTAATAATATATATTGCAGCCAGATACAACTATAGTCCTTAAAAGGACTTTTGGGTCTCTAACAATTCCACACAATTTAGCGCAGGTTGCGCTAATAATTATATTTCTGTCAGATACAACAATAGTCCTTAAAAGGAGTTTTGGGTCTCTCTAACAATCCTGCGCAATTTAGCGCAGGTTGCGCTAATAATTATATTGCTGCCAGATACAACAATAGTCCTTAAAAGGACTTTCGAGTCTCTAACAATTTTTTTCCCTAAAATCTTACTATTTCACTCCCTACACTATCTGTCCCTTCTTCAGCACAGCTCTCCCTGACTAAGACTGAGCCGAACACGTGTCATCGGGTGCTATATAGCACCCGATGACGCTTTTCCGCAAGCCAATCACTATAATGCCAGTAACCAACATGGCTACGGCATTACAGTTAGTGGCAGTACTTACCTGCACATTTATTAACGAACGTGCGGGGAGGAGACTCGAGCATCGCGCTCGAGCACATGCAGTGTTCAGCCGAACACCACGATGTGCCGAGCATCGCGATGCTCAAGCCGAACTGGTGTTCGGCCGAGCATGCGCACCCAACACTATTTTTAACCCCTCAATGGCCATTTTATTTAGCATTCTGTCTTAAGAATGCTATTATTTTCCGTTTTAACCATGTTATAACGGAAAATAATAAAATGAAGTTTGAATCCCTATTGACTTTAATGGGGTCTGGGTTCGGGGGCAAGTTCGGGTCCCGAACCCAAACTTTGACCTTAAGTTCGGCCGAACCCGGCGAACCCGAACTTCCGCGGGTTCCCTTATCCCTAATCCTGACACTTTGACATGTTCTTTGGTCTACCCGTTTAACACGCGTTAAAGTGTAGATATGCCTTTTTCAATTGGTCTCCAGAGTCACGAACACGCATATGACGCGCGTTTCCTATTTGCAAAAAAGCGCTGTAATATGCGCGACAAAAACGCGCGTAAGACGCGCGTCTCAGAAACGCTCAGGTGTGAACCCAGGGTAAAAATAAATTTAAACTTTCTGACCCACAAAACTGTTAAGGGGCTCATTTTTGTGGGAGAATCTGTAGTTTTTTTTACACCATTTTGGATTGTGTGTGACTTTTGGATCACATTTTATTACATTTTCTTAAATAAGAGAAGCAATTAAAAAATGACTAATCGGCCATTTTGACCTTTTTTTCCGTTGTGCTATCCGCCGAATTGGAGATTTTTTTTAAAATGATATAGTATGGGAGTTTTTGGTCACGGTGATACCCATAATGTTTATATTTATTGTTATTCAGGTATTTATTTTTTTATTTTAAGGAATGGGGGGTGACAAACTTTTATGTTTTTTTATTTGTATTTATTTATTTATTTTTTTGTTATGATTTTGAAGCTCATATAAGAACCTATAACTTATATTTTTTCATTTTTCATTTTGTAATATCAGGAATTTTTTTAATGGGATTTGGACTGAAAATTGCTCATTTCTTACCTGGCGGTCAAAATAAGAATTGCAGCAGCCTTGTCAGCGAGGCTCATAGTGTTCAGCGCAACTACTGATGCCCTCATTGGACGCAGAGGGTGTCTGTAGGAAGCGCGAGTCTGTGGGTTTTTGCGCATTTAGATGCCGTGATCTTACTTGATCACGGCATCTAAAGCCTTTAATTACCGCGATTTGCATTGTTGCCAGTCACAGTAATTAGCCGCAGGTCTCAACTGTTTGGAACAGCAGAGACTTGCCGGCCATGACGCCCGCTGCACATGTGAACGGGCGCCATGTTCTCATATTGCTCCAGTGCCATACATGTACGGCGCTGGAAGCGTAAGCAACTTTGCTGAAGTTCACCAAAAAGTTTGATTTGATATGAAATAATTTGTCACAAATTGCTATATATCAGGTGTACCCAGGCTTCCCTGCCTTAGGGTAAGGAGTGGCTGTGTTGTGAGCGAGTTGCAGCCATGCTGGGGTGAAGAACCGACAGCCAATTAGCCTGCAGCTGCCTTTTAATTAATAGTATAGACCACACCATATAGTCCTTCTTTATTATTAATGGCTGTGTGGCACCTTTAATGGACCTTTAACCCCTTCATGACATATGACATACTATTATGTCATGGAAGTCAGTGAATTCCCGCATCTTGACGTAATAGTATGTCATGGTGATCGGGCAAAAGCCAATGCCAGTAGATTAACCTCTTCTATGCCGCAGTCAGTGCTGACCGCGACATAGCAGGGGTTTGCTGCGGGTGAGGGAGCCCATCGGGTGCCAGCGCTGCTGTGGCAGGGACCCGATGGGTGACAAGGCAGCTCGATGCTGTGCAGAGGCTGCCCAATGCCTTGCACGGCATCGGGACTTGCCTTATTCAGGTGCCCAGGAGATCCAGCCTATGTCTCCTAGGCAACCTGTTAGTGTATTACTCTGTGTAATACGCTAACAAGCAATGCATTACAATACAGATGTATTGTAATTAGAGATGAGCGAACACCTGGATGTTCGGGTTCGAGAAGTTCGGCCGAACTTCCCAAAAATGTTCGGGATCCGAACTCGACCCGAACTTTATCCCGAACCCGAACCCCATTTAAGTCAATGGGGACCCAAACTTTTAGGCACTAAAAAATAAAATAAAAATGTAAAATAGTCCAGGGATGGGCAAGAGGGCTGCCAAAGGCAGCAAAATGTAGGTAAATCCCCTGCAAACAAATGTGGATAGGGAAATGAATTAAAATAAAATAAAATAAATAAAATTTAACCAATATCAATTGGAGAGAGGTCCCACTGCAAGGAATCATGTGTCATATTACTCAACACTGGAGAAGGCCACTTTCAGTTATTTCGGCCCCAGCACCCAGACAGAGGAGAGAGGTCCCACAGCAACAAATCATGCGTCATATCACCCACCACTGGAGAAGGACACTTTCAGTTATTTCGGCCCAGCACCCAGACCAAGGATACAGGTCCCACAGCAAGGAATCATGCGTCATATCACCCACCACTGGCGAAGGCCACTTTCAGTTATTTCGGCCCCAGCACCCAGACAGAGGGGAGAGGTCCCACAGCAAGGAATCATGCGTCATATCAACCACCAACGGAGAAGGCCACTCTCAGTTATTTCGGCCCAACACCCAGACAGAGGAGAGAGGTCCCACAGCAAGGAATCATGCGTAATATCAACCACCATCGGAGAAGGCCACTCTCAGTTATTTCGGCCCAGCACCCAGACAGAGGAGAGAGGTCCCACAGCAAGGAATCATGCGTCAAATCAACCACCACCGGAGAAGGCCACTCTCAGTTATTTCGGCCCAGCACCCAGACAGAGGAGAGAGGTCCCACAGCAAGGAATCATGCGTCATATCAACCACCACCGGAGAAGGCCACTCTCAGTTATTTCGGCCCAGCACCCAGACAGAGGAGAGAGGTCCCACAGCAAGGAATCATGCGTCATATCAACCACAACCGGAGAAGGCCACTCTCAGTTATTTCGGCCCAGCACCCAGACAGAGGAGAGAGGTCCCACAGCAAGGAATCATGCGTCATAATCAACCACCACCGGAGAAGGCCACTCTCAGTTATTTCGGCCCAGCACCCAGACAGAGGAGAGAGGTCCCACAGCAAGGAATCATGCGTCATATCAACCACCACCGGAGAAGGCCACTCTCAGTTATTTCGGCCCCACCACCCAGACAGAGGAGAGAGGTCCCACAGCAAGGAATCATGCGTCATATCAACCACCACCGGAGAAGGCCACTCTCAGTTATTTCAGCCCAGCACCCAGACAGAGGAGAGAGGTCCCACAGCAAGGAATCATGCGTCATATCAACCACCACCGGAGAAGGCCACTCTCAGTTATTTCGGCCCCACCACCCAGACAGAGGAGAGAGGTCCCACAGCAAGGAATCATGCGTCATATCAACCACAACCGGAGAAGGCCACTCTCAGTTATCTGGCCCAGCACCCAGACAGAGGAGAGAGGTTCAACCATTTTAGTGAAATTCTGACTCCTGCTAACACGTTCCATATCAGGTGGTGGTGCAGTTAGCTGTGGCGTGGAGACAAAACTTTTCCACATTTCTGCCATGCTAAACCTGCCCTCAGAGGAGCTGGCCATGACACAGCTGCGTTGGTGACCTCTTGCTCCTCCTCTGCCTTCGCCGTGGGCTTCCACCTGTTCCCCTGTGACATTTGGGAATGCTCTCAGGAGCGCCTCTACCAGCGTGCGCTTGTACTCGCGCATCTTCCTATCACGCTCCAGTGCCGGAAGTAAGGTGGGCACATTGTCTTTGTACCGGGGATCCAGCAGGGTGGCAACCCAGTAGTCCGCACACGTTAAAATGTGGGCAACTCTGCTGTCGTTGCGCAGGCACTGCAGCATGTAGTAGCTCATGTGTGCCAGGCTCCCCAGAGGTAAGGACAAGCTGTCCTCTGTGGAAGGCGTATCGTCATCGTCCTCCGTATCCCCCCAGCCACGCACCAGTGATGGGCCTGAGCTGTTTCGGGTGCCACCCCGCTGTGAACCTGCTTCATCCTCATCCTCCTCCACCTCATCCTCCTCGTCCTCCAATAGTGCGCCCTGGCTGGCCACATTTGTACCTGGCCTCTGCTGTTGCAAAAAACCTCCCTCTGAGCCACTTCTAACAGACTGGCCTGAAAGTGCTAAAAATGACCCCTCATCCTCCTCCACCTGGGCCACCTCCTCTTCCATCATCGCGTTCCATCATAAGCGTTTTCTCAAGGAGACATAGAAGTGGTATTGTAACGCTGATAACGGTGTCATCGCCACTGGCCATGTTGGTGGAGTACTCGAAACAGCGCAACAGGGCACACAGGTCTCGCATGGAGGCCCAATCATTGGTGGTGAAGTGGTGCTGTTCCGCAGTGCGACTGACGCGTGCGTGCTGCAGCTGAAACTCCACTATGGCCTGCTGCTGCTCGCACAGTCTCTCCAGCATGTGCAAGGTGGAGTTCCACCTGGTGGGCACGTCGCATATGAGGCGGTGAGCGGGAAGGCCGAAGTTCCGCTGTAGCGCAGACAGACGAGCAGCGGCAGAATGTGAACGCCGGAAGCGCGCACAGACGGCCCTCACTTTATGCAGCAGCTCTGACATGTCAAGGTAGTTGTGAATGAACTTCTGCACCACCAAATTTAGCACATGCGCCAGGCAAGGGATGTGCTTCAAACCGGCTAGTCCCAGAGCTGCGACGAGATTTCGCCCATTATCGCACACCACCGGGCCGGGCTTGAGGCCCACCGGCAGAAACCACTCGTCGGTCTGTTGTTCAATACCTCGCCACAACTCCTGCGCGGTGTGGGGCCTGTCCCCCAAACATATGAGTTTCAGAATGGCCTGCTGACATTTACCCCGGGCTGTGCTGAAGTTGGTTGTGAAGGTGTGTGGCTGACTGGATGAGCTGGTGGAAGCAGAGGAGGAGGAAACCGAGTAGGAGGAGGAGGCTACAGGAGGCAAAGAATGATGCCCTGCGATCCTTGGCGGCGGAAGGACGTGCGCCAAGGAACTCTCCGCCTGCGGCCCAGCCGCCACTACATTTACCCAGTGTGCAGTAAGGGAGATATAGCGTCCCTGGCCGTGCTTACTGGTCCATGTATCTGTGGTTAGGTGGACCTTGCCACAGATGGCGTTGCGGAGTGCACACTTGATTTTATCGGATACTTGGTTGTGCAGGGAAGGCACGGATGTCTTGGAGAAGTAGTGGCGGCTGGGAAGAACATACTGTGGGACAGCCATGGACATCAGCTGTGAAGCTGTCTGTGTCCACCAGCCTGAATGACAGCATTTCAAAGGCCAGTAGTTTAGAAATGCTGGCATTCAGGCCCAGGGCTCGAGGGTGGCTAGGTGGGAATTTACGCTTTCTCTCCAAGGTTTGTGAGATGGAGAGCTGAACGCTGCCGTGTGGCATGGTGGAGATGCTTGGTGACGCAGGTGGTGGTGTTGGTGGCACATCCCCTGTTTCGTGGGCGGCAGGTGCCAACATTCCTCCCGAGGCGGAGGAAGAGGCCGAGGCAGCAGCAGAAGAGGGAGCAGGGGGAGCCAGAGTTAGTTCCTTGCTTTTAAGGTGTTTACTCCACTGCAGTTCATGCTTTGCATGTAGATGCCTGGTCATGCAGGTTGTGCTAAGGTTCAGAACGTTAATGCCTCGCTTCAGGATCTGATGGCACAGCGTGCAAACCACTCGGGTCTTGTCGTCAGCACATTGTTTAAAGAAGTGCCATGCCAGGGAACTCCTTGAAGCTGCCTTTGGGGTTCTCGGTCCCTGGTGGCGGTGGCCAGTAGCAGGCGAACTCTCTTGGCGGCGGCTGGTCTTCTTTTGCCCCCTGCTCCCTCTTTTGCTACGCTGTTGGCTCGGTCTCACCACTGCCTCTTCCTCTGAACTATGAAAGTCAGTGGCACGACCTTCATTCCATGTGGGGTCTAGGACCTCATCGTCCCCTGCATCGTCTTCCACACAGTCTTCCTCCCTGACCTCCTGTTCGGTCTGCACACTGCAGAAAGACGCAGCAGTTGGCACCTGTGTTTCGTCATCATCAGAGACGTGCAGACTCCGATGAGGTGGTATTCCCATGTCCTCATCTTTAGGAAACATCAGTGGTTGTGCATCAGAGCATTCTATGTCTTCCACCACTGGGGAACGGCTAGGTGGATTCCTTTGGGAAACCCTGCCAGCAGAGTCTTCAAACAGCATAAGAGACTGCTGCATAACTTGAGGCTCTGACAGATTCCCTGATATGTATGGGGGTGATGTGACAGACTGATGGGCTTGTTTTTCAGGTGCCACCTGTGCGCTTTCAGCAGAAGACTGGGTGGGAGATAATGTTGTGAACATGCTGGATCCACTGTCAGCCATCCAATTGACTAGCGCCTGTACCTGCTCAGGCCTTACCATCCTTAGAGCGGCATTGGGCCTCACCAAATATCGCTGTAAATTCTGGCGGGTACTGGAACCTGAGGTAGTTGGTTCACTAGGACGTGTGGCTGTGGCAGAATGGCCACGTCCTCTCCCAGCACCATAGGGTACACTAACACCACCACGACCGCGTCCGCGTCCCTTACTAGATGTTTTCCTCATTGTTACCGTTCACCAAGCACCACAATAAGGAAAAAAATATTTGGCCCAATGTATTGATTTCAAATTCAGGCCTTTTTTTACAGGCACCTAACACTATCTGCCTATTTGTTTATGTAGCGTATTACACTAATCCAGGCACAGCAGTAACCACTGATTTAGGGGAATATCTCTTTTAGGGCTAGTATTTAGGCCCTGGATGAAAGGTATCCTTTTATGGACAGATTTACATTTGGCCTGCAACAGCTGGGACACCAGATTCAGGGTATTGCTATTTTGGCAGATTAATTTCACCCCAGAACAAAATATATGTTTTGGCGGACACTATGAAAACTGGCCTGCAACAGCTGGGACACCAGATTCAGGGTATTGCTATTTTGGCAAATTAATTTCACCCCAGAACAAAATATATGTTTTGGCGGACACTATGAAACCTGGCCTGCAACAGCTGGGACACCAGATTCAGGGTATTGCTATTTTGGCAGATTAATTTCACCCCAAAGCAAAATATATGTTTTGTCAGACACTATGAAACCTGGCCTGCAACAGCTGGGACACCAGATTCAGGGTATTGCTATTTTGGCAAGTGAATTACACCCCAGAACAAAATATATGTTTTGGCGGACACTATGAAACCTGGCCTGCAACAGCTGGGACACCAGATTCAGGGTATTGCTATTTTGGCAGATTAATTTCATCCCAGAACAAAATATATGTTTTGGCGGACACTATGAAACCTGGCCTGCAACAGCTCGGACACCAGATTCAGGGTATTGCTATTTTGGCAGATTAATTTCACCCCAGAACAAAATATATGTTTTGGCGGACACTATGAAACCTGGCCTGCAACAGCTGGGACACCAGATTCAGGGTATTGCTATTTTGGCAAATAAATTTCACCCCAGAACAAAATATATGTTTTGGCGGACACTATGAAACTTTGCCTGCAACAGCTGGGACACCAGATTCAGGGTATTGCTATTTTGGCAATTGAATTTCACCACAGAAAATAATCTATCCTTTGCCAGACAGCAGACAGTATTATTCTTGGCTAGCCAAAGCTGGAACACCAGATTTAGGAGATTGGTATTTGGGCAATTGTATTTAACCCCTTAATAAAATATAGAAATTGCTATCCTGAGTTTCTAGGGGTAACAATTAGCACAGCCAAGCCCCTGATGTAGGATATAGCAAAAAAACAAGTCACAAAATGGCCGCCGATCACCCCAGAAAATAAGTGACAGAAAAACGCTCTGTGCAGCCTAAAAACCAGTGAGCAAGTAACTAGCAGAACTTCAATCATTCACAGCTGTAGATCGATCCGTTCATTAGGTACTGTTGCTGACTTTACCCTGCCTAATCTCGCCCTGACAGAAGCTGCGTCCTCTCCCTACACTAATCAGAGCAGTGTGACGTGCGGCGCTACGTGACTCCAGCTTAAATAGAGGCTGGGTCACATGCTGCACTTGGTCAATCACAGCCATGCCATTAGTAGGCATGGCTGTGATGGGCTCTTAGGGCAAGAAGTAAAACGCTAGCTGATTGGCTGCTGTGCAGCCCTTCAAAAAGCGGGAAGTAATTGACGAACAACAAACCCGAACCCAAACTTTTTTGAAAATGTCTGGGTTCGGGTCCGTGTCCCGGACACCCCAAATTTCGGTACGAACCCGAACGATGCTCGAACTGTTCGCTCAACACTAATTGTAATGCATTGCAGAGAGGATCAGAACCCCAAAATTTGAAGTCCCAGAGTGGGACAGAAATAATATTTTTCTTTTTTTTTAAAGTGTTTTTAATAAAAAAAATAAAGTTTCAAATAAAAAAAATTAAAAATTGCCCCTTTCCCCAGATTTTATAATAAAAAATAGAAAAAAAAGAAAGAACACATATATTAGGTATTTCCGCATCTGTAACGACCAGCTCTATAAATATATCACATGACCCACTCCGTTCGATAAACACCATAGAAAAAAAAATACTGTATAAAAAAAAAACATTTTGTCACATTACATCACAAAAAGTGAAACACCAACTGATCAAAAAGGCGGATGTCCCACAAGATGGTACCAATAAAACCATCACCTCATCCCACAAAAAATGAGACCCTATCTGAGACAATCAGTCAAAACATTTAAAAACTATGACTCTCATACAATGAAGACACTAAAATATGACTTTTTGGGGTTCAATACTGCTAATATTGTGCTAAAGTGAAATAAATAAATAAAAAATTGACATTTTTAGTATTGCCGCATCCATAACAACCTGCTCTACAAAAATATGACATGACCTAACCGCTCAGATGAACAATGTGAAAAAAAAACGTGGCAAAAAAGTAATTTTTTGTCAGTTTACATCACAAAATTGCAACACCAAGCGATCAAAAAGGCGGATGGCCCACAAAATAGTACCAATCAAACCGTCACCTTATCCCACAAAAAATGAGAACAAGCTAAGACAATCGGTCAAAAAATAGAAAAGGTATGGCTCTAAGACTATGGAGACTCTAAAACATAATTTTTTTAGTTTCAAAACTGCTATTATTGTGTAAAACTTAAATAGGAAAAAGTATACATATTAGGTATTGCCACTGAACGCTGTAAACATAAATAAATCAAAACTGTACCAAAATTACAAATTTTTAGGTCACCTTGCCCCATAAAGTGTAATAATGAATGATCAAAAAATCGTATGTACCCAAAAGTGGTACGAATAAAAACATCAACTCTTCCTGCAAAAGGTGAGGACCCTGCACAAGATGATCGTCATAAAAATATAAATAAATAAGGCGTTTAGAAAATGGAGACACAATTTTTTTTTCCCAAAAATGCTTTATTATGTAAAACTGAAACAAACAAACAAATTAAGTAGACATATTTGATATCATTGCATCCGGAACAACCTGCTCTATAAAAATATCACATGATCTACCTTGTCAGATGAATGTTGTAAAAATAAAATATAAAATATAAAAACTGTGCCAAAACAACCTTTCTTTGGTTACCTTGCCTCACAAAAAATGCAATATAGAGCAATTAAAAATCATATGTACCCCAAAATAGTCCTAATATTACTGGCACCTTATCCCTTAGTTTCCAAAATTGGGTAACTTTTTGGGAGTTTCTACTGTAAGGGTGCATCAGGGGGGCTTTAAATGGGATATGGCATCTAAAAACCAGTCCAGAATAAGTGTAATAAAGGCCTCATGCACACGACCGTTTTTTTATGCTGTCCGCAAAAAGGGGTTCCGTTGTTCAGTGATCCGTGTCCGTTTTTGCCTTCCGTTGTGTTTCCGTGTGTCTTCCGTTTTTTCTAGCGGACATGACCCAAAAGATTTTACCAAAAGACAGGCTGACAATGTTTCTCAAGTGCCTGCCAAAATGGCCATCCGCATTTTTCACGGACCCATTGACTTGAATGGGTCCGTGAACCGTTTTTCACGGACAAGAATAGGACAGGTTATATTTTTTTGACGGACTGGAATCACGGACCACAGACGCGGAGGACAAACGGTGCATTTGCCGAGGTTTCCACGGACCCATTGAAAACCAATGGGTCCGCAGAAAATCACGAAAAACGGAGCAACGGACACGGAATCAAACAACGGTCGTGTGCATGAGGCCAAAGATTGAGTTTTGTTTAGCTGTTAACCCTTAATGTGTTAAAGAAATAAATGGATTAAAATCGAAAATCTAAAAAACGGAAAATTAGAAATTTCATCTCCATTTTCCTTTAATTCTTGTGGAACACCTAAAGGGTTAACAACGTTTGTAAAATCAGTTTTGAGTAACTTGAGGGGTGTATTTTCTACAATGGGGTCATTTATGGGGGGTTTCCTCTATGTAAGCCACACAAAGTGACTTCAGACCTGAACTGGTCCCTAAAAAGTGGGTTTTGTAAATTTTCTTAAAAAATTTAAGAATTGCCTCTAAGCTTCTAAGCCTTCTAGCTTACTAAAAAAAATTAAATGACATTTACTAAATGATGCCAACATAAAGTAGACATATGGGGAATGTTAAGTAATAAATATTTTATGAGGTATCACTTTCTGTTTTAAAAGCAGATAAAAATAAATTTTGAAAATGGTTAATTTTTCATAAATTTTGTAAATTTGGGATTTTTTCATAAATAAAGGTGAAATATATTGACCCAAATTTATGACTATCATTAAGTACAATGTGTCACGAGAAAACAATGCTAGAATGGATTGGATAAATAAAAGTGTTCCAAAGCTATTACCACATAAAGTAACACATGTCAGATTTGCAAAAAATAGCCTGGGCAGAAGGGCGAAAACTGGCCCAGAGTAGAAGGGGTTAAACAGGGGCTGTTGCTGGCATGTTGCTGGTATGGAGTTTGGCTGGTTAGGTGGGGCACAATAGCTCTGGCATATTCACTTTTCCAACTCCAACGCTCTCCGGCCCTACAGGTGGGAGCCCTTCTTCTGCCACCTGCTTTTCCTTCTTTTCCACATCATCTAATATCGATGAGAATATGTCATCAGGAACATCCAGCTCCTCCTCTCTCTGCATCTTGCTGACTTTTCTCGGACATGGATACTTTGAAGGATGATTTTGAAGAAGTAAAACCAGCAAAAGATAAAGATGGTAAACATTAAGAACCACCCCCCCCCAAAGGGTGCAGACTGGATGGTACTAGATAGCACGCTGGCACTGGAATAATATAGGCTCCCATATTAAGTTTAACATCTGTTGTGGGTAAACTGTTTAACCACTTCAGCCCCCCTAGCTTAAACACCCTTAATGACCAGGCCACTTTTTACAATTCCGCACTACACTACTTTCACCGTTTATTGCTCCGTCATGCAACTTACCACCCAAATGAATTTTACCTCCTTTTCTTCTCACTAATAGAGCTTTCATTTGGTGGTATTTCATTGCTGCTGACATTTTTACTTTTTTGCTATTAATCAAAAATTACCGAAATTTTGCAAAAATGACATTTTTCACTTTCTGTTGTAAAATTTTTCAAAAAAACTACATTTCTATATAAATTTTCTCTAAATTTATTGTTCTACATGTCTTTGATAAAAAAATCCAATAAGTGTATATTTATTGGTTTGGGTAAAAGTTATAGCGTTTACAAACTATGGTGCAAAAAAGTGAATTTCGGCATTTTGAAGCAGCTCTGACTTTCTGAGCGCCTGTCATGTTTCTTCAGGTGCTAGAATGTCAGGAAAGTATAAATACCCCCAAATTACACCATTTTAGAAAGAAGACACCCCAAAGTATTCGCGGAGGGGCTTGGTGAGTTCATGTATCATTTCATTTTTTCACAAGTTAGCGGAAAATGACACTTTCTGAGAAAAAAAAAAAAAAAAAGTTTCAATTTCTGATAACTTCTGGCAAAAAAAAAAAATCTCAGACGGACTCACTATGCCCCTCAGTGAATACCTTGGGGTGTCTACTTTCCGAAATGGGGTCATTTGTGGGGTGTGTTTACTGTTCTGGCATTTTGGGCGGGGCTAAATTGTGAGCCGCCATGTAAAACCTAAAGGTACTCGTTGGAATTTGGGCCCCTTTGCACCCAGGCTGCAAAAAGTGTCACTCATGTGGTATCGCCGTACTCAGGAGAAGTAGGGCAATGTGTTTTGGGGTGTATTTTTACATATACCCATGTTGGGTGAGAGAAATATCTCTGTAAATTGTCAACTTTGTATAAAAATTTTTAAAAGTTGTCGTTTACAGAGATATTTTTCACACAAAGTATGGGTATATATAAAATACACCCCAAAACACATTGCCCTACTTCTCCTGAGTACGGCGATACCACATGGTGACACTTTTGCAGCCTAGATGCAAAGGGCCCTAAAACCAATGAGTACCTTTAGAATTTCACAGGGCATTTTTACGCATTTGGATTCCAGACTTCTTCTCACGCTTTAGGGGCCCCTAAAATGCCAGGGCAGTATAAATACCCCACATGTGACCCCATTTTGGAAAGAAGACACCCCAAGGTATTCTGTGAGGGGTATGGTGAGTTCATGTAAAATTTTATTTTTGTCACAAGTTAGTGGAATATGAGACTTTGTAAAAAACAAAATTAAAAAAACAAAAAAACAATTTCCGCTGACTTATGCCAAAAATAAAAATTCTGTGGACTCACCATGCCCCTCACAGAATACCTACGGGTGTCTTCTTTCCAAAATGGGGTCACATGTGGGGTATTTATACTCACCTGGCATTTTAGGGGCCCCTAAAGTGTGAGAATCCAAATGCATAAAAATGGCCTGTGAAATCCTAAAGGTACTCATTGGTTTTAGGGCCCCTTTGCGCATCTAGGCTGCAAAAGTGTCACACATGTGGTATCGCCGTACTCAGGAGAAGTAGGGCAATGTGTTTTGGGGTGTATTTTTACATATACCCATGCTGCGTGTGAGAAATATCGCTGTAAACGACAACTTTTTAAATTTTTTATTCAAAGTTGTCAATTTACAGAGATATTTCTCTCACCCAGTATGGGTATATGTAAAAATACACCCAAAACACATTGCCCTACTTCTCCTGAGTACAGCGATACCACATGAGTGACACTTTTGCAGCCAAGATGAGCAAAGGGCCCTAATTCCAATGAGTACCTTTTAGGAGGGCATTTTACGCATTTTTCTTCTCACGCTTTAGGGCCCCTAAAATGCCAGGGCAGTATAAATACCCCACATGTGACCCCATTTTGGAAAGAAGACACCCCAAGGTAATCCGTGAGGGGCATGGCGAGTTCATAGAAGATTTTTTTGGCACAAGTTAGTGGAAATTGATTTTTATTGTTTTTCTCACAAAGTCTCCCTTTCCGCTAACTTTTGACAAAAAGTTTAATTTTTCATGGACTCATTATGCCCCTCAGCGAATACCTTGAGGTGTCTTCTTTCCAAAATGGGGTCACATGTGGGTATTTATACTGCCCTGGCATTTAGGGGCCCTAAAGCGTGAGAAGGAAAATGCGTAAAATGCCCTCTAAAAGTACTCATTGGTTTAGGGCCCCTTTGCGCATCTTGGCTGCAAAAAGTGTCACTCATGTGGTATCGCCGTACTCAGGAGAAGTAGGGCAATGTGTTTTGGGGTGTATTTTTACATATACCCATGCTGGGTGAGAGAAATATCTCTGTAAATTGACAACTTTGAATAAAAAAATTTAAAAAGTTGTCGTTTACAGAGATATTTCTCACACACAGCATGGGTATATATAAAATACACCCCAAACACTTGCCCTACTTCTCCTGAGTACGGCGATACCACATGAGTGACACTTTTGCAGCCAAGATGCGCAAAGGGGCCCTAAAACCAATGAGTACCTTTAGGATTTCACAGGACATTTTTACGCATTTGGATTTTCACGCTTTAGGACCCCTAAAATGCCAGGGCAGTATAAATACCCCACATGTGACCCCATTGTGGAAAGAAGACACCCCAAGGTATTCCGTGAGGGGCATGGCGAGTTCACAGAAAAAAAATTTGGCACAAGTTAGCGGAAATGGTATTTTTTTTTTTTTTTTTTACAGTCTCACATTCCACTAACTTGTGACAAAAAATAAAATTTTGCATGAACTCGCCATACCCCTCACAGAATACCTTGGGGTGTCTTCTTTCTAAAATGGGGTCACTTGTGAGGTGTTTGTACTGCCCTGGCATTTTAGGGGTCTCCGCAATCATTACACGTATGGCCAGCATTAGGAGTTTTTGCTATTCTCCTTATATTGACCATACGGGTAATGAGAATTTTTTCCGTTCAGCCTCTGCGCTGAAAGAAAAAAATGAACGTCACATATTTTTCCATTCACATTGATCAATGTGGATGAAAAAATCTCTAAAAATGTGCAAAAAAAGAGGGAAAAGCTATAAAGCTGCGATCGCTAAGGGACCCTAAGGCCTCATTCAAGCGTCCGCAATTCTGTTCCGCAAAATTTTGCGGAACAGAAATGTGGATACATTCAATTCTATGGGGACAGACTTTGTCCCGCTCGGATCCGTAATTGCGGATCCGTAGTTGAAGATCCGCAAAAGTATAGAACATGTCCTATTCTTGTCCGCAATTGCGGACAAGAAAAGGCATTTTCTATATAGTTCTGGCAATGTGCGGATCCGCAAAATGCGGAAAGCACATTGCTGGTGTCCGTGTTTTGCGGATCCGCGGATTTGCGGATCCGTGGATCCGCAAAACACATGCGGACATCTGAATGAGCCTTACAGTGGGTGATCAGTGACAGGGGGTGACAGGGGGTGATCAGGGGGTGACATGGGAGATCAGGGGTTAATCAGTGACAGGGGGTGGTGGGTGGGTGGGGGCGGTGGGGGGGTTGTGTGGTGATTGGTGCACTTTGATATTTTTCTCTGGTGGTCCCAAGCAAAGGGACCACCAGAGAAGCGAGCAGCAAGCAGATCAGACGCTGTTCACAGAACAACGTCTGATCTGCGATTTTTTCTGCCATATACAGCCTGCCAGCGCACGATCGGCGCTGGCAGGCTGTAGTATAACTACATGCGAGCGCGCCGATGGCGCGCATTGCGCATGTGCGGGCGCGTCCTCGCGTCATCTCGCATCTCGCGAGATGACGCGCCGATGCGTCCGATCAGAGCTACAGGGCCGCCGCCAGGACGCAATCCTGCGTGCGGCGGTCCTGTAGCGGTTAAAGGTTTTCTAAGAGATGTTATCTTGGAGTATCTCAATGAAAATAAGCAAATAACGCTATATCAGCATGGCTTTATGAGGGATCGGTCATGCCAAACAAATGTAATCAGTTTCTATGAAGAGGTAAGTTCTAGACTTGACAGTGGCGAATCAATGGATGTCGTATATCTGGACTTCTCTAAAGCATTTGACACTGTACCTCATAAAAGGTTAGTATATAAAATGAGAATGCTCGGACTGGGAGAAAATGTCTGTATGTGGGTAAGTAACTGGCTGAGTAATAGAAAACAGAGGGTGGTTATTAACGGTACAAACTCAGATTGGGTCACTGTCACTAGTGGGGTACCTCAGGGGTCAGTACTGGGGCCTAGTCTCTTCAATATATTTATTAATGATCTTGTAGAAGGCTTGCACAGTAAAATATCAATTTTTGCAGATGACACTAAACTGTGTAAAGTAATTAACAATGAAGAGGACAGTTTTCTGCTACAGAGGATCTGGATGGATTGGAGGCTTGGGCAGAGAAATGGCAGATGAGTTTTAACACTGACAAATGTAAAGTTATACACATGGGAAGGAATAATGCAAGTCACCCGTACATACTAAATGGTAAAACACTCGGTAACACTGACATGGAAAATGATCTAGCAATTTTAATAAACAGCAAACTAAGCTGTAAAAAACAGTGTCAGGCAGCTACTGCCAAGGCCAATAAGATAATGGGTTGCATCAAAAGGGGCATAGATGCCCGTGATGAGAACATAGTCCTACCTCTTTACAAATCACTAGTCAGACCACACATGGAGTACTGTGTACAGTTCTGGGCTCCTGTGAACAAGGCAGACATAGAAGAGCTGGAGAGGGTTCAGAGGAGGGCAACTAAAGTAATAACTGGAATGGGGCAACTACAGTACCCTGAAAGGTTATCAAAATTAGGGTTATCAAAATTAGGGAATGAGGGGAGAACTAATAACTATGTATAAATATATCAGGGGTCAGTACAGAGATCTCTCCCATCATCTATTTATCCCCAGGACTGTGACGAGGGGACATCCTCTGCGACTGGAGGAAAGAAGCTTTCTACCCAAACATAGAAAAGGATTCTTCACGGTAAGAGCAGTGAGACTATGGAACTCTTTGCCTGAGGAGGTGGTAATGGTGAGTACAATAAAGGAATTCAAGAGGGGACTGGATGTATTTCTGGAGTGTAATAATATTATACTATAGCTACTAGAGAGGGGTCGTTGATCCAGGGAGTTATTCTGATTGCCTGATTGGAGTCGGGAAGGAATTTTTGTTTCCCCTTAGGTGGGGAAAATTGGCTTCTGCCTCACAGTTTTTTTTTGCCTTCCTCTAGATCAACTTGTAGGAAACAGGCCGAACTGGATAGACAAATGTCTTTTTTTCGATCTTATATACTATGTTACTATGTATTATTGGTATTCATTTTCATTTATGGCAGATGTATGAATGAGTAAATGTAGGAATAAAATAAAACTGATGCAAAATAAGTCTCCCTGCAGTCTCCGTGCACTCTCCCTGCACTCACCTTGTTCTCTCCCTCCCTAATATTCTACTATTAATCGTGTTCAGCAACACTGTCCCTAGTGCATGAGCGCTGCCACATCTCTCCCCATACTGAGCTCACAAGAATATTTCGGAGACCACGCGGGATGAGGGTTTTATAGGCTTAGACATCACAGGGGATGGCTATCTCGCATTCCCAGGCTTCTTACTTTCACTTGGCAATACATGCTGCCATTTTAGGAAAAACTGATTTATTACCATGAAGCTTGAGGACTAGAGATGAGCGAATCGAAGTTGACACAGTGGAATTCGATCTGAATTTCAGGAAAAATTCGATTCGCATCGAATCGGAATTTCCTCACGCTTCGTGGTAACATAAAATGGCAGCTGCACTTGTTAGGACATGGAGCAAGGAACTCTGGGATCGAAGGATCACCCACAATGTCATGCATTGCATTCAAATCAGCAGCCAGCCAGCCAGCCCTGGGATGTTACAGCCCTATAAATAGCCTCAGCCATCTTGGATTCAGCCATTTTCCAGTGTACTTAGTGCAGGCAGAGACATTAGCAGGCGATAGGGACAGTAGTAGAAAATACTTTAAAACTTTTATTTTGATGTATAGAAGTTCAGGGAAAGGATAGGGAGAAATCATTCCGCAGTATTGAAGCAGAAAAGGGTTCAGTAGGGGAGTTTACAGCCTGGGTAATAGGAACAATCCTATTACACCTTGCTGCGCTGACTGCGGATCCAAATTGCCATTATACAGCTCTGTAATTCCAGCAAACTTGTTATTGTGGTGCAAGCGCTGTATGATATAGCCAGGGTTATATTACAAGGAAATATTTCTAAGTCTTATTTGTCCTTGTATGGTGTAGTTATATGTTCTAAAGCATTTTTTGGCTTATTAGTGGGGAAAAAAGTGTTTTTTAACCGTTGTGTGGTGAAGTGAGAAAATTACTGCCCTTTTTGGAGTGTATCAGTGGCAAAAAAAATGTAATTATATGCAGTTCAGCGATGCAGTTATATGTTCTAAAGCCCTTTTGTGGCACGTATAAGTGGAAAAAAATAAGGACCTATTTGCCATTAAGCGATGCAGTTATATTTTCTAAAACCCTTTTTGGCATGTATTAGTGGCACAAAAAAGTATTTGCCATTGTGTGGTGAAGTGAGAAAATCACACCCTTTTTTGGTGTGTATTAGTGGCAAAAAAATATTTATTTGCTGTTCAGCGGTGCAGTTATATGTTCTAAAGCCTTTTTTGGCGTGTATTAGTGGCAAAAAAAATATGTTTGTGGTTCAGAGTTGCAGTTATATGTTCTAAAGCCCCTTTTGGCATGTATTAGTGGCCAAAAATATATATATTTACCGTTCAGCAGTGCAGTTATATGTTGTAAAGCTCTTTTTTGCCTGTATTAGTGGCATAAAAATATATATTTGCCATTCAGCGGTTCAGTTATATGTTCTAAAGCACTGTTTTGCGTGTACAGTATTAGTGGCATAAAAAAATATATATTTGCCGTTCAGCGGGGCAGTTATATGTTCTAAAGCCCTTTTTGGCGTGCATTATTGGCAAAAAATATTGTGGGGAGTCGCTCTGGTAGACGGCGGTGCCAGTGCAGTACAGAGGCAAAGGGAGTCCAGGAAATGCAGTAAAGAGTGTTTATTTCACACTTGCATAAATAAACTCCAGACAGTCACTTAGTGTTAATTCACACCCAGCAAAAACTTAAGGCAAAACACAAGAGTCCAAACCAGGATCCAATCACCTGTGAGATGTAGGTGCGTGTTCGCACCTGGCTGTCAGCCCAGCCGCAGGAAAATCCACACCTTAGGCTTCCAGGCCGACTGCACGCCTCTTTGCTGGGCTCTTGCTTCCAGGTCAGAGAGCTCCACAGCACTGTTAGCAGCTCTAGGACAATCACACCTCCACCTGCTGATGTGGCTGCCTCTTTAAAGGCCCGGGAAAAGTCCGGCCTGGACCGTGGGGAATAGGCACCCACCCAACTCTTTGCCTACTCCCAGTAAGAGCCGGCCCGGATTGGCTTTGCAGCCAAACTAAATACCAAGGTGTCAAGCAGCACTAGCTGCTGCTGACACACAAAAACCCGGCTCTTACCTCACCGAGGCCAGGAACATCGGTGACACATACCTCCCGTCGACAACGGTACCTTGCACCCTCTTACAATATATATATTTGCCGTTCAGCGGTGGAGTTAAATGTTCTAAAGCTCTTTTAGGCATGTATTAGTGGCAAAAATATATATATATTTTCTGTTCAGCAATGCAGTTATATGTTCTAAAATCGTTTTTTGGGGTGTATTAGTCGCAAAAATATATATATTTGCGGTTCAATGGGGCAGTTATATGTTCTAAAGTCCTTTTTAACGTGTGTTAGTGGCAAAAAAATATATATTTGCCGTTCAGCGGTGCAGTCATATGTTCTAAAACACTTTTTTTTTTTTTTATTCATTCTTTATTTGTAAGAAATGAACATACACAGCCAAGGATATCAACAAACCAAGGTGTAAAATAGCAACATACAGTATACAAATGTAGTAATATCAGATAACAGCAGGTGAACCACAGCATAAAAGTAATGGTCCAGTGTCAGGAGGGTCCATGAAGACCAGAAGCAAATAGTGCCTATAAAGTACAACTAGGCTTTCAGTACTAGGCAAAGAATCTGCTTAAGGCATGACACAGAAGAAGACAGCTATACTTGGAACGTCCGGGGAGTAGCCCCAGAGGAGTCAGAGCTGCAGTGAGTGAGTTGGTGCATGTCAGTGCTATTGTAGTAAGTGAGCCACGGCTTCCAAATCTTTTCGTATTTGTTCAGAGCTTTGGTGGTGTGCGCGCACATACCTTCCAAGACCGCCACCTGCTGTGTCTTAGCTAACCAATGAGAGAGTGAGGGAGGGGATGTCTGTTTCCAATATAGAGGGATCATGCTTTTAGCGGTAAGAATCAGGTATCTCCATAACGTAACGTTGTAATCGTGCATGGACTCTGGGAGAACGTTTAGAAATAGCATGATGGGGGTCAGCATCGGAGAGCTAGGGCACACCCGCGACAATATCGCCGACACCCCAGACCAAAACTCAGCAATCAATGGACAGTCCAACCAAATATGTCTGTATGTCCCTTCAGAGGCTCCACATCTCCAGCAAGAGTTAGGAACATTAGAGAACAAGTGGTGGAGAAAAGCCGGCGTTTTATACCAGCGGCCAACTAATTTGTAAGACGTTTCTTGTAGTGTGATGCAACGGGAAGGACCACAGGCATGCGTAAGAATGTCCGAGATGCTGTCTGGTGCAAAGGTTACCTGGAGCTCCGTCTTCCAAGCATTTATGTACGACGAAACTACCTCAGTATGTGGCTTAACAAGTAGTTTACGGAGTGTGGAGATAAGTTTAGGTGGATTAGAAGAAACGGTAGCTAATTTCTCAAAGCTGAGGAGCTCTCTTTCTAATCGTCCTGGGGACTCAATACCCTGGTATCCCTGGGTGAGAGTCTGGTAAGTTAGTCTGTCTAGGCGGAAGTCAGGTAGACGTATCTTCAGTGTGTCAAAATCCGGGAAAGTCCCGCCCGAGGCGATGTCCACTACTTTATATTTTTTGAGAGCGCGTTGTTTATCCACCCAGTGTGAGCCAAATGGTTCCGACAGGCCTAATAGGTCACCAAAGGTCAATAAGGGGGAAGGGTGGCGCCATATGCCCGCAATAGCGTGGACTTCTGCCCAGACTGTGAGAGGTGCTTTGGTCAGTATCGGAGTGGATGATGGAAGTCGGGAGCCCGTCCCAATTCCTACCACTGCTTGCGTCAAAGAGTAGCCCGCAATTGCTTCTTCTATTTTAACATATCTTTTGGGAGAAAGATGTTTATACCAGTCAATAATCCTAGACAGTTGTATGGCCTTGTACAGATGCTCTACATCCGGCAGACCAATTCCGCCTTTATCCTTGGGTCTAGCCATTACGTTGTATGCTATCCTGCACATCTTCGTACTCCAGATATATCTCAAGAACATCGATCTCAATTGTTTGAAAAATGACTTAGGCAAATATATAGGGAGAGTTTGGAGAAGATAAAGTATTTTAGGTACCACCATCATTTTTAAAAGGTTAACCCTTCCTATCCAGGAAATGTATGGGATCTTCCAAGAATCAATTACACCACGTAGCTGGGAGAGAAGGGGGGCATAGTTCAGCGAATACCAATTAGCTGGGGTGGGGGAGAGCAAAATCCCTAGATATTTAATGGAGGAATCTGACCATTGAAATGGAGACCTCTCTTTCACACGGGAGAGCATATTTTTGGGGCAAGATATATTAATGGCCTCCGATTTTGAAACGTTTATTTTAAAATTGGAAACATACATATACTCGTCAAATATAGAGGAGAGAATCGGAAAGGAAACATCTGGGTTGGAAGTGATGACCAATAGGTCATCAGCATATGCCGCAGTCGAGTTACAGGTATTGCCGACGGTAACCCCTTTAATTTGCGGGTGCTGTCTAATGCGTTGGATAAGCGTTTCCATGGTTAAGACAAACAGCAAGGGAGAGAGCGGACACCCCTGTCTCGTTCCATTAGCAATACGGAACGAGGCAGACAAAGTACCGTTCAAACGTATAGACGCAGAAGGGTTGGTGTAAAGAGCGAGAATTGCTGAGATAAGTGGTCCTGGAAAGCCAAATTTAACCAGCACCTGTTCCATAAATAGCCAGTCAATTCTATCGAATGCTTTTTCAGCATCTGTAGAAAGGAGAGCCATGGGGACCCGTCTCTCCCTTGCATATTGAATCAAATGTAGGACACGCAGGGTATTTTCTTTGCCCTCTCTGCCTTTTATAAAAGCCACTTGCTCGTTATTAATCTGGGACGGAAGAAGAGATTGAAGGCGGCCCGCTATCAGTTTAGCATAGAGTTTAATGTCCGCATTCAGCAGAGAAATGGGCCTGTAACTACTGCATAATTTAGGATCCTTCCCCTCTTTGGGCAAAACAGTTATGTGTGCTTCCAGAGACTGAGAGGGGAAATTCCTATGAATCGCAGCAGAGTCAAAGGACAGAAGTAGATGGGGGAGAAGGATTTCAGAGAAGGATCTGTAGTAAGAAATTGGTAACCCGTCCGGGCCTGGACTCTTGTTAGGGGGCGAGCTTTTTAAGGCTAGGTTGAGTTCCTGGATAGTGAATGGAGATGCTAAGTGTATTTGTTGAGCGTCGGTTAGGGACGGTAGCTGAACAGAGTTAAGGAAGCTCTTAATTAAACTCATCCTATTTAAACGATCCCGGGATCCCTCGTGAGATCTCAAATTATAAAGAGAAGAGTAAAATTTCTCGAATTGGGCCGCTATAACCTTCGTGTCAGTAGATATACCTCCCCCTGTGATGGCCACTTCTCTAATGAACAGCTGTTCGCGCCTCCGTTTGGCCATGGCTGCCATGAGCCTGGAGCCTCTATTCCCATGCAGGTATATTTTATGTTTGGCGTGTAAATACGCCTTGGAAGCTTTAAAGTTAAGCAATTGATTTAGTTTGTCCCTGTTTGAGGCTAACTCTGCAAGGACTTCAACAGAAAAGGTGGTTTTATGCCTGAGCTCTAAATCAGAGATCCGTTGGAGTAGGTCGTCCACCTGTCTCTGTCTCTGTTTTTTAATGTGTGTGCCCAAAGCTATCAATTCCCCTCTAACTACCGATTTATGGGCTTCCCATATTATCGGAGGGGAAATTTCTGGTGAGAGATTGTCCTTAAAATAATTTGTCAGAATCTCAGAGATCCTTTTTTTGTGCGTAGAGGATTTTAGAAGCGATTCATTAAGTCGCCACGTATACATTCTTTTAGGTAGTGATTCAATAATAACAGAGAGAGAGACAGGAGCATGGTCGGAGATGCCGATATTACCAATGTTGGTGCTTCTGAGCAGGGGTAATGCGGAGGATTGCATAAAGAGGTAATCTATCCTGTGGTAGGACCTATGGGTTTCTGAGTAGTGTGTGTAGTCCCTGTCATGGGGATGAGAAAGTCTCCAAACATCAATCAAGTGCAAGCACTTCAGTTTCCTCTTAAGAGCCCCAAGTTGCCTGTACGATATGCAGGATGATTTGGCTGTAGAGTCTAAGGGGGGTTCTAATGCAGCGTTCAAATCACCGCCCGTAATAAGGAGACCTTCCCTGAAAGATTGCAGCTTAACTAAGGCATCAATAAGCCAGGGTATCTGCCCGGAGTTGGGGGCATAGACACCTGCGACGGTGACCAAAGTATTTGCCAACAAACCCTTCAGGAAAAGGTATCTGCCTTCTGGGTCTATCATGCTATTCTGTAGCGTAAAAGGTACGGACTTCCGAATAGCAATACTGACCCCTCTGGATTTAGAGGATACGTGACTGGAATGGTACCATTGTGAAAAATATGTGAGAGGAAGGTTGGGAATCTTACCCCGTTTGAAATGTGTCTCTTGAAAAATTGAAATGTCTGAATGAAGCGATCTGAGGTGTTGAAATACGCGTGACCTCTTCTGTGGAGAATTCATTCCCCGGACGTTCCAAGAGGTGACCACAATCTCCGCCATAGCGAGGAGAAATAAGCAGACTGTTAGTACAAGTACAGTAGCAAATATAACTAATGAGAAAGATGGGAGATTAGTATTCTAACACAAGTGCAAGTGCAAATACGGTAAGGAGTATAAGGAGAACCCTAGAATTATTAACAAAAGTGACAGTGTGCTGCCACAACAACCACCGCTCATACCGTGTCACCTGGTCTCAAAGTCAGGAAGAAGTGAATATTCAAGCGAGCCCAGCCGACCACACAGCCCTCGCGGTGCTTCGGGGTGACTCAAGACCAAACAAGACCAGGTATGAGAGGTTAAAGTAATCATATGAACAACTGCGGTAGAGAAAATTACTGTAAGCTATCAAACAAACTAATCATAAACGCTACTCAGAAAAAAGAGAAAGGTTAATCTTCCGCATCATGCAATCTGCGTCTGGATTGGCGACCTCTGACAGGCGTCCATGGGGCAGCTTCAGGAATAGCAGGAAGATCTGTCAGATCCGTAATCTGGAGCCAGGAAGGAATCGCAGAGGGGAGAAGACCAATAGCATCACATAAGGGCATGAGGTCATCCGGTCTGCGTATGATTCTTGTGGATCCTTGAAGGTTGAAGGAAAGTCCAAAAGGAAACAACCAACGATATCTGATTCCTTTAGATTTCAGAGCTTCTGTGACCGGTTTCATCTGCCGTCTTTTATTCAAAGTGACTGGCGACAGATCTTGAAAAAAGGATAGTTTAGCTCCTTCAAAAACCACCTCCCCCCTTTCTCTTGCCGCCTTGAGTATAGCATCCCTGTGGGAGGAAAGCAAGATTTTGCATATGATGTCCCTAGGGGGTTCGCCTTCCTTAGGCCTGTTCCTCAAGGCCCTTTGAGCTCTCTCCAGAGTTAGGGTAGGCGCGACATCAGGGTCAAGTAACGGTCTTAAGATGGAGTATGTGAGGTCCATGACCCAAGAATCCGGAGAAGACTCTGGGACGCCTTTAATACGGAGGTTGTTTCTCCTGCCCCTGTTGTCTTGATCTTCCACATATGCTAGGAGATTATTCATTCTAGCTTGAATAGTGTGAAAGGTTTCTGTGGACACCTCCCCGTAAGCAATTAAAGAGGGTTTTCCTCTAATTTTTCCACTCTACCTCCCAACTCCCTGAGGTCACTCTTAATATCGGAGAGATCCGACAGAACAGGTTGAAGAGCATTTTCAATAATCCTTTGGATAGATTTTTGGGAGGTGACAAGCTGGACGTCCTTTGTTTGTGTACGGTCCAGATTTTCGCTTTCAGCATCTGATTGCTCAGACGGGTCCTGCGAGCGGGAGACCAGGGGATGGGGTGCAGGATCATGTTTAGCATGAGGCGATTTTTTTCGTAAAAATTTCTCCATGTCCCTTTGCGTCTTTTTCTGCTTGGGAGTGGTAAAGACCTCTGGCTTCCCGATTTTGACCATATTGTTAGAAACGGTAGCAGTGCCAGCACACATTGGAGCAGAGTATGAGGGTCCTCCTTCACCCACTACTAAAGGTCTACATAGATAGACGTTGTGCACTGAAGAGATAAAACAAAAAGTGGGAGTGCAACTACAGCGAATAAGCAATGAATCACCTGTGGTTCACCGATGTGTAGCTCTAAGCGACTATGCAGGAGTGCGGGCCAGCAACACTAGACCTGACAAAAATTGGAGAATCACTACTCCCAACCGAAAAATTATGTGCGGAGAATCAACTGCAGACCAGTCCAGAACCAGTCCTTATAAAAATTGGAGCGGGAGGCTCCCAAAAAAATTGTCCTTCAATAAGATGCGAACAGGGGAGGGTTAACTGACCTGAGTAGGCTAATGCTCAGAAGAAATGAAGGGTGCCGTTCCAGCTCACTGAAGATATAAGTAAATGCAGGAAACAAGAGTCACCAGGTAGCCACGTGTCGTCGGGCCTGCAGTGCAGGGGTAGTAATGGTGGATCCGTGCGCCAAGCGGCCTGTCACTGCAGCCGGTCCCCGGGTGTAAGCGTGGAGCAGGAGCTCACCGGACTCTGTGAAGGGTAAGTGGTGGTGGGGAGGAGGAACGTGCAGGTCTTCTCCGGTCCAAATTTCACCAGCACGGCACTGCTAGCAGGAGCGTACCGGTCCTCTGCCTGAAATCTACCCCGCGGCTTCAATGGGGAGCCTGATGAAGTAGGCCGCAATTGCAAGTTCGGGCGGGAGCCCACTGGAGTCCACAGGAGGGTCACACAGGGGTTCTGGAGACCACCCAGGAGGGTATCGGTGGTTCTGTGCCAGTCAGAGCACCCTTTTTGCGGTGTTTTAGGAGAAGGTGAGCAGGAGCTGAATGAACGTGCGTCTGCTCTCCTCTAGCGTCAGGCCACGCCCTCTAAAACACTTTTTGCCGTGTATTCGAGGCACAAATATATTATTTGTATTGATGATCAAGCACCAAAGTATTCGGGTATACGGGTGTTCAGGTGTTCAGCCTGAACACATTGCTACATTCGTGTGCTTGACCAAGCACCCGAGTATAATAGAAGTCAATGGGAGACAACCAGGCACCCCCTGCTCTCAAGAGGGGAGGGTGCCTGGTCCATTGGAAAAGGTCAGAAAGTGACAGAAACACTACCGAAATCTATTGGGAACAGCATGGGGAGTATGTCTGGATGAATCTTGGACTCCCAGGTCGCTGCTGGGAACCATGTTGTCAGAGTTGTACGCCACTTTTACAGACTAACAAAAATAAACCCAAAAAATTAGAAAACATTCTTTCCTGTATATTCAATTGTATATAAAGTGCAAGTGCTGCAAAAAAAGTACAAGCAAGAGGCACTCCTAAACAGCCGGTATATCACATAAAGGAGGGCCTCATTCACATTGTGGTACAATTGTTCAGGTAGTGGAACTCCTACACTCATAAAGCCTATGCACTAAGTAAAATGGCTGCCAAAAATTACAAGGAACCGTCACCGCAATACACCCTTTGTTACACATAAAGGAGTGCATCATACACACCCTTGAAAAATTATCATTGCTGGCCTGCTGGTGACCCTCCAAAACATTAGGAGCAAGGTCCTGCTGTTGACCCACTAAAACATTAGGGGCGAGGGCCTGCTGCTGAGCATTGCAAAAAATGATGGGCGAGTGCCTGCTGCTTAGCTGACCATTGAAAAAATGATGGGTGAGTGCCTGCTGCTGTCAGGGCGGGAAGGGTACAAGATACAATAGACAAACAAGAAACAACAAACAAGTGTCTAGGCAAAAGCTGGGGATAATGGTAAACTCCTGACAAGATCCTATCAGCTGACCCTGTGTTCACATTAAGACCCCAAAGGTGGGAATAAACGTGCCCCTGTGCCTAAGGCTGAATTAACCCTATAGTCCCTGAGATAGTGGACAAGGGGGGAAAAAGGCAGCCTACTTCCTCTAATCCTGAAGGAAGCAGGTGTCTAACTAACAGTACACAGATGGAAACAAAACACACTTATCTTTGAAGCAGAGCAGAAACAGACATCCATCTTTCCTCAGAGTGAGAAAGAAGCTATAACTCGCAAAGGACACTGGGTAGGTGCGTGATTTAAACTCACACAAACGACTCCACCCAGTGCACCTGAAGGGAGGCCGCTACAGCTCACTCCAAGTAAACAGAAAACACTACACACGTGCTGCCAACCTGACAGACCTCCACACCTCAGCAGAGCAGGGCATCACAGCTGCTGAGCTGACCATGTCAAATATTGTATGTGAGGGCCTGCTGCTGAGCTGACCCTGTAAAATATTGTAGTTGAGGGCCTGCAGGTGAGCTGACCCTCTAAAATATTGTAGATGAGGGCCTGCATCGGAGCTGACCCTCTAAACTGTTGTAGGTGAGGGCCTGCGGGTGAGCTGACCCTCTCAAATATTGTAGTTGAGGGCCTGCAGGTGAGCTGACCCTCTAAAATATTGTAGGTGAGGGCCTGTAGGTGAGCTGACCCTGTAAAATATTGTAGGTGAGGGCCTGCAGGTGAGCCGACCCTGTAAAATATTGTAAGTGAGGGCCTGCAGGTGAGCTCACCTTCTCAAATATTGTAGGTGAGGGCCTGCAGGTAAGCTGACGCTCTCAAATATTGTAGTTGAGGGCCTGCAGGTGAGCTGGCCCTCTAAAATATTGTAGGTGAGGGCCTGTAGGTGAGCTGACCCTGTAAAATATTGTAGGTGAGGGCCTGCAGGTGAGCCGACCCTGTAAAATATTGTAGGTGAGGGCCTGCAGGTGAGCTGACACTCTAAAATTTGCCGTTAAGTGATGCAGTTATATGTTCTAAAACCCTTTTTGGCATGTATTAGTGGAACCAAAAAAAAGTATTTGCCATTGTGTGGTGAAGTAAAAAAATTACAGCCCTTTTTGGTGTGTATTAGTGGCAAAAATATATATATATTTGCCGTTCAGCGGTGCAGTTATATGTTCTAAAGCCCTTTTTGGCGTGTATTAGTGGAAAAAATATATATTTGTGGTTCAGAGTTGCAGTTATATGTTCTAAAGCCCTTTCTGGCGTGTTTTAGTGGCAAAAAAATACCGTATTTTTCGCCCCATAAGACGCACTTTTTTCCCCAAAAAATGGGGGAAAAGTGCCCCTGCGTCTTAGGGGGTGAATGCTGACATTTTTTACATCGCAAGCTGCGATGTATGCGCGAGCAGGGAGGGACTGGGAGGAGGAGCTGGGGGCCGGCAATTGCGGAGGGGCCGGTGCAGTGACTGTACTCCGGCCCATCCCCTTCCCCCCCCGCTCCAGTGCTGCACTATAGAAATATAAGATATCTAATTCAATTAAAAGTTACTCTCCATGCCTCCCACTCCTAATATTACCAACACACGGCAGCTTCTGTTGAAAGCAGGCAGTAAGGCCGGGCGGCCGGCGCGTCGCTCACTGACGTCACGTGCCTGAGCCGCCTGCTTTATTCATAAAGTAGGCAGCGCAGGCACGTGACGTCAGTGAGTGATGCGCCGGCCGCCCGGCCTTACTGCCTGCTTTCAACAGAAGCTGCCGTGTGTCGGTAATATTAGGAGTGGGGGGCATGGACAGTAACTTTTAATTGAATTAGATATCTTATATTTCTATAGTGCAGCACTGTAGCGGGGGGGGGGGGTGGGCCGGAGTACAGTCACTGCACCGGCCTCTCCGCAATTGCCAGCCCCCAGCTCATCCTCCCAGTCCCTCCCCGCTCGCTCAGTTTTATGGGGGGAGGGGGTCTGTGGATGGCACTGTTATGTGTGCCAGCCCTGTTATGGGCAGGATCTGTGAAGGATACTGTTACAGGGGGGCTGTAACAGTATCCTTCACAGATCCCACCGATAACAATGGCAGTCACAGATCCCCCCATAACAGTGTGTCATCCACAGATCCCCCATAACAGTGTGTTATCCACAGACCCCCCATAACAGTGCGTCATCCCCAGATCCCCCCATAACAGTGTCATCCCCAGGTCCACCCATAACAGTGCGTCATCCCCAGATACCCCATAACAGTGCGTCATCCCCAGATCCACCATAACAGTATTCTTCACAGATCCTCCCCATAACAGTGACATCCACAGATCCCCCATAACAGTGCCATCCCCAGATCCCCCATAACAGTGTCCTTCACAGATCCCCCCATAACAGTGACATCCACAGATCCCCCCCATAACAGTGCCATTCACAGATCCCCATAATAGTGCCATCCACAGACCACCATTAGTTCTAAAACCACCACAAGCACACCTTTTGGTTAAAAATATTTTTTTCTTATTTTCCTCCCCAAAAACCTAGGTGCGTCTTATGGGCCGGTGCGTCTTATAGGGTGAAAAATATGCTATATATTTGCGGTTCAGCTTTGCAGTTATATGTTCTAAAGCCGTTTTTGGCATGTATTAGTGGCAAAAAAATATATATTTGCCTTTCAGCGGTGCAGTTATATGTTCTAAACCACATTAGTTGCAGCAAACCCCCCTTCTCCTACTCCTACTCAACTTCCACCTCTCAATTCTCATCTTGCAGCACCAGTCAGCCATCAGTCAGTAGCTGGAAGCAGTGTAAGGGATCAGACTGAGCTGTGGCGCCCGTCACTCAACCTACAACCAGGCATGGTTGGTTGTTGTGTCTGATAATGGCTGTAACTTGTTGGCAGCTTGGGTGCTTGGCAAGCTCACACACATGGCAATCATACAGCATATATGTCCCATGCATAACAAACATCCTAGACTTATACATTAACCCCTTAAGGACCCAACCATTTTTCACCTTAAGGACCAGGCCATTTTTAGCAAATCTGACATGTGTCACTATATGTAGTAATAACTTTAAAACACTTTTACTTATCCAGGCCCTTCTGAAATTGTTTTCTCGTCACATATTGTACTTCATGACAGTGGTAAAACTGAGTCAAAAAATTTCATTTTTATTTTTTTTTTAAAATACAAAATTCACTAAAAATTTGGAAAAATTAGCAAATCTTTAAATTTCAATTTCTCTACTTCTATAATAGATAGTAAAAACTTCAAAAATAGTTATTACTTTACATTCTCCATATGTCTACTTCATGTTTGGATCATATTCGGAATGTTATTTTATTTTTTAGGGACGTTAGAAGGCTTAGAAGTTTAGAAGCAAATCTTGAAATTTTTCAGAACATTTACAAAACCCAATTTTCAAGGATCAGTTCAGGTCTGAAGTCATTTTGTGGAGCTTACATAATAGAAACCATCCAAAAGTGACCCCATTTAAGAAACTACACCCCTTAAGGTATTCAAAACTGATTTTAAAAGCTTTGTTAACCCTTTAGGTGTTCCACAAGAATTGATGGAAAATGAAGATGAAATTTCAGAATTTCACTTTTAGATTTTCCATTTTAATAATTTTTTTTCAGTAACAAAGCAAGGGTTAACAGCCAAACATAACTCAATATTTATTGCCCTGATTCTGTAGTTTACAGAAACTCCCTATATTCGGTCATAAACTGCTGTACAGGAACACGGCAGGGCGCAAAAGGAAAGGAATGCCATACAGTTTTTGAAGGCAGATTTTGCTGGATTGTTTTTTTAACACCATGTCCCATTTGAAGCCCCCCTGATGCACCCCTAGAGTAGAAACTCCAAAAAAATTACCCCATTTTGGAATCTACGTGATAGGCCTGATGCACACGACCGTTGTTTGTTTTCACGTCCGTTCTGTCCGCAAATTTTGCGTCTGCCAAAAAAAAAAACGGATGACGAACCGTTTTTTTTGGATGGATCCGTGTTTATGGCAGATCTATTGTAATAATGCCTATCCTTGTCCGCAAACGTGAAAAAAATAGGACATGCTCTTTTTTTTTTTACGGAATGAAAACACGGACCACGGATGCTTTAGAAAAACGGTTGACCATCCGCATTTTTTGACGGACCCTTAAAAATGAATGGGGAAGCATCCTATCTGTGAAGAAAAACGGAACGGACGCGGAAACAAACAACGGTCGTGTGCATGAGGCCATAAAGTGGCAGTTTTTTTGCTACTATTTTAGGGTACATATGATTTTTGGTTGCTCTGTATTACACTTTTTGTGAGGCAAGGTAACAAAAAATAGCTGTTTTGGCACCGTTTTTATTTTTTGCTATTTACAATGTTCATCTGATAGGTTAGATCATGTAGTATTTTTATAGAGCAGGTTGTTGCGGACGCAACAATACCAAATATGTGTACTTTTTTTGGTTGTTTGTTTCAGTTTTACATTATAAAGCATTTCTGTAAAAAAAAATTGTTTTAGTGTCTCCATATTCTGAGAGCCATAGTTTTTATATTTTTTGGGCAATTGTCTTAATTAGGGTCTCATTTTTTGCAGAATAAGATGACGGTTTGATTGGTATGATTTTGGGGTGCGTATGACTTTTTGATCGCTTGGTATTACACTTTTTCTGATGTAAGGTGACAAAAAAATTGCTTTTTTGACACCGTTTTTTTTTTTTTTTTTTTAACGGTGTTCACCTGAGAGGTTAGGTCATGTGATATTTTTATAGAGCAGGTTGTTACGGACGCGGTGGTGATACCTAATATGTCTACGTTTCTTTTTTTATTTAAGTTTTACACAATAATATCATTTTTGAAACAACAAAAAAAACACGTTTTAGTGTCTCCATAGTCTGAGAGCCATAGTTTTTTCAGTTTTTAGGCGATTGTTTCAGGTTGGGTATCATTTTTGCGGGATGAGATGATGGTTAGATTGGTTTTTTGGGGTGCATATGACTTTTTCATCGCTTGCTATTACACTTTTTGTGATGTAAGGCAACAAAAAAATGGCTTTTTTGACATCGTTTTCATTTTTTACGGTGTTTACCTGAGGGGTTAGTTCATGTGATATTTTTATACAGCAGGGCGCTTTTATTTATTTTTTACTTGATAAAAAAAACTTCAAGATTTCAGGGTCTGATCCCTGTTTTAACCCCTTAAGGACACGGCCCTATTTCACCTTAAGGACCAGGCCATTTTTTCAAAATCTGACCATTGTCACTTTATGTGGTGATAACTTTAAAACGCTTTTTCTTATCCAGTCCATTCTGAGATTGTTTTTTCGTCACATATTGTACTTCATGACAGTGGTAAAATGAAGTCGAAAAATTTGCCAAAAATTTTGAAAAATTTGCAATTTTCCAAGTTTCAATTACTCTACTTCTATAATACATAGCAATACTGCCAAAGTTATTGATTTACATTCCTCATATGTCTACTTCATGTATCGATCATTTTGGGAATGCTATTTCATTTTTTGGGGACGTTACAAGGCTTAGAAGTTTAGAAGCAAATCTTGAAATTTTTCAGAAATTTTCAAAAACCCACTTTTTAGGGACCAGTTCAGGTCTGAAATCACTTTGTGAGGCTTACATAATAGAAACCACCCAAAAATTACCCCATTCTAGAAACTACACCCCTCAAGGTATTCAAAACTGATTTTACAAACGTCATTAACCCTTTAGGTTTTCCACAAGAGTTGATGGCAAATGGAGATAAAATTTCAGAATTTCGATTTTTTGAAAAATTTTCCGTTTGAATCCATTTTTTTCCGTGAAAAAAAAAAAAGGGTTAACAGCCAAACAAAACTCAATTTTTATTGCCCCGATTCTGTAGTTTTCAGAAACACCCTATATGTGGTCGTAAACTGTTGTATGGCCAAACTGCAGGGCGCAGAAGGAAAGGAGCGCCATATGGTTTTTGGAAGGCAGATTTTGCTGGACTGGATTTTTGACACTATGTCCCATTTGAAGCCCCCCGATGCACCCCTAGAGTAGAAACTCCATAAAAGTGACTCCATCTAAGAAACTACACCCCTCAAGGTATTCAAAACCAGTTTTACAAACTTTGTTAACCCTTTAGGTGTTCCACAAGAGTTATTGGCAAATGGAGATGAAATTTCCAAATTTCTATTTTTTGTTACCTTGTCTCAAAAAAAGTGTAATATAGAGCAACCAAAAATCATGTTTAGTCTAGAATAGTACCAACAAAACTGACACCTTATCCCGTAGTTTCCAAAATGGGGTCACTTTTTGGAGTTTCTACTGTAGGGGTGCATCAGGGGGCTTCAAATGGGACATAGTGTCAAAAAACCAGTCCAGCAAAATCTGCCTTCCAAAAACCATATGGCGTTCCCTTCCTTCTGTGCCCTGCCGTTTGGCCATACAGTAGTTTACGACCACATATGGGGTGTTTGTGCAAACAAGAGAATCAGGGCAATAAATATTGAGTTTTGCTTGGCTGTTAACCCTTGCTTTGTTACTGCAAAAATGGATTAAAATGGAAAATTTGCAAAAAAATAGCTGTTTTGGGACTGTTTTTATTTTTTGTTATTTACATAGTTGAACTGACAGGTTAGATTGTGTGCTATTTCTATAGAGCAGGTTGTTACGGACGAGACAATACCAAATATGACTACTTTTTGGGGTTTTTTGTTTCAGTTTTACATAATAAAGCCTTTTTTAAAATATTTTTTTTTTAGTGTCTCCACATTCTGAAAGCCATAGTTTTATTTTATTTTTTTGGGCGACTGTGTTATGTAGGGGCTCATTTTTTGCGGGATGAGATGGCGGTTTGATTGGCACCATCTTGGGGTGCATATGACATTTTGGTCGCTTGCTATGACACTTTTTGTGATGTAAGGTGACAAAAATGGCTTTTGACACCGTATTTATTATTATTTTTTTGCTGTGTTCAGCTGATGGGTTAGGTCATGTGTTATTTATATAGATCAGGTTGTGACGGACGCGCGATACATAATATGTATACTTTTTATTTATTTATATAAGTTTTACACAATAATATAATTTTTAAAACAAAAAAAATCATGTTTTAGTGTCTCCATAGTTTGAGAGCCATATATATATTTTTTTTGGGCGATTGTCCTATGTAGGGGCTAATTTTTTGCGGGATGAGATGGCGGTTTGATTGGCACCATCTTGGGGTGCATATGACTTTTGATCGCTTACTATTACACTTTTTGTGATGTAAGGTGACAAAAAAATGGCTTGTTTGACAACGTTTTTATTTTTTATGTTTACGGAGTTTATCTGAGGGGTTAGGTCATGTTATATTTTTATAGAGCAGGTCCTTACGGACGCGGCGATACATAATATGTATACCTTTTTTATTTATTTTGGTTTTACACAATAATATCCTTTTGAATGAAAAAAAAACATGTTTTAGTATCTCCATAGTCTGAGAGCCATATATTTTTCAGTTTTTAGGCAATTGTCTCAGGTTGGGTATAATTTTTGCGGGATGAGGTGACGGTTAGATTGGCACTATTTGGGGGGTCATATGACTTTTTGATCGATTGCTATTACACTTTTTGTGATGTAAGGTGGCAAAAAAAATGGCTTTTTGACAAAGATTTTATTTTATTTTTTTACAGTGTTTACTTGAGGGGTTAGGTCATGTGATATTTTTATAGAGCAGATTCTTACGGACGTGTAGATACCAAATATGTCTACTTTTTAATTTTTTTTTTACATTTAACACTAAAAGCATTTTTGAAACAAAAAAATCATGTTTTAGTCTGAGAGGCATAGTTTTTTTATTTTTTGGCCAATTGTTTTAGGTAGGGGCTCGTTTTTTGCGGGATGAGATGGCGGTTTGATTGGTACTATTTTGGGAGGCAAACGCCTTTTTGATCACTTTGTATTACACTTTTAGTGATGTAATGTGCCAAAAATGGCTTATTTACACCATTTTTGGGGTTTTTTTATGGCGTTCACCTGAGGAGTTTAGTCATGTGATATTTTTATAGAGCAGGTTTTTACGGACGCGGCGATACCTAATATGTGTAGTGTATTTTATTTTTTTTAATTTTTATTCAGTGTTATGTGTTTTTTTCATTTTTACTTTTTTTTCACTTTTTTACATTTTTTTTTGACCCAGACCCACTTGGTTCTGAAAGATCCAGTGGATCTGGTGTCTGTATAATACAGTACAGTACACTATATAGTGCACTGTACTGTATTTTGTACTTTTAGAAAGTCTGAATAGACCTTTAGCAGGTCTATTCAGACTTTCAGCACCATGGAGAGCAGGACGCTTCTGAAAGCATCCTGTCTCCATGGCAACCATCACCCGCTGCCATAACTGGGCAGGGGGTGATGGATGGAGAGGGAGTGGAGCACCCTCCCTCTGCGATCCCATCCTGTTGGGGGGCTGCAAAGGCACAGCAGCCCCCCGATGGGAGAGGGAGGGAGCGCTCCTCCTTCTAACCCTTCCATACCGCGGTCCGTACGGACCGCGGTACGGAAGGTTAAACGGCTGGCATCTGCAGCACAGATGCCAGCCGTTTCTATCAGAGTGTCAGCAATGTGCTGACACTCTGATAGAACCACTAGACACCAGGGATAGATTACAGGGGAGGCGGGCGGGGATCGCAATCGCGATCCCGCCCGCCGCACCGCCGCACCGCCCGCCTCCCGCCCGCCTCGCGCCGCCCGCAACCACCCCCTGCACCCCGCAGCCACAATATGATTGGGGGCTGCAGGGGGTTAAAAACAGTTTGGGGCATTAACTCTCTGATCCCCGCGGTCATAGACCGCGGGCATCAGAGATCGCACAGAGCGCTGCAAACCGCAGGTCTGAATTGACCTGCGGTTTGCAGCGATCGCTCATATGGGGGTCACAGGACCCCCTGGGCATTGTAACAAGGTACCTGCTGAATGATTTCAGCAGGTACCTTGTTCCGATCACTGCCAGCTGAGCAGCAGTGATCGGAACAACTCATGACGTACCGGTACGTCATGTGTCCTTAAGGACTCGGGAAACATGCCGTACCGGTACGTCATGTGTCCCAAAGGGGTTAATACAGCACGGATGTATTGTGCTGTATTGAACTGTTAGTGTCTTACACTGTAAGATGCTAACAGTTGCCTAAGAGACCCAGCCCTGGGGCTGGATCTCCTCGGCTTCTGTACCTGGCAGTCCCGATGCCTGTTCAAGGCATCGGGGCTGCCTTAGCAACCATCGGGTCCCCTGTCACCGCACAGCACGGGGACCCGATGGGGATGTACAAACTGCCGCAAACCTCCTGTATGCCGCGGTCGCAGGGGGTTAATCCGCCGGCATCTGTTTTTTTACCAATGCTGGCGGATACAGCAGAGGTCCGGCTGTCAGTATCAGCCGGGCCCCTGCTGCTGATCGCAGCAGGAGGTGGGGGGCAGCCATTTAACCCTAGGATGAGAATGCTCGTCCTAGTGCATTAAGTAGTCATAAGTTAGGACGAGCATTCTCGCTCTAGGTCCTGGAGCAGTTAATATAACTAATAACATAACACACGAGAGTGGAGGTAAACCAATGGCATGGCCTGTTAATAAACTCAGAAATAACCAAATAACTATAACATATTTTACAACCATAAACCATAATAACAATAATAATACCAACAATAATACAACCACAAACCATAATAATAATAGAACAGAATGTCATTGTGGATAAATTTACAGCTGACAACGCTGGTCGCAAAGTATGTAGTTCCTTGTGCAACTCAGGAGTTGAGATGAGGGGAACACACAGCAGTTCCAACAGAGGCAGGACAACAAGGCCTGCAACAGTTTCATGACACCCCGCCAGCACCCTCACCCTGATGCACCGCCTAGTGTCACAAGGCTCGAAATATTTTGGAAGATGGTGAAGGACTACATAGCAGACCATGTCAGCATCCTCACTGATCCCTCTGTGACTTCCAACTATTGGGTGCCTTAGAGGTGTTGGCCTGCCCTGCCGCCAGTGTTTTGTCAGAGCGGGTATTTAGTGTTGCTGGGGGCATAATAACTAATAAGCGCATCCGTCTGTCAACTGAAAATGCTGACAGTTCGACTGTTATAATAATGAACAAGGACTGAATTGCCCCTGACTTCTCCATTCCTCCTCCTCCTCCATCATATTAACATGCTTTTTAGACTGCCCTCGCTCATAATGTTTAACAGGGTCAGCTCACCTGCAGGCCCTCGCAATTCATGTTTTTTAGGTTCAGCTCACCTGCAGGCCCTCACATCTAATGTTTTAGAGGGTCAGCTCACCTGCAGACCCTCACATCTAATGTTTTAGAGGGTCAGCTCACCTGCAGGCCCTCACATATCATGTTTTGGGGGTCAGCTCACCTGCAGGCCCTCACATATATTGTTTTAGAGGGTCAGCTCACCTGCAGGCCCTCACAAATAATGTTTTACAGTGTCAACTGCCCTGAAGGCACTCGCAAATGATGTTTTAGAGGGTCAGCTGCCCTGATGGCACTCGCAAATGATGTTTTAGAGGGTCAGCTGCCCTGAAGGCACTCAAAAAGATGTTTTACAGGGTCAGCTGACCTGAAGGCACTCGCAAATGATGTTTTAGAGGGTCCGCTGATGTGAAGGCACTCGCAAATGATGTTTTAGATGGTCAGCTGACCGGAAAGCCCTTCCAAATAATGTTTTTGATGGTTAGTGCACCTGGAGGCCCTCAGCTACATTCTTTTACTCAGTTTCATCACGCCCAGGGTCACGGCCTCTGCGTGCATCATCAGCATCACGGCCATTTCCACGGCCCTTACTGGCCACTTTCCTAATATTAATGTTATATATACTTAAAAGTATGTCACACTTACAGTAGCTTAGGATTTGTAAGTGTATGCGCCAATAAATTAAAAAGGTATTTGGGATGCGCACACATTACACAGGAGATTTAACCCTGATAATGTCACAGACTAGCATACACCATCTACGGATAAAGCACACTATATGTCAGTGATATGTATTAAACGCACACACAGTAGATGTGGCACAAATTATTTAAATTTGCACTACAGGCACTGTTTTCTGATGTAGTATAGAATTTGTCAGAGAAACACACACAGTATGGACAGTACATTAGGCCCAGATTATTTATATTTGCTCTACAGACACCGTTTTTGTATGCAGGACAGTATATGTCACAGAAACCCACAGAATATGGACACTATATTAGGCCCAGATTATTGGAATTTGCAATATAGACATTTTTTGGGTGTAGTACAGTATTGGTTACAGAACACAGCAGATTATGGACACCATATTAGGCCCAGATTATTGGAATTTGCAATACAGACACTGTTTTCTGGTGTAGTATAGTACTGGTTACAGAACAGCACAGATTATGGACACTACATTAGGCCCAGATTATTTATATTTGCTCTACAGACACAGTTTTTGTATGCAGGACAGTATATGTCACAGAAAGCCACAGAATATGAACACTATATAAGGCCCAGATTATTGGGATTTGCAATACAGACATTTTTTGGGTGTAGTACAGTATTGGTTACAGAACAACACAGATTATGGACACTATATTAGGCCCAGATTATTGGAATTTGTAATACAGACACTGTTTTCAGATATAGTTCAGTGTTGTTTACACAAAGCCACACACTATGGACCCTAGATGTGGCCCAGATTATTAAAGACACAGTCTGCAGATGATGTACAGTATATGTCACTAATAGGTATAAAATAAAAATATCTTGCTGCTGTCAAGCACACACAGTAGCCCTTAAAAGAACTTTGGGGTCATTGAAAAACTTTTGGTAGTAAAAACAGCAAATTTCTCTCCCTGCACTATCTGTCCCTTCCGAACCACTGTCTCTGAGACTGCAGGAGATAAATAGATTGCTGCTCTAAAACACACACACACAGTAGTCCTTAAAAGGACTTTTGGGTCTTGGAAAAGCTTTCTCAGAATAAAAACTGAAATTCGCTCCATACTCTGTCGTTCCCTTCCTACGCTCTGCTCTCCCTGTCTACGTCTGAGCCGAACATGTGTCATCGGGTGCTATATGGCACTCGATGACGAGTTCCGGCCAGCCAATCACTGTAATGCCAGCAGCCAAGATGGCTACTGGCAATACAGTGAGGGCAGTACTTACCTGCACCTTTATTGGCTGCCTAAAACCCCCGAAACGTGCGGCATGCTCGCTCATCACAAATTATTTGCCATTGTGTGGTGCAGTTATATGTTCTAAAGCTCTTTTTGGCATGTATTAGTTGCTAAAAATATATATATTATTTGCCATTCAGCGGTACAGTTTTATGTTCTCAAGCCCTTTTTGGCATGCATTAGTGGCAAAAAAATATATAATATTTGCTGTTCACACCTTTTTTGGCCTGTATAAAAGGAAAAAAATAATAAGGGCCTATTTGCCATTCAGCTGTGCAGTTATATGTTCTAAAGCCCTTGTTGGCGTGTATTAGTGGGGAAAAAAGGGCTTATTAGCCGCTGTGTGGTGAAGTGAGAGAATTACAGACTTTTTTGGTGTGTTTTAATTTCCTTTTTATTTATTTATTTGATCTAACAATATGTCAGACACAGAAGTGCCAGTCCCTGCACAGGGGAGTGGCAAAGGCCTAAATGTTTCTGGCGCAGGCACAGGTTGCAGCAGAGTAAGAGGGCAAGGCAGCATGAGTCGCAGCGATAGGACTGAGCTCCCAGTGTCATCCAGCAGTCGTGGCTTAACCAGCAACCCAGAGGTTCTTGAATTGTTCACTCGGTCATACACTTCGTCCCAAGTGACATCAGACACCCCCAGCCAAGAGTCGGTGGGTTTGTTAGACACAACTCTTAGTTGGCATGGCCCAGGAGCAGGCCCTGTGCCCTCACCTGTCACCAACCTGTCTATGTTCTTTTCTGTTCCCTCAGCCAGAGAAGTATTATATTCTTTGGGCTCAGCTCCACTATACAGCGAGGACGAGCTACTAGAGGACAGTCAGCAGTTTCTGGCCAGCGATAAAGTGGAGGAGACATCCGCCGCTTCCTCAAGTAGGCGGGCAAGTAGTGATGAGTAGTGTTGATCACGAATATTCAAATTTCGAATTTTAATCGCGAATATCGGCACTTCGAGAATTCGCCAATATTTAGAATATCTCAAAATATATTCTTAATCGCGAATATTCCATTGTTTTTTAAAAACCAGTCTATGCGAATTTTATGCGAATTGAGGAGGACATCAGTGACGTGCAGACAGTACTCGATGATGATGATGTAGCTGATTGCCCTTGGGAGCCAGGTGAATTAGGGGCTTCATCATCATGGGGAGAAGAGGGTGGCAGATTGTCCGTGAGGCAGCAGCGGAGACAGCAAGTCGCTAGCGTGGCCGGGAGTCAGCAGTGTGGCAGCAGTAGGAGCTCTGGAGCGAAACGTGCCCAGGGTAGACCACCTGCTTCGCAGGAGCCTACCTGCCTGGGAAGTAGTGGTGCAGGGGTTCACGGAAGCAGCGGCGGTAGCAGTCAGTCAGTGCAAAGTGTTAGGGGTAAAATCAAATTTTGTTAAGCTGCCGGAGGAGGTGAACATGGCCATTTGTAGAATATGTGGGCAGAAGGTGAAGCGCAGCCAGGGTGTCAAAGTTGGCACCAGGGCCCTGAGTCAACATAAGCAGTGTCACCATAAAGTGGCCTGGGAGAACCGTGGCTCCGTTGTGGTGGTCCAGCCTGCCGCAGGAACCGCTGCATCACCCAGTGGCACACACTCGATTTCCGGCAGTCAAGGCTCCACCACCTCAGCCGAAGGGAGCTGTCTGTCCTTCCCATCATCTGCTGGTCCTGATGCTCCTTCCCTTTCCAAGTGGTGGACTCTGCACCTTTCAGAAAACCGATGGCTTGTGCCAAGCCGAGGTGGAAAGTCCCAAGCCATCATTACTTTGCCAAAAAGGCAGTACCAGCACTGCACACATATAAAGAACAGAAGGTAGGCCAGTCATTGAGCCTGTTGGTGTCTGCCAAAGTGCACGGCAGCACCGACGTGTGGAGCTGTAACTACGGTCAGGGACAGTACATGATCTCTACAGCACACTGGGTGAATGTGGTTCCTGCACAGCCATACCAGCCTGGTCTTGGCCAGGTCACGCTGCTTCCGCCTCCACGTTGTCACACTGTTGGTCCAGCGACAATGTCTGCCTCTGTCTCCTCATCCTCCATCATGTCCTCAGCCTCCACTGCAGGAACAATTCACAGTGCCCCTCCAACATACCACATGTGCAGTGCATCGCGTTGTCACGCTGTTCTGCACCTCGTTTGCCAGGTCGAACAGAGACACATAGAGAAGTAACTGCTTTGTGTCCTTCGTCAAGAAATCGAATCCTGCCTTTCTCCCCGACAACTCAAAATCGGAACCATGGTGACCGACAATGGGATGAACATTGTGTCGGCGCTGCGTCAAGGAAGGCTGAGCCATGCACCCTGCATGGCACACGTGTTCAATCTGGTTGTCAAGCGGTTCCTGAAGTCTTCCACCTATCTGCAAGACATCCTAAAAATGGCCAGGAAACTTTACATGCACTTCAGCCACTCGTACACCGCAGAGCACACCCTCCCTGAGCTGCAGCGGCAGAACGGAATGCCCCAACATAGGTTGATATGCAACGGAATTCCACCCTCTATATGTTGGACCAACTATACGAACAGAGAAAGGCCATAAATGATTTCTTGATGATCCCAGTGGACAGGAGTACTCCCCTGTGTTACTTCGATGTCAGTCAGTGGCAGCTCCTGCGTGACACCTGACGTTTTATCAGATGCTTTGAGAAGGCCACGTTATTTGTCAGCTGCCAGGACTACGGGATGAACAACGCATTCCACTGCTTCATGTCCTGGAACAGATGCTGGTAAATCTGGCTGGTCAGGGGACTGGTGACTTGGCTCCTAGATCTCATGGCCACATGAGCCCTGTGGGGGCTGAACTGGAGGAGGAGGAGGAGGACATTGGAGCACAAGCAATGTGTAGCAAAATGGGTGGCTTTTATACACAGGTGACAGGAGAGCAGAAGCAGCCAGAGGAGTTACGGGGCAACGAGAAAGACGAGGCAGAGGACCCAGACACACCATTGCAGTTTTCAGTGTTAGATGGAGGCAAGGAGTCTCTCCGAGTCACTTGCACAAATGGCCCTATGCATGCTCACTTGACAGCTGAATTGACAGCATTCAGCACAGGGATGACTTCTAGGTCTCTCCACCTTGTTGGACCCTCGCTACCAGTCCAAAATGGGGGTCTTTTTTACACCCGCCTAGAGGGAAGACAAACTGAACTACTATAGAGACATCCTATTTAGTCAGTTGGCCACTGTCTATCTATGCCATCGTCCATCCTCTCACATGTCTGACCGGGGGGGCCCTCTGCACTCACGTTCCACTGCCATGGCTGGTGGGGAGCGGTGGGGTGGCAGGAGCAGTACCAGCTCCATCAGCAGCAGCCTGAGACTACATTTGCTGATGAACAGCTTTCTTCACCCGCCTAGTGAAGAAACTACTCACCAGCAGCAGCTAGACCTAGGGCAAGACCTGAACGAGCAGGTGGTGGCATACTTGGACTGCACCTTGCCCCCCCAAGTTGAAGATCTGCTGGACCACTGGGCAGCCAAACTGGATTTGTGGCCACAACTGGCAGAGTTTGCCCTGCAGAAGCTGTCCTGACCAGCCACTAGTGTGGCATCAGAGCGGGTATTTAGTTTGGCGGGGGCCATAGTAATCCCAATGACAACTCGCCTGTCCACCCAAAATGTGAAGAGACTGACCTTTTCAACCACACTATGTCATCTTGCCACTCTGTGGTATCCCCCTGATACTGCTGCTTTCGCCACCCGCCTAGAGGGAAGACAAACTGAACTACTATAGAGACATCCTATTTAGTCAGTTGGCCGCTGTCAATCTATGCCATCGTCCATCCTCTCACATGTCTGACCGGGGGGGCCCTCTGCACTCACGTTCCACTGCCATGGCTGGTGGGGAGCGGTGGGGTGGCAGGAGCAGTACCAGCTCCATCAGCAGCAGCCTGAGACTACATTTGCTGATGAACAGCTTTCTTCACCCGCCTAGTGAAGAAACTACTCACCAGCAGCAGCTAGACCTAGGGCAAGACCTGAACCAGCAGGTGGTGGCATACTTGGACTGCACCTTGCCCCCCCAAGTTGAAGATCTGCTGGACCACTGGGCAGCCAAACTGGATTTGTGGCCACAACTGGCAGAGTTTGCCCTGCAGAAGCTGTCCTGACCAGCCACTAGTGTGGCATCAGAGCGGGTATTTAGTTTGGCGGGGGCCATAGTAATCCCAATGACAACTCGCCTGTCCACCCAAAATGTGAAGAGACTGACCTTTTCAACCACACTATGTCATCTTGCCACTCTGTGGTATCCCCCTGATACTGCTGCTTTCGCCACCTTTAAACTCAGTCATTGTGCCACTCTGTGGCCTCCTCCTGATGCTTCTGCTGCCACCTGCACACTTTGTCATTGGGCCACTCTGTGGTCTCCCATGCTGCCGCCACCTCCAGACTCTGTCATTGTGCCACTTGGTGGCTTCCTCATATTGCTGCCAACTCCAGACACTGTCATTGTGCCACTCGGTGGCCTCCTCATACTGCTGCCAACTCCAGACTCTGTCATTGTGCCACTCGGTGGCCTTCTCCTGATGCTGCTAACTGCAGACTCAGTCATTGTGCCACTTAGTGGCCTCTATTTACTGCTGGCAACTCCAGACTCTGTCATTGTTCTACTCGGTGGCCTTCTCCTGATGCCGCCACCTCCAGATTTGGTCATTGCGCCACTCAGCGGCCTCCTCATACTGCTAGAAAAAAAAGACAATGCAGCAGCACTCTGCAACTAGAGATGACACAAACATAAAATTTTGCGTTTGCGAACGGCGAACGCGAACTTCCGTAAATGTTCACGAACGGGCGAACCAGGCGAACCGCCATAGACTTCAATAGGCAGGCAAATTTAAAAACTCAAAGGGACTCTTTCTGGCCACAGTAGTGATGGAAAGGTTGTTTCAAGGGGACTAACACCTGGACTGTGGCATGCTGGAGGGGGATCCATGGCAAAACTCCCATGAAAAATTACGTAGTGGATGCAGAGTCTGATTTTAATCCATAAAGGGCATAAATCACTTAACATTCCTAAATTGGTATAACGTGCTTTAAAACATCCAGTGAGTGTATACAATCAGGTATGATGTTGTATCGATCAGGTAGTGTACGGGTTATGCCCGCTTCACAGTGACAGACCTAACTGTGACAGACCAAACTCCCCGTTTAACGCATCGCAAACAACCGCAAACAGTCTATTTGCACAACCACAAACTCCCCATTTGCACAAGGTTGGATACCAAGCTAGCCATGTCCCGTTTTTTGTCCTCGCTGACGTCATTGAAGGTCTCTTCCTTGCGCAATGTACTGTGCCACCCTATATGAGTCGTGTGTTCAGTAATCAGTAGTACTATTTTTATCAGTGTGAAAAAACGATAGTTGGATCCAGCTTCCGATAAAACTTTACTTTTATTTCTTTGTGGTAAAATCCAGTACAGACATGGCACAGAGTACAGTTAATCCAGTCTACGTGTTTCGGACCCTCCTTTTATTTAGGTCCTTACTCATGACATGCAAACTTACAACTGATAACCTCTCTTTAAGGAAGTGCAATCACAATCCACCTGTGTCAGTGACATCACCTAACTCAGAGGTGGTCACATGATTACCAGGGGGAGGTGAAATACAATTGTGTTTGACATGAATCCTTTTCACACAAAAAACACTACTAAAAGAATCTTATAAAAAACATAATCGCTCATTTATACTGCAATGTTAGGTCCTGCTTTTTGTTTAAACCTTAAGGAACACAGGTGCCTAGTTGGAACATCCAAAAAAAGAAATAGATTACATCTACATAAAACACCCAGTAATAGCCATATTTCATGCATTACCGATACCGGTGCATAAAGGTGTGTTTCCTCCCCCCATGAGATCCATAGTAGCAGGCATTGGCTCCTATGCAGAAAGAATCTCTGAATGGGTGGACTCGCTCCTACAGCCTCTGGTAACGCATATACCGGGATTTCTAAAGGACACTCGCACAGTGTTGCAGGCTTTTGAAAATTTCAGATGGCAGTCTGAGTTCATGTGGGTGGTTGCTGATGTGGTTACGCTGTACACCAGCATTCCCCACAACTTGGCCATCATTGCCTTGAGGTGGTTTTTGCTGTTGTACAGCGATTATACATCGGAACTACAAGATTATATATGCACTACCGTGGAATTTCTCTTAAAACATAATTTTTTTATGTTTAATGGACAATATTTTTTACAATCATCAGGTGTGTCTATGGGGGCGAAATTCTCGCCCTCCATAGCAAACATTTTCATGGCCTGGTGGGAAAAATGTTTTCTCTTTGCAGACACAAATCCTTTTTCCAGCAGCATCAAATGGTACGGACGCTATATTGATAATATAGCCATAATTTGGCAGGGTAGCGTTCCGGATATAGCTGCACTGGAAAATTGCTTCAATAGAGCAGTGGAATCCATAAAATTCAGTATACACCATGATGAAACTTCAGTGGTGTTTTTGGATCTGTGTTTGCAAGGAGATGCCACCAGCAATAAAAATTATTATGTCTACCACGAGGAAAGAAACTGCAGGGAACACCACTTTGTTAGCTACATCCTGCCACCCTCCACATACGATTAAAAATATTCAAAGGGGAGAGATGCTGAGGGCAAGAAGAAATTGCTCCAGAGAGTCCCTGTTTTTAAAGGAAGCTAGTACTGTTTCTGATAGATTACTAGCGAGACAATACACATTACGATCTATTAATAAAGCTAAAGCAGGAGCTCTGTCACGCAATAGGGAGGAATTAGTGTTCCCTAAAAGTACAGAATAGAGAGAAAGAGAAACAGGTAAAAGAAAAACAGAAAAAAATGAGTTCCAAAAAATATGACCAAAAACGATCCACGATTTTTGTAACAACTTATAGTAAGGAATTTGATGACATATGCAAAATAGTCCGAAAAAATCTACCTATTCTTAATGCAGATGAAGAATGGAGATGGGTAGCTCAGGCAGGAGTTAAATGTGTAGCACGAAGGGCGCCCACTATAGGACAAAGTGTCAGTCCCAGTTTATATCAAGAAAAACCAACCAGTCACCCGGTGTGGCTCACTCATATATAGGCAGTTTAAATTGTGGAAGCAGCAGATGCATTTGCTGTGGTTACATGAAAATCTGCGACAATATTGTTTCCACCACAAATGGGAGAAGTCATGCTATAAAACAATACTTAAATTGCAATACCACATTTGCAGTTTATGTCATCACATGCAAACTTTGTCATCTACAGTATGTGGGCTGCACCACCAAACAAAAAAAATAAAGAGTACGCAAACATCTATCGGACGTCCCGCACTTCAAAACTAGAAATATTTCAGCAGCAAGTCTCTATTTTGCCATAAAACATGATGGAAATACTAATAGCTTTGAAGTGCAGGGCATTGAAAGGGTAACATGTCCAATAAGGGGAGGAGACCATAGACAGAAACTGTTAAGCCATGAAGCTTATTGGATGTTCCAACTAGGCACCTGCGTTCCTCAAGGTTTAAACAAAAAGCAGGACCTAACATTGCAGTATAAATGAGCGATTATGTTTTTTATAAGATTCTTTTAGTAGTGTTTTTTGTGTGAAAAGGATTCATGTCAAACACAATTGTATTTCACCTCCCCCTGGTAATCATGTGACCACCTCTGAGTTAGGTGATGTCACTGACACAGGTGGATTGTGATTGCACTGCCTTAAAGGGAGGTTATCAGTTGTAAGTTTGCATGTAATGAGTAAGGATCTAAATAGAAGGAGGGTCCGAAACGCGTAGACTGGATTAACTGTACTTTGTTCCATGTCTGTACTGGATTTTACCGCAAAGAAATAAAAGTGAAATTTTATCGAAAGCTGGATCCAACTATCTTTTTTCACAGTGGAGGTCTCTTGTTGGTCAAGTCCAGGACCGGATCCGTGCTTCCGGCTTCATTGCCTCACAGGTGAGCGCTGCAAACACTCACTTTTTGAAGCTTGTACTATTTTTATCAGTTTAATCCCTGTTACGTCCCCTATCAGGGGACGTGTATCGAATAGATTTTAGGAACCGGGAGATGGAAAAAAAGCTTGGTCGTTCCTCTTACTTCCAATTTTGCCGTGCAATGTACTGTGCAACCCTATATGAGTGGTGTGTTGACTAGTACTATTCTTACCAGTTTAATCCCTGTTACGTCCGCTAATCGTAAAGGTAATCTGGACTTTTTTGACCTAGGCGACTTCTCTTGTCAGTGACTAGTGTTGAGCGAACAGTTCAAGAATAGTTCAGGTTCGTACCGAATTTTGGGGTGTTCGGGACACGGACCCGAACCCGAACATTTTCAAAAAAGTTCGGGTTCGGGTTCGTTGTTCGGCGATTTCTTCCCGCGTTCTGAAGGGCTGCGCAGCAGCCAATCAGCTAGCATTTTACTTCTTGCCCTATGAGCCCATCACAGCCATGCCTACTAATGGCATGGCTGTGATTGGCCAAGTGCAGCATGTGACCCAGCCTCTATTTAAGCTGGAGTCACGTAGCGCTGCACGTCACACTGCTCTGATTAGTGTAGGGAGAGGACGCAGCTGCTGTGAGGGCGAGAATAGGCAGGGAAAAGTCAGCAAAAGCACCTAATGAAGTAATCGATGTACAGCTGTGAATGATTCAACTTCTGCTAGTTACTTGCTCACTGGTTACTTGCACAGAGCATTTTTCTGTCACTTTTTTTCTGGGGTGGATCGGCGGCCATTTTGTGACTTGTGGTGCACCAGAACAAGCTGCCACCAAGTCCATCAATCCATCAATACTAGTTTTTTTTTTTTTTTGCAATATCCTACATCAGGGGCTTGGCTGCTCTAATTGTCACCCCTAGAATCTCAGGATAGCAATTTCTATATTTTATTAAGGGGTTAAATACAATTGCCAAAATACCAATCCCCTAAATCTGGTGTTCCAGCTTTGGCTAGACAAGTATAATACTGTCTGCTGTCTGGCAAAGGATAGATTATTTTCTGTGGTGAAATTCAATTGCCAAAATAGCAATCCCCTAAATCTGGTGTCCCAGCACTGGCTGGCAAACTATAAGGCCCCTTTCACACGGGCGAGTTTTCCGCGCGGGTGCAATGCGTGAGGAGGACGCATTGCACCCGGACTGAATCCGGACCCATTCACTTCTATGGTGCTGTGCACATGAGCGGTGATTTTCACGCATCACTTTTGTGTTGCGTGAAAATCGCAGCATGTTCTATATTCTGCGATTTTCACGCAACGCAGGCCCAATAGAAGTGAATGGGGATGCGGGAAAATCGCAAGCATCCGTAATCATGTGCGGATGCGTTGCGATTTTCCCGCATGGTTGCTAGGATACGATCGGGATGGGGACCCGATCGTTATTATTTTCCTTTATAACATAGTTATAAGGGAAATAATCGCATTCTAATTACAGAATGCAATGTTCCCCGGGCTATAGAGGGTTAAAAATAATAAAGAGTTAACTCACCTTCTCCCATTGTACGCGCAGAGCCCCAGAACGTCTTCTCTCTTGATGATTGCTTGCTTCAGGACCTGTGGTGACGTCACAGGGTCACATGGTCCAATCATAGAAGCATTTGAGTGGACCATGTGACCCATGTGATCCTGTGACATCACGGCAGGTCCTTCATCCAACAGATTTGCCCGGGGAACATTGCATTCTGTAATTAGAATGCGATTATTTTCCCTTATAACTATGTTATAAAGGAAAATAATTACATATACAGAATACTCATCCCGAAACCGGACTTCAGTGATGAAGTCTGACTTCGGGTCTGGGTACCAAGCATGCGGATTTTTTCACGCGTGTGCTAAACGCACTACAAACGTTAGCACACGCGCGGAAAATCGTGGCGATTCCCGCAACGCACCCACCTCTTATCCGGGCCTCAAACATGATGCCCGTGTGAAAGAGGCCTAATAGTGTCCGCCAAAACATATATTTTGTTCTGGAGTAAAATTCACTTGCCAAAATAGCAATCCCCTAAATCTGGTGTCACAGCTGTGGCTGGCAAACTATAATAGTGTCCGCCAAAACATATATTTTGTTCTGTGGTAAAATTCAATTGCCAGATAGAAATACCATAAATCTGGTGTCCAAGCACTGGCTGGCAAATTATAATAGTGTCCGCCAAAACATATATTTTGTTCTGGGGTGAAATTCACTTCCCAAAATGGCAATCCCCTAAATCTGGTGTCCCAGCACTGGCTGGCAAAATATAATAGTGTCCGTCAAAACATATATTTTGTTCTGTGGTGAAATTCAATTGCCAAAATAGCAATGCCATAAATCTGGTGTCTCAGCACTGGCTGGCAAACTATAATAGTGTCCGCCAAAACATATATTTTGTTCTGGGGTGAAATTCAATTGCCAAAATAGCAATACCCTGAATCTGGTGTCCCAGGTGTTGCAGGCCAAGTGTTAATCTGTCCGTAAAAGGGTATATTTTGTTCTGGGGTGAAATTCAATTGCCAAAACAGCAATACCATAAATCAGTGGTTTCAGCTGTGGCTGGCAAAGTATAATAGTGTCTGCCAAAACATATATTTTGTTCTGGGGTGAAATTCAATTGCCAAAATAGCAATACCCTGAATCTGGTGTCCCAGCTGTTGCAGGCCAAGTGTTAATCTGTCCGTAAAAGGGTATATTTTGTTCTGGGGTGAAATTCAATTGCCAAAATAGTAATACCCTGAATTTGGTGTCCCAGCTGTTGCAGGCCAAGTGTCAATCTGTCCGTAAAAGGGTATATTTTGTTCTGGGGTCAAATTCAATTGCCAAAATAGCAATACCATAAATCAGTGGTTTCAGCTGTGGCTGGCAAAGTATAATAGTGTCCGCCAAAACATATATTTTGTTCTGGGGTGAAATTCAATTGCCAAAATAGCAATACCCTGAATCTGGTGTCCCAGCTGTTGCAGGCCAAGTGTTAATCTGTTCGTAAAAGGGTATATTTTGTTCTGGGGTGAAATTCAATTGCAAAAATAGCAATACCATAAATCAGTGGTTTCAGCTGTGGCTGGCAAAGTATAATAGTGTCCGCCAAAACATATATTTTGTTCTGGGGTGAAATTTAATTGCCAAAATAGCAATACCCTGAATTTGGTGTCCCAGCTGTTGCAGGCCAAGTGTTAATCTGTCCGTAAAAGGGTATATTTTGTTCTGGGGGGAAATTCAATTGCCAAAATAGCAATACCCTGAATTTGGTGTCCCAGCTGTTGCAGGCCAAGTGTTAATCCGTCCGTAAAAGGGTATATTACACTCAAGGTGTATATACAAGTGCTGAGAGGGTCATCCTCATTAACTTCACATGCTACCGTGCATCTCCCATTTTATTTCTGTCCATTAAAGGGTATATTACACAAAGTGTTAAAATACAATTGCTGAAGGCATAATCCTACATATTTTTTCTCATGCTACTGTGCATCTCCAAGTGTAAATTTGTCCATAAAAGGATACCTTTCATCCAGGGCCTAAATACTAGCCCTACAATAGATATTCCCCTAAATCAGTGGTTACTGCTGTGCCTGGATTAGTGTAATACGGTAGAGAGTGTTAGGTGCCTGTAAAAAAAGGCCTGAATTTGAAATCAATACATTGGGCCAAATACATTGGGCCTTGTGCAGAATAGACATTTATAACTGCCTCCCCCTCAACCATGTATTCTTGTACTCCAGGGCACTTCTTTATTGAATCCTCATTTTTTTAACTTTACCATGATCTTGCGGTGCAACCCAAAGTTTAATGAACCTCTCCTCAATCTGGGCGCCAGGGCCTAAATAACTGAAAGTGGCTTTCTCCAGTGGTGGGTGATATGACGCATGATTCCTTGCTGTGGGATCCCTCTCCTCTGTCTGGGTGCTGGGCCTAAATAACTGAAAGTGGCCTTCTCCAATGGTGGGCGATATGACGCCTTATTCCTTGCTGTGGGACCTCTCTCCTCTGTCTGGTGCTGGGGCCGAAATAACTGAAAGTGGCCTTCTCCAGTGGTGGGTGAAATGACGCATGATTCCTTGCTGTGGGACCTCTCTCCTCTGTCTGGGTGTTGGGGCCGAAATAACTGAAAGTGGCCTTCTCCAGTGGTGGGTGATATGACGCATGATTCCTTGCTGTGGGACCTCTCTCCTCTGTCTGGGTGCTGGGCCTAAATAACTAAAAGTGGCCTTCTCCAGTGGTGGGTCATATGACGCCTTATTCCTTTCTGTGGGACCTCTCGCCTCGTTCTGGGTGATGGGGCCGGAATAACTGAAAGTGGCCTTTTCCAGTGGTGTGTGATATGACGCATGATTCCTTGCTGTGGGACCTATCTCCTCTGTCTGGGTGCTGGGGCCGAAATAACTGAAAGTGGCCTTCTCCAGTGGTGGGTTATATGACGCATGATTCCTTGCTGTGGGACCTCTCTACTCTGTCTGGGTGCTGGGCCTAAATAACTGAAAGTGGCCTTCTCCAGTGGTGGGTCATATGACGCCTTATTCCTTGCTGTGGGACTTCTCTACTCTGTCTGGGTGCTGTGGCCGAAATAACTGAAAGTGGCCTTCTCCAGTGGTGGGTGATATAACGCATCATTCCTTGCTGTGGGACCTCTCTCCTCTGTCTGGGTGCTGGGGCCGAAATAACTGAAAGTGGCCTTCTCCAGTGGTGGGTGATATGACGCATGATTCCTTGCTGTGGAACCTCTCTCCTCTGTCTGGGTGCTGGGGCCGAAATAACTGAAAATGGCCTTCTCCAGTGGTGGGTTATATGACGCATGATTCCTTGCTGTGGGACCGCTCTCCTCTGTCTGGGTGCTGGGCCTAAATAACTGAAAGTGGCCTTCTCCAGTGGTGGGTCATATGACGCCTTATTCCTTGCTGTGGGACTTCTCTCCTCTTTCTGGGTGCTGGGGGAGAAATAACTGAAAGTGGCCTTCTCCAGTGGTGGGTGATATAACGCATAATTCCTTGCTGTGGGACCTCTCTCCTCTGTCTGGGTGCTGGGGGAGAAATAACTGAAAGTGGCCTTCTCCAGTGGTGGTTGATATGACACATGATTCCTTGCTGTGGGACCTCTCTCCTCTGTCTGGGTGCTGGGGCCAAAATAACTGAAAGTGGCCTTCTCCAGTGGTGGGTGATATGACGCATGATTCCTTGCTGTGGGACCCCTCTCCTCTGTCTGGTTGCTTGGGCCGAAATAACTGAAAGTGGCCTTCTCCAGTGGTGGGTGATATGACGCATCATTCTCTGCTCTGGTGGCATACTTTTTAACTTGTTTTGGAACTGCTGCATCCTTTCAGACTTCCGGTAATTCATTAACATTTCAGCCACTTTCTGCTTATACTGGGGGTCTAGTAGCGTGGCCACCCAATACAGGTCGTTCTCCTTTAGCTTTTTTATACGAGGGTCCCTTAACAGGCATGACAGCATAAAAGACCCCATTTTCACAAGGTTGGATGCCGAGCTACTCATCTCCCGTTCCTCGTCCTCACTGATATTATTGAAGGTCTGTTCTTCCCCCCAGCCACGTACAACACCACGGGTCCCAGATAGGTGACAATAACGAGCACCCTGGGATACCTGTGTGGTTGGTCTTCCTCCTCCTCAAAGTCACATTCCTCCTCTGACTCCTCTTCCAGCGTTGCCGCAGGTCCAGCAAGGCCTGTTTCTGGTGGTGATGGTTATCACAACTCTTCCTCTTCACAATTATCTACGGCCTGATCCAGTAATCTTCGCAGGGCACGCTCCAGGAAGAAAACAAATGGGAGGAGGTCACTGATGATGCCTTTGGTGCGACTGACTAGGTTTGTCTCCTCCTCAAAAGGACGCATGAGCCTACAGGCATTGTGAATGAGCGTCCAGTAACGTGGCAAAAAAATACCCAGCTCCGCAGAGGCTGTCCTAGCACCCCGGTCATACAAATACTCATTGACGGCTTTTTCTTGTTGGAGCAGGCGGTCGAACATTAGGAGTGTTGAATTCCAACGTGTCGGGCTGTCGCAAATCAAGCGCCTCACTGGCATGTTGCTTCGCCGCTGAATGTCGGAAAAGTGCGCCATAGCCGTGTAGGAACGCCTGAAATGGCCACACTCCTTCCTGGCCTGCTTGAGGACGTCCTGTAAGCCTGGGTCGTCACAAAGCATTGTACAATTAGATTCAACACATGTGCCATGCACGGCACATGTGTCAACTTGCCCAAATTCAATGCCGCCAACAGATTGCTTCCGTTGTCACACACCACTTTGCCAATCTCCAGTTGGTGCGGGGTCAGCCACTGATCCACCTGTGCGTTCAGGGCGGACAGGAGTGCTGGTCCAGTGTGACTCTCTGCTTTCAGGCAAGTCAACCCCAAGACGGCGAGACACTGTCGTATCCGGGATGTGGAATAGCCCCTGGGGAGCTGGATGGGTGCAGTTGATGATGTGGAGCAAGACGCAGCAGCAGAAGAGGACTCAGCCAAGGAGGTTAGCGAAGAGAATGGAGTAGGAGGAGTAGAGGAGGTGGCAGCAGGCCTTCCTGCAAGTCGTAGCGGTGTCACGCATTCCATGCTTTGCAGCCGTCAGCAGGTTTAGACAATGCGCAGTGTACGTGATATACCTGCCCTGACCGTGCTTTGCAGACCAGGTATCAGTGGTCAGATGGACCCTTGCCCCAACACTGTGTGCCAGACATGCCATGAATTCCTTTTCCACAATAGAGTACAGTACTGCGGTGTCCCAATAGCTACACATTTTTTGAAGGCCTCAGACTCCACCAACTTGTATGGTAAAAGCTGGCGGGCTAAGAGTTCTGACAAGCCAGCTGTCAGACGGCAGGCAAGGGGGTGACTCTGTGACATTGGCTTCTTACACTCAAACATTTCCTTGACAGACACCTGACTGTGGGTAGATGAGCAGGAACTGCTGAAGGTGAGAGGCGGAGTGGCAGGTGGTTGAGAGGGGGCAGGGAGGACAGCAGTGGTTGACGTGGCTGAAGATGCTGGACCAGGAGGAGCATGGTGGTTTTGAGTTTGTGTGCTGCTTGTACTCATATGTTGATCCCATAGGCGTTTGTGATGTGAGATCATGTGCCTTCACAAAGCAGTTGTACCTAGGTGGGTGTTGGACTTCCCACAACTCAGTTTCTTTTGGCACAGGTTGCAAATGGCATCAGTGTTATCAGAGGCAGACACACAAAAAAAATGCCACACTGCTGAGCTTTGCAATGACTGCATTCTGGTGGTGGCAACAGCATGCTGTCTGACTGTGCCACTAGCTTCTTGTGATGACCTCCCCCTGCTTCCAATTCATCTCCTCCTCCTCTCTGTCTCCCCATCTTCGAGCGGGCACCCACGTGACATCCACGGACACATCGTCATCATCAACCGCTTCACTTGTATCTGACAACTCAGCAAAGGAAGCAGCAGCGGGTACAACATCATCATCATCACACCATACGTCCATGTGTGTAATGCTGCCTGACTGAGACATATCCCTGTTATCTACATCCTTTGGCAATAATGGTTGCTCATCACTCATTTTTTCCAAGTGATGTGTAAATAAATTCTCTGACAAAATCAAATAAAGCGGCTGTGGTGCTAGTGTTGGTGGTGGCGGCGGGCGGGCCAGTGGTAACTTGAGAGGTGCCTGAAGCTGAGCTGAAGGAGGATGGTACATCAAGGTTCCAAGCAGAAGCTGTAGAAGATTGGGTGTCCTGTGTAAGCCAGTCAACTATGTCCTCAGAATTTTTTGAGTTCAGGGTACGTGGCCTCTGAACACTGGGCATTTTTCTAGGGGCAAAGGAAATCACAGCACCACGACAGCCCCTGAGGGGTGGTCAGCCTCTGCCTGTCATTTTTTTTTTTATTAGTGGTACTATGCGTGCAAGGTACTGTGCCACTGTGCCACCCGGTATGAATGGTGGGCACTGGCAGTGGGCACACTACAGTCAGTGGAAGTGGGCCTGACACAAACTGGCAGCAGGCAGGCAACTGAAATTAGATTAAAGTGTAAAAATTAAATGCCTTTGTTTTTGCAAACTCCTGTGCCACATGGTATGAATGGTGGGCACTGGCAGTGGGCACACTACAGTCAGTGGAAGTGGGCCTGACACAAACTGGCAGCAGGCAGGCAACTAAAATTAGATTAAAGTGTAAAAATGAAATGCCTTTTTTTTTATGCAAGTCCTATGCCACACGGTATGAGTGGTGGGCACTGGCAGTGGGCACACTACAGTCAGTGGAAGTGGGCCTGACACACACTGGCAGCAGGCAGGCAACTGAAATTAGATTAAAGTGTAAAAATGAAATGCCTTTTTTTTATGCAAAATCCTGTGCCACACGGTATGAGTGGTGTGCACTGGCAGTGGGCACACTACAGTCAGTGGAAGTGGGCCTGACACACACTGGCAGCAGGCAGGCAACTGAAATTAGATTAAAGTGTAAAAATGAAATACCTTTTTTTTATGCAAACTCCTGTGCCACACGGTATGAGTGGTGGGCACTGGCATTGGGCACACTACAGTCAGTGGAAGTGGGCCTGACACAAACTGGCAGCAGGCAGGCAACTGAAATTAGATTAAAGTGTAAAAATGAAATATCTTTTTTTTAATGCAATGTCCTATGCCACACCGGTGGTATGAGTGGTGGGCACTGGCAGTGGGCACACTACAGTCAGTGGAAGTGGGCCTGACACACACTGGCAGCAGGCAAGCAACTGAAATTAGATTAAAGTGTAAAAAGGAAATGCCTTTTTTTTATGCAAAGTCCTGTGCCACACGGTGGGCACTGGCAGTGGGCACACTACAGTCTGTGGGCCTGCAGCTTCTTACACACGGACAGGCCAGGCAACTGCAATATATATATGGAGAAAAAAAAAGCAGACTAATTAAGCAACCCTAAAAAGGGCTTTTTGGGGTGCTGTGACGCTGTCCTTACAGCAAATGAGTCTGTGGACACAGAACACTGGCCTAGCTAACGGTTTCCCTATGAATTCATCAGCAGCACAGCAGCAGCTTCACCGTTTTTTGAGAGTTATTGTTTTGACGGATCAGAGGAAGGGCAAATGAATCAGTGACGTCAGCACAAACTTACTGCTTACACCCTCTCCACTCTGTCGGGGGGCTCTACTTGTATAAGCGTTTAATAGAACAGGTTCTGTAGACATCTATGTGGAATCAGCTGATGACGCTTCTTCTTGGCGCTAACATCGACCTGTAAGGCTGAGTTCATACTTCAGTTATTTGGTCAGTTTTGGCCCCGTGACTGCCCAAATAAGTGAAGTGTGCAGTGATTCTAAGAGCGATGCCTGTCCTCTGCATGTCGTACGGACTCACAGTATTATTTCACTACCAAAGCAGACTCCCTATGCGTGTTACTGCAAGGCACAGTGTTCTACATCACTTTAAAGGCTCTCAGCAGTTAGGAAATCGTCATTTTTTTTACAAAATTCACCACGACTATATTTGGATCGAAACCAAATTTTTCATGAATTTTTTTAAATATGTGCTCATCTCTAGTGGTAACAAATCGCATTTTTTCCTAAAATCGCTGTTACACATGTGAGGACATGGGGCAAGGACTCTGGGAAGGTGGGATCACCCATACTGACATCCATGCAGCCAATTAGCAGCCAGCCCTGTGATGTCACAGCCCTACAAATACGACAGCCATCTTAGATTCTGCCATTCACCAGTGTGCTTAGTGCAGGGAGAGACGTATCTGCAGGTGATAGGAAAGACTTGATTGTGGTGAAAATAAACGATTTACAAGTACATGGAAAGATTACTCAAGGTCTAGAGAAAGGAATCTAAGGAAGGAATCATTCCACCAGCATTTCTGTTGAACAGGGTTCAGTCGGGGAGGTTACAGCCTTGGTAATAGGAACAATCCAATTACACCTTGCTGCAGTGACTGGTGATCTAAATTGCCATTATACAGCTCTGTAATTCCAGCAAACCTGTCTTATTAGGGTGCAAGTGCTATTTGATACAGGCATTAACAGGATTTATTAAAAGGAAATATTTCTAATATTTTTTGGCTTGTATTAGTGGGAAAAAATGGGCTTATTAGCCGTTGTGTGGTGACGGTGCAGTTATCTGTTTTAAAGCTCTTTTTTGCGTGTATTAGTAGAAAAGGAAAAAAATATTTGCCGCTCAGCGGTGCAGTTATCTGTTTTAATGCCCTTTTTGACGTGTATTAGTGGAAAAAGAAAAAATATCTTTGCCACTCAACGTTGCAGTGATATATTCGGAAGCCCTGTTTGCCGTGTATTAGTGGAGAAATTAAAATATATTCGCCGTCCAGCGTTGCATATATCTGTTTAAAAGCCCGTTGTGTAAAACTAGAAAAAAATGTGGGCCTAATTGACATTCTGCAGTGCGATGATATATTCTAAAGCCCTGTTTTCAGTGTACAGTATTAGTGGCTAAATAAAAATATATTCGCCGTCCAGCTTTGCATATATCTGTTGAAAAGCCTGTTGTGTAGTGTTGATCGAGCACCAAAGTGCTCGTTTGCTCTACAGAGCACCAGAGCACAATGGAAGTCAATGGGAGAACCAGAGCATTAAACCAGGCACCCCCTGCTCTAAAGAAGGGAGGGTGTCTGGTTCACGAGAAAAAGGTCAGAAATGGATGGAAACACCACTGAAATGGTTTAGGAACAGCATGGGGAGGGCGTCTGGATGCATCTTGGACTCCTAGGTCGCTGGTTGTCGCTGGTCAGTAACTTGCATCCATGTTGATGCGCCATGTGTGATATGGAATGTTATATCCTGCATGAAGTGGGCCTGGAAAATGCTAGTGAGGGTACAGTGAATGGCATCGCACCAATGTGAGGGAAATGCCTTCTATACACAGGCTCTGGGCACTGCTGTATACTAGTGTGAGAAGGCGCAGGTGGCCTACAGTAGAGTCGGGGGAGTTGCCTCAGACAGGGTACGATGGGCAATTCAGTGGCACTGGGCATAGGGAAAACACACTGTGGATATGCTGAAATGTATATTGTGTTTGACGTAGCAGCCAAAATGGTGTTCGGCTGAGCATGCTTGCCCAACACTACTGTAAAAGTAGAAAAAAATTTGGTCTAACTGACACTCTGCGGTGCAGTGATATATTTTGAAGCCCTATTTTCAGCGTATTACTGGCAAAATAAAAATATATTCGCCGTCCAGCCGTCTGTTGAAAAGCCACGTTGTGTAAAAGTAGAACAAAATTTGGGACTAATTGACATTCTGCTGGGCATATATATATTGTGAAGCCCAGTTTGCCATGTATTAGTGGGAGAAAAAAAACTATATTTGCAGCGGCCTATTGCCAGCGCCTGCAGGATCCCTTGCCCCTTAAGAGGTATTTATGTATGTCCCTCTGTTAGAGCAAGTAGTCGTGACTAGGGTTGAGCGAACCGAACTGTAAAGTTCGGGTTCGTACCGAACATTACGTTTATTCGCACACGGACCCGAAAATTTCTGTAAAAGTTCGGGTTCGTTGTTCGGCAATTTCTTCCTGCTTTTTGAAAGGCTGCAGGGCAGCCAACCAACAAGCGTTTCACTACTTTGCCCTAAGAAGCCATCACAGCCATGCTTACTATTGGCATGGCTATAATTGGCTAAGTGCAGCATGTGACCTAGCTTCTATTTAAGCTGCAGTCATGTAGCGCCACACGTCACTCTGCTGCTCTTAGTGTAGGGACAAGCTGCTGCTCTCAGGGAGATATTAGGGAAGAAATCTGTTGAATTTGGTGGTGTTAACTCTTCAAACTACAGCAATTATTAAGGGTGCTATGTTACATATTTGTACCCCGCCCTGAGCCCAGTGATACTGCAAAATAATTTTTAATCCATCTGCTACTGAGGTGGGGTCGGCCGCCATTTTAGCAACTGCAGTGTCCTTGGAACTGCATGTGACCTGCCTGTGTGCCAGCCTGCCAGGGACATCAGTAATTATTTTTTGGTAGTTCAGTAGAGGACAAATTCCTTTTTTAAGTCCCCCTACATTACCTATGTTATAATTTTTGGGTGACAGTGCATTTCTGTAGTTGCTGTTATAAACCCATACTGTCGTACCACAGAGCACGTTTGCATACACCACTGAAAAATCTATTTTAAAATTTTGCGGTGACATAGGGCATTTCTGTAGTTTCTGTAATAAACCCGTACTGTCGTACCACAGAGCATGTTTGCATACACCGCTGAAAAACCTATTTTAAAATTTTGCGGTGACAAAGTTCATTTCTGTAGTTGCTGTAATAAACCCGTACTGTCGTACCACAGAGCATGTTTGCATACACCGCTGAAAAAACTGTTTTAAAATTTTGCGTTGGGATAGTGCATTTATGTAGTTGCTGTTATAAACCCGTACTGTTGTACCACAGAGCACGTTTGCATACACTGCTGAAAAAACTTTTAAAATTTTGCGGTGAAAAACTGCATTTCTGTAGTTGGGTTAATAAACCCGTACTGTTGTGCCACAAAACACGTTTGCATACAATGCTGAAAAACCTGTTTTATAATTTTCGGGGTGACAGACTGCATTTCTGTAGTTAATAAACCCGTACTGTTGTGCTACCGAGCACATTTGCATACAACGCTGAAAAACCTGTTTTATAATTTTGCATTGACATTGTGCATTTCTGCAGTTGGTGGAATATAACCGTACTGTCATACCTCAGAGCACGTTTGCATACACCGCTAAAAAACCTATTTTAAAATTTTGCGATGGCATAGTGCATTTCTGTAGTTGCTGTAATAAACCCGTACTGTCTTACCACAGAGCATGTTTGCATACACAGCTGAAAAACCCATTTTAATTTTTGCGGTGACATACTACATTTCTGTAGTTGGTGGAATAAACCCGTACTCTCGTACCACAGATCACGTTTGCATACACCGCCAAAAAACCAATTTTAAAATTTTGCAGTGACATTTCTGTAGTTGCTGTAATAAACCCGTACTGTCGTACCATAGAGCACGTTTGCATACACCGCTGAAAAAAATGTTTTCAAATTTTGCAGTGAAAAACTGCATTTCTGTAGTTGGCTTAATAAACCCGTACTGTCGTACCACAGAGCACGTTTGCATACACCTCTGAAAAACCTATTTAAAAATTTTGAGGTGACATAGTGCATTTCTGCAGTTGGTGGAATATAACCGTACTGTCGTACCACAGAGTGCGGTTTGCATACACCGGTGTAAAACCTATTTTAAAATTTTTCGGTGACAAAGTGCATTTCTGCAGTTGGTGGAATAATCCCGTACTGTCGTACCACAGATCACGTTTGTATACACCGCTTAAAAAATCTATTTTAAAATTTTGCGATGACATAGTGCGTTTCTGTAGTTGCTGTATTAAACCTGTACTGTCGTACCACAGAGCATGTTTGCATACACCGCTGAAAAAACTGTTATAAAATGTTGCGGCGAAAAACTGCATTTCTGTAGTTGGGTTAATAAACCCGTAATGTTGTGCCACAGAGAACGTTTGCATACAACGCTGAAAAACCTATTTTGAAATTTAGCAGTGACATATTGCATTTGTGTATTTGGGGGAAATAAACCAGTATTGTTCCACAGAGCACTTTTGCATAGAACGCTGAAAAACCTATTTTAAAATTTAGCAGTGACAGCATTTCTGTAGTTTGTTACCATAAACACTGGTTTTGTGCTACATAGCAGATCTGAGGCCTACCCTGTATTTCATTCATTTTAACCACTTCAGCCCCCCTAGCTTAAACACCCTTAATGACCAGGCCACTTTTTACAATTCTGCACTACACTACTTTACCCGTTTATTGCTCCGTCATGCAACTTACCACCAAATGAATTTTACCTCCTTTTCTTCTCACTAATAGAGCTTTCATTTGGTGCTATTTCATTCTTGCTGACGTTTTTACTTTTTTTGCTATTAATCAAAAATTACCGAAATTTTTGCAAAAAAATGACATTTTTCACTTTCTGTTGTAATTTTTTTTTAAAAAAACTACATTTCTATATAAATTTTTCGCAAAATTTATTGTTCTACATGTCTTTGATAAAAAAAAATACAATAAGTGTATATTTATTGGTTTGGGTAAAAGTTATAGCGTTTACAAACTATGGTGCAAAAAAGTGAATTTCTGCATTTTGAAGCAGCTCTGACTTTCTGAGCACCTGTCATGTTTCTTCAGGTGCTAGAATGCCAGGATAGTATAAATACCCCCAAATCACACCATTTTAGATAGAAGACACCCCAAAGTATTCATGGAGGGGCATGGTGAGTTCATGTATCATTTCATTTTTTTTCACAAGTTAGCGGAAAATGACACTTTCTGAGGAAAAAAATAAAAATAGTAAAGTTTCCATTTCTGCTAACTTCTGGCAAAAAAAAATGAAATCTCCCACGGACTAACTATGCCCCTCAGTGAATACCTTGGGGTGTCTACTTTCCGAAATGGGGTCACTTGTGGGGTGTGTTTACTGTTCTGGCATTTTGGGCGGGGCTAAATTGTGAGCAGCCATGTAAAAGCTAAAGGTATTCGTTGGAATTTGGGCCCCTTTGCGCACCCAGGCTGCAAAAAAGTGTCACTCATGTGGTATTGCCGTACTCAGGAGAAGTAGGGCAATGTGTTTTGGGGTGTATTTTTACATATACCCATGTTGGGTGAGAGAAATATCTCTGTAAACTGACAACTTTGTTTAAAAAATTTAAAAAGTTGTCGATTACAGCGATATTTCTCACACAAAGTATGGGTATATATAAAATACACCCCAAACACATTGCCCTACTTCTCCTGAGTACGGCGATACCACATGAGTGACACTTTTGCAGCCTGGAGTGCAAAGGGCCCTAAAACCAATGAGTACCTTTAGGATTTCACAGGGCATTTTTACGCATTTGGATTCCAGACTTCTTCTCACGCTTTAGGGGCCCCTAAAATGCCAGGACAGTATAAATACCCCACATGTGACCCCATTTTAGAAAGAAGACACCCCAAGGTATTCTGTGAGGGGTATGGTTAGTTTATGTAAAATTTTATTTTTTGTCACAAGTTAGTGAAATATGAGACTTTGTAAAAAAAAAAAATATCAATTTCCGCTAACTTGTGCCAAAAAAAAAAAAATTGCTGTGAACTTGCCATGCCCCTCACAGAATACCTTGGGGTGTCTTCTTTCCACAATGGGGTCACTTGTGGGGTATTTATACTGCCCTGGCATTTTAGGGGTCCTAAAGCGTGAGAATCCAAATGCGTAAAAATGCCCTGTGAAATACTAAAGGTACTCATTGGTTTTAGGGCCCCTTTGTGCATCTTGGCTGCAAAAAAGTGGCACACATGTGGTATCGCCGTACTCAGGAGTAGTAGGGCAATGTGTTTTGGGGTGTATTTTTACATATACCCATACTGGGTGTGAGAAATATCTCTGTAAATGACAACTTTTTAAAAAAATTTATACAAAGTTGTCAATTTACAGAGATATTTCTCTCACCCAGTATGGGTATATGTAAAAATACACCCTAAAACACATTGCCCTACTTCTCCTGAGTACGGCGATACCACATGTGTGGCACTTTTGCAGCCAAGATGTGCAAAGGGCCCTAAAACCAATGAGTACCTTTAGGAGGAATTTTTTGCATTTTTCTTCTCACGCTTTAGGTCCCCTAAATTGCCAGGGCAGTATAAATACCCCACATGTGACCCCATTTTGGAAAGAAGACACCCCAAGGTATTCCATGAGGGCATGGCGAGTTCAGAAGATTTTTTTGGCACAAGTTAGCGGAAATTGATTTTTATTGTTTTTCTCAAAAGTCTCCCATTCTGCTAACTTTTGACAAAAAGTTAAATTTTTCATGGACTCACTATGCCCCTCAGCGAATACCTTGGGGTGTCTTCTTTCCAAAATGGGGTCACATGTGGGGTGTTTGTACTGTTCTGGCATTTTGGGCGGGGCTAAGTTGTGAGCAGCCATGTAAAAGCTAAAGGTACTCGTTGGAATTTGGGCCCCTTTGCACTCCAGGCTGCAAAAAGTGTCACTCATGTGGTATCGCCGTACTCAGGAGAAGTAGGGCAATGTGTTTTGGGGTGTATTTTTACATATACCCATACTGTGTGTGAGAAATATCGCTGTAAATTGACAACTTTGTATAAAAAATTTAAAAGTTGTCATTTACAGAGATATTTCTCTCACCCAGCATGGGTATATGTAAAATACACCCCAAACACATTGCCCTACTTCTCCTGAGTATGGCGATACCACATGTGTGCCACTTTTTGCAGCCAAGATGCGCAAAGGGCCCTAAAACCAATGAGTACCTTTAGTATTTCACAGGGCATTTTTACGCATTTGGATTCTCACGCTTTAGGACCCCTAAAATGCCAGGGCAGTATAAATACCCCACAAGTGACCCCATTGTGGAAAGAAGACACCCCAAGGTATTCTGTGAGGGGTATGGCGAGTTCACAGAAAAAAAATTTTGGCACAAGTTAGCGGAAATTGATTTTTTTTTTTTTTTACAAAGTCTCATATTCCACTAACTTGTGACAAAAATAAAATTTTACATGAACTCCCCATACCCCTCACGGAATACCTTGGGGTGTCTTCTTTCCAAAATGGGGTCACATGTGAGGTTTTTGTACTGCCCTGGCATTTGAGGGTCTCCGCAATCATTACACGTATGGCCAGCATTAGGAGTTTCTGCGATTCTCCGTATATTGAGCATACGGGTAATGAGATTTTTTTTTTCCGTTCAGCCTCATGGCTGAAGAAATAAAAAAAAAATGAACGGCACAGATTTTTTCATTCGCATCGATCAATGTGGATGAAAAAATCTCTGCCAAAATCAGTGACTGCTGTGCGGTGGGCTGGGCGCTAGCTACCTAACAAGTAGCTAGCTAACTGGCGGTGATAGGGGACCCTTATGCCCCATTCACACGTCCGCAATTCTGTTTGCGGAACGGAATTGCGGACCCATTCATTTCTATATGGACAGACTTTGTCCCGCTCGGATCCGGAATTGCGGATCCGCACTTACGGGTCTGCATTTCGTTCGCAAAAATATAGAATATGCTCTTTTCTTGTCCGCAATTGCGGACAAGAAAAAGCATTTTCTATATAGTTCTGGCAATGTGCGGATCTGCAAAATGCGGAAAGCACATTGACGGTGTCCGTGTTTTATGGATCCGCGCTGCGGATCCGTGGCACGGATCTGTGGATCCGCCTGAACCGCAAAACACATATGGACATGTGAATAGAGCCTTACAGGGGGTGATCAGTGACAGGGGGTGATCAGGGAGTCTATATGGGGTGATCAGGGGTTAACAAGGGGTTAATAGTGGTTATAAAGTGAGGGGGTGGGGGTGGGGTTAGTGTAGTGTTTGGTGCAACTTTACATTGTTACCTGGTCCTCTGGTGGTCGATCACAGTAAATGGGACCACCAGGGGACCAGGTATTAGGTATATCAGACGCTGTTAGCAACACAGCGTCTGATATACCACTTTGATCTCATTTATTTTACATTTACAGCCTGCCAGCGATTGATCATCGCTGGCAGGCTGTAGTACAACTGCAGAGCCGCGCTCTGCTGTGAACGCGCGCGCGTGCGCGCCTTCACAGCAGATCTCGGCTCTCGCGAGATGACGCACGGATGCGTCCAGGAGGAACAAACTTGCCGCCGCCTGGACGCATCCGTGCGTTAGGCGGTCGGCAAGCGGTTAAGTAACCTTTTTAACTCCGCATATACATAGTATATACATGCAAACATGGTGGATAGCACATTAGCGGTGGACGCTGCATTTCTGACGGTCAAATTAAACCGTTACTCTACATTGTTAGTTTGAAAAATCTAATTTTTGGTGATATTGAAGTAATTGTATTGAATTGTTCCGTTAAACTGTTGTCTGACCTAAAGAAATTTATTCTATTTATGACATGGGCACTGCCTTACTGTTAGTGAACTTAATTGTTGACTATTGGCAGTTAAATTGACACCTGAGATAAACAATCTGTTTGGTGGGTGAATGCAAATAATCAGGAGAACATCAAATAAGGGACTTGTGGAATGGTCGTGGTGGTGTTGGTGGAGATCCTGTTGCTGGGAGAGGACGTGGCCGTTCAACGCCAACTACCGGTCCAAGTGAAACACCTTCCTCAGGTGTGAGTAGGCGACAGATCCTGCAGCGTTATTTGGTAGGCCCAAATGCCGCTCTACGAATGGTGGGGCCAGAACAAGTACAGGCGCTAGTAGATTGGGTGGCTGACAGTGCCTCCAGAACCTTAACATTGTCTCCCACTGCTGAAAGCTCAGAGTTGGCACCTGCAGCCCATGCCCATCAGTCTTTCACCTCACCCCCTTGCAAATCAGCCAAGCAATCTGTGCCCCATGTCATGCAGCAGTCTCTTATGCTTTTTGATGATTCTGCTGGCAGGCTTTCCCAGGGCCATAACCATAGCCCTGCCCCAGAAGTGGAAGAGATTGAGTGCATGGATGCCCAACCACTTAGGTTTGAGGATGAGGACATGGGAAGACCACCGTAGCAAGTCTCTGATGAAGATGAAACACAGGTGCAAACTGCTGTGTCTTTCTGCGGTGTGCAGACCGACAAAGAGGGCAGGGGTGAAGACTGGGTGGAAGATGATTGTTGAGAACGATGAGGTCCTACACCCCTAAAAATACCACTTAAATCCATGTTATTCATGGGTCGTGAAAAAATCATATTTTTTAAGGCCAGGAATTACCTTTGCGGCCTGCGCTGCATACGTGCGGGGACAATAATATAGTTAATCCCTCCCAGACGGATTAACTATATTATTGTCCCCGCACATATGCAGTGCAGGCAGCAAAGGTAACAGGGGGTTGACATATTCCAATTTTTTGCTTTCAAGTAACCCTGCATAGGTGACAGGGACCGAAAATTAGAAAAATCTTCTTTTAAATTGTTGGGTGCAAAATTACCATTTTTGCCGGGTACAAAACCCTGCTCTGCATAAGTGACACTGACCGAAAATGCGTAAAATCTTTTTTTTAATTATTGGGTGAAATATTACAATTTTTGCTGGGTACAGACCCTTGCTCTGCATAGCTGACAGGGACCAAAAACATGAAAAATCTTCTTTTAAATTGTTGGGTGCAAAACTACCATTTTGTTGGGAACAAACCCCTGCTCTGCATAGGTGACAGTGACCGAAAATGCGGAAAATTTTCATTTAAATTGTAATTGCAATTTTACCATTTTGCCATGAATAAACCTCTCCTCTGCCTGGGTTCCAGGGGACTACATTTTAAAAACCGTCTGTTCCATTGGTGAGTGACATGAACCTCGTTTTGCCATGAATAAACTCCTCCTCTGCCTGGGTGCCAGGGGCCTACATTATAACCCCTTAAGGACCGGGGTTTTGGGATTTTTGCATTTTTGTTTTGCGCTCCCTGCCTTCCAAAAGCCATAACATTTTTATATTTCCGCTCACATAGCCATATGATGGCTTATTTTTGCGGGACAAGTTGTTCTTTTAACGCTACCATTTATTTTTGCATGTGATGTAGTGGGAAACGGGAAAAAATTCCAAATGGGGTGAAATTGCAAAAAAAGCAATTTCACCACAGTTTTACGGGTTTTTAAATTACAACGTTCGATTTGCGATAAAACTGACTGGTTAGTTTTATTCTTCAGGTCAGTACGAATCCGGCAATACCTAATATGTATAGTTTTTCTTGCGTTTTGATAGTGAAAAAAAAATTAAAAGTGGGAATTTTTTTATTTTATTTTTTTGTCGCCATGTTTTGACCCCTATAACTTTTTTGTAATTATGCGTACGGAGCAGTGTAGGGGCTCATTTTTTGCAGGGCAATCTGAACTTTTAATTGATACCATTATGGGGTGTGTATGATGTTTTGATCACTTTTTATTCTTTTTTTTTTAGGAAATGAAGCGTCCAAAAATGGCGAATTAGCCATTTGGACGCTTTCTTTCCGTTTTTATGTTTACCGTATGCTGAATATTTTTTAATATTATAATAGTATGGGCGTTTTCGCACATTGCGACACCCATTAGGGTCCTACACCCCTAAAAATACCACTTAAATCCATGTTATTCATGGGTCGTGAAAAAATCATATTTTTTAAGGCCAGGAATTACCTTTGCGGCCTGCGCTGCATACGTGCGGGGACAATAATATAGTTAATCCCTCCCAGATGGATTAACTATATTATTGTCCCCGCACATATACAGTGCAGGCAGCAAAGGTAACAGGGGGTTGACATATTCCAATTTTTTGCTTTTAAGTAACCCTGCATAGGTGACAGGGACCGAAAATTAGAAAAATCTTCTTTTAAATTGTTGGGTGCAAAATTACCATTTTTGCCGGGTACAAAACCCTGCTCTGCATAAGTGACACTGACCGAAAATGCGTAAAATCTTTTTTTTAATTATTGGGTGAAATATTACAATTTTTGCTGGGTACAAACCCTTGCTCTGCATAGCTGACAGGGACCAAAAACATGAAAAATCTTCTTTTAAATTGTTGGGTGCAAAACTACCATTTTTGTTGGGAACAAACCCCTGCTCTGCATAGGTGACAGTGACCGAAAATGCGGAAAATTTTCATTTAAATTGTAATTGCAATTTTACCATTTTTGCCATGAATAAACCTCTCCTCTGCCTGGGTTCCAGGGGACTACATTTTTAAAAACCGTCTGTTCCATTGGTGAGTGACATGAACCTCGTTTTGCCATGAATAAACTCCTCCTCTGCCTGGGTGCCAGGGGCCTACATTATAACCCCTTAAGGACCGGGGGTTTTGGGATTTTTGCATTTTTGTTTTGCGCTCCCTGCCTTCCAAAAGCCATAACATTTTTATATTTCCGCTCACATAGCCATATGATGGCTTATTTTTTGCGGGACAAGTTGTTCTTTTTAACGCTACCATTTATTTTTGCATGTGATGTAGTGGGAAACGGGAAAAAAATTCCAAATGGGGTGAAATTGCAAAAAAAAAGCAATTTCACCACAGTTTTACGGGTTTTTAAATTACAACGTTCGATTTGCGATAAAACTGACTGGTTAGTTTTATTCTTCAGGTCAGTACGCATCCGGCAATACCTAATATGTATAGTTTTTCTTGCGTTTTGATAGTGAAAAAAAAATTAAAAGTGGGAATTTTTTTATTTTATTTTTTGTCGCCATGTTTTGACCCCTATAACTTTTTTGTAATTATGCGTACGGAGCAGTGTAGGGGCTCATTTTTTGCGGGGCAATCTGAACTTTTAATTGATACCATTATGGGGTGCGTATGATGTTTTGATCACTTTTTATTCTTTTTTTTTTAGGAAATGAAGCGTCCAAAAATGGCGAATTAGCCATTTGGACGCTTTCTTTCCGTTTTTATGTTTACCGTATGCTGAATATTTTTTAATATTATAATAGTATGGGCGTTTTCGCACATTGCGACACCCATTATGTGTAATTTTTTAATTTTTTAATTTATTTTATTTTCATTTTGGGGAAAGTGGGGTGATTTGAATTTTTATATTTTTTTTATTTAATTTTTATTTTTTAATTTTTTTTTTTTTTTTTTTTTACCACTTTCTTATAGTTCCCATAGGGAACTATAAGATGCAATCATCAGATTGTTATTCTCATATATTCCAATGCAATAGCATTGGAATATATGAGAAAATCGCATATTTCCTATGGAGCCTATTATAGTCATAGGCTCCATAGGAATACTGTGTAGTAACCTAAGTTTCATTCACAGAAACCTAGGGTACTACATGCATGCTCCGGCTCCCCCTTGTGGCCATCAGGGGAGCCGGAGCAAAAACCGAAAGTGAAACTTTCGGTTTTTGCGCGATCAGATGCCATGGTCAGGATTGACCACGGCATCTGAGGGGTTAAATGTCCGCGATCGGCATCGCTGCCAGTCGCGGACATGAGCTGCGGGTGTCAGCTTGATGAATCAAGCGTTTACCCGCAGCTCATGCGCCCGCTCCGTGCGGGAGCGGGCGCCATCTTTAAAGTGCGGACGAAGGGCGTACATGTACGCCCTTCGTCCATAAGGGGTTAAAAAATCATCTGATCCATTGGTGGGTGACATTAACCCCGTTTTGTCATGAATTAATCCCTCCTCTGCCTGGGTGCCAGAAGCCTACATTTTTAAAAATCGTCTGATCCATTGGTGGGTGACATTAAACCAGTGTTGCCATGAATTAATCCCATCTCTGCCTGGGTGCCAGGGGCCTACATTTCAAAAAATTGGCTGTTCCATTGGTGGGTGACATGAACCCCGTTTTGCCGTGAATTAACCCCTCCTCTGCCTGGGTGCCAGGGGCCTACTTTTCTAAAAAGTCACCTGTTCCATTGGTGGGTGACATGAACCTCGTTTTGCCATGAATAAACTCCTCCTCTGCCTGGGTGCCAGGGGCCTACATTTTTAAAAATCATCTGTTCCATTGGTGGGTGACATGAACCCCGTGGGTGAATTAACCCCTGCTCTGCCTGGGTGCCAGGGCCCTACATTTTAAAAAATCGTCTGTTCCATTGGTGGGTGACGTGAACCCCATTTTGCCGTGGCCCGTGAATAAACCCCTTCTCTGCCTGGGTGCCAGGGGCCTACATTTTTAAAAATTGTCTGTTCCATTAGTGGGTGAAATCAACCCGGTTTTGCCTGTGAAAAAACCCCGGCTATGCCTGGATGCCAGGGGCCTTCATTTTTAAAAATCGTCTGTTCCATTGGTGGGTGACATGAACCCCGTTTTGCTGTGAATTAACCCCTCTTGCCTGGGTGCCAGGGGCCTACATTTAAAAAAATTATCTGTTCCATTGGTGGGTGATATGAACCCCGTTTTGCCGGTGAAAAACCCCTGCAGTGCATTGCTGACAGGGAACCAAATTTGGTAAAAACATCTGTTAATGATCGAAAGATGTGCGACTACGCTGGTAGACGTGCTGCTGATGGCATTCCCACCTGACGCCTCCTCAACCTCCTACTCAACTTCCATTTTCCTCCTTCTAGATCAAGACTTAGATATTTAATATTTATCTATTTTATTTTATTTTTCTTATTTTTAAGTCATTTCCCTATCCACATTTGTTTGCAGGGCACTTACCCACATTTTGCTGCCTTTTGCAACCCTTTAGCCCTTTCCAGGACTTTTTTACAGCCATTTTAGTGCCCAAAAGTTCAGGTCCCCATTGACTTCAATGGGGTTCGGGGTCAAGTTCGGGTTAAGTTCGGATCCCGAACCCAAACTTTTTTGTGAAGTTCGGTTGAATCCGTCGAACCCGAACTTCCAGGTGTCCGCTCAACTCTAGTCATAACGCCAGTTGCGGTTGAGCAACGAGGACTTAGAGTCCCCTTTGTAGATGGTATTAGTGGAACCCAGGGAAGGGGTGCCAGAGTGGTGTAGAGTGGCCTACCTGCATATCCTTGGATCCCAGATGAGGTGTAGTTCGAATCAAGTGCAAAAAGGGGTTGCTGAACTTGGGTGATGAATAAGTAGAATAAATGTAGTCCAGACTTTGTAGTAACGTTGAACACAGCTTTCCAAACTTTATCTTGGTCATCAGCAGGTATTGGCTTATGCTGGCAGGCAAACACTTCTGCAACAATCTCAGGTCTGCTACGCTGGCAGGAACTTTTTCTCTTCTGCTGGAACTTAGCTTAACTGTAGTCTGTCTCTTACTTTAATCCTAGGAATCTTTCTTCCTGGCATCAAACTCTGTTAGCTTGGGAGGCAATGCAAGCCCAGGAGGGGACAAGCAACCATAAAGGACTTTTTGCAGACAGGGTCTGCAGGCAAAGCAGAGCATGCAGTGTCCTCATGGCCGACACACAACCTTCCCTTAGGAAGGGGTAGGTTGGACTGACTCCCTCTAACTAAAACTCCTCCCTCTCTAGAGAGGGCTTGAATGGAAGGATGGCTCCATCCCAGAGAAACTATCTCTGCTATCAATGCTGCCATCTGCTGGTGAACCAGTCACATTACATGTTAACAGTGGTTTATAAGGAAATACCTACACACATTGCAGGATATGGTAATAAATATATCTGTGATGACACAGGATCACACATTACAGATAGTGGGGTTCCCAAAAGAGGTGGTAATGCCACTCTGGGTCGAATTACGTGGTGGTGAAATTTGTAATATGAAACAGTCTTTTTTTTTTTGTCAAATTCATTGGTGAATGTACACCTCCTTTTGCGGTATGGAACGACTTACTTAGTGGTGAAATTCTTTATGTGACAGTGGCTTTTTTTCGGAAAATGTATGGGTGAATGTAGACTTTCTTCTGTATGAAACGAATTCCATTATCTTTTCATTGTTGAAATTTTTTATATTGTGAAAATTGATGGTTGTTTGTAGACCTTCTTTTGCGGTATAAACCGAATTACGTCGTCGTGGGTTCAGCAGTAAACATAAGGAAGACGCAGATGACAACACACCAGCAGACTTTGCCTTCACCATCTATGCAGAAGTAAATCAAGCAGCTTCAGTAAGTTGAAAACATTCATGTGTTTTTTCTGCTCCGTCTGCATTCGATCTCCATAGCACACAAGACTTCAGCACGAACTTCCGGCTGGGAGACAGGACCATAGCAAAGACCTTCTGGGGTCTCACATAGGCCACAGGCAGGGAAGTCGGTGTTCTGGTGTTCCTCCCATCTCTCAGGTGGAGTAGGCAACTCTGGGTTGAGCTGCTCCGGCTCTGGCTGAGGTCGTTCTCGGAAGCGGTGCACACCCTCTGCCAACTCTTGCAGACAGCGCACGTTGCTTATTGCAGCTGGGTCATCCGGCCATACCTCCGGTGGTGACAACGAGACCAAAGGTTTCTCGAGGCAGATTAACGCTACAGCAAATAGACCCTGAAGGGTTTCCATGGGGGTGTATTCTACAGTTTCTCCCTTATATAGGTTGTGGCGGGCCTGAGTAAGGTAACGACACTTCACAGAGCGCCTGTTAGCATACAGCTCCTGCCAGGTCTTGTCATCTTGGATGAAGCCAGACCCCCCTTCAACCGAGAACCACACCACGCTCCCGGTCCTCCTCTCAAAAATTGGGTCCCTAGGCTGGGGTCGATCCCATACCCTGACTGCCCAGTCCTCAATTGCTTTCCGATATTGCCACATATTTCCCCTATGTGCTGTAATCTCTCTGGGGACCATGGGATTTAGTCATTCAAAAGACCCATGCTTCCTGGGCGGCAGAGCGGTGATTCCGACTGCATCCGCCTCATCAGCCGGCAAGGGGAATGCCACCTCTTTACCCTTCAGGGGCCGCTGCACTTGAGAGACACGTATCTCTTCAGGTGCTGACTGCATCTCGGGCACTTCATCACCCCAACACATGCCGCCCCAGTTTGGCTAACGAGGATGCGCCATCTGGTTTCTCTTGCTAGCACACACTGGTGATGAAAGAGGGGCTTCAAGGGAGGAGCTTCACTTCCTCTCCTTGCACTTTTATATCGCTACCGTATATATCGCAATTGTAAGTTCAAGAGTTTTCCTTCTTTCAATATTTTTCTAGACTTTGTCCACTCTCTAGTACTCAGGTACTGGATATAATATAGAAATTCTTACTTGCAATTAGCAATCCACAGGGTGGTCTCCCTAACGGCAGGCAAAATCCTCTGCTCCATTATATGTATGGATTAATGTTGAGCATAATTATTCAAATGCTGACCGAGTAAAGGTGTATGCTCCACAGACAGGATCCATTTTTTGGGGGTTATTGTTCTGACGAATCAGGGGAAGGGCAAAATAATGAGTGACACAAACACAAACTTACTGCTGACACCCTCTTTACTCTGCCAGGGGGCTCTACTTGTATAAAGTTTAATAGAACAGGTTCTGTAGAAAATCTTGGTGGAATCAGCTGATGATGGTGTAAAAGGAGTGCGCTTCTTCTTGACCCTAATATTGACCAGTAAGGCTAAGTTCATACGTGACTTATTAGGTCAGTTTTGGCCCCGTGACTGCCCAAACCAATGAAGTGTGCAATGATTCTAAGTGTGATGCCAATCATCTGCATGTCATATGTATTATTTCACTACCAAAGCAGACTCCATATGCGTGTTACTGCAAGGCACAGTGTTCTACACCACTATAAAGTCTCTCTGCAGCCAGGAAATAGTAATTTTTAACGTAATTTGCTGCAAATTTATTCGGATCGAACCAAATTTTTCCCAAAAAATTCTGCGACCCAGCGAATAGAATTTTAGAAAAATACGCTCATCTCTAAATGCAGCATCTGAGGGGTACAATGACAGGTAGAGGTGCCATCGGTGTTCCCTGTCATTGCACCCACTATTTACAAAAAAATGCAATTTGTGACAAAGTAATTTGTCACAAAGCAATTTTTTTATAAAATTCGGCGAACCAGCAAAATTGATTTTTCAAGAACTTTGCTCAACACTAGTTAATATGTTCTTTGGGTGCAAGCAGGGCCGGCGCGTCCTATAAGCTGACTAGGCAGCCGCGTAGAGCTCCCCTTGGGAAGGGGCGCTGCTAGGGGCGCCGGCCCCAACTCATGCTGCAGCCGCCCGAGCGCACTATATTGCGCCTCTGGCAGCTGCAGCCCTGCCCAGGCTGGCACGTCCATGAAGGCGCATCGCCCGGGCACAGCAAGAGGAGAGGAGCTAACAGGAGGGAAGCGCTCAGCCCCACATCAGTCCCACATTGTAGCGTGGCCGAGCCCTGTATGGTCCGCGGGTACAGGGAGCATCTGTCTCCTGTACCCGGCCGGACTGACATGAAGTGCGCACACAGTGCGCACTTCCTGTCAGTCCGCCCGGGTACAGTAAACTAAAGCTCCTGTACCCGTGGACCATTGGGAAAGAGAAAGACATTTGGGGGGGTGGGGCGGGGGACAGAATGACATGGGGGGAGGAGAGAATGACAAGTGGGGGGGGGGGAGAATGACAAGAAAAGGAGAGAGAATGACAAGATGACAAGAGGAGGAAGAGAATGACATAGGGGGGGGGGAGAGAATGACATGGGGGGAAGAGAATGACATATGGGGAGAATAGAATGACATGGGGGGGAGAGAATGACATGGGGGGAAGAGAATGACATATGGGGGGCAAGAGAATGACATGGGGGGAGAGAATGACATGGGGGGGGAGAGAGAACTGACGTTAGTTAAAGGGGTTCTGCAGTCTATTTAAACTGATCGTCAGGGGTCCGACACCCGGGACCCTCGCTAGTCAGCTGTTTGAGAAGGCAGCGACGCTGGCAGTAGCGCCTCGGCCTTCTGTTTACCGCAGGTGCAGTGACGTCACAACTAGAAATCAAGATATACCTGTGAAAATTAAGATTAAAGTATTCCTTCTATACTTGTTTTTTCCTTTTCCTTTTTTATCTTATATTGTCCGATATACATTTATGGCATAATAATAACAGTATGATATATTATTATCATTTTTAATGTAGATAATCGCTGATGTATATTTACTAATTTTTCTTGTATTTTACGACATGAAGGGAATGTGAATGTTAATTCCACACATCTCAAAAAAAAAAAATTTTGGGAAACGCATTGAAAACGCATTAGAAACGCACCTTGAACAAAATTGCGTTTTTTACTGCATTGTAATGAGAAGATCCTCAATAACAATTGTATGAAAGCTTTTGAGAATTGAATACTGCTTAATGTATATTTTAATTCCTTCCTTTGGAGACCATAAATTCTTAAATGCAACAAATGGGGTTGAATGGATTTTTGACTGTGGAAAGGAGTAGGTTATACAAGATAAATATCTCCTCCCTTTTTTCCCCCCTTTTTTCCTGCAAATCCTACAATCCAGTCCATATTTTGAAGTAATGAGGGCCCCTATATAAGAGGGGTATCTACAGGGAAATGGCTGCTACTGAGGAAGGGGTAAAATACAAACCCCGAAACGCGTATGGTGTTACTTTCCCTGTAAAGAGAGACTGGATGTTGAAGCTATTCAATTTTATTAAACACAAAGGGTATACCCTCATCACTCTGCAGACAATCGTGCGGACACCGAGCGGAAGTACAACTAAGGCACATCGGTAAGAGAGAAAACACGCGTGCTACTCTGATGAGACGCCGCTGACCGGAGACCTGCCACTACAGAGAGAGACCCCCGAACCGAGGGGAGAACACCGCAACGAGGGGAGCCCAGTCACCTTATGCTTGGGTAAGATCGACCCTGTATTTTTATTTCTAAAGTCTATCTAATAGTAGTGACGGGACGCCGTCACATACTAAACAGAGCGGGACGCTGCTCCGGACATTCAATAAATAGGAGGATCCCTATCTTACAATACCTACAGACCTACTAGTATGCGGACATAAAGTAAGGACTGTATCTATTAGAGATCTTTAGCGCTATTTATGGTAGAGATCCAACATATCAATTATTTGATTAATTTACATCAATACCTACCACAGGATTTATACGATCAGCGCACCATTAACAACAGACTGTACTTGTTTGGGATTACTCATGCATGCCACAACGGGACAACACCAGTGGGTTTCCCTATGAACATCAGCTATTTATTGTGATTATTATATCCCATGTGGACTATTGCTGGTTTTATTTATATTTATTTTATTTATCTGTGCATTTATTAAATTTATCTTTATACATGGCCCTTATCCTTTGAGTGTGCCCAGCTATAATTTAATACTTTGTACATTGGTTTGGTGGGTGTGGTTTACCAGCGAGGTGCACCTCATCTGATCCCACTTATCCTTGTGCGACTTGTTGTTTTTCCTTTTATTTTTGTTAATCACACCCAATATGTCAGCACAGGAGAACGTGGAGATTAGGGATATATGGGACCATATAGAAGCTCAACGTTTAAAAGTGGAAAATTTTAAGTTTGACAACAAGGATGATACGTCTATATATAATAACCTTGTAATTAAGGATAAATTTAGAGACCTAGAGCTATTGCTCATAAAACAATTACGACAGAGATGGGAAATAAAAACCCTACAGAGATGCCTAGAATGCAAAAAAAGTCCCCAAAGGGCTGACATTATCCAAAAAGGCAGCCCAGGATTTGTCTGGGGATGCCTTTAATGAAGAATGGGACGGACTATTGCATACATATTCTTTATCTCTACTTGAGTTAGTAATTAAAAGGAGGGTAGAAATATTAGAGGAAGTAACTGAGAAGATCAATATAATGAAACCAATTATGGACAAACTACCCAGGAATGATGAATATGAACAATGCCAAATGAAATTGTGTAACAATTTAGACAGAGCAGAACAAGAAATAATGGAGAAAAAAATTAAGAAAATGCTCTATACTAAAAAGGATACGGTAGAAAAAGATGATAATGAAAATATTAGAGTTGACACTAGAAAAATAGAAAGTACACATGAAAGTACACAATCAATTAATAATAGAGAACCACTAGATAAGATTAGATATACAATACCGACACAAAATAGATTTGAAGTATTAGAAGAAAGGAACACTTTTTTAGACAGAACTCCCCCACATCACAAAACACGACCGAGATACGGACACACATGGGGGAGATCAAGGACACAGGAGACCAATCACCCCACAGAGCACTCATACAATTTGAGAGATCGATCTCGTCCAATGCACAAATCTTATCACCAGAACACAGCAAGGACGCAGCAAGAATACCAAGCCCCCTCACAGCAATATCACACACCTTCACGACAACAGTATCAGGGGCACACATTGAGACAAATGAGTCACAAGGAAGAAAGATACGGAGGGGAAAGAGAAAGAAGGACACATTACAGATAAACCAAGTAAATATTGAGAATGACTCCATTATTAATTTAAGCTCTAAGACTATCACCAATACTCAAAGGCTCTTATTAAATAAAGGATTAAAATTTGCCCCAACTATTGCACTGAATAAATTCGACACGTTCCTAGGGGTAGAAAAGTTTATTAGACGCCTCTGCCTTAAAAAATACTTTTTGAAGAATCCTCCTCAAAAAGATACGACTGTAGAAGATACGCAATATGTACACACGTCCTGTAAAAAAAACTCTAAAAAATACCCAAGAAACGAAATTAGCCAGGAAATGGCTAGTTTCAAAAAATGTGTGGAAAATGATATAAGGAAAATGAAAAACAGCATGAAATACAAACGTAAAAATTTGTCCCCCAGGGAAATTAAAGCAATAAAGGAATTACAAGATAATAATGAAATAGTGATTAGGCCAGCAGATAAAGGGGGTTCGATTATTATACAAGATTTAGATAAATATAATGCAGAATGTCTTAGACAATTATCGGACATCAAGACATATTGCAAATTATCCAGGGATCCCACACCACAATTTATCTTGGAATTAGAGGCACTCTGTAATGACGGTAGAACACAGGGCATCCTAACTACAGAGGAGTTTAATTTCATTGTGAATAAAACTCCACGGATGCCCGTGTTCTACTGTTTACCGAAAATACATAAAGATCAGATGAATCCACCTGGACGTCCCATTGTCTCAGGGATAGGTTCGTTAACATCTAACCTATCACATTATATTGATGAATTACTCCAACCTAGGGTTAAGAAAACCTTATCCTATACAAGGGACTCTACTCAAATAATCAAAATAGTAGAGAATCTAGAATATCAAAAACACTGGATCATTGGATCATTAGATGTTCAATCCCTTTATACTATAATTAAGCATGAAGATGGCAAAGGAGCTGTTAATAGACAATTGACTGCAGAAGGTCTTTTGAGCGTCACACAGATAGATTTCTTAGTGAAAAGCATTGATTTTATTTTGACGCACAATTATTTTAACTTTAATGGAGAATTTTATTTACAGATTTTAGGCACTGCCATGGGCACTAGGTTCGCCCCAAGTTATGCTAACCTGTTCATGGCGGATTGGGAAGAACAGGTCATAACACCAAGACTGGGGGCGGACCTAGTGCTCTGGCAGCGTTACATAGATGACGTTTTTTTATTTGGTGCTCTGGAAAAGTGGAGTTAGAAAAATTCCTAAAAAAAATTAATATTAATGATAAAAACCTTAAATTTTCAGGTATTACTAGTCAAGAGTCCATAGAATTTTTGGACTTGAAAATTTCGCTCCAAGATGGTCACCTTGTATGTAATTCATTCATTAAACCAACGGCTAGGAACAGTTTTATTTTGTTCAACAGCTGCCATCTGCCCAGTTGGCTATCCAATATACCCCAGGGCCAACTGTGCAGAATTAAACGCAACTGTACTTCGGACTTAGATTTTGAAAAGGAGGCAAAAAACATGAGGAAACAATTTGAAGAGAGAGACTACCCCAATGAAATTCTGGACTCAGCTATGAAGAAAGTTAGAGATTTAGATAGGAACACGTTCTTCGAGGATAAAACAGTAGAGACAACAAAACTAGAACAAGAGAACACTCGGATTATTTTACCATTTAGTGATGACTACAAAAAGATCCGTTTTATTATTACAAAACACTGGCACTTACTACTGAGAGATAAAACTCTGGGTTCGATGTTGCCGGATGTCCCTAGAATCAATTTTACAAAGGCTCCAAATTTAGGACTATTGGTAGCTCCCACTGTAAAAAATCCCACCTTGAGGAAATGTAACATCACTAATTGGGCAAACTTAAAAGGCTTCCACAGATGTGGAAGATGTGGAAATTGTAGAATCACATCTTTTCCGAGAGTAACAAAAGAGATAGTTGCAACATCAAATGATCATAGACATGTAATCACTGAGTTTCTTACCTGTACCTCGGAGAATGTTATCTATGTGATCCAATGCCCGTGTAATCGACAGTATGTGGGTAGAACAAAAAGAACTTTAAAAAAACGAATTGGGGAACATATTTCAAATATCAAAAAAGGTTTTGAAAACCATTCATTATCATTCCATTTTAAAAATACACATAATCAAGATCCTACAGGAATCAAATTTATGGCAATAGACAGAGTTAATAAAGATTGGAGAGGTGGAAATCATGTAGAAAAGATGTCCAGATTAGAAACAAAAAGGATTTTCGAGTTGGATACTTTGTTACCCAAGGGTTTAAACTCAGAATTTGAACTGTTTGGATTCTTGTGAGGGGTGGGTGCCCATGTACCGATGAACAGCCGGACGTGTGCTTTACCACAGCCCGTCTGTCCTTTGTATACGGGCCTCCACTCGATCCTACAGAAATCAAGATATACCTGTGAAAATTAAGATTAAAGTATTCCTTCTATACTTGTTTTTTCCTTTTCCTTTTTTATTTTATATTGTCCGATATACATTTATGGCATAATAATAACAGTATGATATATTATTATCATTTTTAATGTAGATAATCGCTGATGTATATTTACTAATTTTTCTTGTATTTTACGACATGAAGGGAATGTGAATGTTTAATTCCACACATCTCAAAAAAAAATAATTTGGGAAACGCATTGAAAACGCATTAGAAACGCACCTTGAACAAAATTGCGTTTTTTACTGCATTGTAATGAGAAGATCCTCAATAACAATTGTATGAAAGCTTTTGAGAATTGAATACTGCTCAATGTATATTTTAATTCCTTCCTTTGGAGACCATAAATTCTTAAATGCAACAAATGGGGTTGAATGGATTTTTGACTGTGGAAAGGAGTAGGTTATACAAGATAAATATCTCCTCCCTTTTTTCCCCCCTTTTTTCCTGCAAATCCTACAATCCAGTCCATATTTTGAAGTAATGAGGGCCCCTATATAAGAGGGGTATCTACAGGAAATGGCTGCCACTGAGGAAGGGGTAAAATACAAACCCCGAAACGCGTATGGTGTTACTTTCCTGTAAAGAGAGACTGGATGTTGAAGCTATTCAATTTTATTGAACACAAAGGGTATACCCTCATCACTCTGTAGACAATCGTGCGGACACCGAGCGGAAGTACAACTAAGGCACATCGGTAAGAGAGAAAACACGCGTGCTACTCTGATGAGACGCCGCTGACCGGAGACCTGCCACTACAGAGAGAGACCCCGAACCGAGGGGAGAACACCGCAACGAGGGAGCCCAGTCACCTTATGCTTGGGTAAGATCGACCCTGTATTTTTATTTCTAAAGTCTATCTAATAGTAGTGACGGGACGCCGTCACATACTAAACAGAGCGGGACGCTGCTCCGGACATTCAATAAATAGGAGGATCCCTATCTTACAATACCTACAGACCTACTAGTATGCGGACATGAAGTAAGGACTGTATCTTTTAGAGATCTTTAGCGCTATTTATGGTAGAGATCCAACATATCAATTATTTGATTAATTTACATCAATACCTACCACAGGATTTATACGATCAGCGCACCATTAACAACAGACTGTACTTGTTTGGGATTACTCATGCATGCCACAACGGGACAACACCAGTGGGTTTCCCTATGAACATCAGCTATTTATTGTGATTATTATATCCCATGTGGACTATTGCTGGTTTTATTTATATTTATTTTATTTATCTGTGCATTTATTAAATTTATCTTTCTACATGGCCCTTATCCTTTGAGTGTGCCCAGCTATAATTTAAGACGTCACAACTAGTATCACTGGCCTGGGCGGGGTTAAGCTCTGTTCACTTGAATGAAGCTTAGCCCCACCCAGGCCAATGATACTAATCGTGACGTCACTGCGAGAAGGCTGAGGCGCTACTGCCAGCGCAGCTGTCTTCTCAAACAGCTAACTGGTGGGGGTCCCGGGTGTCGGACCCCTGACGATCAGTTTAAATAAACTGCAGAACCCCTTTAATATGGCAGATCATATGGGTGGGGCATTGTGATGTCACATGGGGGGGCGGCAAACTTTTCTTTTGCCTAGGGCGGCAAAAATCCTTGCACCAGCCCTGGGTGCAAGTAATGTACTTGTTCTGGGCTCCTCACTCCTGAGAAACTGCAAGGGGAGGTAAGGAACTGACTGGTACAAGAGACATGAAAATGGCGTAAAGAGGTAGTAAATCAATAGACCTTTACTTCGTCGGCTTTCTGTTCTGGCACCATAATGGTGACCCAATTTGATCTTTGCTATGTGGTTCCTGTACGCCAATGGTTCTTGTCTATGTATCTCATAAAATATTCGGGTTAGTGTCAGCCCCTACACTTACCTGTCAAGTAAATAAAAATAATTTTTTAGAGGGTCAGCTCACCTGCAGGCCCTCACCTACAATCTTTTACAGGGTCAGCTCACCTGCAGGCCCTCGCTTATAATGTTTTGCAGGGTCAGCTCACCTGCAGGCCCTTGCATATAATCTTTTAGAGGGTCAGCTCACTTGCAGGCGCTCGCATATAATGTTTTACAGGGTCAGCTCACCTGCGGGCCCTCACCTACAATCTTTAACAGGATCAGATCCCCTGCAGGCCCTTGCATATCATTTTTCACAGGGTCAGCTCACTTGCAGGCCCTTACATATAATGTTTCACAGAGTCAGCTCACCTGCAGGCGCCCTCGCTTATAATGTTTTGCAGGGTCAGCTCACCTGTAGGCGCCCTCGCTTATAATGTTTTGCAGGGTCAGCTCACCTGTAGGCCCTCGCATATAATGTTTTACAGGGCCAGCTCACCTGCAGGCCCTCGCATATAATGTTTTGCAGGGTCAGTTCACCTGCTGGCCCTTGCATATAATTCTTTAGAGGGTCAGCTCACCTGCAGTCCCTCGCATATAATGTTTTAGGGCCCTTTCACACTAGCGTTTTTGTTTTCCGGCATAGAGTTCCATCGTCGGGCCTTTATGCCGGAAAACTACTGATCAAGATTATCCAAATGCATTCTGAGAGAAATCCATTCAGGATGCATCAGGATGTCATTCATTCAGTACCGAGTACTTGCCATAACGCCAGATCTGGAATTAATGCCCATTGAAGTGCATTAATCCGGATCCGGAATTAAGCTAAACGTCTTTTCGGCCCATCACCGGTTCTGACGTTTAGCTCTGCGCATGCGTAGCAGCAGTTCCGATGGGGCCCCAGTGTAAGCTGGGGCTCCAATCGGTTACCATGGCAGCCAGGACGCTACTGAAGTCCTGGCTGCCATGGTAAGTACTCCGCAGCAGTGTACTTACCTGCGCTGTGGCCCCCGGGCGCTCCTTCATGACGTCACAGGTTCGGGCGGCGCATTGATCTATGCGCTGCGGGGACCTGTGACGTCATCAAAGAGCTCCCGGTGGCCACAGCATAGGTAAGTACACTGCTGCGGAGTTCCATGGCAGCAAGTACTTCAGTAGCGTCCTGGCTGCCATGGTAACCTGAAAGCATTTTGAAGACTGATCAGGATCCTGATCAGTCTTCAAATCCTTTCAGGCAACTTGCATTCTGATGGATCCAGCGGTCCTGAAGTGGCCGCCGGATCCTCAGAACGCAAGTGTGAAAGCACCCTTACAGGGTCAGCTCACCTGAAGGCCCTTGCATATAATGTTTTACAGGTTCAGCTCACCTGCAGGCCCTCGCATATAATGTTTTACAGGTTCAGCTCACCTGCAGGCCCTTGCATATAATGTTTTACAGGGTCAGCTCACCTGCAGGCCCTCATCTACAATCTTTTACAGGGTCAGCTCACCTGCAGGCCCTTGCATATAATTCTTTAGAGGGTCAGCTCAGCAGCAGGCCCTTAACCATAATTTTTTCAATTGTCAGCTCAGCAGCAGGTCCTCGCCCCTAATGTTTTAGATGGTCAGATCAGCAGGCCCTTGCTCCAAATGTTTTTGAGGGTCACCAAAAGGCCATCAATCATAATTTTTCAAGGGTGTGTATGATTCCCTCTTTTATGTGTAACAAAGGGTGTATTGGAGTGCCGGTTCCTTGTAATTTTTGGCAGCAATTTCACTTAGTGCCTAGGTTTTCTGAGTGTAGGAGTCCCACTACGTCAGGCATGTCCAAACTGCGGCCCTCCAGCTGTTGCAAGACTACAACTCCCAGCATGCCTGGATAGCCTACAGCTATTAGGGCATGCTGGGAGTTGTAGTTTTGCAACAGCTGGAGGGCCACAGTTTGGACATGCCTGCACTACGTGAACAATTGTACCACAATGTGAATGAGGCCCTTCTTTATGTGATATACAGGTTATATCGGGGTGCCTCTTGCTTGTAATTTTTGGCAGCACTTGCACTTTATATACAAGTAAACAAGTAAATATACAGAAAAGAATGTTTCCTAAAAATTTTCCTCTAAAATCGATTTTAACTTTGGTTTTGTACGTATTATTGTCAGTCTGTAAAAGTGGTATACTACTCGGACAACATCATTCCCAGCAGCGACCTTGGAGTCGAAGATGCATCCAGACATCCTCCCCATGCTGTTCGCAAACCATTTCGGTGGTGTTTCCATCAATTTCTGACCTTTTCCTGTGAACCAGGCACCCTCTTCAGATTAGGGGGTGCCAGGTTTAATTCTCAGGTTCTCCCATTGAGTTCAATTATACTCGGGTGCTCGGTAGAGCACCCAAGCATCACGATGTGTTCGGCCCGAGCACCAGAGCACTGGGGTGCTCAATCAACACTAGTGGTTACTTAAGCTCTCCATACTATATCTATACTGAATGGCCTGAAAAGCCCTATATTATAAATCACTTGGATGTCCTGTACAATCGGTCTTCTTTCATCTTATCGTGAGGTTTGTCAGCCCTTATCTCACGTGGTTGTCTCTTCCTACCTCCCTCAGCTATGCATCTGCCTGTCACAACTGCCAAGTGGATCCTATCCTTTACTTGTTGCTGCCGTTCCCTTCTCTGTCCTTACCTGCCAGTCTGTGTGACTCTTCCTTATCTATTAGGAACTCTTCCTTTCCTCTGTGCTTGTGAAAATAAACTTGCATGCATAATTCATATGTCCGTAGGCTTCAAGTTACATCTTCGATAAGGAATCATCTATTGAAGAAATGCAGGCCATGTAGCATGCATTACAAACCAGTATAGGCAGATAAAACAGCACAACAATCAGAATCTGCCTCATATACAATGAAATGAAATGCTCATCACTGCCCATATAACACCCAACCACTCATTAATTATACAGCTGACATAGTCTATACAATATCAGATTTCTTCCATTCTGTAGTTCTAGCGTATCTACATATTTATTATCTACTATTATCAGGAACGGCCTTAGGGATGTGTGACCCATGCAGCTGTACAGGGTGCATCACCCTGTATTTCTGAAAGGGACGCTAGACACTGTACTCTTCTGGGCACCTGGGCACTGGATCCATTCACCAGGTTTCCGAGCATCTCTGTACTCAATTATAACTGCATCCACAGGACCCAGATACAACTGAGCATCCACCTCAGCACTGGCAGGACAAGGAAACCATTGGTTCGCTGCCCTGCTATTTGGCACACTGATATGATACCTGCTCCTGCAATGTTGCACTGATGCCAGCTTCACTGGAAGAAGTCCCTGGGCTAAGAAAAGGTAAGTATATATATATATATGGGGCACAGATAATGGGGGGGAGGGTATAAGTGGCACAGAGCATTGAGCACAGAACATAGGGGGCACAGAACATAAAGGTCAAAAAGCATGGAGGCACAGAACATAGGGGCACAGAGCATTGGGTAACATAGCATAAGGGCACAGAGCATGGTGGCACAGTACATGGGGGCACAGAGCATGAGGGCACAAAGCAGGAGGGCACAAAGCGAAAGGGGCACCGAGCACAAGAACACAGAGCATAGAGGCCACAGAGCAGGATGGCACAGATCATAAGAGGCACAAACAATGGTGGCACAGTACATGGGGACACAGATCATACGGGACACAGAGCATGGTAGCAGAACACATGGGGGCACAGAGCATAAAGCCACAGCATGGGGCACAGAGCATAGGGACACAGTACATGGGAGCACAGAACATAAAGGTCACAGAGCACAGTGGCATAGCACATGGGGGAACAGAGAATAAGAGGCACATAACATAATGGGCACAGAGCATTGGGTGACATAGCATAAAGGCAAGGATGATGGTAGCATAGTACATGGGGGCATAAAGCATTAGGGCACAAATCATAAGGAGGACAAAGCATAGGGACACAGTGCATAGTGGTACAGTACATGGGGGCACAGAGCATATGGGCATAGGACATGAGGGCACAGAGCAGGATGGCACAGTTCATAAGGGGGACAAACAATGGCAGCACAGTACATGGGGACACAGAGCATGGTGGTAGAATGCATGAGGGCACAGAGCAAAAGGGCACAGCATAAAGGCACAGAGCATAAGAGTCAAAGACAGACGTGAGAAGGAGCTAGGGACAGCAATAGGAAAAACCTCATTGTGAAAAAAAAAAATGAAAATATGATTTATAAGTGAAGGGAAAGGATAAGGAGGAATCATTTCACAGCATCTTAGTGCAGGGATAGATGTCAGAAGGCACTAGGGACAGTGTTAGAAAAGTCATTTACAAGTGCAGGGAAAGATTATTTGGGGATCCAAATAGCCATTATACAGCTCTGTCATTCCAGCAATGTGTTCTTGTTATTGGGGTGCAAGTGCTATGTTGAAAAGCCTTTGGTGGCCTATTTCAGTACAAAAAGAAAAATATGTATGCACTTCACTGTTGCAGTTATTTGTGGTGAAAGCATTTAGTGGCCTATTTCAGTACACAAAGAAAAATAATACGTATTTCACTTTTGCAGTTATTTGTGTTGAAAGCGTTTAGTGGCCTATTTCAGATCAAAAATAAAAATATATTCTTAATGCACTTCTGCAGTTATTTGTAGTGAAAGCGTTTAGTGGCCTATTTCAGTACAAAAATAAAAATATATTCTCAGTTCACGTCTGCAGTTATATGTCTTGAAAGCGTTTAGTGGCCTATTTCCGTACAGAAAGAAAAATATATACACAATTCACTGTTGCAGTTATTTGTGGTAAAATCGTTTAGTGCCTATTTCTGTACAAAAACAAAAATATATATGCAGTTCACTGGTGCAGTTATTTGTGGTGAAAGCGCTCAGTGGTAGTGACGGGCATGAAAATTTCGAACCACAATTTTTTATCTCCAATATCGCCACTTCGAGAATTCACGAATATTTAGAATATAGTGCCATATATTCTTTTTTTCAAATATATTAGATTTTTTTTTCATCTGAACCCATGTTCCCTCCCTGCTTCTTGCTTGTGGGCCAATGATAAGGCAGCAATGTCTTTGTCTAAGCTTAGCAACATCCAAAGCAACCAATTGGAAAGTTGCCTACCCCTTACTATATAAGAACCTCCCTAGCAGCCATTTTCTGCAGTTTTTTTTTTTTTTTTTCAGTTCTGAGAGGCAGCAGTGTCATTGCTGTGCTCTTTGCTTTACTGTGTCATATTACATTAGATAGTTAGTTTGTTAGCTTTTATATATAACACAGAGTTAGTGGGAGATAGTCAGTGTAGGTTAGATTGGGATATAGAGTAGCTGAGGTTCTGCTGTCCATACATACATGCTACAGGCAAGTTCACAACAACAGTGCACCAATCACTAATTTGTAGTCAGACCTGCTAAACTGTGAAGTTGCATGTATTGCGCAAAAATATGCGCATCATTAATTGCCAATTTGCGCAATCGCGAATATATGGGAGCACTCTATCTGCATATAAAGCTATTGTGATGTTCTGCAGTGCCAACCATTTTCTCCAGTCTCAGGAAACTTCTAGCAGCTTGAAAAATGTAGCAATAGTGACCCACGCCTGTATTGCGCAGGCATTACGCAAGTATTACATTGGCGATTTTCACAATCAAGAAAATAATCGTGAATTCTCAAATTCATGAATTTATGATGAATATTCACCCAAATATTCATGAAATATCGCAAATTCGAATATTGCCCCTGCCGCTCATCACTATTTAGTGGCCTATTTCAGTACAAAAAGAAAAATATATACGCATTTCACTGTTGTAGTTATTTGTGGTGAAGGTGTTTAGTGGCCTTTTTCAGTACAAAAATAAAAATATATACGCACCTCACTGCTGCAGTTATTTGTGGTGAAAGTGTTTAGTGGCCTATTTCAGTACAAAAATTAAAATATATACGCAGTTCACTGTTGCAGTTATTTGTGGTTAAAGCATTTAGTGGCCTATTTCAGTACAAAAAGAAAAATATATACGCATTTCACTGTTGTAGTTATTTGTGGTGAAAGTGTTTAGTGGCCTCTTTCAGGACAAAAATAAAAAAATGTACACATTTCACTTCTGCAGTTATTTGTGGTGAAAGCGTTTAGTGGCCGATTTCAGTATAAAAATTAAAATATATACGCAGTTCACTGTTGCAGTTATTTGTGGTTAAAGCATTTAGTGGCCTATTTCAGTACAAAAAGAAGAATATATATGCACTTCACTGTTGCAGTTATTTGTGGTGAAAGCGTTTAGTGGCCTATTTCAGTACAAAAATAAAAATATATTATCAGTTTACTTCTGCAGTTATATATGTTAAAAGCGTTTAGTGGCCTCCTTCAGTAAAGAAAGAAAATTATATACGCACTTCACTGTTGCAGTTATTTGTGGTGAAAGCGTTTAGTGGCCTATTTCAGTACGAAAAGAAAAATATATATGCACTTCACTTTTGCAGTTATTTTTGGTGAAAGCATTTAGAGGCTTCTTTCAGTACAAAAAATAAAATATATTCGTCGATTTTAGGGGTGTTTTAATTTGCTTTTAATTTATTTAGTTTGTTTAGCTAAACGAATTTTAGACAAAGAAGTTTCAGGTCATACACAGAGGTGTGGCAGAGGCCTAACGGTTTCTGGCGCAGTCAGAGCTCACAGCAGAGTAAGGGGGCATGGCAGCAGGAGTCGCAGCGAGGGAGCTGAGCTCCCAGTGTAATATAGCGGTCGTGTCTTGACCAGCAACCCAGCGGTTCTTGATTGGTTAACTTGGTTAACTTAACCCTTTCATCCAAATTGACATCAGACACCCCCAGCCAACAGTCGGTGGGTTCGTCAGACGCAACCCTTAGTTGGCATGGCCTGGGAGCAGGCCCTGTGCTCACCAGTCCTCAACCTGCCTCTGTCCTTTGCTGTTGCCTCAGCCACAGAAGTATTGTATGCTGTGGCCTCAGCTCCACTATACAACGAGGACGAGCTACTAGAGGACAGTCCGCCACATCCTCTGCTAGGCAGTCAAGTGGTGATGAGGAGAGTGGCATGGGAGGTGGTGTTGCGAGTGGTCAGGCTCTTAAACCAGAGACCGTTGAGGAGTACATCAGTGACGTGCAGACACTACTCGATGATGATGAAGCCGATCGCACTTGGGAGCCGGGTGCACAATGGGCTTCATCATCATCAGGAGAAGAGGGTGGCAGATTGCCCGTGAGGCAGCGGCTGAGCCAGCAAGGCGGTAGCATGTCTGGATGTCAGCAGGGTGAGGTCGGGAGCCAAACGTGCCCGGGGTAGACCACCTGCTTCGCAGTAGCCTACCTGCCCAGGAAGTAGTGGTGCAGGGGTTCACAGAAACAGCAGCGGTAGCAGTCAGTCGGTGCGGTCTGTTGGGGGGAAAATCACCGTCTCAGCGGTGTGGAAGTTTTTTGTTAAGCCGCCGGAGGAGGAGAACGTGGCCATATGTAGAATCTGTGGGCAGAAGCTGAAGCGTGGCCAGGGTGCCAATGTTGGCAAAACGGCCCTGTGTCTTCATATGCAGTGTCGCCATGCAGTGGTCTGGGAGAAAAGTGCGATGTGGTGGTCCAGTCTGCAGCAGAAACCGCTGCATCACCCAGTGGCATGCACCCAGTTTCAGGCAGTCAAAGCTCCACCACTTCAGCCGAAGGGAGCTGTCTGTCATTCACATCTCCTGCTGGTCCAGATGTTTTTGCTCCTCATCCTCCTCAGTCATTCCATCAGCAATTGATCACTGAAGCGATTGCCAAGAGACAACAATATACGGGCAATCATCCATTGGTGCAGAAGCTAAATGTGCTTCTTTTTCAAGTTGCTGGTGCTGCAATTAGACCCTTTCCAAGTGATGGACTCAGCACCTTTCAGAGAACTGATGGCTTTTGCCAAGCCGAGGTGAAGAGTCCCAAGCTGTCATTTCTTTGCCAAAAAGGCAGTACCAGCCCTGCACAAATATGTAGAACAGAAGGTAGGCCAGTCCTTGAGCCTGTTGGCGTCTGCCAAAGTGCACGGCAGCGCCGACGTGTGGAGCTTTAACTACGGTCAGTGACAATACATGTCCTTTATGGTCCACTGGGTGAATGTGGTTCCTGCACAGCAACACCAGCAACTTGGCCAGGTCACGCCGCTTCCGCCTTTACGTCATAACACTGCTGGTCCTGCAACAATGTCTGCCTCCTCATCCTCCACCATGTCCTCAGTCTCCACTACAGGGACAAGTCACAGTGCCCCTCCAGCATACCATATGCGCAGGGCATCTGGTTTGCCTTGGTGAACGGAGTCACACAGGGGAGAAACTGCTCTGTTTAATTCATCAATAAATGAAATCCTGGCTTTCTCCGCGACAACTGAAAATCGGATCCATGGTGACCGACAACGAGAAGAACATGGTGTCGGTGCTGCGTTAAGGAAGGCTGAGCCATGTGCCCTGGTTGTCAAGCAGTTTCTGAAGTCTTCCGCCCATCTGCAAGACTTCCTAAAAATGGCCAGGAAACTTTGCATGCACTTCAGCCACTCGTACACCACAAAACACACCCTCCATGAGCTGCAGCGGCAGAACGGCATCCCCCAACATAGGCTGATATGCGAAGTTTCCACCGGTTGAAATTCCACGCTCCATATGTTGGACCAACTTTACGAACAGAGAAAGGCCATCAACGATTTCTTCATGATCCAATCGGATAGGAGTACTCCCCTGTGTAACTTCAATGTAAGCCAGTAGCAGCTCATGTGTGAGACCTACCGTTTGCTCAGGCCCTTTGAGGACGCCACATTATTTGTCAGTCGCCAGGAGTACGGGATGAACAATATCATTCTACTGCTTCATGTCCTGGAATAGATGATGGTAACAATGGCTGGTAAGGGGACAGGAGAAGTGGCGCCTAGATTTCACGGCCCCATGAGCTCTGTGGGGGCTGAACTGGAAGAGGAGGAGGAGACTTTGTAATTGTGCCACTAGGAGGCCTCCTCATACTGCTGCCAACTTCAGACTCTGTCATTGTGCCACTCAGTGGCCTTCTCCTGATGCCGCCACCTCCACACTATGTCATTGTGCCACTCGGTAGCCTCCATCTGATGCTGCTACTGCTGCTGCCGCCACCTCCAGGCTCTGTCATTGTGCCGCTCAGTGGCCTTCTACTGATGCTGCTACTGCTGCTGCCGCCACCACCAGACTCTGTGATTGTGCTACTCATTGACCTCCTCATACTGCTTCCACCTCCACACTCTGTCATTGTGCCACTCTGGCCTAGTCATACTGCTTCCAACTCCAGACTCTGTTATTGTGCTGCTCGATATCCTCCTTATACTGCTGCCAACTCCAGACTCGCATACATGTACAGTGCAGGTCATGCGCACTGGCCTGCAAATAGTGTGATGCAAGTGCAAGTCAATGCGCATCACAACCTAATGCACCCCATTGGCACCGGAGCCTTTCTACCTTGCATTTTGCAGAGTGTTCGCGCAGTGCATGCGCCCTAGCTCACACACCCCGCATAGAGTATAAGTAGGTGCACACTTACCATTAGTGCATGATGTTATGTGGTCCCCTCTCCTTGCCCCATGGCCATTGGTCAGGAGCGAGGAGTAGGAGGTGGCCACCACAGGTCCTGCATGTTTTTTCACTTATCTTTAGCGCTTGACGTTATATGTGGTCCCCTCCCCTGCCATGTGGCCATAGGTCAGTGGCGAATATTAGGAGGTGGCCACCACAGGTCCTGCATGCTCTTTCATTCATCTCTACGGATCCCCTTTCTTGCCCAATGGCCATTGGTCAGGGGCGAGAAGTAGGAGGTAGCCACCGCACGCCCTGCAATGCTTTTTCACTTATCTATAGCGCATGATGTCATGTGGTCCTCTCCCCTGCCTTATGGCCATAGGTCAGTGGCGAAGATTGGGAGGTGGCCACCACCGCTCCTGAATGTTCTTCACTCATTTCTATAGAATGAATTGCAAAAGGTGATAGGATGTCATACATGTGAATTAGGATTTAGGCTATTTATACCCCCCATATTGGTCACTAGCCTCAATTCTGCCCTAAACCCCTGAAGAAGCCAGAGACCTGGCGAAACATGTCGGGGGGCAGTTGCAGTTTTTAGCAATTGTTGGTCACCGTAATGCAGTTTTTAGATAGTTCTGTGGTAGGACACCTTCTTAAGTACTGCAGCGTTAGATGAGGCCAGCTGAGTTCGCATAGCTAGTCAGCCAAGGCATCACGTCATTATAGGTCACAGTGTGCGGTGTGTGTGTTGTTGCATGAATGTGATTCGACAGCTACTGACGTAGTGTCAGACAAGTTTGCAGGTCATTGAGTGCGTTTGTTCTCAACACAGCAACATTCACAGGATTGTCACCATTTAGGATCAAACTGCAGGAGTCATGTCAGTCGAGCGGCTGCTAGCTATATAGTGAATCCACTGGCCTCATACTTACGCTAGCAAAGACAGCTAGTAGTGATTTCGAGATTGTGCACATCTCTATTTTCCAGCATATCAATAACTTCAGTGCTTTTTGGTGACAGCATAGTTTTTAACTGTTTGTCTTGGCTTACAGCCATTTTATTATTAGAGATTAATAAAAGTCAAGTCTTAATCACCATATTATCCCTGGGTCAAGATAGATTTAAGCCTTTTTGGGCATTGTAAATAAGCTTTTCCTGATGCTGCTATTGCTGCTATGAGGCCTTTAGACAGCTTAAGGACCATAAGTGCTATCGATCTTTATCAAGGAATCCTACAGAGGAATTTAAGAACAAATTGAATACAATTCTTTGTGAAGCTGTGAGTGCGGGAATTATTACCAAATCTGTACATGAGGGTTTGATGGTGAAATTTCCAGTCACACCATCTTTATATTTATTACCCAAGGTTCATAAATCATTGGAGAGGCCACCAGGAAGACCCATTGTTTCCGGGTGTGGAAGCTTGTGTGAGCTTGTTTGTAGGTTTCTAGATTACTATCTGAAACCCTGTGTTGAGTGCTTACCGTCATATGTACGTGACTCCACTGATGTGTTGAGACGATTGGATGACATCAAGATGGAAGATGACATGTTCTTGGTGTCTTGCGACGTGGAATCGCTTTATACTTGCATTGACCATGACTTAGGCCTAGCCTCCTCCCGATATTTCTTACAAATGCGTGATCTACCAGGGGAGCTGATTGAGTTGTTGCTGCAGTTGTTACATTTTGTTCTACGACACAATTACTTTGTTTTTAAAAACAGGTTTTATTTGCAGCTACGCGGAGTGGCCATGGGCGCAACTTGTGCGCCCTCCTTTGCGAATTTATTTTTGGGCCATTGGGAGCGTGAATGTGTCCAACCCCTAGTTGAGAAATTGCAGGGGGAGGTGTTATCCTGGATGCGATTTATTGACGACATACTGTTTGTGTGGCAGGGGTCCCGATCAGATTTGGATCGGTTTTTAAATTTACTCAACAACAATGACAAGAACATCACCCTCACACAAACAGTATGCCAAACAGAAATCAGTTTTCTGGATATTAACATCAGGGTAACTGAGGCTGGTTGCCTTGAAACATCAGTATATCGCAAAGAAACCCAAATTTTGCAAGAGCGATTTACACAAAGAGGATACAACCACAGTGACATTCAACGTGGATATACCCGTGCTTTGCACACATCACGAGAGAAGCTGCTTGAAAACAAAATTAAGAGGGAACCTTTGGAACAGAACAAGGTAAGAATGATTACCAATTACAATACACAGTGGGGCAATATGAGAACATTTTTTAAAAAATACTGGCCCATTCTACAGTCCGATTGGGACCTTAATAAGATCTTGTCCTCGGATCCCCTTTTTGTTGCTAAGCGCAGCAAAAATCTTGGTGATATTCTGGTACGTAGTCATTACAATCCACCGAGATCGACATTTTTGTTTGGATCTAAGGGTCCAACATGGGGCAGTGTTCCTTGTGGACATTGTTCCACATGCAAATTTGTGGTGAAAACCAGCACCTTCACTGACTCATCTGGCTATAAAGAGTACAATATAGTACACTTTATTAATTGTAGCACCACAGGGGTGGTCTATTATGCCACATGCCCTTGCGGGCAAATTTATGTTGGCATGACAACCAGGGAGCTACGAGTTAGGATACAAGAACATCAGAAAGATATCCGCGCGGCTTCACGTATTGATGACAATGACAAGGACAAACTGGCCAAGCTTAAACCTATAGCCAGACATTTCCGGGCAATGCATAACAACTCGTGGCAGGAACTCAAATTTTGTGGCATTGATAAAATCCTGTCAGGGATTAGAGGTGGCCATGTTTTCCGTCGCTTGGAACAGTTGGAATGCAAATGGATTATCAAATTAAGGACTCAAGCCCCATACGGTTTAAATGACAAAGTGCCTGTAGCATCCTTTTTGTGAATGAGCATTTCATCCTTAATATTCTGGTGACCTGTATATATTACTATATGTTATATGTAGTCTTGTTATGTATATATATTTTTTGGTCGAGTGAATATCAGCATCATTGTACCATTGGAGTGGGTCTTTGACCCTGTGTTTCTATTATATATCAGTATACTAATTATTATTCTCTCTTTTTAGACCTTATATTCCATGCTGTTTCACATTTTCCGTGTAACATGAAGGGTTCAATGTCATCCATCGTCTGAAACATGTTGCGGCTTTGTTTAATACATGTATTTCCATACATTTAACACAAAAAAAATAATATTTAAAGAATAAAATTTTTTTTTTTTTTTTTTAAATTTCAAATTTTTTTTTTTTTTATTTTTTTTCTTTCACGCGTTACCTGACAGTTCCTTACGCTTACATTACTCGTTTGTTCATCACTTATACGCTACCTTTTATCATGGTTGTCAATTATTTACACTTTTTAATTTTGGCACATTCATTCACGGTATCTTATTTTTTCACATACTATCTAATTATGTATATTCACGTTAATTATCTCTATTGGAACTATTTCCACAATTAGTGAATCATGTTGGTTTTTTTATCCCGTTTTTATTCCACATTTGTAATTGCGGTCACTGATTTTGTATTTTATTCACGTTCAATTATTTTTATTGAAATTACTTTCATTATTAGTGAATCATGTTTGTTTTTTTATCCTTTTTGTAATTGTAGTCATCGGTTTCGTATTTTATACACTTTTATTCATATATCACTTAATCTTTGCAATCATGGTTACCATCTTGTTCACTTTCAACACGTTTTACACAGTATTGAGTTGTTATATATTGTCATAAACCATTGCCATATATGTCGACCCTTCTATATTTATATATGACCATCATGCTAACACTGGTATAATGGCTTTTAACGGTCTAATTAATTTCGCTTAAGTAAGGATTTATGCAGTATACTGGGCATTGTTATAAAAGGCATACTATCGTGACATCCATCTTCCTGACTATTTGGGCGAATGCCCTTTTCCAATATGGCTCTTGCGGTGCGCGCGATTTTCTGAGCATGCTCCGGTATGCCGCGGCGTCCTGGTTTTTGGGATGAGGCGTCTCACGCCATATGTGACCGCCTTCCCCCACAGCCACGGCGCATGCGGATGCCGGTATTCATGACAGATATTCGTGCGCCAGGTATAGAGCGGAAGTGACACCGGCACTCAGCTTGATGTGATTTATATGTTAATCTGGTTGGTGGGTTGTCCTTAGTCCTTATTGGTTGATCATGGATCACATGGCCTGTGACATCAGGTATCCTCCTTATTTAAACCTTGATGCTGGTAAACTCTCTTATCGCCCCTTGAGAAAGCTGACGGCGAAACGCGCGTCGGGGCGCGTTTGTTTGGCGACACTGCTGTGACCCATTGCTGGTGTGTATATTACTATGTTGTTTATCTTGTGCGACTATCCTCGTGTTTACTGTGGTTAAAACATCTATGGTGACCGGCTACTTAGCCCAAACTAGCAACTGTTTGTTTTGTTGGGTCCCATTATCTATTTGGTGTGTGCACTGACTGAGGATATTTGCGCATAGTTGTTATCAATTTTCAACAGTTATACTCTGATTATGCTATGTGGTGTGTCGCTCTTTGTGTAATTGTTTTTACTTGTTTTTTAACACTTTTTGTACCAATCATGTTTCATAAATTGTTCTAATAAAGACGCATTGTTATTTATATTCCTTCATTTTTTGACTCTGATATCATTCTTTTGGATCTCCAAGATAGATTTAAGCCTTTTTAAGCATTGTAAATAAGCTTTTCCTGATGCTGCTATTGCTGCTGCCACCTCTAGACTCTGTCATTGTGCCAATCTGTGGCCTCCTCAACTGCTGCCATCTCCAGACTCTGTCGTTGTGCCACTTGGTGGCCTTCTCCTAATGCTGCTACCACCTCCAGACTCTGTCATTGTGCCACTCGGTAGCCTTCTCTTGATGCTGCTACTGCTGCCACCTCCAGAATCTGTCATTGTGCCACTCGGTGGCCTCCTCATACTGCTGCCAACTCCAGACTCTGTCATTGTGCCACTCAGTAGTCTTCTCCTGATGCTGCTAGTGCTGCTGCTGTCACCTCCATACTCTGTCATTGTACCACACGGTGGTCTTCTCCTGATGCTGCTACTGCTGCTGCCACCACCTCCAGACTCTATCATTGTGCCACTCGTTGGCCTTCTCATACTGCTGCCAACTCCAGACTATGTCATTGTGCCACTCGTTCGCCTCCACATACTGCTGCCACCTCTACACTCTGTCATTGTGCTACTAAGTTGCCTTCTCCTGATTCTGCCACCTCCAGACTATGTCATTGTGCCACTCAGTGGCCTCCTCATACTGCTGCCAACTCCAGAATCTGTCATTGTGCCACTCGGTGGTCTAGTCCTGATGCTGCCACCTCCACACTCTTTAATTGTGCCACTCGTTGGCCTCCTTATACTGCTGCCACCCCCAGACTCTGTCATTGTGCCACTCGGTGGCCTTCTCCTGATGCTGCTACTGCTACTGCCGCCACCTCCAGACTCTGTCATTGTGCCACTTAGTGGCCTTCTTCTGATGCTGCCACTGCTGCTGCCACCACCTCCAGACTCTATCCAGACCCCCTCCGCTCAATATCTCACCATCCACTACAGCTTTGAATGTGAAACTACCATCATTTTATAGACAATCATCTTGGCTATCTCATACATAAATAAGACTTGCAATTATTTAGCATATGATTAGTTATTCAGATTCTTGTCAAGTAACTGGATTGTTACTGTTTTGCTCCTGGTGGTGGAACAATATTTTTCTTCTTATATGTTACAAATTACAACCTGTTCTCACATTCCCTAATATGTCAGTGTGTTATTAGGTTTGAATCAAGGAGCAGCCATGAATAAGATTTCCCAAGAAAAGAGAAATAGCATCATCCAGCTCATCTATAGAAAATTGCCAAACTGCATCATGTGAGTGCCATGACAGTTGGAAGAATTTGAAATGAAGTCCATCCATCCATTCCAAAGCCAAGAGGTAGACATCCAGGCAAAATATCAGAGTCGACAAGTTGACTCATATCAAGGTCTATCAGTTCTGGCGTGACAAACACAGCATTGGAGGTGGTTCATATGCTTCATAGTAGTGAGATCACAGGTGTCCATGCAAGCACTGTGATACGAGCATTACACAGGTCTGGAATGGTGGCCCAAAACAAGTTGAAGAAGCCTTTACTTTAATATCATCATAAGAAGCATAAGCTCCAGTTTGCAAAAAAGTGGACAGTAGAATATTGGAAACATGTGATATGGAGCTATGAGATGAAAGTCAATAGGCTGGCCTCTGATGGGTGAAAATGGGTCTGGAAGAAATAAGGGAAAAGGGGGCTAATGGACTGAGAAATTGAAGGCACTGTCAAGTTTGGTGGAGGAAGCCTGATGAGATGGGGTTGTTTCACAGCCAAACAAGTTGAATACTTGACAAGGATCGATGGTGGTCTCAATGCTGAGCTATATGTGAGTATCCTACAAGACGTGTTACTTCGTACACTCAAACACTATGGGTATGAAGAGGAAGACATAGTATTCCAGCAGGACAACAACCCAAAGCATACATCGAGATTGGCAAACAAATAGTTCAATGACAATTAAGTAGAGGCGCTGGATTGGCCCCACAGTCTCCAGACCTCAACCCAATCGAACACTTGTGGGTAGAGTTGAAGAAAAAAAAGTTGTATTCGTACCCAAGTGATTCGACCAGTATGCACCAACATTGGGAACGTGTAAAAGAGCCCGGGGAACAGATTTCGGCAGAGACATGCTTGAATCTGATCGAGAGCATGTCCAGAAGGAATCAGGCAGTGTTGAAAGCCAAAGATTGATTAACAAAATAATAAAAATAAAAATTTAGAATTTTAGGAGCAAAACAGCACAATGCAGTTACATGACAAGAATCTACAACTAATTATATGCTAAATAGTTGCAAGTCCAATTGATGTATGAGATAGCCAAGATAATTGTCTATAAAATGATGGTAGGCTCACGTTTGAAGCTGTAGACATATGGAGCCTGAAAGTCAAAAGTTAAAAACTTTGTTACTAGTGTTGAGCGAGCATGCTCAGCCAAATACCAGTTCTGTTCGAGCCGAGTACCGCATGTGCTCGAGCGCAATGCTCGAGTCTTCTCCCTGCACGTTTCTAGGCTGCTACGCAGCCAACAAACGTTCAGGTGAGGCCTGCCCTCACTGCAATGCCATAGTTATGTAGGTTACTGGCATTACAGTGATTGGCTGGCCGGAATGCGTCATCAGGTGCTAAATAGCACCCCATGGCGCGTGTTCGGCTCAGTCTTAGTCAGGGAGAACTGTGCAAAGGAAGGGACAGACAGTGTAGGGAGTGATATTGGACTATTTTAATTAGAAAAACTTTTCAGAGACCCAAAAGTCCTTTTAAGAACTATTGTGTGTGACAGCAGCAATATATATTTGTAGCGCAACTGGCGCTAAATTGCTAAAACTTTACAGACCCAAAAGTCCTTTTAAGGACTATTGTGTGTGGCAGCAGCAATATATATTTTTAATGCAACCTGCGTTAAATTGCTAAAACTTTACAGACCCAAAAGTCCTTTTAAGGACTATTGTGTGTGGCAGCAGCAATATATTGTTTTAGCGCATCATTACCTCTAAATGGCATCTAAGAGGCAGCTGCGGACAGTTAAATTATCTGCTCCACATCTCCCTGCCGCCAGCGTTTTGTCTGAGCAAGTACTTAGTGCTGCTGGTGGCATTATAATAGATAACTGTATCTGCCTGTCAACTGAAAATGCTGACAAGTTGACTCAAAAATGAACAAGGCCTGGATTGCCCCTGACTTCTCAACTCCACCAGAAGAAAGCTGATGAACTTAAAGGCACTTTAAATTTGTTGTTTATAATGTACTGAATACACTGTATTCCCATGCTCCCCTTCCACCACAAAAAAGGGTATATGGTTGAATCTTCTTTTTCTCATCCTCCTCCTCCTCTTTCATCATATCAACATGCCTATTCGTCGCGTATAATGCCCTCGCATATATGCCCTCGCATATATTGTTTTACAGGGTCAGCTCACCAGCAGTCCCTCAACCTACAATCTTTTACAGGGTCAGCTCACCAGCAGTCCCTCAACCTACAATCTTTTACAGGGTCAACTCACCTTCAGGCCTTCGCATATAATGTTTTACAGGGTCAGCTCACCTACAGGCCCTCGCATATAACTTTTAGAGGGTCAGCTCACCTACAGGCCCTTGCATATAACTTTTAGAGGGTCAGCTCACCAGCAGGCCCTCAACTACAATCTTTTACAGGGTCAGCTCACCTGCAGACCCTCGCATATAATGTTTTACAGGGTCAGTTTACCTACAGGCTCTCGCATATAATGTTCTACAGGGTCAGCTCACATGCAGGCCCTCACATACAAACTTTTAGAGGGTCAGCTCACCAGCAGGCCCTCATCTACAATCTTTTACAGGGTCAGCTCACCAGCAGGTCCTCACCTACAATCTTTTACAGGGTCAGCTCACCAGCAGACCCTCATCCCTAATGTTTTAGAGGGTCAGCTCAGCAGCAGGCCCTCGCCCCCAATGTTTTAGATGGTTAGATTAGCAGGCCCTTGCTCCAAATGTTTTTGAGGGTCACCAGTGTATGATGCCCTCCTTTATGTGTAACAAAGGGTGTATTGAAGTGTTGGTTCCTTGCAATTTTTGTCAGCCCTTTCACTTAGTGCATGGTCTTTATGAGTGTAGGAGTCCCACTACCTGAACAATTGTACCACAATGTGAATGAGGCCCTCCTTTATGTGATATACAGGTTGTATTGGAGTGCCTCTTGCTTGCAATTTTTGGCAGCACTTGCACTTTATATACAAGTAAATATACAGGAAAGAATGTTTCCTAACATTTTTTTCTCTAAAATCTATTTCATCTTTGGTTTTGTGCAAATTATTGTCAGTCTGTAAAAGTGGCGTACTAATCGGACAACATCGTTCCCAGCAGCGACCTGGGAGTCCAAGATGCATCCAGACATTCTCCTCATGTTGTTCCCGAATCATTTTGGTGGTGTTTCCATCAATTTCTGACCTTTTCCTATGAACCAGGCACCCTCCCCTCTTCAGAGCAGGGGGTGCCTGGTTTAATGCTCGGCTTCTTCCATTGACTTCCATTATACTCGGGTGCTCTGTAGACTTTGTATACTCGGGTGCTCGATCAACACTAATTGTTACCTGTTTGCTTATCGGTGTGTAGAATATTGATTTCATTAGACACCCTCCTCCCCTTAATGGCCTTTACACTGACAAATTCAATCAAAGTTAATTTGCCTTGTTTGCTGTCGATGTTAAACTAAAAATGATTGTTTCTTGGCAATACATCCCCTTGTGTAAACAGACATCGTTCGTCACTGTAGCCAGTATGAGAAACACATACGATCATTGCATATCTTATAATTGTTATCAGTATCAGACTGGCGTTCCTTACAAGTTTTTGCTTACAAAAAGGTAAGCAAAACAATCATCAAATCAGCATTGCCTGGACTAGACTTGGGTTTATCTTAGCCAGTAAAGGTGTAGCAGAAAGAAGCTGTGATTAAGCTTTGGGTTTAAAACACCCATCATGCCCTTTTTGATAACATTAATGGGCCTTATGTAATTAAAAAACAGACTGCCTTGATGCCAATTGCAACCAATTACATCGTAGCTTTCATTTTGAACTGATTTGCATTTGGATTGCTTGGTAGGGAAAACAAATTGAATATAGCCTATGGATTTGGCTGGAATATCCCTTTAAAGCTCTGCCTTTTTCCTAATGTATATTAGGATATTGACTTTTAACCCCTTCCGGATCCTGCCAATTTTTACCTAAAGCACCAGGCCGTTTTTGGTAAATTTGGCATGTGTCACTTTATGTGGTAATAAATTTGGAACGCTTTTAGTTATCCAAGCCATTCTGAGATTATTTTCTCATGACACATTGTACTTCATGATAGTGGTAAATTTTAGTCAATATATTTAATTTTTATAAAAAAAAGGCCAAATTTACAAAAAAAATGAAAAAATTTGCAATTTTCCAAATTTCTGCTTTTAAAACAGATAGTGATGCCTCATATAATATTTATTACTTTACAGTTCCCATATGTCTACTTTATGTTTGGATCATTTTTAGAGATGAGCGAACACCTGGATGTTCGGGTTCGAGAGGTTCGGCCGACTTCCGGAAAATGTCCGGGTTCGTGATCCGAACTCAACCCGAACTTCATCCCGAACCCGAACCCCATAGAAGTCAATGGGGACCCGAACTTTTGGGCACTAAAAAGCCTGTAAAAGACTCCCGGAAAGGGCTAGAGGGCTGCAAAAGGCAGCAAAATGTAGGTAAATCCCCTGCAAACAAATGTAGATAGGGAAATGAATTAAAATAAAATAAAATAAATAAAAATTAACCAATTTCAATTGGAGAGAGGTCCCACAGCAAGGAATCATGCGTCATATCATCCACCACTGGAGAAGGCCACTCTCATTTATTTGGGACCAGCACCCAGACAAAGGATACAGGTCCCACAGCAAGGAATCATGCTTCATATCAACCACCACCGGAGAAGGCCACTCTCATGTATTTTGGACCAGCACCCAGACAGAGGAGAGAGGTCCCACATCAAGGAATCATGCGTCATATCAACCCCCACCGGAGAAGGCCACTCTCATTTATTTTGGACCAGCACCCAGACAGAGGATACAGGTCCCACAGCAAGGAATCATGCGTCATATCAACCACCAACGGAGAAGGCCACTCTCATTTATTTCAGACCAGCACCCAGACAGAGGATACAGGTCCCACAGCAAGGAATCATGCTTCATATCAACCACCACCGGAGAAGGCCACTCTCATGTATTTTGGACCAGCACCCAGACAGAGGAGAGAGGTTTTCACAGCAGAGAATCATGCATTTAGATCACCCACCACAGGAGTAGGCCACCATTTAATGGGACCCCGGCAACCATGTCAGATGGCACAAACATCAGCTTCACATCACCCAGCACAAGAGAAGGCCACTTTGAGAGACTTTGACCCTGCACCCAGACGGAGGAGAGAGGTTTTCACAGCAGAGAATCATGCATTTAGATCACCCACCACAGGAGTAGGCCACCATTTAATGGGACCCGGCAACCATGTCAGATGGCACAAACATCAGCTTCACATCACCCAGCACAAGAGAAGGCCACTTTGAGAGACTTTGACCCCTGCACCCAGACGGAGGAGAGAGGTTTTCACAGCAGAGAATCATGCATTTAGATCACCCACCACAGGAGTAGGCCACCATTTAATGGGACCCCGGCAACCATGTCAGATGGCACAAACATCAGCTTCACATCACCCAGCACAAGAGAAGGCCACTTTGAGAGACTTTGACCCCTGCACCCAGAAAGAGGAGAGAGGTCCCACAGCAGAGATTCAGGCATTTATATCAGCCAGCACAGGAGAAGGCCGCTTTCAGTGACTTAGGCCTTAGCACCGACACAGAGGAGACAGGTCAGGTAGCACAAGCATCAGTTTCACATCAACCACCACAGGAGAAGGGCACTTTTAGAGACTTTGACCCTGCACCCAGAAAGAGGAGAGAGGTCCCACAGCAGAGATTCAGGCATTTATATCAGCCAGCACAGGAGAAGGCCGCTTTCAGTGACTTAGGCCTTAGCACCGACACAGAGGAGACAGGTCAGATAGCACAAGCATCAGTTTTACATCAACCACCACAGGAGAATGGCACTTTTAGAGACTTTGACCCCTGCAGCCACACGGAGGAGAGAGGTCCCACAGCAGAGATTCAGGCATTTATATCAGCCAGCACAGGAGAAGGCCGCTTTCAGTGACTTAGGCCTTAGCACCGACACAGAGGAGACAGGTCAGATAGCACAAGCATCAGTTTCACATCAACCACCACAGGAGAATGGCACTTTTAGAGACTTTGACCCCTGCAGCCACACGGAGGAGAGAGGTCCCACAGCAGAGATTCAGGCATTTATATCAGCCAGCACAGGAGAAGGCCGCTTTCAGTGACTTAGGCCTTAGCACCGACACAGAGGAGACAGGTCAGATAGCACAAGCATCAGTTTCACATCAACCACCACAGGAGAAGGGCACTTTTAGAGACTTTGACCCCTGCACCCAGAAAGAGGAGAGGTCCCACAGCAGAGATTCAGGCATTTATATCAGCCAGCACAGGAGAAGGCCGCTTTCAGTGACTTAGGCCTTAGCACCGACACAGAGGAGACAGGTCAGATAGCACAAGCATCAGTTTTACATCAACCACCACAGGAGAAGGGCACTTTTAGAGACTTTGACCCCTGCAGCCACACGGAGGAGAGAGGTCCCACAGCAGAGATTCAGGCATTTATATCAGCCAGCACAGGAGAAGGCCGCTTTCAGTGACTTAGGCCTTAGCACCGACACAGAGGAGACAGGTCAGATAGCACAAGCATCAGTTTCACATCAACCACCACAGGAGAAGGGCACTTTTAGAGACTTTGACCCTGCAGCCACACGGAGGAGAGAGGTCCCACAGCAGAGATTCAGGCATTTATATCAGCCAGCACAGGAGAAGGCCGCTTTCAGTGACTTAGGCCTTAGCACCGACACAGAGGAGACAGGTCAGATAGCACAAGCATCAGTTTCACATCAACCACCACAGGAGAAGGGCACTTTTAGAGACTTTGACCCCTGCAGCCAGACAGAGGAGAGAGGTCCCACAGCAGAGATTCAGGCATTTATATCAGCCAGCACAGGAGAAGGCCGCTTTCAGTGACTTAGGCCTTAGCACCGACACAGAGGAGACAGGTCAGATAGCACAAGCATCAGTTTCACATCAACCACCACAGGAGAAGGGCACTTTTAGAGACTTTGACCCCTGCAGCCACACGGAGGAGAGAGGTCCCACAGCAGAGATTCAGGCATTTATATCAGCCAGCACAGGAGAAGGCCGCTTTCAGTGACTTAGGCCTTAGCACCGACACAGAGGAGACAGGTCAGATAGCACAAGCATCAGTTTCACATCAACCACCACAGGAGAAGGGCACTTTTAGAGACTTTGACCCCTGCACCCAGAAAGAGGAGAGAGGTCCCACAGCAGAGATTCAGGCATTTATATCAGCCAGCACAGGAGAAGGCCGCTTTCAGTGACTTAGGCCTTAGCACCGACACAGAGGAGACAGGTCAGATAGCACAAGCATCAGTTTCACATCAACCACCACAGGAGAAGGGCACTTTTAGAGACTTTGACCCCTGCAGCCAGACAGAGGAGAGAGGTCCCACAGCAGAGATTCAGGCATTTATATCAGCCAGCACAGGAGAAGGCCGCTTTCAGTGACTTAGGCCTTAGCACCGACACAGAGGAGACAGGTCAGGTAGCACAAGCATCAGTTTCACATCAACCACCACAGGAGAAGTGCATATTTAGAGACTTTGACCCCTGCACCCAGAAAGAGGAGAGAGGTCCCACAGCAGAGAATCAGGCACCATGTCAACGACTACAGGAGTAGACCACCTTTTGTTTCTTTGACCCCTGCACCCAGAAAGAGGAGAGAGGTCCCACAGCAGAGATTCAGGCATTTATATCAGCCAGCACAGGAGAAGGCCGCTTTCAGTGACTTAGGCCTTAGCACCGACACAGAGGAGAGAGGTCAGATAGCACAAGCATCAGTTTTACATCAACCACCACAGGAGAATGGCACTTTTAGAGACTTTGACCCCTGCACCCAGAAAGAGGAGAGAGGTCCCACAGCAGAGATTCAGGCATTTATATCAGCCAGCACAGGAGAAGGCCGCTTCAGTGACTTAGGCCTTAGCAACCGACACAGAGGAGACAGGTCAGGTAGCACAAGCATCAGTTTCACATCAACCACCACAGGAGAAGGGCACTTTTAGAGACTTTTGACCCTGCACCCAGAAAGAGGAGAGAGGTCCCACAGCAGAGATTCAGGCATTTATATCAGCCAGCACAGGAGAAGGCCGCTTCAGTGACTTAGGCCTTAGCACCGACACAGAGGAGACAGGTCAGATAGCACAAGCATCAGTTTCACATCAACCACCACAGGAGAATGGCACTTTTAGAGACTTTGACCCTGCACCCAGACAGAGGAGAGAGGTCCCACAGCAGAGATTCAGGCATTTATATCAGCCAGCACAGGAGAAGGCCGCTTTCAGTGACTTAGGCCTTAGCACCGACACAGAGGAGACAGGTCAGATAGCACAAGCATCAGTTTCACATCAACCACCACAGGAGAATGGCACTTTAGAGACTTTGACCCTGCACCCAGAAAGAGGAGAGAGGTCCCACAGCAGAGATTCAGGCATTTATATCAGCCAGCACAGGAGAAGGCCGCTTTCAGTGACTTAGGCCTTAGCACCGACACAGAGGAGACAGGTCAGATAGCACAAGCATCAGTTTCACATCAACCACCACAGGAGAATGGCACTTTTAGAGACTTTGACCCTGCAGCCACACGGAGGAGAGAGGTCCCACAGCAGAGATTCAGGCATTTATATCAGCCACCACAGGAGAAGGCCGCTTTCAGTGACTTTGGCCCCTGCACCCACACAAAGGAGACATGTCAGACAGCACAAGTATAACATTCATATCACCCAGCACAGGAGAAGGACACTTTCATGTACTTTGGCCCCGGCACCCAGACAGACGGAAGGTTCATTCAACTCTGGGTTGCACCTCAAGATCCTACTTAATTTCAAAATTGATTTTTCAATGAAGAAGTGGCCAGGAGTACAAGACAACATGGTTTAAGGCAGTTATTAAGGACTACTCTGCACAAGGGAGGGTCAGGTCTTGTGGGATCCATGCCTGGTTCATTTTTATAAACGCCAGCTTGTCCACGTTGGCTGCGGACAGGCGGCTGCGTTTGTCAGTAATGACGCCCCTGCCGTGCTGAATACACGTTCAGATAAAACGCTGGCCGCCGGGCAGGCCAGCACCTCCAAGGCATAACATGCTAATTCTGGCCACGTGGACAATTTGGAAACCCAGAAGTTGAATGGGGCCGAACCATCCGTCAGTACGTGGAGTTGTGTGCAGATGTACTGTTCAACCATGTTAGTGAAATGTTGCCTCCTGCTAACACGCTCCGTATCAGGTGGTGGGGCAGTTAGCTGTGGCGTGGAGACAAAACTTTTCCACATTTCTGCCATGCTAACCCTGCCCTCAGAGGAGCTGGCCGTGACACTGCTGCGTGGGCGACCTCTAGCTCCTCCTCTGCCTTGGCCTTGGCCTTCCACCTGTTCCCTGTGACAGTTGGGAATGCTCTCAGGAGCGCGTCTACCAGTGTGCGCTTGTACTCGCGCATCTTCCTATCACGCTCCAGTGCAGGAAGTAAAGTGGGCACATTGTCTTTGTACCGTGGATCCAGCAGGGTGGCCACCCAGTAGTCAGCACACGTTAAAATGTGGGCAACTCTGCTGTCGTTGCGCAGGCACTGCAGCATGTAATCGCTCATGTGTGCCAGGCTCCCCAGAGGTAAGGACAAGCTGTCCTCTGTGGGAGGCGATCGTCATCATCCTCTGTATCCCCCAGCCACGCACCAGGGATGTGCCTGCGCTGTGCTGGGTGCCACCCCGCTGTGAACCTGCTTCATCCTCATCCTCCTCCACCTCCTCCTCATCCTCCTCGTCCTCCAGTAGTGGTCCCTGGCTGGCCACATTTGTACCTGCCCTCTGCTGTTGCAAAAACCTCCTCTGAGCCACTTCTAACAGACTGGCCTGAAAGTGCTAAAACGACCCGTCATCCTCCTCCTCCTCCTCCTGGCCCTGGCCCACCTCCTCTTCCATCATCGCCCTAAGCGTTTTCTCTAGGAGACATAGAATTGGTATCGTCACGCTGATAACAGTGGCATCGCCACTGGCCATGTTGGTGGCGTACTCTAAACAGCGCAACAGGGCACACAGGTCTCGCATGGAGGCCCAATCATTGGTGGTGAAGTGGTGCTGTTCCGCAGTGCGACTGACCCGTGCGTGCTGCAGCTGAAACTCCACTATGGCCTGCTGCTGCTCGCACAGTCTCTCCAGCATGTGCAAGGTGGAGTTCCACCGGGTGGGCACGCCGCATATTAGGCGGTGAGCGGGAAGGCCGAAGTTCCGCTGTAGCGCTGACAGGCGAGCAGCGGCAGGATGTGAACGCCGGAAGCGCGCACAGACGGCCCGCACTTTATGCAGCAGCTCTGACATGTCTGGGTAGTTGTGAATGAACTTTTGCACCACCAAATTCAGCACATGCGCCAGGCAAGGGATGTGCGTCAAACCGGCTAGTCCCAGAGCTGCCACGAGATTTCGCCCATTATCGCACACCACCAGGCCGGGCTTGAGGCCCACCGGCAGCAACCACTGGTCGGTCTGTTGTTCAATACCCCGCCACAACTCCTGCGCGGTGTGGGGCCTGTCCCCCAAACATATGAGTTTCAGAATGGCCTGCTGACGCTTACCCCGGGCTGTGCTGAAGTTGGTGGTGAAGGTGTGTGGCTGACTGGATGAGCTGGTGGAAGCAGAGGAGGAGGAGGAGGAAGCCGAGTAGGAGGAGGAGGCTACAGGAGGCAAAGAATGATGCCCTGTGATCCTTGGCGGCGGAAGGACGTGCGCCAAGGAACTCTCCGCCTGGGGCCCAGCCGCCACTACATTTACCCAGTGTGCAGTTAGGGAGATATAGCGTCCCTGGCCGTGCTTACTGGTCCACGTATCTGTGGTTAGGTGGACCTTGCCACAAATGGCGCTGCGCAGTGCACACTTGATTTTATCGGACACTTGCATGTGCAGGGAAGGCACGGCTGTCTTGGAGAAGTAGTGGCGGCTGGGAACCACATACTGGGGGACAGCCATGGCCATCAGCTGTTTGAAGCTGTCTGTGTCCACTCAGCCGGAATGACAGCATTTCAAAGGCCAGTAGTTTAGAAATGCTGGCATTCAGGCCAAGGGCTCGAGGGTGACTAGGTGGGAATTTGCGCTTCCTCTCAAAGGTTTGAGAGATGGAGAGCTGAACGCTGCTGTGTGAAATAGTGGAGACGCTAGGTGACGGTGGCGGTGGTGGTGGTGGTGTCGGTGGCACATCCTCTGTTTGCTGCTCGGCAGGTGGCAACATTCCTCTCGAGGCGGAAGCCGAGGCAGCAGCGGTAGAGGGAGCAGGGGAGCCTGAGCGGGTTCCTTGTTTTTAAGGTGTGTACTCCACTGCAGTTCATGCTTTGCATGTAGATGCCTGATCATGCAGGTGGTGCTCAGGTTAAGAACGCTAATGCCTCGCCTCAGGGTCTGATGGCACAGCGTGCAAACCACTCTGGTCTTGTCCTCAGCACATTGTTTGAAGAAGTGCCATGCCAGGGAACTCCTTGAAGATGCCTTTGGGGTGCTGGGTCCCTGTTGGCGCTGGCCAATAGCAGGCGAACTCTCTGGACGGCGGCTGTTCTGCTTTTGCCCCTGCTCCTCTCTTGGCTTCGCTGTTGTCTCGGTCTCACCACTGCCTCTTCCTCTGAACTATTTAAGTCAGCGGCACGACCTTCAGTCCATGTGGGGTCTAAGACCTCATCGTCCTCTGCATCGCTCTTCCACCCAGTCTTCCTCCCTGACCTCCTCCTGTTCAGTCTGCACACTGCAATAAGACGCGGCAGTGGGCACCTGTGTTTCGTCATCATCAGACACTCGGTCACTCTGCTGTGGTGGTATTCCCATGTCCTCATCATCTGGATACATAAGTGGTTGTGCGCCAGTGCATGGAATGTCTTCCACCGCTGGGGAAGGGATAGGTGGACGCCCTGGAAACCGTGGGAGCAGAGTCTTCAAACAGAAGAAGAGACTGCTGCATAACTTGAGGCTCAGCCAGTTTCCTGATATGCATGGGGGTGATGTGACAGACTGATGGGCTTGGTTTTCAGGTGCCACCTGTGCGCTTCCGCAGAAGACTGGGCGGAAGACAATGTGGTGAACGTGCTGGAAGCACTGTCGGCCACCCAATCGACTAATGCCTGTACCTGCTCAGGCCTTACCATCCTCATAACGGCATTGGGCCCCACCAAATATCGCTGTAAATTCTGGCCGGCTACTTGAGGGAGTTGTTTCACTACTTTGTGCGCCTGAGGCCGAACGGCCACGTCCCTCTGCCAGCAACAGAGGCTCCACGGACACCACCACGACCGCGTCCTCGTCCCTTAATAGAATGTTTCTCATTGTTGCGATTCAACTCGCACCACAATAAAATATATTATTTTTTAGCCCCAAAATTCCCACACTGGAAGATATAATTCCTTTTTCCGGTATTAATTACAAGAACACTGCTGCTAATTGGACACCAGATTTTTTATAATGCTAGTTTTGGTACATAGATTCCCACACGGGGAAATATAATTCCTTTTACAGGAGTGAAAACGTGAGGCCTAGTTTTTCTGGTCTAACAAACACCAGATTGATTAAATTGGCCTTTTTTTCACCAAAATTACAACACTGGACAATAATGCCTTTTGGCGGTATTAATTACAAGAACACTGCTGCTAATTGGACACCAGATTTTTATAATGCTAGTTTTGGTACATAGATTCCCACACGGGAAATATAATTCCTTTTACAGGAGTGAAAACGTGAGGCCTAGTTTTTCTGGTCTAACAAACACCAGATTGATTAAATTGGCCTTTTTTTCACCAAAATTACAACACTGGACAATAATGCCTTTTGGCGGTATTAATTACAAGAACACTGCTGCTAATTGGACACCAGATTTTTTATAATGCTAGTTTTGGTACATAGATTCCCACACGGGGAAATATAATTCCTTTTACAGGAGTGAAAACGTGAGGCCTAGTTTTTCTGGTCTAACAAACACCAGATTGATTAAATTGGCCTTTTTTTCACCAAAATTACAACACTGGACGATATAATGCCTTTTGGCGGTATTAATTACAAGAGGACTGCTGGTATTTCAGAACACCGGAATTGTTAAAATGCTAGTTTTGCTAGATAAATTTCCCACACTGGGAGAAATATTGCCTAAGCCTTTTACAGTATTAATTACAACAGGAGTGCTTCTTCTGGTCTAACACCAGAATAATTTTATTATTACGGTGAAAGCTTTTTCTAATTTATATTTCTGGCACATAAAAAAAAAAAATATTTCTGGCTGACAGTATTGGACAAAGTAGTGGCACTGGCTAGCCTAGCTGGAACAGCACATTCATGGGATTTGCTATCCAAGTGGGTTACTTTCAGTTTCACCACTGATATATTAAATATCTTTGCAGTTAGTATGGGTGACACAAGCACAGCCAAACCCTGATGTAGTATATCTATGAAAAATCGACTATTACATTAGATTAATGGACGTTGTGGCAGCTTTTGCTGTAGCACCACAAGTCCCAAAATGGCCGCCGCCTATCAGCCCAGTAACATGTGCCAGAAAACAGTCTGCCCAGCCAGAAAAAAATTGACTTTGACTGAGCAGCTGAATCGCTGTTGTTCTGATTCACAGGTGTAGATTTTTAACTTCTTTGGAGCTTTGGTTTACACTCTGTGGCAGCAAGTGCTGGCGCACCACAAGTCCCAAAATGGCCACCGCTGGTCAGCCCAGTTACATGTGCCAGTAAAAATCGCTCTGGCCAGTCTCAACAAAATAGTGACTTTCAGTGAACAGCTCAGCTGAGTTGTTCTGATGCACAGGTGTAGAAAGGTAGATGATTCAATCACTTCTTTATCCCTGCCTATCTCGCCCTCACAGAAGCTGCATCCTCTCCCTACACTAGTCAGAGCAGTGTGACGTGCGGCGCCACGTGACTCCAGCTTAAATAGAGGCTGGGTCACATGTTGCATCTTGGTTAATCACAGCCATGCCATTAGTAGGCATGGCTGTGATGGGCTCTTAGGGCAAGAAGTAAAACGCTAGCTGATTGGCTGCTGTGCAGCCCTTCAGAAAGCGGGAAGTAATCGACGAACACCGGACCCGAACCCGAACTTTTTTGAAAATGTCCGGGTTCGGGTCCGTGTCACGGACACCCCAAAATTTGGTACGGACCCGAACGATTTTCGAACTGTTCGCTCAACACTAATCATTTTGTGAATGCCATTTTATTTTTTGGGGTCGTTAGAAGGGCTAGAAGTTTGGAAGCAAATCTTGAAATTTTTCAGAACATTTTCAAAACCCACTTTTTTAGAACCAGTTCAGGTCTGAAGTCACCTTGTGAGGCTTACATAATAAAAACCACCAAAAAATGACCCTAATTTTAGAAACGACACCCCTCAGGGTAGTTAAAACTGATTTTACAAACCTTGTTCACCCTTTAGGTGTTCCACAAGAATTCATTTTTACATATTTTCCATTTCAATCAATTTTTTCCAGTAATAAAGCAAGGGTTAACAGCCAATCAAAACTCAATATTTATTAGCCTGATTCTGTAGTTTACATAAACACCCCACTAGTGATCGTAAACTGCTGTTTGGGCACACGGCTGGGCGCAGAAGGAAAGAAACTCCATGTGGTTTTTGGAGGGCAGATTTCACTGGGATAATTTTAAGTTGCCATGTCACATTTGAAGACCCACTGATGCACCCCTAGAGTAGAAACTCCAAAAAAACTGACCCCATTTTGGAAACTAAGGGATAAGGAATAAAAAATAGCTGTTTTGGCACTGTTTTTATTTTTTGTTATTTACACCGTTCATCTAAAAGGTTAGATCATTTGCTATTTTAAAAAGCAGGTTGTTACGGACGCGACAATACAAAATATGACTACTTTTTTGTTGTTTATTTCAGTTTTACATAAAGCATTTTTGAAAAAAAATATTTTTTAGTGTCTCCATTATCTGAAAGCCATAGTTTTTTTTTCATTTTTTGGGTGATTGTCTTATGTAGGTGCTCATTTTTTTCAGGTTTAGATGAGAGTTTGATTTGTACTATTTTAGCGTGCATATATGACTTTTTTATTGCTTGGTATTACACTTTTTGTGATGTAAGGTGAAAAAAATGGCTTTTTTAACACAGTTTTTATTTTTATGGTGTCTAGCTGAGGGGTTAGATCATGTGATATTTTTATAAAGCTGGTTGTTATGGACGCGAAAATACCTAATATGTATACTTTTTAATTTATTTAGGTTTTACACAATAAAAGCATTTTTGAAACAAAAAAAAAATCATTTTAGTGTCTCCATATTCTGAGAGCCATATTTTTTATTTTTGGGTGTTTGTCTTATGTAGGGTCTCATTTTTTGCTTGATGAGATGACGGTTTCATTGGTACTACTTTGGGGTGCATATGACTTTTTGATCGCTTGCTATTACACTTTTTGTGAAGTAAGGTGACAAAAAATTTTTTTTTTAGCACTGTTTTTATTAAATTTTTTTGACGGTGTTTATCTGAGGGGTTAGGTCATGTGATATTTTTATAGTATCGGTCTTTACGGATGTGGTGATACCAAATATGTCTGTTTTTTTAAAAAGATTACAATTTTATGTGTTTTATTTTGGGAAAGGGGCGTATTTTATTTATTTTTTTAGTTGAAACTTTATTTATTTTTTTATTATGAAAAAAAACACAGTTTGTTTGTTTTTTACTTTTTATTTTTGTCCCACTCTGGTACTTAAACTTCTGGGGGTCTGATCCCCTCTGCAATGCATTACAAAACATTGTGTATTGCAGTGTTTCCCAACCAGCGTGCCTCCAGCTGTTTCAAAACTACAACTCCCAGCATGCCCGGACAGCCTTTGGCTGTGCAGGCATGCTGGGAGTTGTAGTTCTGCAACAGCTGGAGGCACACTGGTTGGGAAACACTGGTGTATTGTAATGCATTGCGTGTCAGCTTGTATGCTGACAGCCTGCCTGCGAGACCTAGCCTAAGGGCTGGATCTTACAGGCTTCCATAGAAGGCAAGCTCCGATGCCTATGGAAGGCATTGGGCAGCCTTCTTTGCCATCGGGTCCCTGTCACTGCATTGCGGAGACCCAATGGGGAAGCGGAGGGCACGCGTACGCTCCGCAAACCCTGTGCATTCTGCGGTCAGCTTTGACCGCGGCATACAAGGGGTTAATACACTAGCATCTGTGTTTTCACCGATGCCGGCGTATGCAGAAGGGGTCCGGAAGGCAGTGACTGATGAACCCCTGCCGCTGATCAAGCGGGCACTGCATCTGCCTGATCAGCCCACCATACATTTACGGCGCTGGTCCTTATGTCACATCCACCAGTGCCGTACATGTACGGCACGGGTCCTTAATGGGTTAAAGCTAAATATATGGCTAACTCAACCTTGACTTTTTTCTGGACATTAAACCTATCCTGTTATTTAAGGTAATGTTTAGGCCTCTTACACACGAACATTGTGCATCCATTTGCGGTCCCCAATAAACGGGAAGCATCCGTGCCGCAGCTGGGACGGATCGAGACCAATTGAGCTTGCATGTGTCCGTGATCTGTTCGCATTGCAAAAAAATAGAACAGAAACTCCATAGTGCTTTTGTCGGGTTCCGGTCCATGCTTCCGTTCCACATCTCTGTGATTGTGGACCCATTCAAGTGAATGGGTCCGCATCCGTGATGGTGCCCATGTATTGCGAGAACCCATATGCGGATCGCAATACGGCCACAAGCATACAACGTTCTTGTGCAAGAGGCCTTAATCATTGAGCCTTTGACTGTGTTTTATTGCCATTTTGCCATATGTTAAAAATTACATTGGCGTTATTAAATTCTTCATGTATCATGTAGGAATGCTCATTAGTATGGATTGTTAACACACCATAAGTTTATTCAAAAAGAAAAATAATGATTATAACACAATCCCCTGTACCTGCATGGATGAAAATTCTCTTACTGTTGGACCACTGTCGATGTCAGATATACCCTTAATTTCAGAATCCCATGATCTAATGATGGCTAATTTAACTTTACCTGAATTTTCAACCAATGGCAGCCATATTATGCTTTCCAATTTGAGCCCATTGTTTTGCTTGTCAAATTACTGCTATGCCTTAAAGCACACAATGCAAACATAATTAAAATAATACATAAAAAGATGAGACTTAGCTCTCTGTGCAATGGAGCTTTGTTTGAAGTGGAAAAAATATATAAAAATGGAAATAATGAGCACAGAGTATATTTACTGGTAATAAAAGCAGGAATCATTTCTAGACAGATAGAATTTCTCCTGGCTTTCTGCCTTTGATATGTCCGAATGTCTGCACTGTTATTATTGACTTAGCTAGCACATCTTTCAGCCCACGCTAAAGCTTGATTTAACCCCCATGAGGCCAGTGGGGACAAGAAATATTTACAATCAATTATTTTATGTTATATATAATAGATATGGATATAATCACAGAATATTGAAACAGGAGTCAAGAAAGAGTCAAAATGAATGCAGTAAATGTGATCTCTATGCCTACTTGAGAATTAAACTTTATTACTTTGTGAATATGGTTAGCTATTGTCTGCAATCAGTGATAATCGCAGACACTTAGCCGCTCAATTGTGACCATGGCATCTGAGGCGGCTCTTCCGGCAGCACCCGAATGGCCTCCCTGCACTGAGATTGGGAAAGCCGTTCATTGGTGGTTATAGACTGGAGCCTTTATAAGGCTATTAGGCTTATCACATGTAAAATTGTAATGTAGGCCTCCAGGTGTCTGTGCTGTGTTGGAATTTACCGAATTTACCATATACTACCATTACAGTAAATCACAGTAGTATATGGGAGAAGTAATCTAAAGATTCCACTTTCAGGTCTACTAGGAGGAATTAAAAAAGTAAGGAATTGAAAAAAATTTGAAAAAAAAAATATATATAAAAATTTAAATCACTCCGCTTTCCCCATAATAAACAATAAAAGAATATATCATATGCAGTACTGTGCCCCAAAATGCCCAAACTAGTAAAATATAAACATATTTATTCCATACGCTGTAATGGGAATAAAATCAAAATGGAAGTTTTTTTTTATCACTTCCCTTCCTAAATAGTTTAAGAAAAACTGATCAAAAAGTCATACCCATTCCATAATGCAAGAGAAACAGATGAGGTGGCTCTACCAAAAAACAGGTGAAAAAATGGTGCTCAATATCAAACTGGTATAAGCTCCACACACCCAAAAAGACAATCGTAAATCAAAAATTTATGATATGGCACTCATGATTTGGAGAAACAATATTTAACCATTTATTTAAATTAATACATCATAAATATAACCTCACATTCATATAAATTACATATATATATATATATATATATATATATATAGAAAATTTCATAAAATTCATATATATAAAAAGGAGGTGGCTAGAGGGTCAATATATCAATATATATAATGATAACCAATAGGGTAGGTAACTTCATTTAGAGTTCATCATTAAATTTCATCTATCCCAGCAGATGTCCTGTACTAAATATTCGATCTGTATAGGCAATGTCCATTCAGAATAAAAATGAACGCATATGGTCACGTAGTATTAAAGGGATTCTGTCACCTGGAAAATCACATATTAAGCCAAACATAGGCTTATAGTTTCATACCTTCTTTCATAGGTGCTTTACACTTGGACCTGGCTTTCTACTTCATGAAAATCCTCTTTTATCTTATGCTAATGACATCTGAAGGTGCCCAGAGGCGTTATTTTCATTCTAAAAGTGCCCAGGAACGCCTTCATCCAGCGCCCAGGCCCGGCTCTCTCTCTGCTCATATCATATGTCCTGGCATTGCGACTGCCGTCAGCTCGCCTCACTGGCTACGCCACTAGTAGCCGATAACCCGCTCACTCCTTCCTCCAGCTACAAACATCCACCGAGCCGGCTCCTGCGCTCTTCCTGTTTAACTGAGTGCATACCCAGTGAAACACTTGAGGCTGATGCGCTCAGTTAAACAGAAAGAGCGCAGGAGCCGGCTCGGTGGATGTTAGTGAAGTTGGAGGGAAGGAGTGGGCGGTGCTTTCGGCTACCAGTGACGTAGCCAGTGGGGACGGAGCTTGACAGCAGTCGCAATGCCAGGGACATATGGTATGAGCAGAGTGAGCGGCGGGCCTGGGCTTTGTCGGGAGGAGGCGGGCCTGGGCACTTTTTGAATGAAAATAACGCCCCTCTGGGCACCTTCAGGTGTCATTAGCATAAAGATAAAAGAGGATTTTCATGAAGGTAGAAAGCCAGGTCCAAGTGTAAAGAACACCTATGGAAAGAAGGTATGAAGAGCTATAAGAACCTATGTTTGGCTTAATATTGATTTTCCAGGTGACAGAATCCCTTTAACAAAGCTCATTCCATATCCCATTTATGGAGAAAACCACTTGAAAAAACGTTATTGCTTTTGGTGGCGTCCCACCAGTTTAGTATTCACTTTCTCCTTATCTCCGTAAGGCTGGTAACTTACTGCGCTAATCCCCACAGTCGGCGTGCCATGTGTCGATGTCTTAGGCTCTCACTGGTCCGTGAAGCTGGGGTATCTTTAGGCTGCACGGTTCTTTAATTAAACATTTCACAGCCGTTCTCTTGTTGGTCTTGATCACAGGAGACGTCGTGGCAGATCCAGAGGTGGGGAGAGATCACACTCAGGCAGAGGAAAATCGCATTTCCGACTTGTATTTAAAACCAGCGTATGCTAGCTTTGATGATGACAAGAGTACTGGATAATTCCCAAACGCGTTTCGAGGTCCCATATGGTACTAACCTCTTCCTCAGTGGACATAAACATATTGTGTAATTGTCGATTTTGATCCAATTGCATCCATTTGGAATAATTTTCCTGCTTTCCACCACATTGTATGAAATATTAAATGGTGAAATTAAAAAGTGCAGCTTGTCCCTTAAAAAAAAAAAAAAGCTCTCGTATGTCTATGTGATTGGAAAAATAAAAGTAAGGGCTCTGGAAAGGCAGGAAGTAAAGAATGAAAACAGAAAATCACCATTTCATCGAAGGGTTAAAGGGGAGGTATAGCCAAAATATACATGAACCTCAACAGTTATCTTCAAACTCTTAGGGCTCTTTCACACGAGCGGATGCCATGCATGCTCTGGACAGCAGAGACATGGAGCATTAACATGATTGATAATGCTCCATGCCTCTCTGTGATTTTTTTTACTACAAAATCACAGTGAGATAAAGTTTTCACTGTAATTTTGTAGTAAAAAGGTTACAGAGAGGCACGGAGCATTACCAATCATGTTAATGCTCCGTGTCACTGCTGTCCAGAGCGTGGCTTGGCACTCTTTCACACAGCGGATTCTACTCGTGTGAAAGAGCCATTAGGGTTTGAATGGAGCAACACCATAAATGCTTGACTACCACTCTATTTAAGCTCCTCCTTGCCTTGGTTGTTTATCTGTGGGGGAATAAAAGACCAGTGTCCCACCTTGCAGCAATTAATGCTTGTGACTGGTATAATTTTGCGGCTGGAACCTGTCTAAACATTCGGATCTAATAATGGCACACTCTAGAGCTAAGGCTACCTTCACATCTCCGGCCGGATGTTCTGGCAAAGAACAGCCTGCTGGTGTTCAACAGATTTGGCATTGCCTGGTTCCTATTGACTATAATGGGATCCAGAGGTGATCTGGCCACTTTCTGGCATAAATGCAGTCAGCCAGAATTTATGCCAGATCAGAAAGGGATGCTGGATCATCTGTAACAGAGTTACTTACGTAGCTTAAGGCCACAAAAACAGTTGAGTAGCAACTGATGCACATTAAAATAAAAGTCCAACAACTGTTAATGTGCAAAACTGGCCCCACTCTCATATTACGACATTTTAAATTTCAAAGATATTAAATAAAGTATTTCTACCTGATAATCACAGCAGGTACCCCTTTGTTACCTAATGGTCAGAACAGGTCGTTCCCCAACTTCCCTCACTATTATCAGCAGCCCCTACTAAACCCAATCCTAAATTTGCAATAGAGACTGCAGAACTACAACCACTCCCAGTAGTCACAGCAAGATTATAACAACTGATTACTAAAGTAATGTACACTATAATAGAGTGTAAACAAAGAAATACATAGCTACTGTACAACAGTGTTTTTATTGAATTTAGATCTGACTAAGGCTACCTTCACACTAGCGTTTTTGCTGAATCCAGCAGGATTCAGCAAAAACGCTTCCGTTACTTATAATACAACCATCTGCATCCGTCATGAACGGATCCAGTTGTATTATCTTTAACATAGCCAAAACGGATCCGTCATGAAAACCATTGAAAGTCAGTGGAGGACGGATCCGTTTTCTATTGTGGCAGATTGTGGCAGAGAAAACAGATCCCTCCCCATTGACTTGCATTGTGGATCATGACGGATCCGTCTTGCTACGCATCCCATGACGGAAAGCAAACCACAGCATGCTGCAGTTTGCTCTCCGATATGAGAATTGAACGGAATGTATTTTGGAGCATTCCGCTATGTTCAGTTTCGTTTTGACAATAAATGGGGAGAAAACGGAAGCGTTTTTCTCTGGTATTGAGACCCTATGACAGATCTCAATACCGGAAAATAGAAACGCTAATGTGAAAGTAGCCTAAAGCATTTATTTATATATTGTTTGCTTCATCCTAGTTGTGCATTGTAATTAGAGATGAGCGAAGTTTATGTTATGAAATTCATTCACGCCTTATTTACTGGTAAAAGGTGAATTGCGTGATGGATTCTGTTACCACGGACCATAACGCATTTCTATGACGGAATGCATAACGGAATGCCTTTAGAGGCTGGGGGAGCAGCTCCTCTGCATGTGGTTCGCAGCAAGCGGCTATCCCCAGCAAAAATTGCATACAATAGATGATGCCGGCACGAACCACATGCACCACGAAAACATCCTACACAAAATGAAACAATGTGCGGATGAAAATATATAAACACATAAATCAGAAAACATCATCATAAGACCAGCAGATAAAGGAGGAGCAATAGTTATACAAGACGACAGCGACTACAACCATGAATGTACAAAACAATTATCCGATCAGGACACCTATAAAATCCTAAAAAAAAGACCCCACAAACGACTTGTTAGACTCTGCAAAAAAGGACTAGAGAAAGGGATTCTAAATGAACAACAATATGCATTCATAACAAAACCCCCAAAAAAGAATACCCACTTTTTATTGCCTCCCTAAGATCCACAAAAACCCTAATAACTCCCCAGGTAGACCCATCATTTCGGGCATCAAATCCATCTCCTCTAACCTATCCCAATACGATTGGTTGAATCCTCCAACCAATTGTCACTTGTTCACCATCATACATCAAAGATACCACAGATATAATCAAAACATTAGAAAAAATACACTGGGAAGAAAATTAAATCTTGGGTACAATGGACATCAGTTCACTATACACAATAATAAACCACAAGCAAGGGATTGATGCGATGAGGAACAGACTACAACAGAGTGGCAACATACACACAGAACAAATAGAATTCATAACACAAAGTGTAGAATACATCCTCTCACATAACTATTTCTACCACAACCCAAACTTCTACCTACAGATTAGGGACACAGCCATGGGCACCAGGTTCGCCTCCAGCTATCCCAACCTCTTCATGGCCCAGTGAGAGGAGGAGGTTGTGTCACCTAGACTGGGGACGAGCTTGGTGCTCTAGCGAAGATATATTGATGATATCATCTTCATCTGGAATAGATCAGAAGAAGAACTAAATACTTTCATACAAAAGATCAATCACAATGAGGCCTCATGCACACGACAGTATTTTTTTGCGGTCCGCAAAACGGGGTTCCGTTGTTCCGTGATCCGTGTCCGTTTTTGCTTCTGTTGTGTTTCTGTGTGTCTTCCGTTTTTTTTAGCGGTTATGACCCAAAAGATAATACCAAAAGACAGGCTGACACACGGATGGCCATCCGCATTTTTTCACGGTCCCATTGACTTGAATGGGTCCGCGAACCGTTTTTCACGGACAAGAATAGAACAACGAATATACCCACCAGCCAATTTAGATGCCGAAAAATAAACTGTACAGATAACGACCAGTTTCAACTTGAAGCACCAGAATTAAGCAAACAACTAGAGGCCAAACAGTACCCCACAGAAATAATCAACACTTCCCTTCAAAAAGTCAAGAAAATGGAAAGGAAATCTTTTTTTGACACAAAATCACCCAATTCAGATATTGACAAAACATTACAAATCATCCTAGCTTTCAATAGCCACTTCAAAAACATAGAGAAAATAATTAGCAAACATTGGCCCCATCTATTGGCAGATAAGACCATATGACCACTACTAAACCTAAAACCCAAAATCACATACACAAAAGCTCAAAATTTGGGCCTTAGAATCGCCACCACATATAAAAGGACAAAGACGAAAGAACCCAACAATTGGCTGAACTTCAAAGATTTCTTCAGATGCAGCATATGCAACAATTGCAAAGCGACAACATTTCCCCCAAAAAACACCAATGTTCAATCTACCAATAATCATTTCCAGTTAGATATGAAAGACCACCTCTCATGCAATTCATCTGATGTAATATACATGCTACAATGTCCATGCAACAAACAGTATATCGGCAGCACCAAACGTACCCTTAAGAAAAGAATGTATGAACATATTAAAAACATCAAAAAAGGATTTGAACAACATTCCCTTTCCAAACACTACAAAGACATCCATAACCAAGATCCCTCTTTACTCAAATTTACAGCTATAGAAAAAGTAAAAAAAAAAACCTGGAGAGGAGGGAATCATATAGCAGCAATGTCAAGACTGAAATCAAGAAGTATTTATGAATTTGATACCCTTATCCCCAAGGGCCTAAATGCAGAAATATAAATATTTGGGTTTCTTTAACCACTTCCCGGGGTGTGGTGTCCTCCCTCGACGGGACATGGAGAGTCCGGCTGCTTACCAGCACCTTCATGTCTCCTCGTAGGTAGACACCCACTCCCATATCTACTAGAATCAACAAGAAACAACAACTCCTAAACATAAACACCAGAATGCACCATCTACACAGTGAGATTAGTACTACAAAACCACCACTTTTCTTCGCAGACACGATGCACTCAATCAACACACCTAAAATGAAGATAAAAACAAAAATAAATATAAAAATTCACAAAAACACCACCAAATAGACAAATAGACTATACACTAATCAATTTATAAAAAAGACAGCTATTGGGACACAAAACGCACCAAAAACGCAATCAAAGCACACTTGCGTTTTTTCCATATATTGCATTTTCTCTATATAACAATAAATATAAACACCCTTACGATTATATATACACCATAATGACTGAAGTGGATTGCAAAACCTTCCAAAGGTGAAACACACAGACACATCACATTCTCATCATAAAAAATCGATTTATTTATTAATCCTCCACCTGTTTATTCTCTACAACCCAGCAAGATGAAAATCCAGCCCACAGTTTTAATCAATCCCAATTAATCATGTAGCCACACCCCCAGGGCAGGTATAAAAGACGCACAGATTTTGGATAATGCTAAGCTACTGAGGAAGAAGCAGTTTTAGCTTCGAAACGCGTCTGATTCAAAGCATTATCCCCATAAAGAAAGTTTGATCATACCGCTGAGACTGGAAAAAAGCGGCACCTGTTCAAACAGTGCGCCTAGAAAACATAAACCCCGGCAGTACTCTGGTCACATGGGACGCCACGTGACCCGATGGCAGACACGTGATTCACAACCCGGAAGCAGCGCACAGGATCTCCCTTCACGCCGGGCAGCAACCACGCCACCTAAGCACGCCAAACCACAGAGAGACGCTGAGGAGACAAAAGACCAAACAGGTGAAATCTCTCCTTTTACACACCTCCAAGCAGACCACAAAGGGGTTCACTTTAGGCCATTTGGGCCGAACATCCAAAGAATGACATCCACCCCTCTCCCCACGGGCTGGCACCGGTTGGTACACTTATGAACTAACTATTAATTACATATGAATTATATATGAACTATCTTCGTATGAATATTCCTACATGAATTACCTCTTTTCACAGTATATGAACTATCTTGTTAAATGAACTATCTTTTTATATAAACTATCTATTTTATATGAACTATCTTTCTAAAACATCATTATATTTTTGATAATTTTTGAACATTTTTGAACACTTTTGAACATTTTCGATCATCTTCCTACCAATATATTTTTAACCCCTCTTTTTACCCTCTTTTTTCCAATATTTTTCGATGACTATATGAATATAAATCGGATACTTTGCATCTAATAAATACTCTTGTCTGATACAGTGCACATTTTATAAACACTATACTAACGCCCTCCCCGCAGCTTCAGGTGAGGTGCCTGTTCCACCTTACATATTTATTCTACTATAAACACATAAATCCCTGAAAAAAAGTGCACCACAAGTATAGGCAACTGACAACACTGGCTAATCCCTCAAGCTGATGTTAAAAGCTGAGACTTTCGCCAATATCTTCCAGTCAGGAACATATCGAGACTCCTTGTGTGGAGTGTATAAGTGGAAAAAAGTAAGGGCCTACTTGCTGTTCAGTGGTGCAGTTATATGTTCTAAAGCCCTTTTTAAAGTGTATTAGTGGCACAAAAAAATATTTGCCGTTGTGTGGTGAAGTGAGAAAATTACAGCCCTTTTTGGCATGTGTTAGTGGCAAAAAAATTTATATTATTTGCCGTTCAGCGGTGCAGTTATGTGTTCTAAAGCCCTTTTTGGCATGTATTAGTGGCAAAAAAATATATTATTTGCCATTCAGCAGTGTAGTTATATGTTTTAAAGACCTTTTTTAAATGCATTAGTGGCACTAAAATATATATTATTTGCCGTACAGCGGTGCAGTTATGTGTTCTAAAGCCCTTTGTGGAGTGTATTAGTGGCAAAAAAATATATATTATTTGCCATTCAACGATGCAGTTATATGTTGTAAACCCTTTTATGGCGTGTATGAGAGTAAAAAAATAAGAGCCTATTTGCCGTTCATTGGTGCATGTATATGTTCTAAAGCCCTTTTTGGCGAGTATTAGTGGAAAAAAACTATATATTATTTGCCGTTCAGGGGTGCAGTTATATGTTCTAAAGCCCTTTATAGCGTGTATTAGAGGCAAAAAAATATATATTACTTGCCATTCAATGGTGCAGTTATATGTTCTAAAGGCCTTTTTTGCGTGTATTAGTGGCACAAAAAAAGTATTTGCTGTTGTGTGGTGAAGTGAGAAAATGGCAGCCCCTTTAGGCATGTATTAGTGGCAAAAAATATATATATTTGCCGTTCAGTGGTGAAGTTATATGTTCTACAGCCCTTTTTGGTGTGTATTAGTGGCAAAAAATATATATTATTTGCAGTTCAGCAGTGCAGTTATATCTTCTAAAGCCCTTTTTGGTGTGTAATAGTGGCAAAAAAATGATATTATTTGCCGTTCTGCGGTGCAGTTATGTGTTCTAAGGCCCTTTTTGGAGTGTATTAGTGGCACAAAAATATATATTATTTGCCGTTCAGGGGTGCAGTTATATGTTCTAAAGTCCTTTTTGGAGTGTATTAGTGGCAAAAAAATATATATTATTTGCCATTCTGCCGTGCAGTTATATGTTCTAGAGCCTTTTGAGGCATGTATTAGTGGGGGAAAAAAGGGCTTATTAGTCGTTGTGTGGTGAAGTGAGAAAATTACAGACTTTTTTTGGGTGTTTTAATTTCCTTTTTATTTATTTATTTGATCTAACAGTATGTCAGACAGAGAAGTGCCAGGCTGTGCACAGGGGAGTGGCAGAGGCCTAAATGTTTCTGGCGCAGGCACAGGTCATAGCAGAGTAAGGGGATGTGGCAGCAGGAGTCACAGCGAGAGGCCTGAGCTCCCGGTATCATCTAGCGGTCTTGTCTTGACCAGCAACCCGGTGGTTCTTAAATAGTTGACTCGGTCATCCACTTCGTCCCAAGTGACATCAGACATCCCCAGCCAAGAGTCGATGCGTTTAACAGACACAACCCTTGGCATGGCCCGGGAGCAGGCACTGTGCCCTCACCTGTCCTCAACCTGCCTCTGTCCTTTTCTGTTCCCACACCGCGAGAAGTAGTTCCCTCAGCCAGACAAGTATTATATGCTGTGGTGTCAGCCCCACTATACAGCAAGGACGAGCTACTGGAGTACCGTCAGCAGCTACTAACCAGCCAAGATGTGGAGGAGACATCCGCCACTTCCTCCGGTAGGCGGGCAAATTAGTGATGAGGAGAGTGGTGTGGGAACTGGTGTTGCGAGCGTTGGGGAGGACATCAGTGATGTGCAGACAGTACTCGATAATGATGATGTAGCTGATCGCACTTGGGAGCCGGGTGAATATGAAGCTTCATCATCATCGGGAGAAGAGGGTGGCAGCTTGCCTGTCAGGCTGCCGTGGAGCCAGCAAGTCGCTAGCATGGCCAGGAGTCAGCAGGGAGGCAGCAGTAGACATCGGGAGTCAAACGTGCCAGGGGTAGACCGCCTGCTTTGCAGCAATCTACCTGCCTGGAAAGTAGTGGTGCAGGGGTTCACTGAAGCAGCAGCGGTAGCAGTCAGTCAGCGCGGGGTGTTAGGCGTAAAATCACCTACCCAGCGGTAGGTGATTTTTGCAGTTTTTTTGTTAAGCCATCGGAGGAGGTGAACATGGCCATTTGTAGATTCTGTGGGCAGAAGGTAAAGAGTGGCCAGGGTGCCAATGTTGGCACTACGGCCCTGCTTCAACATATGCAGCGTCACCATAAAGTTGCCTGGGAGAACCCTGTCTCCGATGTGGTGGTTCAGCCTGCCACAGCAACCACTGCATCACCCAGTGGCACGCACCCACTTTCATGCACTCAAGGCTCCACCACCTCAGCCGAAGGGAGCTGTCAGTTCTTCCCATCATCTGCTAGTCCTGATGCTCCTGCTCCTCCTACTCCTTGTCAGTCATTCCGTCAGCAATCGATAACCAAAGCGATTGTCAAGAGACAACAGTATGCGTGCACTCATCCAACAGCGCAGAAGCTGAATGTGCTCCTGGCCAAGTTGCTAGTGCTGCTGTCCCTCCCTTTCCAAGTGCTGGACTCTGCACCTTTCAGAGAACTAATGGCTTGTGCCGAGCGGTGGTGGAGAGTCCCAAGCCGTCATTTCTTTGCCAAAAAGGCAGTACCAGCCCTGCACACTTATGTGGAACAAAAGGTGGGCCAGTCCTTGAGCCTGTCGGTGTCTGCCAAAGTTCACGGCAGCGCCGAAGTGGGGAGCTGTAACTACGGTCAGGGACAATACATGTCCTTTGCGGCCCACTGGCAGGAACCACAATGTGGTTCCTGCACAGCCACAACAGCAACTTGGCCAGGTGATGCCGCTTCTGCCTCCACGTTGTCAAGCCGTTGGTCCTGCGACAATGTCCGCCTCTTCCTCCTCATCCTCCACTGTGTCCTCAGCCTCCACTGCAAGGACAATTCACAGTGCCCCTCCAGCATACCACATGTGCAGGGCATGGTGATGTGACTCTGTTCTTCATCTCGTTTGCCTGGGCAAACTGAGTCACACAGGGGAGGAACTGCTCCGTGTCCTTCGTCAAGAAATCTAATCCTGGCTTTCTCTGCGACAACTCAAAATCGGAACCATGGTGACCGACAATGGGAAGAACATGGTGTCGGTGCTTCGTCAAGGAGGGCTGAGCCATGCGCCCTGCATGACACAAGTGTTCAATATTGGTTGTCAAGCGGTTCCTGAAGTCTTTTACCCATCTGCAAGACATCCTAAAAATTGCCAGGAAACTTTGCATGCACTTCAGCCACTCATACATTGCAAAGAACACCCTCCTTGGGCTGCAGCACCAGAACGACATCCTCCAACATAGGCTGATATAAGTCGTTTACACCCGTTTGAATTCCACCCCTCCGTATGTTGGACCGACTATATGAACAAAGAAAGGCCATAAACGATTTTTTGATGATCCAAGTGGACAGGAGTACTCCCCTGTGTAACTTTGATGTCAGCCCGTGGCAGCTCATGCGTTACACCTGCCATTTGCTCAGGCCCTTTGAGGAGGACACGTTATTTGTCTGTCGCCAGGACTACGGGATGAACAACATTATTATACTGCTTCATATCCTGCTTTATGCTGGTAAATCTGGCTGGTCAGGGGACTGGAGACGTGGTGCCTAGATCTCACGGCCACATGAGCCTTGTGTGGGCTAAACTGGAAGAGGAGAAGGAGGAGGACATTGGAGCACAAGCAATATGTAGTGACATGGGTGGTTTATATACACAAGTGGCAGGAGAGGAGGAGCAGCAGCAGCCAGAGGAGCTGCAGGGTGATGAGGAAGACGAGACAGAGGACCCAGACACACCGTGGCAGTATGCAGTGGAGATGGAGGCAGGGAATCCCTCCGAGTCACTGGCACAAATGGCCCGATGCATGCTCACTTGCTTGCTTAGTGACAGCCATTCGGCAGAGGGGTGACTTCTGGCTCTCCACCTTGTTGGACCCTCACTACTGGTCCAAAATGGGGGCCTTTTTTACGTCCACTGAGAGGGAGGACAAACTGAACTACTATGGAAACATACTATGTAGTCAGTTGGCCGCTGCCTATGTGCACCATCATCCATCTTCTCGCAGGTCGTTCCTCTGCCATGTCTGCTGTGGCAGTATGGAGGGGGGGGGGTAGGAGCAGTTCTAACTACCATCAGCAGCAATTTGAGTCTAGAGTCGCTGATGAGGAGCTTTCTTCCCCCGCCTAGTGAAGAAACTACTCACCAGCAGCAACAGCAGCAGCTAGACCTGGAGCTGGACCTAAAAAAGCAGGTGGTGGCATACTTGGAAAGCCCCCTGCCACCCCACATTGAAGATCCGCTGGACTACTGGGCAGACAAACTGGATTTGTGGCCGTAACTGGCATAGTTTGCCCTGTAAAAGCTGTCCTGCCCAACAAGTAGTGTGGCATAAGAGCGAGTGATTTGTGCAGCGGGAGCCAAAGTTACTTCAAGAAGAATGCGCCTGTCCACCCAAAATGTGGAGAGACTGACCTTCGTCAAGATGAATCAGGCCTGGATCAGCCAGGATTTTTACCTACCAATGTCTGATGCATTACACTAGATCATCCATGGTGCCACACCAACATTTTGACCAAAGATACCAGTTTCTCACAGCTACCTGCCTCAGCTACTATTCTGATACTTCCACCAGCCTGATGCAACACATCTGCTGCCAAGTACTCCTTCTATCACCCCCCAGCTTCAGCTGGTACTGGTATTGCCACCCACCTCCCCACTCTGTAAACAGGTTACTCTGTGCTCTTCTGATGCTGCTGCCACCTCACCACTCAGTTCTCCTGATGCTGCTGCTGCTGCCACCTCCATTCTCTGTTATTGTGCCACTCCGTGGCCTCCTAATGCTGCTGCCACCTCAACACTGTCATTGTGCCACTCTGTGGCCTCCTCCGAATGCTGTTGCCACCTCCACACTGTTATTGTGCCACCCTGTGGCCTTTTCCTGATCCTGTTGCTGCCGCCACCTCCACACTGTCATAGGGCCACTCTGTGGACTTCTCATGCTGTTCCCACCCTCCCCACTTCATGACAAGGCCACTATTTTGCCTTTCGGCCTGGCTGACATTATCATTTATTTAACCCTTCTTCTGATCTGTCAAAAGAAAGGAAAAATGAGTTGCACAACAAATCTTGTCTATGTAACAGCTGTAAGGCCTGCATGACATGGTCTCTATTTTGCATCGGAATTGGTTTATGATTTGGTAGCAAAAAGCAGGAGTGTGTAAAAAACACAGAAGACATGCAAATATTACATTAAAGTGTCATCTCTGTTTCGGATCCACTCCTGTTTTTTTTGGCTTTAGCAATTCTGATGGATTAATGACCAAATGCTGACCGAGTGAAGGCGGATGCTCCACAGACAGAATACGTTTTTTGGGGGTTATTATTCTGAGGGATCAGAGGAAGGGCAAAATAATCAGTGTTGTCAACACAAACTTACTGCTGACACCCTCTCCACTATGTCGGGGGGGCTTTCTTGCATAAGCGTTTAATAGAACAGATTATGTAGAAATCTATGTGGAATCAGCTGGCGAGGGTGTAAAAAGAAGTGCGCTCTTTCACGCTACAGTAGGATCTTGGGCCTCTGCACGGTTCTTTTTACCTGGCACTAACATCGACCTGTAAGGCTGAGTTCACACTTGAGTTATTTGGTCAGTTTGGCCACATAACTGCCCAAATAAGTGAAGTGTGCAGTGATTCTAGGAGAAACGTCTGTCATCTACATGTCAAACTGACTCACAATATTGTTTCACTACCACAGCAGACTCCCTATGCGTGTTAATGCAAGGCACAGTGTTTTAAACCACTATAAAGGCTTTCTGCAGCCAAGAAATAGCCGCTTTTTAACACGATTCGCCCCGAATAAATTTGTATCTGACCATATTTTTTCAGAAAATTCGGCGAACCGGACGAATCGAATTTTTGAGAAATTCGCTCATGTCTAGTGATGACGTCACCACATGATCACGCTGGGTGCGCGTTGTAACGTCATTAGCGATTACATCACCACGCATGTCCAGCGTCTTCAATCAAGTCAGGCGCAGACGGCCTCTCTGTTAGCAAGTGGATGAGGTGAGTATAATTTTTTTACTTTCAGACACTATTTTAGGAAAAATTGATTTGTTACCACAAAGTGCAAGGAAATTTGGCTTGGTGGCAACTCAAATTTTGAGATCGAATTCCACTACAGATACTTCACTCAACACCTATTGTTACCATGACCTTTTTATTGGGTTTAATAAACCTCACAATCATTTGCCTCCTCTGGTTTAAGCCTTGGCTCATCTGAATAAACTACCGTGCTATATTTTGTCAGCTTTAGCTAAACCCCAGCTTGTCTCAGTTTTGATTTTAGAGCTGTTCTAGTTTGTGTCTTCTTTCAGCTTTCACTAGATGTTTTGAGGTACAACCAATGGTTTCAATTCTGAAAAGGAGGCCCTTGTTACAAGCAATAGTTTCAAAATCAACTTTGCATAATGTAACAAGTGAAAAACAGTGTAAGCATTTACAAGTTTATCTGAGACTGTACTTCTTCATGGCATGCCCATTTTATTTCATCATACAAGCTACAATGTTTCAAGACCTTCTATAAAAATGACCTGTGTCTGTAACGATAGTACTCCTTCATCTGAGGATGCAATGTAATCCAATCTTGTCTCTCCCATCATTTGCAGCCTCCAGAGCTCATAAAGAAATGTGTTGCTATTAATAATGCTCTAGTTCTGCTGAGTGCAATGGGGGGAGTCACACTCCCATGCTGATTTCCTTTATTATGGATTCTCAGAATCTTGCCATTCTGAGTGCTAAACAGAGCTACATTACTTCTGTACAGATAATCTATTATCAGAATATGACCTATTGTTTAAATCAATCTATAAAAAAAATCAATGAATAAAAACTGATTATAAAAATTGCTTCTCTGTATATTACTAATTAGTAAAATTAAAAATAATGCAGGTTGCTAACTTAATTTTAATTTTTCTATCTACCTTAAAATCACAGTCAACATTTTTTACAATCAACATGGAAAACCATAATGAATTCTAGAGATAAGAAGACAGAACGTGCTGCATATTTTAACACTTACAGCAAATCTACAATTTGATTTTATGTATCGAAAATATTCCATTATAGAAATCCTCAATCTATGATCATAAAAAAAAATAATACATTATATATATATATATATATATATATATATATATATACTGGTAAGGCTGATTAGTCAGCCTGTATTTGTTGGAGGGGCGGAGGCTCTTCATATACGAGCCACAGCCTCACTCGCGGGCGTGTGTTCTCAGGTGCACAGATGCCGCTGGGTGTCATTAGCACACTAGCTTCTCTCGTGGTAGGATTCTTTCTTAGCAGCATGGAGTTTGTTATTTTGCTCTCTGCTACAGTAGCATGCACGCCCCATAATACGTAAGTAAGTTGGGCCAGTGCCGTCTCTCCTGGCCGGTTGGAACCGACTTTGCTAGCGAACGGGAGTCTTCGCCTCAGAATCTGCTACCTCAGGTTTGTTCGTTGGGGCTAAATATTTCTATTTCTTTTCAACTTTGCTTGTTTGGTAATAGGAATTAGTTCCTATAAATCTTACAAGTTTTACTTCGCTTTGTTTGTCTCGTATGAAAAATTACTTCAGCCGGTTTGCTGTAAGGCAGAGTTACCCGAGCTGCTCGTGACGTCATGTTTGGAGATCAGACGCAGCTGTTATTGTTAAGCCTCTTGCTGTGGCTGTTCCTTGCCATGTGTCTCCCCCCTACGACCATCTTTAGACTTCACGTATTTCACTGCTCATGTACTTAAAAACCCTGCCGCACTTTTATGCTCTGCTGTTATCCTGAGTGGCATTTACACTTTCGGCTTTTATTTCATGTCTTATGCCTACTATTGCAACATGCTTTATATGCCTCACACCCTCAGATGCATCCGCACGTCTTTTACTGTCACAGCCTTTCCTACTCTGCTCATTCCCAGACCAGCCTTTACATTTGGCTGTTATGCTATGTTTTACTCCCTGCTCACCTGAGCTGTGTCCACATGTCTGCTATTTTCATCATTCCTCACCAGTTAATCACATTCAAACTGCATTCACCTGTTGGCTTTTACATCACATTCCGTACCCAGCCGACATCCAGATCCGTATTACACATCTGTTATTACATTTTATATACTCGGCTTACAGCCATAGCTGCTGCTGTTACTCCATTTTTATTCTCTGGACGCACCACACTGGTGTTCACACTTTGCTCCACTCACAACCAGAGCTGCGTTCATGCGTCGACTGGTATACCATGTTTGCTCTGCTCAAAGTGAGAGCTGTGTTTACACGTCCGCTGTCACAACATGTTCATACTAGGCTTGTTTCAGAGCTGCATTCACGTTCACTGTTTATGCTCCACTCACATTTAAAGCTGCTATTCTACCAATTTCATTCTTGGCCACAACCAGAGGTGCATTCACACTTAGCTGTCAAATCATTAATTTTTTTATTTTTTATTTTTGCACTCCACCCACGACCAGAGTTGCATTCATACGTCTATTTGTATATCATGTTTGCTCTACTCGCACCCAGAGCTGCGTTCACACGTCCTATGCTACTACAGGTTCTTTCCAGGCCCATTTCAAGAACTGCATTCACATCGCTGTTACATCTATGTTATGCTCCGTTCACAACCAGAGCTGCTGTTATACAAAATTTCATGCTCTGCTTATACCCAGAGTTGTGTTCACACTTCTACTGCTACACCAGGTTGTATACCCCACTCACCAAAGCCGATTTCCATGTCTGCTGTCACATCAAATTAATATTTCGTTCACATCCAAAGATGCGTCAGCAGGTCTGCTCTTACATCTTGTCCTATACTCCATTCACTACTAGAGCTGCGTTCACGTGTCTGCTTTTGCATCACGTCAATACTCTGCTCACTTTCAGATTGCATTTATACATCTGCTTTATACCATGCTTTTCATGCTCTATCCATACTCAGAGCTGCACCCGTACCATGTTTTTTAGGTACCACTCACATCCAAAGCTGCATTCACCTATTTGTTGTTACATCATGTGTTGTACTTTGCTCCCACTCAAAGCTGCATTCTTCTGTTCATTGCTACGTCATGGTTTTACTCAATAATCTCACCGCGGCAGTCTACACCCACTGCTCTGGTACCCTTCTCTCGACAAACATAACTGTGTTCTTTTCAGGCTTACATTCCTTTCCTCGTGGTCTGTTACATTCCATAGGCCTACTTTTCTGTTCACTTCAGTAAAAAAAAAAATTTAATTATTTTGGTATCCTTTAATTCTGGTTCATATTCACTCAGACTGGTCTCCTTTTACTTCTGGCTCGTATTCACTCAGATTGGTCTCTTGCCCCAGTTCACCAAACAGCTCCTCAGCGAAGGTCAGTGGACCAATAGGAGTACTTTTCCTGCTATGTTTTCACAAGCTTTTCATTTGTTTGTCAGGGGTACGACATGGTTGTAGGCTGGTTAGTGTCCCAGGTTTGCTTCTGGAGGGGGTCATGGTTATGCGAGTCTCCAAGGCATTCTGGTGCTGCATAAGTCATAAGGGGCTCGCACGAGTGGCTCTTCGCTTATAGGACCTCACGATTGGCACCAACACTTGTAGTTCGCACGGCCATCTGATGGCACTTTTTTCTGCCATAAGAGGCTCGCACGCATGGCTCCTATCATAAGAGACTCGCATGCATGGCTCCTGCCATAAGAGACTTGCACACTTGGTTCCTGCCATTAGAATCTCGCACACATGGCTCCTTCCATAAGAGACTCGCACACATGGCTCCTGCCATAAGAGGCTCGGACAAGTGGCTCTTCGTTTATAGGACCTCCCAGACTGGCATCGTCATTCGTAGTCCGCACGGTCATCTGATACTTTCTCCTGCCATAAGAGACTCGCATGCATGGCTCCTGCCATAAGAGACTCGCACACATGGCTCCTGCCATAAGAGGCTTGCACGAGTGGCTCTTCGCTTATAGGACCTCCCAACTGGAATCGTCATTCGTAGTCCGCACGGTCATCTGATACTTGCTCTTGCCAGAGTTTAACAAACAGATGATAAATAAAATAACAATAACAAACAAAATAAAAATAACTGCTCCCAGAAAATAATATTTCAGACACTAATAGTGTATCCATAATTTCCCCCCAAAATAATAAGCTGAAACTGTGCCAGGGTGCTCCCCAAAGTCCCACCAATAGAAGTAATTATCTGCCAGAGTGCGCTCAGTGTTAACAGTGCCCCCAATAGTAATAATGTCCCTATTGTGCCCCAAAAGTAATAATGCCCCCACTCAGACCCCCTTATCAGATTCTCAGACTCTCATATCAGATCCTCAGAGCCCCATATCAGATGTTCAGACCCCCATATCAGATGCTCAGACCCCTGATTCCGGCAGGATGGAAGCTAGCCTACCGGAAGATAAGTTGGCACAAATTCGTAAGGTCGTTTCCGAGGCATAAGCATCTTCCCAGTTGACCAAAGTAGAGCTGCAGTCCCTCCTGGGAAGACTAAATTTCACCATGAGGTTAATGCCCCAGGGTAGGTTTGCGTCTTCTCTCGCTCCTCCCAGCAGCCCCAGAGACAGACAGCATTGTTCACTTAGATAGGGCAGCCATGGCGGATTTACGCATGTGGAACGACTTCCTTTCAGTATGGAACGGGGTAAGCCTGTTCGTTCCAACCTGGACTCAGTCATCAGCCAGGGTGTTTTCCGAAGCCGCTGCTTCCCAGGGGTTCGCGGCAATCTTTGAGAGCCACTGGTTAGCAGGACCTTGGCCGCCTCAGATTAGTACAGGCCCTCAGGCCCTCAGTTCTTCTCCGTTTCTGGAATTATATCCTATCGTGGCAGCGACCGCGACCTGGGGGCACCTATAGGCCAATTCCAGTGTCATGTTCATATCGGACAGTCAAGTCTTGGTGGACATCATAACTAAGGGTCGGGCCAAGTCTTCAAAAATCATGTCCCTACTGCGCAAGCTGGTCTGGCTGTCCATAATAAATAACTTTCACTTTTCATGTTCACACATATCTGGTGCTAGGTAACACTGCGGTCTCGCTTCAACTTTCACACATTTTTTCAGGAATATCCAGAAGCCGACCAGACCGGAGCATGGATTCCCAGATTCAGCGACCTAATGTTGAATTAAGGTCACTCTTGGCAACAGCCAAGGACCTCATGCATCGATCCCTCTCTGTCAACACGGCCCGCAATTATCGCACCGGTTGGAATCTCTTTTCAAAATTTGCCATGGCTTATCCTCAGGGGGATACAGTGTTCACATCCTATATCATGGCTTTCATGGCCCATCGTCATGTCAATCTTAAGCTGGCACCCAACACCATCCGGTTGTACCTTGCCGGGGAGCAGCATTTCTTAGAGCTGCAAAATCCGGAACATCGCTCCGCGTTCACGTCACAAGCTGTCAAAGCCACGCTCAGGGGCATTGAGAAAAGCGGTAGGGACGCGACCCTTTCCCGACGGCTGGTCTCCTGTGAACTTTTCAGGCAACTGTCAGCGATCCTAGACAGAAATCCTTTTGGCCCTTACTTCAGTCTGGTCATCAAAGCCGCGATGTATCTAAGTTTCTACGGCTTCCTGCGCCTGGGAGAGTTCTCTGTTAATTCCCAAAAGGGTACATTCCTGAAGTAAAGACAACTGTCCTGGAACCAGGATCACTTCGTATTAAGCCTGCCTTCCACGAAGACGTCTCAGACCGGACCTCCAACAGAGATTCGCTTTTTTAAAACCCAGAATGCATGGTGTCCGGTTCATGTGCTCAGACATCTCTTGAGCACAATACAAACTCCAGACCCTGACTCGCCATTACTTCCGTTCCAGGGTAAACCCCTAACCACGCTGCAGTTCGTTTCTCACATCAAGTCTCTGGTCGCTGGGTTGGGTCAGGACCCCAAAATGATAACCGGACATTCTTTCCGCATCGGGGCGGCATCCGCAGCCTCCAAACACAAGACGCCTCCGCATATCATACGTCATATGGGCAGGTGGAGATCTGCCTGTTTTTCCCGGTACATTCCAGATCTGCAATCTGAAACCCGTGAAGTTTTCCGTTCTTTGGCTTTGTAATGTTTATTAAATTGGTGCTTTCACCTACTTAGTGTCTCTTTGGCCCTCTTTTAGGCCTGCCCACGTGATGTGGCTCTGGGCACACATCAGCCAATTGTCAGGGTCCCTTCCCTTCGTGTCATGGACCGTAGCTGCGGACAAAAATAGTTAAGGCTGCAAGTATGCTGTGTTTGTGGGCGGGGCCAAGGTCTCACCCTTCAAAAATCCTTCTCCTTTCGTCCCACGGCACGTATGCCATTTCTACCCCCCCCCTCCCTTTTCTTTATCCTTTATTCACTCTACCTAGGGTGGGCCAACTTTTAGGCCTGCCCACGTGACGTGGCTCCAGGCACACATCAGCCAATTGTCAGGGTCCCTTCCCTTCGTGTCACAGACCGTAGCTGCGGACACAAATGTGGTCTCAGTATATATCCAACAAATTGGCTCAGCACTCCTTTGGTAAAAAGTGAACAAAGTGTGTTTATTAACACGTGTTTACACAGCAACGTTTTAGCTCTCTCACAGAGCCATTTTCAAGCCAAGTCTTGGCTTGAAAATGGCTCTGTGAGAGAGCTGAAATGTTCCCGTGTAAACATGTGTTAATAAACACACTTTGTTCACTTTTTACCAAAGGAGTGCTGCGCCAAATTGTTGGATATATAAATATATATATATATATATATATATATATATATTTATATAAATATAGATCCCAGAGAAGAGACAGCACTCCTGAGTTAAATGGTGATGACCCAATTTATTCCAAGGCAACGTTTCAGCCTACTCCATGAGGCCTTTGTCAAGCAATACAACAGTGCCACAAGCAAACTTATATAGTCATACAATAAATCATGTGATGTGGGCGTTACAAGGTGACATCATCAAATCATGTGATGTGGGCTTTACAAAGTGACATCATCAAATCATGTGATATGGGCGTTACAAAGTGACATCATCAAATCATGTGATATGGGCGTTACAAAGTGACATCATCAAATCATGTAATTGAGTATACATATACATAGGAATAGTGTGTCCATCTGTATAGCAAAAAATATTCATAAATAACAAAGTGACCCAAAAGGTCGGTGTACACGTGGATTGTGTAAACACAAATATCACCAAAGTGGAATATAATTAAAATGTGAACAGTACTGGCGATCGCCGCTGTTCAGATATCATATATACTAGTCGTAAATAGACTCCAGCCTACCCCAAGTGGACCACATCAGCGGCCTTGAGCATCTGCTTACAATTGATATTATTTAACCGCTTACCGACTGCCTAACGCATTGCGTCCTGCGGGCGGTCGGTTTGTTCCTCTTTGACGCGCGGGCGCGTCATCTCGCGAGACGCGAGATTTCCTGTGAACACGCTCACGCGCGTGCGCGCGTTCACAGGATCGAATCAGGAAGAAGTAAACTACAGCCTGCCAGCTCTGATCGTGCGCTGGCAGGCTGTAGAAGTTAAAAAAATGGCATATCAGACGCTGTTTTGTTAACAGCATCTGATATGCTTGCTGTTCGTTCCTTTGGTGGTCCCTTTTGCTTGGGACCACCAAAGGAAACTTTTATAAGTGCACCAATCACCACACAGACCCCCCCCATCCATCCCCCCACCCCCGTCACTGATTAACCCCTAATTATCCCCTGATTAACCCCTGATTAACCCCCGATCACCCCATGTCACCCCCCTGTCACCCCCCTGTCACTAATCACCCCCCTGTAAGGCTCATTCAGACTTCCGTATGTGTTTTGCGGATCCATGGATCCGCGGATCCGCAAAACACGGACACCGGCAATGTGCTTTCCGCATTTTGCGGATCCGCACGTTGCCAGAACTATATAGAAAATGCCTTTTCTTGTCCGCAATTGCGGACAAGAATAGGACATGCTCTATCTTTTGCGGAGCTGCGGCCGGATGTTTGGGGGCTGAAACCCGGAAGTTTGTGGCCGCAGCTCCGCAAATGCTGATGCGGTGAGCGCATAGTGTGCTCTCCGCATCACCGCCAGCCCCATTCACACTGAATGGGTCCGCATCTATTCCGCAGAATTGCGGAATAGATGCAGACATTTTTGCGGACGTGTGAATGGGGCCTTACTACTTTTTTTTTTTTGCACATTTTTGGGCAGAGATTTTTTCATCCACATTGATCGATGCGAATGAAAAAATCTGTGCCGTTCATTTTTTTCTTTTTCAGCCCAGAGGCTGAACGGAAAAAAATCTCATTACCCGTATGCTCAATATAAGGAGAATCGCAGAAACTCCTAATGCTGGCCATACGTGTAATGATTGCGGAGACCCTAAAATGCCAGAGCAGTACAAAAACCTCACATGTGACCCCATTTTAGAAAGAAGACACCTCAAGGTATTCAGTGAGGGTATGGTGAGTTCATGTAAAATTTTATTTTTGTCACAAGTTAGTGGAATATGAGACTTTATAAAAATATATATATATATATATATATATCAATTTCCGCTAACTTGTGCCAAAAAAATCTTCTATGAACTCGCCATGCCCTCACGGAATACCTTGGGTGTCTTCTTTCAAAATGGGGTCACATGTGGGGTATTTATACTGCCCTGGCATTTTAGGGGCCCTAAAGCGTGAGAAGAAAAATGCATAAAAATGCCCTCCTAAAAGGTACTTATTGGTTTTAGGGCCACTTTGCACATCTTGGCTTCAAAAAAGTGTCACACATGTGGTATCGCCGTACTCAGGAGAAGTAGGGCAATGTTTTTTGGGGTGTATTTTTACATATACCCATGCTGGGTGAGAGAAATATCTCTGTAAATGACAACTTTGTATAAAAATTTTTAAAAAGTTGTCATTTACAGAGAAATTTCTGTGAACTCACCATGCCCCTCACAGAATACCTTGGGGTGTCTTCTTTCCACAATGGGGTGACTTGTGAGGTATTTATACTGCCCTGGCATTTTAGGGGCCCAAAAGCGTGAGAATCCAAATGCGTAAAAATGCCCTGTGAAATCCTAAAGGTACTCATTGGAATTTGGGCCCCTTTGTGAATTTTGGCTGCAAAAAAGTGTCACACATGTGGTATCGCCGTACTCAGGAGAAGTAGGGCAATGAGGTTTGGGGTGTCTTTTTATATATACCCATACTTTGTGTGAGAAATATCGCTGTAAACGACAACTTTTTAATTTTTTTTATACAAAGTTGTCAGTTTACCGAGATGTTTCTCTCACCCAGCATGGGTATATGTAAAAATACACCCCAAAACACATTGCCCTACTTCTCCTGAGTACGGCGATACCACATGAGTGACACTTTTTGCACCCTGAGTGTGCAAAGGGCCCAAATTCCAACGAGTACCTTTAGGTTTTACAGGATTGCTCACAATTTAGCCCCCAAAATGCCAGAACAGTACAAACACTCACAAATGACCCCATTTTGAAAGAAGACACCCCAAGGTATTCGCTGAGGGGCATAGGGAGTCCATGAAAAATTAAACTTTTTGTCAAAAGTTAGCAGAAAGGGAGACTTTGTGAGAAAAAACAATAAAAAAATCAATTTCCGCTAACTTGTGCCAAAAAAAAAATATTCTATGAACTCGCCATGCCCCTCACGGAATACCTTGGGGTGTCTTCTTTCCAAAATGTGGTCACATGTGGGGTATTTATACTGCCCTGGCATTTTAGGGGCCCTAAAGCGTGAGAAGAAAAATGGGTAAAAATGCCCTCCTAAAAGGTACTTATTGGTTTTAGGGCCACTTTGCACATCTTGGCTGCAAAAAAGTGTCACACATGTGGTATCGCCGTACTCAGGAGAAGTAGGCCAATGTTTTTTGGGGTGTATTTTTACATATACCCATGCTGGGTGAGAGAAATATCTCTGTAAATGACAACTTTGTATAAAATTTTTTAAAAAGTTGTCATTTACAGAGATATTTCTCACACCCAGCATGGGTATATGTAAAAATACACCCCAAAATACATTGCCCTACTTCTCCTGAGTACGGCGATACCACATGTGTGCCACGTTTTTGCAGCCAAGATGTGCAAAGGGGCCCTAAATCCAATGAGTACCTTTAGGATTTCACAGGGCATTTTTACGCATTTTGGATTCTCACGCTTTAGGGCCCCTAAAATGCCAGGGCAGTATAAATACCCCACATGTGACCCCATTTTGGAAAGGAGACACCCCAAGGTATTCTGTGAGGGGCATGGCGAGTTCACATAATTTTTTTTTTTTTTGGCACAAGTTAGCGGAAATTGATATATATTTTTTTGTTTTTTGTTTGTTTACAAAGTCTCATATTTCACTAACTTGTGACAAAAAATAAAATTTTACATGAACTCGCCATACCCCTCACGGAATACCTTGGGGTGTCTTCTTTCTAAAATGGGGTCACTTGTGGGGTATTTATACTGCACTGGCATTTTAGGGGCCCCTAAAGCGTGAGAAGAAGTCTGGAATCCAAATGCGTAAAAATGCCCTGTGAAATCCTAAAGGTACTCATTGGAATTTGGGCCCTTTGCGCATCTTGGCTGCGAAAAGTGTCACACATGTGGTATCGCCGTACTCAGGAGAAGTAGGGCAATGTGTTTTGGGTGTATTTTACATATACCCATGCTGGAGTGTGAGAAATATCTCTGTAAATGACAATTTTTAAATTTTTTATACAAAGTTGTCAGTTTACAGAGATATTTCTCTCACCAACATGGGTATATGTAAAATACACCCCAAAACACATTGCCCTACTTCTCCTGAGTACGGCGATACCACATGTGTGACATTTTTGCAGCGTGAGTGCGCAAAGGGACCCAAATTCAACGAGTACCTTTAGCTTTACATGGCTGCTCACAATTTAGCCCCGCCCAAAATGCCAGAACACTAAACACACCCCACAAATGACGGAAGTAGACACCCCAAGGTATTCACTGAGGGGCATAGTGAGTCCGTGGGAGATTTTTTTTTTGCCAGAAGTTAGCAGAAATGGAAACTTTATTATTTTTATTTTTTTCCTCAGAAATTTTCCGCTAACTTGTGAAAAAAAATGAAATCATACATGAACTCACCATGCTCCTCCGCGAATACTTTGGGGTGTCTTATTTCTAAAATGGTGTCATTTGGGGGGTATTTATACTTTCCTGGCATTCTAGCACCTGAAGAAACATGACAGGTGCTCAGAAAGTCAGAGCTGCTTCAAAATGCCGAAATTTCCTTTTTTGCACCATAGTTTGTAAACGCTATAACTTTTACCCAAACCAATAAATATACACTTATTGGATTTTTTTTTTTATCAAAGACATGTAGAACAATACATTTTTTGAAAAATTTATATAGAAATGTAGTTTTTAAAAAAAAATTACAACAGAAAGTGAAAAATGTCAGTTTTTTTGCAAAAATTTCATTAATTTTTGATTAATAGCAAAAAAAGTAAAAATATCAGCAGCAATGAAATACCACCAAATGAAAGCTCTATTACTGAGAAGAAAAGGAGGTAAAAGTTTCTTCTCAGTAATGACGGAGCAATAAACGGTGAAAGTAGTGTAGTGCAGAATTGTAAAAAGTGGCCTGGTCATTAAGGGTGTTTAAGCTAGGGGGGCTGAAGTGGTTAAGCATGGGTAGCACCCAAGCCTCTTGGGGCCTAGATAAGTCTGCCCCTTACCCTGGCTTGGTGTTTCGGTTTTTACCAACTTATCGTGGAGGTTATCAGACCTCTTATATGCAAACACCGGGGGGTTATGAAATTCCTTGATATTAGGCATAGTACTCCTCAATATAGGCCAGTGTTTTCTCACAATTCTGGCTATCCCAGGGCTCTTTTGGGTATACGTAGAAATGAACTTAATCCGTTCAGTAGCCCTGTCCTTCCTTGTCTGTGTATAAGTCATTAGATTATCTAGATGTTTGCGGACTAGAGTATGTGGATACCCTTTATCAGTGAATTTTATGGACATCTCATCTAGTATCATATTTTTCTTAGTCGGCTCCTGCACTATCCTAGAGACCCAGAGAAACTGACTACGTGGGAGCGATCGAACCATAGGTCTGGGGTGACAGCTTTCATATCGCAACAGATTATTGCAATCAGTAGGCTTTGTGTACAAATCTGTCACCAGTCTATTGTTACAAATAGAGACCATGGTGTCCAAGAATTGTACCTCCTGTGTCGAATAAGTCAATGTGAACTGAATGTCAGGGTCTATGACATTCAAAAAAACATGAAACTCCTGTAGCGACTCTACAGAGCCCTCCCAAATAACGAAAACATCATCTATGTATCGCCACCACCCGCGAACATGATGGTGGTGGTGGGACACATAGATGTGGTCCGTCTCTAGGGCAGCCATAAACACGTTGGCATAGGTGGGTGCCATGTTTGAACCCATTGCGGTTCCGCGCAACTGCAAATAATACTCGTCCCGAAACGCAAAATAATTATATCTCAACACTATGTTAAGTAACTCAATAATGAAGTCCTTGCATTCTGGCGTATAATTAGTTTGGGTCAGACATTTGCGTATCGCCTCCACACCCCTACCATGATCAATAGAGGTGTAGAGGCTGACTACGTCAAATGACGCCAAAATGGTGGTGGAGGTGGTAACAACTTCAGAAATTTTCTGCAGAAAGTCACTCGTGTCACGAACAAAGGATGCAGCAGAGGTGGCATAGCCGTGGAGAATCTTATCCAAAAATATAGCTATATTAGAAAACACTGAATCCCTGCCAGACACAATTGGTCTGCCAGGGGGGTCACTCAAGGATTTGTGTATTTTAGGTAGCACATAGATGATAGGAGTATGTGGATGTTTATTCAATAGAAAGGAATATAGATTACCATCAATGATCCCAGCAGTCTTAGCTCTATCTAGGGCATTTGTGATTACTTTAATGACTTCAAATTTAGGATCGTGTGCAAGTCTCCTGTACACTGCCATGTCAGTGATCTGTCTAAGTATCTCCTTGATATATTTCGAGGTGTCCATAATAACAACGGCACCCCCTTTATCGGCTGGTTTAACCATGAGGGAGTCCTTGTTACGGATCTCCACGAGTGCAGCCATCCCTGCCTTGGTAATGTTAGGTGAACAAAGTCCTGAACCATCATGTTCGTTTTTCAATCATTATTAAGTTACTTGACATAGTGTTGAGGTATAAATATTTTGCGTTTCGGGACGAGTATTATTTGCAGTTGCGCGGAACCGCAATGGGTTCAAACATGGCACCGACCTATGCCAATGTGTTTATGGCTGCCCTAGAGTCGGACCACATCTATGTGTCCCACCACCACCATCATGTTCGCGGGTGGTGGCGATACATAGATGATGTTTTCGTTATTTGGGAGGGCTCTGTAGAGTCGCTACAGGAGTTTCATGTTTTTTTGAATGTCATAGACCCTGACATTCAGTTTACATTGACTTATTCGACACAGGAGGTACAATTCTTGGACACCATGGTCTCTATTTGTAACAATAGACTGGTGACAGATTTGTACACAAAGCCTACTGATTGCAATAATCTGTTGCGATATGAAAGCTGTCACCCCATACCGATGGTTCGATCGCTCCCACGTAGTCAATTTCTCCGGGTGTCTAGGATAGTGCAGGATCCGTCTAAGAAAAATATGATACTAGATGAGATGTACATAAAATTCACTGATAGAGGGTATCCACATACTCTAGTCCGCAAACATCTAGATAATCTAATGATTTATACACAGACAAGGAAGGACAGGGCTACTGAACGGAATAAGTTTATTTCTACGTATACCCAAAAGAGCCCTGGGATAGCCAGAATTGTGAGAAAACACTGGCCTATATTGAGGAGTACTATGCCTAATATCAAGGAATTTCATAACCCCCCGGTGTTTGCATATAAGAGGTCTGAAAACCTCCACGATAAGTTGGTAAAAACCGAAACACCAAGCCAGGGTAAGGGGCAGACTTATCTAGGCCCCAAGAGGCTTGGGTGCTACCCATGCTTAAATTGTATCAATTGTAAGCAGATGTTCATGGGCGATAATTTTCTTCCCCCCATGACTAACACTATGTACAAGATACGGCATTATTTGATGTGCAACAGTTCCTTTGTAGTATATCTACTGGTATTTCCATGTAATTTACTTTATGTGGGTGAGACTATTCAGGATTTCAAATCCCGTTTTAATTACCATCGCTATACCATTCGTCAAAAGAGAAAAGATTTACCGGTGTCAAAGCATTTTTTAGAGGCCAATCACAAGGAATCAGATCTTAAATTCCGAATCATTGATCACATTCCACCTTTGAAAAGAGGTGGCAACAGAGAATTGCTGCAAAAAAAATGTGAAGTAAGATGGATTTACCGTCTTAATACACTTAAACCAACAGGTCTGAACACTGAATATAATGTATCTCTTTTCTGAGGAGCTTGCCGTCTTCCATTGCTTAGCCTCGATCTTTTGTCCTGTTTGGAGTATGCATTTATCACAGTGCCAATTTTTGAATTTGATATTTCTTATTTTTAGAGAGAAGACCTTTGCCTTCAACCAGCCGGACCCCAAATGGACCCTTGCACCCGTGTCCCTTTATACTTTCCTTTCGCTAGTTAAAATGTTGAATTTGAACAGGGGCTATCAGGTGATTGCACCCATTTGTGTGAATGGATGCATGAACGGCCACCATGCGGCTTACTGTTCAACTATTTAAAATGCTAACTAAACTTGTCTAGTTCCCTAATGTGGATCTATATATTGCTGCTAACATAAGGCCATGGATATGTGGGGTGACTAGTGGGGGTTGGGACCGCACTGCAGCGTGACACTTTACCTAAGGGATGGGGGATGGTGTAGCGCGGTAAGAGGGACGCGACTCCTGCTGTTTCCAGTAAGGACTCGTGCCCGACCGGACTCTCCCCCTATATGGTCACCGGATATATGTGTGTCATATTATGATTTGGGAAATCCTCTGATGCCCTCCATACACTGTAGTCTATCACTGATGTGTCTGTAGTTTCCATGGTTATTTACTTTCATTTCCATGCGGTCACTCCCCTTGTGCGGTGCGCTTGCGCGAGTTACTACGTGGCCAGTGACTCACTCCGGTCACATGGGGCGGTCGCTTGGTTACCGGATGCTTGTGCAGCAACCGCTAGAGACATAGTGATCAAACGCATGCGCATATTACAATGTGAGACGCCATTAACATGCGGCTATTGTTGTCCACTTGGGGTAGGCTGGATCGCCAGTACTGTTCACATTTTAATTATATTACACTTTGGTGATATTTGTGTTTACACAATCCACGTGTACACCAACCTTTTGGGTCACTTTGTTATTTATGAATATTTTTTGCTATACAGATGGACACACTATTACTATGTATATGTTTACTCGATCACATGATTTGATGATGTCACTTTGTAACGCCCATATCACATGATTTGATGATGACACTTTGTAACGCCCACATCACATGATTTGATGATGTCACCTTGTAACGCCCACATCACATGATTTATTGTATGACTATATAAGTTTGCTTGTGGCACTGTTGTATTGCTTGACAAAGGCCTCATGGAGTAGGCTGAAACGTTGCCTTGGAATAAATTGGGTCATCACCATTTAACTCAGGAGTGCTGCCTCTTCTCTGGGATCTATATATGTGTGGAGGATTGTCCGTCCTCCTAGAGGATTTTGCACCCGCCAAGCCCTTTGGACGTGCTGCTGCCTATCTCCGGATTTATATATATATATATATATATATATATATAGAAAGAAATGAATCCACGGCACATCTAAAATGGTGAAAAAAAGGGTAGTTTATTCACCGAGTGATAGCGACGTTTCAGTGCTCTCTATGGGACCTTTTTCAAGCAGTGTATATATATATTTATGTCCCCAACATCTACCCCTGGTAGGGGCACCATATAATTATTTTCACGAGGCAGCAAAAAAAGCAGAATAGTCAGAAACCATTTATTTGTGCTACATGAATAGAAGACGTGAAAAATGATTTCTTAATCCTTTGAAGACAGGGTGATTTTCTATTTGTGTTTCTATTCTTACTCCCTGCCTTCCAGGAACAATAACTTTTATATTTTTACACATAGCCATATGAGGGTTTGTTTTTTGGGGGCAAGTTTTCCTTTCTAATACTATAGTTTTTTGTTTATCTTTGAATATGATGTAGTGGGAAGCCGGAAAAAAAATAAAAAAATTGGTGACATTGGGAAAAGTACAGAATTGCACCATTTTATGGGTTTCGTTTTTACAGTGTTCCCTCTGTGGTAAAACTGACCTTTTCCCTTTAGGCGCACATGAATGTATGTGTTTTGCGGTCCGCAAATTGCGGATCCGCAAAAAAAAACGGATGATGTCCGTATAGCATCCATTTTTTTGTGGATCTGTTTTTTTTGCAGATCCATTGTAATAATGGCTATCCTTGTCCACAAAACGGACAAGAATAGGACATGCTCTATTTTTTTGGCGGGGCTACGGAAAGGACATACAGATGCGGATAGTACATGGTGTGCTGTCTGCATTTTTTGCGGACCCATTGAAATGAATCTATCCGTATCCTATCTGCAAAAAAAAAACGAAACAGACACGGAAACAAAATACGTTTGTGTGCATATAGCCTTATTCTGTGGGTCAGTACAATTACTATGATGCTAAATTTTAGTTTTAATACTTAAAAAAAAGATTACAACTTTGCATTGCCATGTTCTGACCCCAAAATATATTTTTTTATAGTTAGATCTATGAAGCAGAGTGAGGGCTCATTTTCTTCAAGGTGATCTGTAGTTTTTATTAATATTGATTTTATTGATTTTAGATTCTAGTTGACTTTTTGATCACTGTTTATTCTCCTTTTTTTGGGAAGTGAAGCAACAAAAAAGCAGAGAATCAGCCCATTTTGATTTTTGTTTTCCATTACAAAACCATATGGGATAAATAAGTTTATATATTAATAGTACTGAACATGGTGGTGCAATGGATTTTTTTTCCTTTTATTGTTTATTATTTTTATGATCGGGAAATGGCTGATTAGAATTTTTGTATCTTTATTTTTTTTATTTTTTTCCCTTTTTGACACATATTTTAAGTCCCCTAAGGGGACTTTGACAAGTGATTGTTAGATCACTTGTCCCATATATATACTGCAATGACTTACCATTGCAATCTATGGAAGTTTCTCTATTTTCCTATGGAGCCCTACCACCTACCACCAGGTATTCATAAAAACTATTACCACAAGGTAAGAACTATTGCTGCGGTAGCCTTGGATCCTTCAGAGAGACCGAGGCTATCACAAGGAATGAACAGTTTATGTGATCTGAGCACGAAAGATCCGTCCAGGCGTCAAGAGCACAGCACTGCCAGGGAAAGCCACCTCAAATTTCATGGTCAAAATAGACCACAGCATTTGAGGGGTTTAATGTCTGTGATCAGCTTTATCGCTGAACAAAAACATTAGACCCAGGTATCTGCTGTTTAAAGTAGCTGAAACCCAGAGACTATGGCACTCTCTGCGCTAAAGAGTGGGACCTTTTTTAAAGAACGGACATACACCATACATGTAATTATATTAATAACAATTAAAAATAATAATTAAAAACAAAATGAAGTGAAATCAAGTGTCTTCATGGGGCCCGATAATCTTATTGGCCCCCTGTGTTAAGGTTTTATTTGTATCTAATGCAGTTATTTAGCATATTTGATAACCTTCTGTGTAAAAATAATACATAGTTTTACTATTTACTATGTTATTTAGAAACACTGTCTGTGATAAACAGTGATGTACTGTAAGCATTCATCAAAATAACAAAAAACTAAATGCATTATCAACCACTCTGGTTCAGTAATAGTATAAATTAATGAGCAGCGAATAGATGAGAATCAAAATGGCTCGAATAACTCTGATTTTCAGAAGACAGTTCCGGTAAATACAGTGTGATTGGGCGTGCAGCTGGTATAGAATAGTAGGTATGTTACAATAGAGAAATTTTGGTTACTAAGTGCTCATTCAGACCGCCATATCAATGAATCCGCATGCGTTCCGCAATTTTGCAGTTTGGGTGCGGAACCATTCATTTCTATCGGGCTGCAAAAGATGCAGACAGCACACTGTGGGCTGTCAACATCCGTGGTTCCATTCCACGGCTCTGTAGAAAAGATAGAGCATGTCCTATTCAAGTGGACACGAATAGGCTTTTTCTGTTATGGTTGCGGCCATGAGCAGTCTGCAAATTTCGGAATGCATATGGCTGGTATCCGTGTTTCGCGGATCCACAAAACACTACGGTCATCTGAATGCGTCCTAAAGAGCAGAAAAATATATTGCACCACATTCTATATAAATATCAATCATGTGTAATCTATAAGTGATAGAAACAAATTTATCAAACAACATGCATTGTTTCTTTATATTTTTACACTGGTTTTACAACACCCCTTTACTGGACTTTTTAAAATGCTGCAGTGATAGGCTTGAGTGAAAGTAATTAATATTGCTGACCACTTCCACTTTCCATCCACTTTATAAAACTGAAGTGAGTGGTGTATTACAGTAAAACGCAGCAAATTTTTGCACAACAATGATGTGTGTGCCAAAATTTGCTATTTTTTACCAATCCAAAAATTGTTCAGGACCTTGAAGAATTAAAAATAAATAAATGATGATTAAATATGTCATACTTTGGACTTAGTAAGGCTACTTTCACACTTGTGGCAGCAGGGTCCGACAGCCTTTTCTGGCGGGTGAACAGCCTGCCAGATCCGTACTGCCGCTAGTGCACGAGTGCCGCCGGAAGTCCGCTTCGGCCCCATTCACTATAATGGGGGGCCGGAGGTCTGGCTGCAGCACGGAAAACATGCCGAGAGAAGGCCGGAATAAAACTACGACATGTCTCAATTAGTGAGCAGGCGATTTCCTTGAAGGTCTGAGTATCTAAGAGTACTTTCACATTTGCGGCATAGCTATCCGGCAGGCTGTTCCAGCGGGTGAACAGCCTGCCGAATCCGCCATGCTGCAAGTACCCGTGCACTGCCGTTCTGCCGCTCCATCCCCATTGACTATAATGGGGCGGGGGCGGAGCTACGGCGCAGCACTGCAGTGCACGGCCAGAGATCGCTGGACTAAAAGTACAGGTGCGACTTTTTAGTCCGGCGATCTCTGCCATGCACTGGCAATGCACGGGTACTTGCGGCATGGCAGATCCGGCAGGCTGTTCCGGCAGCCTGCCGGATAGCTATGCCGCAAATGTGAAAGTTCCTTTATATAAGCCTTACTCAATAGAAGGCTTCCACAAAAGGTTTCCATTAGGAAGCAATTTGTGGTGTGACATCCATTGCAGTCCCCCTGACACTGGAAGGCTGCTAGGGGAAGTTGTACCCAGATAAGACAATAAAAATGATTGGAGACAGTAATGGTGTTCCAGACAACACAATCTTAGTGATTAATTAATGAATGCTTGCAAGGAGAACTCCTTAATGGCAGTCAATTCAAAAAAATCCCTCATAAGCCCCATGTTTTGAAAGATGAACGAGAACTCCTGGCCATCTCTATGTGGCGGGATATTCTCATTTTTCCTTGTCTCTCCCTTAATTTTTACTGTAACTCCTTTATTCTAAATAAACCTCTTTCAAACTGCTCTCACCATGAGACAAGGGAATTATTGAATAGTGCCAGATTTCTTTATCAAACATAACAGATTCATTGCATTCATCATATTGCCCATCTGTGACTCACAAATACATCTTTCTGACATATGTTTGTTAGCTACTAGATCTGAATATTGTCTATGATATTTCTAGTGACACATTGACACATTAATGCGTATATGTATAAATTAGAGATGAGCGAATTTCTTGAAAATTCGATTCAACTGATTTGCAGAATTTCACACAAAAATTCGAATTACTTAGCCACAAAGCGCATTTTTTTGTAATTAGCGGGTGCAATGACATGGAGCTGCGATAGCACCGCCCCCGTCATTGTACTCCTCAGATGCCACGTTCATACATGATCGCAGAATCTGAGTGTACAGTGTCAAATTAACATAAAAAAATTGCTTGAAGATCTCGGCTGAAATCACGTGCAGCCGAGATTACTTTATGACGCTGGCCAGCGTGGTGAAGTATGAAGTCATCACGCCAGTCGGCGTGATGATGTAATCTGGCACCACACGGGATTTCGGCCAAGATCTTCAAGGAAGATGGAGGCTGGCAGCTCTTCACGTGCAAATGGAGGCGGTAAGTATGATTTTCAGGATTAATCGTTTCGTTGACATGAAGTATGAGAAAATTAGTCTTCTAGGCAAATCAAATAATTACTAAAATTGGGATCGAATTCCACTTCGTGGGATTCAATTTGCTCATCTCTAGTATATATCATTTACTTAATCATTTATATTGACAGCTCAGGAGCACCAACCCAGAGAGTCCTATTAATGAAACCTTCACATTAACTGGGGAATGAATAGAACATTTATATGGTGGGCTCCGTTTCATCTTTTCCGTTGCAGGTCCACAAATTACTGTTGCTTTTTTTCTGCCATCCAAGATGCCTGCAACTCTTCTCAGACAACCTGGTGCATAATGTACTTTTGGTAGCCTGCTGCCATCGCAATCTAAGAGCAGGACTGGAAAAGCAGGAAGAGTCTTGGACCACCAATACACAAGGTATCATTGAGAAGACGTTTCAAAGAACTAACAGTCCTTTTAAGGACTATTGTTAGAGGTGGCAGGCAGCCAAAATTGTTTTGGGGAATTTTTTATTTTTTTTGTCAGGGCGACCGTTAGTGACATTTTCTGTATTCCACAAACTCTGCTTGCTGTGAGCAGTGAGACGCAAATCTACACTTATATCTAGACTGTGTGCGGCCCCTATTTAATTCAAAAATACCAGTGACAGACAGTCATTTTCTGTATTCCACAAACTCTGCTTGCTGTGAGCAGTGAGATGCAAATCTACACTTATATCTAGACTGTGTGCGGCCTATATTGAATTCAAAAATACCAGTGACAGACAGTCATTTTCTGTATTCCACAAACTCTTCTTGCTGTGAGCGGTAAGACGCAAATCTACACTTATTTCTAGACCGTGTCAGTGTCCTCAGTGATCCCTCAGTGCCTTACAACTACTGGGTGTCCAAGCTGGACACATGGCACGAACTGGCGCTCTACACCTTGGGGGTGCTGGCTTGCCCTGCCACCAGTATTTTGTCTGAGCGGGTATTTAGTGCTGCTGGTGGCATTATAACAGATAATCGTATCCGGCTGTCAACTGAAAATGCTGACAGGTTGACTCAGATAACAATGAACAAGGCCTGGATTGCCACTGACTTCTCCACTCCACCAGAGGAAAGCCACGACTGAACAAGGCACTTTAAATGTGTTGTTTAGAATGTACTGAATACTCTGTATTCCCATACACCCCTTCCGCCACAAAAAAGGGTATATGGTCGAATCTTCTTTTTCTCATCCTTTTCCTCCTCGTCCATCATATCTACATGCTTAATTGTCGCATATAATGCCATCACTTATATGCCTTCTCATATAATTTTTCGGATGGTCAGCTCACCCCCAGGCCCTCACATAAATAATGTTTTCAATGGTCAGCTGATCCACAGGCCCTCGCATAAATAATGTTTTCGATGGTCAGCTCATCCACAGGCCCTCGCATATAATTTTTCGGATGGTGAGCTCACCCGCAGGCCTTCACCCATAATGTTTTAGATGGTCAGCTCAGCTGAAGACCTTCACCCCTAATGTTTTAGTGGGTCACCAGCAGGCCATCAATCATACTTTACCTCTCCTCCTGTATAACATTTCCTCTTCCTAAATACCCATGACATTCCCTGTAATTTTTTTGTACTCGTTCCAATGATAGGCTGTCTTAAGAGTCCTGTATTGTTATTTATCGTCACTACCTCACTGAGGCGGTACTGGGAAATTGGAGCACGCCCGCCTGCCTTTCTTGGAAGTGGTAGCCATGGCCATCCCTCAGGCATACTTTCCGGAAGCGAACCCTGATTCCCCATTACTCGTGGTCACCATGGTAGGCGCATAAAAGAACATTGAAAGTTGAAAGAGCAGACATCGATAGATCGTCAACATCACGGGGACGTGCGATCAGTTTAGAAGTTATCTAGAGTTAACAAAGCGGCAGCAGACCCTCACCTACAATTTTATATACACAGTCACTGGTCAGCTCAACGTCCGTTCCTCTTACAAGTTTATTATCATCAGATGATAGTCCGGTCAACACAATCAAAGCCACCGGCCGTCCCTCTTAGTCATGGCCCCAGTTGAGAAAATCATGAAAATTTTTACCTGAACTTGCTATCACCATGGTAGGTGCATAAAAGAACATCGAAAGTTGAAAGAGCAGACACCGATAGATCGTCAACATCACGGGGACGTGCAATCAGCTTAGAAGTTATCTAGAGCAGTGTTTCCCAACCAGTGTGCCTCCAGCTGTTGCAAAACTACAACTCCCAGCATGCCCGGACAGCCTTTTGCTGTGCGGGCATGCTGGGAGTTGTAGTTTTGCAACAGCTGGAGGCACACTGGTTGGCAAACACTGATCTAGAGTTAACAAAGCGGCAGCAGACCCTAACCTACAATTTTATATACATGGTCACTGGTCAGCTAAACGTCTACTCCGTTCCTCTTACAAGTTCATTATCATCAGATGATAGTCCGTTCAACACAATCAAAGCCACCGGCCGTCCCTCTTAGAATAGTCATGGCCCCAGTTCTGAAAATTATGAAAATTTTTGTCTGAACTTGCTATTTATATAAAAGTAAATATACAGAAAAGAATGTTTCCTAACAATTTTTCATCTAAAATCTCTTTTAGCTTCGGTTTTGTCAGTTTTATGGTCAGTCTGTAAAAGTGACGTACAACTAGGGCAACTTCGTTCCCAGCAGCGACATTGTAGTCCAAGATGCATCCAGACATCCTCCCCATGCTGTCCCTGAATCATTTCGGTGGTGTTTCCATCAATTTCTGACCTTTTCCTATGAACCAGGAACCCTCCCCTCTTCAGAGCAGGGGGGTGCCTGGTTTAATGCTCAGGTTCTCCCATTGATTTCTATTATACCTGGGTGCTCGGTAGAGCACCCGAGCATCCCGATGTGCTCAGCCAGCATCCAGAGTAGCCCAATTATAGGGTCTGGAAGCAGTATGAGGAGGCCACCGTGTGGCACAATAACAGTCTGGAGGTGGCAGCAGTATAAGGAGACAACAGAGCGGCACAATGACAGAATCTGGTGGTGGCGGCAGCATGAGTATGCCACAGAGCGGCACAATGAAAGAGTCTGGAGGTGGCAGCAGCATGAGAAGACCACAGAGTGGCAAGGTGACATAGTTTGGAGATGGCAGCAGCAGCTGCATCAGGAGACCACAAAGTGACCTGGTAATAGAGTGGGGCGGTGAGTAACAATACCAGTACCCGCTGACGAAGGTGGGTGAAAGAAAGAGCACTTGGCATCAAACATGTGGCATCAGGCAGGTTGTAGCATCAAAGTAGTAGCTGAGGCAGGTAGTCAGAAGAAACCAATCTCTTGGATCAGTGTTGGTGTGGCACCATGGATGATCTAGTCTGATGCATCAGAAATTAGTGGTTGGAAATCCTGGCTGATCCATGCCTGACTCATCTTGACAAAGGTCAGTCTCTCCACATTTTGGGTGGACATGCGAGTTCTCCTTGGGGTAACTATGACCCCTGCTGCACTAAACACCCGCTCTGATGCCCCACTACTGGCCGGGCAGAACAGCTTTTCCAGGGCAAACTCTGCTAGTTTCGGCCATAAATTCAGTTTGGCTACCTAGTCCAGCAGATCTTCAATGTGGGATGGCAGGGTGCTTTCCAGGTCCTGCTCCAGGTCTATCTGCTGCTGCTGCTGTTGAGTAGTTTCTTCACTATGCGGGTAAGGAAAGCTACTCCTCAGCGACTGTAGACTCAGGCTGCTGCTGATGGAGCTGGTACTGCTCCTGCCACCCCACCTCTCCCTAGCAGCCATGGTAGTGGAACGTGAGCGCAGAGGCCCCCCCCCCCTCCCCTCCGTCAGACCTGCAAGAGAATGGATGATGGCGCAGGGCCAACTGACTGCATAGGATGTCTCTGTAGTAGTTCAGTTTGTTCTCCCTCTTGGTGGGTGTAAAAAAGGTCCCCATTCTGGAACGGTAGCGAGGGTCCAACAAGGTGGAGAGCCAGAAGTAATTCCTCTGCTGAATAGTGACAATTCGGCTGTCACTATGCAAACAAGTGAGCATGCATCGGGCCATTTGTGAGCGTGTCTCGGAGGGACTCCCTGCCTCCATCTCCACTGCATACTGCCTAGTCCTAGTCTCATCTTCCTCATCGCCCTTTTGCTCCTCTGGCTTCTCCTGCTCCTCCTGTCCTGTCAGCTGAATAGAAAAACCATCCATTTGGCTACACATTGCCTGTGCTCCAATGTCCTCCTCCCCCTCCTCCTCTTCCAGTTCAGCCACCACAGGGCTCATATGGCCGTGAGATTGAGGCGCCACGTCTCCTGTCCCCTGACCAGCCATTGTTACCATGATCTGTTCCAGGACATTAAGCAGTGGAATGACCTTGTTCATACAGTAGTCCTGGCGACTGACAAATAACATGGCGTCCTCAAAGGGCTTGAGCAAACGGCAGGTTTCACGCATGAGCTGCCACTGGCTGACATGGCTGACATCGAAGTTAAGCAAAATGAAAGAATTATTCTGTGGCACTCAGAGATGCACCCTATATTCAACTGTGATGTATATAAGCAACTCCCTCACTCCCTATAAAAGGATCGCTTCCAATGGTGCTCAGTCCCAAAAGTGAAGATGATTCATGGAAGGTATATAATGAAGAAGGAACAGCCGGGACGGCACTCACCACACGAAACTTGTTAGACGATGCGTTTATTGATTATTCGTGGTCATCCGACCAACTTCGGCAGCGGGGCAAACAGCCTTGGCGTGGACGTCCGCAGCAGGCGACGGCCGTTTCGCGCAAATGCGCTTCCTCAGGCACTGACCACTGATTGATGGCCTTTCTCTGGTCGGTCCAACATATGGAGTGTTGAATTCCAACGGGTGGAAACGTCGCATATCAGCCTATGTTGTGGGATGCTTTTCTTCCGATGCAGCTAAAGGAGGATGTGCTTTGCGGTGTACGAGTGGCTGAAGTTCATGCAAAGTTTCCTGGCCATTTTTAGGATGTCTTGCAGATGGGTGAAAGACTTCAGGAGCCGCTTGACAACTAGATTAAACTTGTGTGCCATGCAGGGCGCATGAATCAGCCTTTCTTGACGCAGAGCCGACACCATGTTCTTTCCGTTGTTGGTCACCATGGTTATGATTTTCTATTGTCGTGGAGGCAGTTCCTCTCCTGTGTTACTCCAATTGCCAAGGCAAACCAGGTGCACAACAGTATGACACCGCCAAGCCCTGCACATGTGGTATGCTGTAGGCACTGTGAATTGTCCCTGCAGTGGAGGCTGAGGACATGGTGGAGGATGAGGAGGCAGAAGCGGACATTGTCTCAGGACCAACGGCGTAACAACATGGAGGCGGCGGGACCTGTCCAAGTTGCTGGTGTGGCTGTGCATGAACCACATTCACCCAGTAGACCATAAAGGACATGTATTGTTCCTGACCATATTTATAGCTCCACACGTCAGCACTACCATTCACTTTGGTAGACACTGACAGGCTCAAGGACTGGCCCACCTTCTGTTCTACATGTGTGTGCAGGGCTGGTACTACCTTTTTCGCAAAGAAATGATGGCTTGTCACTCTCCACCTCGGCTTGGCACACGTCATCAGTTCTCTGAAAGGTACAGAGTCCACCACTTGGAAAGGGAGGGATTGAAGCACCAGCAACTTGGCTAAGAGCACGTTCAGCTTCTACACCGTTGGATGCGTGCACGCATATTGTTGTCTCGTGGCAATCGATTCGGTGATCGATTGCTGACGGAATGACTGATGAGGAGTAGGAGCAGGAGCATCTGGACCAGCAGAAGATGGGATTGACAAACAGCTCCCTTCGGCTGAGGTGGTGGAGCCTTGACTGGCTGAAACTGGGTGCGTGCCACTGGGTGATGCAGCATTAGCTGCGGCAGGCTGGACCAACACATCTGAGCCACTGTTCTCCCAGGCCACTTTATGTTGACGCTGCATATGTTGGCGCAGGGCCATGGTGCCAACATTGGCACCCTGCCCACACTTCACCTTCTGCCCACATATTCTATATATGGCCATGTTGACCTCCTCCGTCGGCTTCACAAAAACTGCCACACCGTCGAGTACCTGATTTTCCCCCCGAACACCACTCACTGGCTGACTGCTACCGCTACTGCTTCCGTGAACCCGTGTACCACTTCTTTCCGGGCAGATAGCTGCTGCAAAGTGGGCATGTTTGGCTTCCAACCTCCCACTGCTGCCACCCTGCTGACTCCCGGCCAAGCTAGCGACTTAATGGCTCAGCCACTGTCTGGCAGGAAAGCTGCCACCCTCTTCTCCTGCTGATGACGAAGCCCCTTCTTCACCCGGCTCCCAAGTATAATCGGCTTCAAGAGGCTTCGATCGGCTTCATTGAGTAGTGTCTGCACATCACTGATGTCCTCCTGAACTGCCTCGGGGTCAGGAGTCTAACCACTCGCAACACACACTCCCATGCCACTCTCCTCATCACTATTTTCCTGCCTAGCAGATGTCTCCTCCAAATCTTGGCAGGGCCGTAGCTGCTGATTGTCCTCTAGTAGCTTTTCCTCGCTAAAAAGTGAAACTGAGCCCACTGCATGTAGTACGTCTTGCGGTGAGGGAACAGAAATGGCAAGAAGCAGGTTAAGAACAGCTAAGGGCACAGGGCCTGCTCCGGGGCCATGCCAACTAAGGGTTGTGTCTGACGAAACCACTGACTGTTGGCTGGGGGTGTCTGATGTCACTTGGGATGAAGTGTATGAATAGGTTAACCAATCAAGAACCGCTGGGTTGCTGGTCAAGTCACAACTGCTAGATGACACTGAGAGCTCAGTCCTCTCGCTGCGACTACTGCTGCCACGACCCCTTTCGATTCTGCGACCTCTGCTTGCACCACAAACATTCAGGCATCTGCCACTCCTCTGTGCATGGCCTGGCACTTCTCTACCTGACATACTTGTAGCTGAAATAAACAAATTAAACAAAAATAAAAACACCCCTAAAAGCGACGAATATATTTTTATTTTTGTACTGAAATAGGCCACTAAACGCTTTTACCACAAATAACTGCGGAAATGCACTGAGAATATATTTTTCTTGTTGTTATAAAATACGACCCTATACGCTTTGACCAGAAAAAACTCAGAGTGAAGTGCGTTTATATTTTTCTAGTAGTACTCAAATATGGCCCTATATGCTTTGACCAGAAAAAAAATTTAAGAATGAAGTGCGTATATATATTTCTTGAAGTACTTTAGTAAGCCCCTATATGCTTTCACCAGAAATAACTGCAGCAGTGAACTGAGAATATATATTTCTTGTTGGACTGAATTAGGCCACTATATGCTGTGACCAGAAAAATTTTAAAGAGTGAAGTGCGTATATATATTTCTTGCAGTACTGAAATATGCCCCTATATGCTTTCAACAGAAATCACTGCAGCAGTGAAATGAGAATTGGAATTTCTTGTTGGACTGAAATAGGCCACTATACCCTTTAACCAGAAAACAACTAAACAGTGAAGTGCGTATATATTTTTCTTGTAGTACCGAAATACACCCCTAGATGCTTTCAACAGAAATAAGTGCAACAGTGCAGTGCTTATATATTTTTTTTTTTTACTGAAATATGCCCCTATATGCTTTCAACAGAAATAACTGCAACAGTGCAGTGTGTATATATTTTTCTTTTTTTACTGAAATACGCCCCTATATGCTTTTAACAGAAATAACTGCAACAGTGCAGTGCATATATATTTTTCTTTTTTTACCGAAATACGCCCCTATACGCTTTTAACAGAAAAAACTGCAACAGTGCAGTGCGTATATATTTTTCTTTTTTTACTGAAATATGCCCCTATACACTTTCACTAGAAATAACTGCAACTGTTAAATGTGTATATTTTTTTTTTTTTTTACTGAAATATGCCTACATACGCTTTCACCAGAAATAACTGCAGAAGTGACCTGAGAATATATATTTCTTGTTGGACTGAAATAGGCCACTATATACTTAGACTAGAATAAAATTAAAGAGTAAAGTGCGTATATATTTTTCTTGTAGTACTTAAAAATATGCCCCTATATGCTTTCACTGGAAATAACTGCAACAACGCAGTGTGTTTATATTTTTCTTGTTGCACTGAAATACGCCCCTATACGTTTTCAACATAAATAACTGCAGAAGTGAAATGCGTATATATTTTTATTGTAGAACTGAATAAGATACTAAGATATAAGCCTCTAAAGGCTTTTCAACATAATACTTGCAGCCCAATAACATAAGGCTGGATCCCCAAATAATATTTCCCTGAATTTGTTAATCACTTTCCAATTAATGTCCCTAGCGCCTTCTGATGCCTCTCCCTGCACTAAGATGCTGTGAAATGATTCCTCCCTATCCTTTCCCTGCACTTGTAAATCACTTTCCTATCAATATTGCTAGTTCCTACTAACTCGCTCCCTGCACTAAGAAGCTGTGAAATTATTCCTCCCTATCCTTTCCCTGCACAGTTTCTGTCTTTTTTTCCACAATCTTTTTTCCACTTGCTGTCCCTAGTGCCTTCACAAGTCTGTCCCTGCCCTCTGAACGCTGGAAAATGTCTAAATGTAAGATGGCTGCCGTATTTATGGGGCCGTGACATCACAGAGCCGGCTGCTGATTGGCTGCAAGCAGGCATGTCAATCTAAGTGATCCTGCGTTCTTAGAGTTCCTTGCCCCATGTCCCCAGTCCTCACACGTGTAGCCGCCATTTTCGGAAAATTGTGATTCGTTACCACGAAGCGCGAGGAAGTTTGCATTCGTTGCAAATCACATTTTTCCTAAAATTCTAAACGAATTCCACTTTGTCAGCTTCGATTTGCACATCTCCACTGGTAAGTCATATGGGCGGTACCAGTAAAATCAAATATATGTAATAAGTTTAAGCAACAACATTGTAAGTCTGCACTATCAATGTGAATGCTGTGATGCAGAAAACTCAGTCTTGGTTTTCATCTGTCCTTCAGCTCTCCAGATCCATCAGTGTTCTGCAGTCTTTAATTTCTCAATATATAAATGCCTTGAACCGATGTCAGTTTTAGGTTCTGTATTCAAAAGAAATGGGATTCGTCATTTCTTTTTGCAAGATTCAAATTCTGCAGTACTTCAATGCTCTCTTCTTCTCCTAGCAACCCAAGACTGCCTATCTGTGCTTCCATCTCATCTGTACTTCAGAGGTGACGTGTGCCTATCTTATCTCCCTTTCCTTGTTCTCTTCCCATGTCTTCATGTCTAATTTCTCTATCTCGTTCTTCATGGTTTAATCTACTGTTATTGATGCATGTAGTTGTGCTTTTCTTCATTTTATAACATTTCTTGCATTTAATATAGTGCATTTATCTTCCTTACTTTAATTATACTCTTATGTTCTCGTAGAGCTCCTTGTACTTTTTAAGTAGACTGATGGAATATTATTTAAATTGATGAGATTTTTGCACACTATGGGTTAAATAAGGATTGGCAAAAGAAATAAAAATATGAGCAATCCAAAGAACAAGAAAAGCAACTTCTTGTGATAGGGAAGGGTGCAGAGCAGCTGCTGGGAAAATGGTTTTCAAAGAACTAATGGGATTTCAAGAACAATTTCTGGAAAGTTCATTTTTTTCCGCTTGGCAGGACAAGTTAGAGAAAATGAAAGAAATTTGTTTAGTGAACCTTAATCTACTCTCTCAGCACACTGCAGCTTCCTGAGGCTGTAATCTGTCACATACATTATAGTTTCACCCTACAGTGGGAGGGACCGGTTCTGAAGAATCAGATCTTTACCCGATCTTTAATCAAATGAACTGACAAAATACACAGGAGGGTATTCATGACTACAAGACTATTTTTTGTCAGCATATCACCCTGTGAGTGTAAATGGCCACTAACTTCCTGTAATAGTAGAGACAGCATATGACATCCTGTGAGGAGGGGGGTTGTATACTGACTAATAGGTAGCTTGTCACTGGGAGCCTCTAAAGATGATACAAGTGCCAGCTATGCAAGTAGTCCCCATGACATACTTCCAAACACCATATCACGTCAAGCATTGTTATCTGGTAAAATCATACAGACAAATGTTATGCATATGAATGCCTGGCATCCTTTTGTTTGTGATGCTATATTTGTAAAGGGACTGTTCCTCATTAAAATACAATGACTAACACTGCGTGATATCAACTGGAAAGAGGCATTTTCTGCAAAGACATACAGTATTAGGGCAGAATACGCCATGTGAAAAGGTGGAATGGCTTTAGCATAAATCCAGTTTGAAGATCATTAGTAGTCTGAGCATTTGGTTTGTTCCGTATGATACAGAAGTACAGTATACATAAGTCTCATGCACAAAAACTGGTAAATACAGTGATGCCTATAGAAATTGATCAGTTTATTTCTCTCTTTTGCAACATCGAAAAACAATTAAAGCTACAACCTGCATTCACTATGCCAATTCAAAAACTTGGTGGCGGTTCGGTCCTATAATGCATGGATAACTTATGCTAGATATCCACCTAAGTCAACCCGGTGAGTGCCACTGGGTGATGCAGCGGTTGCTGCAGCAGGCTGGACCACCACATCAGAGCTACGGTTCTCCCAGGCAGTGAACCGCTGCACCACTACTACCCAGGCAGGTAGGCTGTTACAAAGCAAGTGGTCTACCCCTGGCACGTTTTGCTCCCGACCTTCCACTGCTGCCACCCTGCTGACTCCCAGCCATGCTACCACCTTGCTTGCTCCGCCACTGCCTCACGGGCAAGCCGCCACCCTCTTCTACTGATGATGATGAAGCCCCTTCTGCACCCAGCTCCCAAGTGCGATTGGCGATCGGCTTCGGTTGATGTCCTCCTCAATAGCCTATGGGTCAGGAGCCTTACTGGTCGCAACACCACCACCCACGTCACTCTCCTCATCACTACTTGCCCGCCTAGTGGAGGAAGCGGCGGATGTCTCCGCCAGATCTTGGCTGGGTAGTAGCTGCTGACTGTCCTCTAGTAGCTCTTCCTCACTGAAAAGTGTAGCTGAGCCTACAGCATATACTACTTCTCACGGTGTGGGAACAGAAAAGGACAGAGGCAGGTTGAGGACAGGTGAGGGCACAGGGCCTGCTCCCGGGCCATGCCAACTAAGGGTTGTGTCTGACGAACCCACAGACTGTTGGCTGGGGGTGTCTGATGTCACTTGGGATGAAGTGGATGACCGAGTTAACAAATCAAGAACCGCTGGGTTGCTGGTCAAGACACAACCGCTAGATGATATCGGGAGCTCAGGCCTCTCCCTGTGACTCCTGCTTCCACTCCCCAGTACACTGCTGCGACCTCTGCCTGTGCCAGAAACATTTAGGCTTCTGCCACTCCTCTGTGCATGGCCTGGTACTTCTCTGTCAGACATACTTTTAGCTGAACAAAATAAATGAAAAGCAAATTAAAACACCCCTAAAAGCAACTAACATATTTTTCTTTTTGTAATGAGATAGGCCACTAAACGCTTTTACCACAAATAATGGCAACAGTGAACTGCGTATATATTTTTCTTGTAGTACAGAAATATGTCATTAAACGCTCTCAGCACATATTGCTGCAGAAGTGAACTGCATATATATTTTACTTTTTGTAATTAGGTAGGTCACTAAACCCTTTTAACGCAAATAACGGCAATAGTGAACTGTGTATGTATTTTTCTTGTAATACAGAAATACCTCACTAAATGCTTTTAACCCCAAATAACGACAACAGTCAACTGCGTATATATTTTTCTTGTAATACAGAAATACCTCACAAAATGCTTATAACCCCAAATAACTGCAGAAGTGAACTGTGTATATATTTTTCTTTTTGTAATTAAATAGGCCATTAAACGCTTTTACCGCAAATAACAGCAACAGTGAACTGCATACATATTTTTCTTGTAGTACAGAAATACCTCACTAAACGCTTTTAACCCCAAATAACTGCAGAAGTGAACTGCATATATATTTTTCTTGTAGTGCAGAAATATGTCACTAAACGCTTTTGGCACATATAGCTGCAGAACTGAACTGCGTATATATTTTTCTTTTTCCACAGATATAAGCCACTAAAAGCCTTTCAACATAGCACTTGCACCCCAAGAACAAATTGCTGGAATGACAGAGCTATATAATGGCTATCTGGATCCCCAAATTATCTTTCCCTGTACTTGTAAATCGCTTTTCTAGCACTGTCCCTAGCACCTTCTAACTTCTCTCCCTGCACTAAGATGCTGTGTAAAGGTTCATCCCTCTTCTTTTCCTGCACTTATAAATCGTTTTTTCAGTTTTTTTTCTCACAATTAGCTTTTTCCAATTGCTGTCCCTAGCGCCTTCACACGTCTGTCCCTGCACTCAGAAAGCTGTAAAATGGCAGAATCTAAAATAGCTGCCGTATTTATAGGGCTGTGACATCACAGGGCTGCCTGGCTGCTGATTGGCTGCTAACATGTCAATCTTGGTGATCCCGCCTTCCCAGAGTTCCTTGCCCCATGCTCTCAGTCCTCACTGGTGTGGCCGCCATTTTAGGAAAAATTGTGAATCAAATTTTTCCAGAAATTCGGATCGAATTCCACTTAGTCTGATTCAATTCGCTCATCTCTAGTAATATCATCATTTGGCCTCCCTTTCTGCCATAGGAAAACATTTCCCCATTTTGCTTTGGTAGCGAGTGTTTTTTGGAAGTTAGGTGGCCTCTGCTCTTTATTGCTGCCGCCACCACCCTTTCTACTGCGGCTTTCATTAGACTGTGAAATATCATGAAGAGCTCTTGCTCCCCACTCTCTGCTTTGCGTTTTTCCCGACTGCCACTGTCATTGCCCCCACTGCCAAAACCATGTCGAGAGGTGCTACTATTACCACCAGCATCATTACAGGTATGCATGGGGTCACCAGCCTCAACCTCGTCCTCAGGGCAGCCCAAGCAGTGAGGGCTCACAAGTCGTCAACAGTGAGACTCTCTTGACTGTCTGCTGTAGGGTGTGGTTTTCTTGCAAATTCTTAGAAAATGGAAGGAGCCTCTCTAGGAATGGGCAGTGAACACTGAGAGGCCTCCACTGAAAGCCTTCTTTGGGGTTACAAGGAGGAGGAGCAGGAGAAACAGTGTCAGACTCTGAAGTTACCTCTACGTCATCCTGCTGTAACTGAGAGTAGGAGTGAGCCATCCAATCCACATTCTCATCCTCTTTCTCCTCAACTATAATGTTGCGGCTTTTCAAAGCCAGCAGGGACAACTTCTGCCTGCTACTACTACTTCTGACTGGATAGTTGGTGTTGCCACTTCCCACATTCTGGCTCTAGGTCTTTCATTTGGAGCCCTTCTCAAGCCCTGACATTTTTGGACCTCTTAGATAATGCTGTGCACTGTATATCCTGTATATTGGTGTAGTAATCACATACCTGTATATAGGCTGCTAGTTTGAATATAATCAAACATGGAAACATATTTGTGAACAAAGAAATAAAGGGTACCCGGATTTATACCTAAATTCAATATCGCTCACAGACACTTTTGTGTGCCGGCCTATGTATTGGTGTTGATCATCTATATGCTGGTTTATTTAAATTGAATAGTGTTGAACGAATCAAAGTTGCTGAAGTGGAATTCTATCCTAATTTCAGGAAAAATTTGATTAATCACGAATACCAATTCCTGGTGATTCGTGGGAACAAATCAGATTTTTTCTAAAATGGCTGCTGGACATGTTACAAAGTGAAAGTAATAAGCCCAGGAATGAGGGATCACCCATAATGCCATGCAGCCAGCAAATAAGCAGACAGACAGCCCGTGTGATGTCACAGCCCTATAAAAAGCCTCATCCTGCCCGGTCTTCTCCATTTTCCAGTGAACCAAGCATAGGAAGAGATGGGACAAGTGCTAGGGAAAGGGATTAGGAAAACTTTATTTAAAAAATATTAGTTTTCAACAGTTTAGGGACAGCTTAGAGATAGTGTAGGGAGATAATAGGGAGACTTTATTCGCACTATAGTGAGAGGTCGGGGTCCAATAGAACAGTGTAAAGCTTGACTAATAGAGAAGCTATTCTATTACACCTTGCTGCACTAATTGGGGTTAAAAAGTGCTCTAATTATACTGATTTTGGGGTGTTCGCGTTCTTTTATACATAAGTAATTCCGTTAATCCTTGATTCTGGAATTGGGGTGAAATAGCGGTCTGATGCTACTGATTTTGGGGTGTTCACGTTCTTTGATGCATAAGTAAATCCATTAATCCTTGATTCTGTAATTGGGGTGAAATAGCGACCTGATACTACTGATTTTGGGGTGTTCACGTTCTTTGATGCATAAGTAAATCCATTAATCCTTGATTCTGTAATTTGTTTGAAATTGCAGCCTGGAAATATTGATCTTGGCGGGTTCACTTTCTTTTATACATAAGTAAATCCATTAATTATTGATTCTGTAATTGGGGTGAAATTGCAACCCCATAATACAGATTTTGGGGTTCTCACATTTTTTATACATAACTAAATCCGATAATCCTTAAATCTGTAATTGGGGTGAAATAGCAGCATGATACTACTGATTTTGGGGTGAACAGGTTCTGTGTGCTCTTTTACTCTATAGTAGAATCTTGGACCACTGAACAGTCAAGTCCTTTATACCTGACACTAACATTGACCTGGAAGGTCACACTTCAGTTATTTGGTCAGTTTTGGAACCGTAGGTGAAATGTGAACTGATTCTAAGAGTGACACCTGTCAAACTGCCTGTCATACTGACACACAGTAACCGTTTCACTACCACAGCTGACTAGCTATGCATGTTTCTGCAATTCACAGTGATGTACACCGATATACACGCTCACTGCAGCTGGGAAATTGCTGAATTTTAACGGGCTTTTTTACTAATTAATTCGGATCGAATCAAATTTTGGGGGAAAATTGTGAAAAGCTTCCGAATCTAATTTTTGCTGCACTAATTGCATATATGTGCTTGTTTAATTAAACTTAACAAGTCCTATAAATATATTATTTTAACCCTGTGGAAACGAAATATACAGAAATGAATAATCGAGGCCTGACCCTTAATATCACGTTATCACTCCCAGTTAAATTTTTACCATAACCTGTGTACTGGTGTACTGATCGCCTATATGATGGTTTAATTAAATTGACTAAGTTCATAAAAAATTAATTGCGACTGTGTGGAAAATAATGTGTCTGAATAAAGATAAATGGACCATTGAGGCTTGATTTCAATTACACTCACAGGTAGATTGATGCTCTACGTGTTTTGCTGCAGTAAGTATATATATATATATATATATATATATATATATATATATGTATGGCAGTCTGATTAGGCTGCATTTGTGGGAGGGGCGGAGGCTCTACTTAAACCAGACACAGCCCCACCTAGGGGCGGGCGTGTTCTCAGTTGCACAGGGGATGCTGGTGTGTCAGCAGGGTGCACTCTCCTCTGCTAGGAGGTTTCTTTCACTACAGTATGGAGCTGGAATGGAGCTTTTCTTCTGCCCGTGGCTACCGTAAGGACGCGTGTGCCATGTATGTAAGTTAATTGAGCCGTGTCCGTCTCTCTGGCCGGCTGGAATCTGACTTTTCTTGCGAGCGGGAGGCATCGCCTCAAAATCGTCCGCCTCAGCTTCTCAGGTTTGTTTTGTCGGAGTTAAACAATTCCTTTCACTTTGTTTGTTAGGTAATCTGATTTAGTTCCCCTTCTATCTCACGTGTTTTACATTCACTTTGTTTCGCTTTGAAAAGTTACTTCAGCCTGGGCGCGGTAAGGAAGGTTTACCTGGGCTGCATGTGTTGGAGATTGGATGCAGCTGTTGCTTGTTACGGCTCTTGCTATAGCAATTACTTCCCATGTGACCCACCCCTCCCCCGCAATCAGGGCTGCGTGTATGCTTCATCTCTTTACGCCAGGTTTGCCCTGTCAATTGCCTTCTCATGTCTGCTCTTTCAACATGCTCATTTTCTGAGCGGTGCTCTCGTCTGCTCTTGCATCACGTTTACGCTCCACGCATGGTCACAACAGCGGGTAAATCTGTCTTATTCTCTGTGCATTTATTTATTTTTCTGTCATCCTGTTTTTTGCATTCATACCGCTTTTGCTTTCATATGTTTGCTTGCACCACACTCAGACTGGTGTTACACGTCCACTGTTGCTTAGGCCCATTGCAAGAGTGCGTTCATGTCATCGTTACAGTTTGTTTATGCCTCGTTCAGCAGGCTGCGGTCATACCAAATTTTACGTTTGGCCTATTGCCAGATTTGGGGTTCACACTACCCCTGTGACTCCGGGTTTCACTTTCACGCTTACGTCTCAATGTTCCCGTCCATCCATGGCCGCATCTCACGTCTGCTGTTACAGCAAGTTAATACTTCTTTCACGCTCTAGCTGAGTTCACACGTTTGCTGTTACATCTAGTACTACACTCCATTCCCTGCTAGAACTGCTTCCATGCGTTCGCTGTCGCGACGCTATCTTATTCCGGTCACATTCAGGTCTGCATTTTGGTTATACCATGTTTTTTAGGTTTTACTCATAGTTTTACTCACAGTCACCCATCTGCTGGCACACCATGCTCCCATTCAAGCCACATTCTCCCGTCAGTTTCTACGTCACGGTTGTTTTATTCGATTGTCACACTTAGGCAGCTGGTGGCTCCGGTGCCACTCTCCTGTCAAACATGACGGGCATCAATGGTCATTTCTTTTACATCTGTTTTTTCTGCGCGTATACATCAAGTGGGTCTTTTCTCTAGTTACAAGCAAAAAATAAATAAATAAATAAATAAATAAAAAATCTTGTCTGCTCTCCTTTACTTCTGGTTTGTATTCACTAAGATTGTTCCCACTGCCCCAGTTCAATAAACAGCCTCTCAGCTGGGGCCAGTGGGTCATTAGGGTTTGAGCTTCCTACTCACTACTGTTTCTTTCAAGTTTTTCAGTTGTTTGTCGCGACAAGGGACTTTGCAAATCGCAATGCATCAGGTTTTGGTTGTTCTCTCTTCTCCGTTTCATATTCCACGTTTGCATTTTTAAGTTATATGGCTGATTTTAGTTTTATGCTTATGTTCGTTGTTCGGATTACTAATGTCCATACCTGTCAGTAGTCACGTTCCTTTCCAGGCTACTTTTAGACGTCCCAATCATCCTAGTTGTTGCTTTTTCCATCATGTTGGGCTCACTCTTATTTACCTTTACCCATCACGTACATCTAGGACGGCCGCGGGGGCCCCTTAATTGCTTGGGCCGCAAGGCCGCGGCGACCCCTTGATTGCTTTGGCCTCATGGCTGCGGAGGCCCCATAACGGCTTTGGCCTCAGGGAGCAGGGATTCCATGACCGCTTCGACCCCATGGTGTCGGGGGCATGATGACCGCTTCGGCCCCTTGGCATCGGGGTCCCGAGGACTACCTTGGCCTCACGGCTTGGGGACATCATGACTACTTTGGTCTCATGGCTCTGGGGGTCCCATGACTGCCTAAGGGTCATGGCGCTAGGGGCCCCATGTCTGCTTGGCCGCATGCCTTGTGGGCCTCATGGCTGCTTAGCCTCATGATTTGAGGTCCTCGCGATTTCTGTGCCCTCATTGCTTTGGGGGCCCATGTTTGCTTTGGCCTCATGGCTATGGGGGCCCCCTACGGTGGCTTGGGCCTCATGGCTTGGGGGCCCTATGATTACTTGGCCTTAGGATTTGGGGGGCCCCATGTTCGCTTTTGCTTCATGGCTTGGGGACCCCATGACTGCTTGGCCCATGGCTTGGGGGCCCCTGACTGTTTCGGCCCCATGGCTTTGAGTGCTCGCTGACTGCTTCGGCCCCATGGCTTTGAGGGCTCGCTGACTGCTTCGTCCCTATGGCTTTGAGGGCTCGATGACTGCTTCGGCCCCATGGCTTTGAGGGCTCGATGACTGCTTCACCCCTATGGCTTTGAGGGCTCGATGACTGCTTCGCCCCTATGGCTTTGAGGGCTCGATGACTGCTTCGCCCCCATGGCTTGAGGGCTCGATGACTGCTTCGACCCCATGGCTTCGGGGGCATGATGATTGCTTCGGCTCCATGGCTTCGGGGGCTCGATGACTACTTCGCCCCTACGGCTGGGGGCTCGATGACTGCTTCGCCCCTATGGCTTTGGGGGAACGATGACTGCTTCGCCCCTATGGCTTTGGGGGAATGATGACTGCTACGGCTCCATGGCTTCGGGGGCACGATGACTGCTTCGGCTCCATGGCTTCGGGGGCACGATGACTGCTTCGGCTCCATGGCTTTGGGGGCACGATGACTGCTATGGCTCCGGGGGCACGATGACTGTTTCGGCTCCGGGGGCACAACGACTGCTTCGGCTCCATGGCTTCGGGGGAAAGATGACTGCTTCGGCCCTATGGCTTGGGGCTCGATGACTGCTTCGCCCCTATGGCTTTGGGGGAACAACGACTGCTTCGGCCCCATGGCTTCGGGGCATGATGACTGCTTCGACCCCATGGCTTCGGGGGCATGATGATCGCTTCGGCTCCATGGCTTCGGGGGCACGATGACTGCTTCGGCCCCATGGCTTCGGGGCATGATGACTGCTTCGACCCCATGGCTTCGGGGGCATGATGATCGCTTCGGCTCCATGGCTTCGGGGGCTCGATGACTACTTCGCCCCTATGGCTGGGGGCTCGATGACTGCTTCGCCCCTATGGCTTTGGGGGCACGATGACTGCTTTGGCTCCATGGCTTCAGGGGCACGGTGACTGCTTCGGCTCCACGGCTTCGGGGGCTCGATGACTGCTTCGGCTCCACGGCTTCGGGGGCTCGATGACTGCTTCGGCTCCACGGCTTCGGGGGCACGATGACCGCTTCGGTTCCATGGCTTCGGGGGCGCGATGACTGCTTCAGCCCCATGGCTTCGAGGGCACGATGACTGTTTTTCGTCTACCTGGTGGGTTGAACTTCTGCGCATCCAGGTTGATTGGCCCAAATGTCTCACATCCATATCTGCTTCTTTGTTCATCCGGGTGCAGGCCACTTTTCCAAAGTCTGTTGGTGGTGCATCCATTGTCTGCCACGCTTCCCCAGGTGTACTCTTCCACAACGGAGCTCAGCCTGGTCAGGGTCACCTGCCATGCGGGTCAGGCGACTTTTTCAGTAACATTAGCCTGTCCGGTATTCAGGCTAGACCCTCGGTTTCAATTAGTACGCATATTATCAAGGCCATTTGTCATAGTTATAACTTCCTGCGGTCTGCCAGTTCAGGTATCGTATGTACATATGCATTCGTTCTGCATGCCACAGGCGGTATCGCTGTGCGGCTCCACCCCCCAGGCAGTCCTTTGCATTGCGCCCTCCTGTTCTTTTAGTCCCCTCGGCAAACATCATTTATTATTCACCATTTTGTTCTGCTTCACAGTCGTCATTTCCTTGGCTGGTCTCTCCTTATCACCACATAGCTTTCCACCAGACTCTCCTCTTATGGCACCACTCTCCCTGCTGGTTCCACCGTCGCTTTGCTCCCTCTGACGGGCACTTGCTTTACTGCACTCCTCCCTCGGCTGGAGAATCTTTTACTCCACTACCTTCACCGGATAGTCGGATATGCTTACTCTCCGGGTTTAGTCTTTACTACACTGTCCCTCTTCTGGACAGGCTTCTTTACAACACGGCTACTTCTGGCGGACTTTTCTGTGCCGCATGGATTATTTCCGTTTGCTCCTCATTTCTGCATTGCTTCCTTTGCTGGTCACTCCTCGTTACCATTCCGTTCCCTCTGCGGACAATTTAGTGCTTGGCAGGGATTGTGGTAGGTCATTTGCTATGCTCTGCTCACAGGGAGCTGATTCCAGAAAAATACTAATAGTCTTATTTGTGGTACATACAGGATGGGCAGCGGCGCCACTGCTGCCACATATAATGTATCGTTATTGTCATTAGGAGCATGGACCACCCCCGGGTGTCATAGCTCTTGTTCATTTTGTTAGGCCCTTGTTCTCTAACTCAACGTCCTTAGCCCGTTACATTCCAATCATACACATTCAATTATTTATGTTACACTTAGGCTTCTGTTTTAAACCTATTGTCTGTTCTGGTTGCATTCTTCAGCCTACGTTTTCAATCACCATAGTTGGTTGCCCGCTTATGTTTTTCTTCACGTTCAATAATCAATGTGGCCAGCTCACGAACTCCTGCCTGGTCGACAGATCACCTGTCTGGCTATGCTCCCCCCCAGGACCAGACTTTAATTTCCAGAGTTCAAGTCATGGGTGTCATCGGCCACCTTCAGGTTCTCGTACCGAATGACACTCGTCATTAGGTGTCACCGGCCAGGTTGGTCTGGTCTCGTGTTCACGATATTCGCCTGTCAGGTTTTTTCAGGAAATATAGTTATTTTAAGTATCGCCTATCACATCGGTCAGGCTCATGATGTAATCCCGCCTGTACTTTCTTCAGGCCACTTTTAGTTTATTTTCTTGTTTACCACACATATTTGTCATTTGTATTACCATGCCGGTTACGATATCAATCAGCCAGGTCTGCGAACTAAATCGCCAGCAGCTTATCGCAATCACACTCCTTCACTCACGTGAGGGCATCGACAGGATTCCATATACTACGTTCTTAGCTTATTGCTTTACATCCTCTCCTGGCCTACGTGGTATTCTTTGGGCCCTTCTTTGCATAGTCTAGACAGTTAGGCTCTCAGTTCTCCGGTCTCATAAGGCTAGGGGGAATTTGTCAGTGCTCGCACCACAACCAAGTCTTCAGGTTTAGTTAGTATCGTCCACGCTTCCTTCTGAAGCGTTTCCCAGTTCCTCCCTCGTGCATTGGGGCAGTATCTGCGACATTCAGCATGTCCTGGCTCTATCCACAGGATTGATGCAGGCGTCATTATGGTTGACTTATGTACCCGAACTCTCATGGGAGATATTGCTGCGCAGTTTGGATCAGGGGTTTCTTTGCACAGGCCATTCAAGTCTCTTTTCACCCTACATGGCTGGTTTTGCCCCCCTTTTATAGGCCTACCCACGGACATGGCTACAGGCACACCACTAGCCATTTAGTTAGGTAAGATGCGTCTTGCAGTTACGGTGGGTCTCGGTGTTTAGCCCACTAGGGCTCTTCGGCTTTCGTGTCCGTAGCCCTGACCACAATATATATATATATATATATATATATATATAATGGTTACTTAAATTGAACCACCCCCAAAAAAATAAAATTTGAGTAAATAAAATTAACTGAAACAGACAACTGAGGCTTGATGAGCATTTTCACATTAACACTCATAGGTAGATTGCTGCCCCACCCAGTGTCTTGTAGTAATCGCATACATACACAATGCAGGTTTAATTAAATTAAACAATCCCCCAAAAAATTAAATTCCATACATGTTGATAGATCATCAGTTTAAAATAACTGCAGAACCCCTTTAATGAATACTGCTGTGAACGGGGCCCGGTGTAATGGAGAAAAGTGACTGCACCGGGTCCCGGCACGATTCCAACACAAGTTGCCGTCCTCCACCTCCCGTTTTTTTTTTGGGGGGGGGGTACTATTTACACAGAGACAGTGTTATGGGGGGATCTGTGGATGACACATATATAGCATCTTGCTATATATGGGTCATCCACAGATCCCACCATAACAGTGTCATCCACAGGTCCCCTCATAACAATGTCATCCACAGATCTTCCTCCATAACAGTGTCATCCACAGATCCCCCCATAAGAGTGTCATCCACAGATCCCCCCTTAACAGTGTAAGCCACAGACCCCCCCATAACAGTGACATCCAAAGTGCCCCATAACAGTGCCATCCACAGATCCCCCCATAACAGTGTCATCCACAGATCCCCCATCCACCAACTCCATCCTCTTCGCTAACCTCCTCGGCTGAGTCCTCTTCTCCTGCTGCGTCTTGCTCCACATCAACTGCACCCCCCCAGTTCCCCAGGGGCTATTTCACATCCCGGATACGACAGTGTCACGCCGTCTTGGGGTTGACTTGCCTGAAAGCAGAGAGTCACAACGGACCAGCACTCCTTTCCGCCCTGAATGCACAGGTGGATCAGTGGCTGACCCCGCACCAACTGGAGATCGGCAAAGTGGTGTGTGACAACGGAAGCAATCTGTTGGCGGCATTGAATTTGGGCAAGTTGACACATGGGCCGTGCATGGCACATGTGTTGAATCTGATTGTACAACGCTTTGTGTGTAAGTACCCAGGCTTACAGGATGTCCTCAAGCAGGCCAGGAAGGTGTGTGGCCATTTCAGGCGTTCCTACACGGCCATGGCGCACTTTTCTGACATTCAGCAGCGAAACAACATGCCAGTGAGGAGCTTGGTTTGCGACAGCCCAACACGATGGAATTCAAAACTCTGCCTGCTCCAACAAGAAAAAGCCGTCAATGAGTATTTGTAATACCGAGGTTCTAGGACAGCCTCTGCGGAGCTGGATATTTTTTTGCCACGTTACTGGATGCTCATGCGCAATGCCTGTAGGCTCATGCGTCCTTTTGAGGAGGTGACAAACCTAGTCAGTCGCACCGAAGGCACCATCAGCGACCTCATCCCATTTGTTTTATTCCTGGAGCGTGCCCTGCGAAGAGTGCTGGATCAGGCCGTAGATAAGTGTGAAGAGGAAGAGGAAAAGTTGTAAGGAGGAGTCTGAGGAAGAGGAGTCAGAGGAGGAATGTGGCTTTGAAGAGGAGGAAGACCAACCACAGCAGGCATCCCAGGGTGCTCGTTGTTGTCACCTATCTGGGACCCGTGGTGTTGTACGTGGCTGGGGGGAAGAACAGACCTTCAATGACATCAGTGAGGATGAAGAACGGGAGATAAGTATCTCGGCATCCAACCTTGTGCAAATGGGGTCTTTCATGCTGTCATGCCTGTTGAGGGACCCTCGTATAAAAAGGCTGAAGGAGAACGACCTGTACTGGGTGGCCACGCTACTAGACCCCCGTTATAGGCAGAAAGTGGCTGAAATTTTACCGAATTCCCAGAAGTCGGAAAATATGCAGCAGTTCCAAAACAAGTTAAAAGGTATACTTTACACAGCGTATAAGGGTGATGTCAGAGCACAACGGGAATCTAACAGGGGAAGAGGTGAAAGTAATCCTCCTCCTACCACGACCACGCCGGCAAGGACAGGACGCTTTACAGACGTGTTGTTGATGGAGGACATGCGGAGCTTTTTAAGTCCTACGCATTGCCACAGCCCTTCGGGGTCCACCCTCAGAGAACGACTCGACCGACAGGTAGAAGACTACCTCGCCTTAACTGCAGATATCGACACTCTGAGGAGCGATGAACCCCTTGACTACTGGGTGTGCAGGCTTGACCTGTGGCGTGAGCTTTTCCAATTTGCGATAGAACTTCTGGCCTGCCCCGCTTCAAGTGTCCTGTCAGAAAGGACCTTCAGCGCAGCAGGAGGTATTGTGTAATAGAAGTCGTGTAGGTCGAAAAAGTCTAGATTACCTCACCTTTATTAAGATGAATGAGGCGTGGATACCGAAGGGACTGACAGTGGGGGATACATTTGACTAAAAAAAGGCCTGATGAGATGCCTTGGGCTAAAAATAGTCCCTACGCTGCTGTATTTCATCTCTGCATGTCGGATGACTTGCGTGACTTCTCTGCCACCAACTGGGGTTCAAGCTGCAATGTTTTAGTACACTTTCTGCCTGGAAAACATACATTTTTCCGGCCGCTTCTACAATAGCGGCTGCAACAGTACCAAATTTTTCAGGCATGTGTACATGCCTAATTTTTCTGGCCTCTGGTACTGCACTATGGCTGCAAAAACAAAACAAAAAAAAGGCACATACATGTGTCAATTCCCCTTCGTGATCGTTTACCTTGTTGTGGTGAGGGGGCTTGTGTATCACAATGAAGCGATCACCTCTATGAGTGTGTTGGCAATGTTGGCACACCCCAGATGATTACGTCTTTGCTTCATTGTGATCAGACTAAAAGCGATTGGCTGGATAATTTTTCATAGAAAAAACATTAATTTTCTTTGTAATCATCTAAGGTGATCATTAAAGCCTACTAGGCCAACAATGGGCCCACTCTGCAGAATCATTGTTTTCTGGGTCACTTAACTGTCACTGAACTACCTCAGCACAACCATGGGCTTTGAAAAAACGCCATAGCCTGCAATCTCCCAAACGAGCGCATGAGCACAGTCATCACTACACCAAGATTGACGCATAGAGGAATAAAATTTATGTCATGAGTGTGTCAACTATTGACAACTCTTTGAGGTTGTCTAAAATCTATTTGATACACATCCCCTGATAGGGGACGTAACAGGGATTAAACTTATAAAAATAGTACTACTTAACACACCACTCATATAGGGTGTCAAAGTACACTGCACAGCGCACGTGCAGTGCCCCAAATCGGAAGGAAGAGGACCGACCAACCATCTTTTTCCATCTCCCGGTTCCTAAAATCTATTTGATACACGTCCCCTGATAAGGGACGTAACAGGGATTAAACTGATAGGAATAGTACTACTTAATACACCACTCATATAGGGTTGCACAGTACATTGCACGGCGCATGCTCAGTGCCCCAAATTGGAAGGAAGAGGACCGACCAACCATCTTTTTCCATCTCCCAGTTCCTAAAATCTATTCTATACACCGGCCCCTGATAGGGGACAAAACAGAGATTAAACTGGTAAGAACAGATTTTGTTATTTAAAAAAAAGAGGACAGCCTCTGCGGAGCTGGGTATTTTTTGGTCGCGTTACTGAAGGCTCATGCACAATGGCTGTAGGCTCATGCGACCTTTTGCAGAGGTGACAAACCTGGTCAGTCAAACCCAAGGCAACATCATCGACCTCATTCCATATGCGTTTTTTCTGGAGCGTGTCCTGCAAAGAGTGCTGGATCAGGCCATAGATGAGCATGAAGAGGAAGAGTTGTGGTCACCATCACCACCAGAAGCAGCCTTGTCTTCGTTGATTGCTGGACCTGCGGCAACGCAGAGAGAGAAGTCTGAAGAAGAGGAGTCAGAGAAGGAAGGTGGCTTTGAGGAGGTAGAAGACCAACCACAGCAGGTGTCCCAGGGGGCTTGTTGTCACCTTTCGGGGACCCTTGGTGTTGTACGTGGCTGGGTGGAGGAAGAGACCTTCAATGACGTCCGTGAGGACAAGGAACGGGACATGGCTAGCTTGGTATCCAACCTTGTGCAAATGGGGAGTTTGCGGTTGTGCAAATGGACTGTTTGCGGTTGTTTGCGGTGCGTTAAACGGGGAGTTTGGTCTGTCAGAGTTTGGTCTGTCACTGTGAAGCGGGTGTAACCCTTACACTACCTGATCGATACAACATCATACCTGATCGTATACACACACTGGATGTTTTAAAGCATGTTATTCCAAACAATTTAGGAATGTTAGGTGATTTATGCCCTTTATGGATTAAAACCCAACTCTGCGTCAACTACATAATTTTCCATGGGAGTTTCGCCATGGATCCCCCTCCGGCATGCCACAGTCCAGGTGTTAGTCCCCTTGAAACAACTTTTCCATCACAATTGTGGCCAGTAGTAGTCCCTGTGGGTTTTAAAATTCGCCTGTCTATTGAAGTCTATGGCGGTTCATCCGGTCCGCCTGATCGCGAACATTTGCAGACATTCGCGTTCGCCCTTCGCGAACGGAATATTTTATGTTCGCGACATCTCTACTCTTTATACCATCCAACATGTCATTCAACCTTTTCCTTTGCCTTTTCCTCGCCTCATATTCAAGCATTGTGCACTTACCCCCAAAAATGAGAAAAGCTTGGCAACTAGAACTGGGAAAAAATGTCTGCATGCTGGGGAGAATAATCAGTAAGCCTAACAGAAAAGGACTTATCTTTAATATTGGCCATACTTACTGAAAGTACTACTTGTAATGTATTTATCTAGAAAAATGCTAATATGTCCGAAAATACGAAAGCTGACTCTTCTATTCAAAATTTTAATTTGCTTCCATCTCTCCTGTTTTCCCTCGAATGGCCGTTGCATTCACTTTTCATTCCCTAATCTTTTACTGATGTATTTTCTCTGCTTGCAATCTTTAGCATTCAGCACCAGTCATAAAAGCCTGATTCAAAGAATCATTTTTTTCCCAGCACTCAGAAATTACAGAAAAGTATAGATAAAGCAAGGTTGTCACATATCTGGTTTTTAATAACTCAGTGTTTCCTTGCTTTAGTGTTATCACTCTAAACATTATAAAATAAAATAAATATATATATACAGTGATGGACATGGAGAAGAACTATTTTTCTCTTGTTTCTCTTGCAATAGGATGAACGTGTAAAATATTAAACTGTGCTCTAAATCAACAACTTCTAATAACTTCTAAAAGGTTCCCCCACCTCTTTTAATTCCTTTTCATTGTAATGGCGCTAAAAAACTGTCCATTGTTCAGGCAATGCAAGATGATAACACCTCCATTGTCGTACGTTTGCAGTGGCCTGAGTACACAGACCGATGCAAACTGAAAGTGGGAGGAACAATTGCTATCATAGTCGTTCCTCCCTCATTCTGTTCTATTGATTGTTGTAATACAAGCAACAAGAATCTCTATAGCCCCAATGTACAAAACTATACAATTCTTTATTAACACAAAAATAAAAACATTAAAAAGATGAATCACACCAAGAACAGTGCAGCAGAGAGTTGGTTGCAAACATAAATATTGTATATGGTCTAGAGATGTATCGATTACAAGAATAATGAAACAAAGCCATATGTGTCTGAGCAAAATATATGCTATGATCTATATTAAATGCTAAGAGCAAAGGTATGTAATTAAAGACTCATTGAAAAGGGGACAATGAAATTAACAGCAAATAGCAAAACAATCACAAAGAAATACCATGGCTAACCTACCCATAGTATAAGCACACTTTGTGATACCTGCAAAACTCAACATTTATTTTGGCGACACCTTCCTCTGGGGCAGCATAGTCCCTGTCAGGAAACATATTTAAGAGAAGTTTCCGCCAATCAGACATCCAGCTAGTCTTAATTACATGATTACCTGCCGATGTTGGTATCGCCGTCATGACGAGCCCCACAGTCATCACCTCAACGTGATGACTGCTCCAGCGAAAAGTGCACAATGATCAGATTACTGTAAACGTCAGGTAATGGACACCCGTGCCCGCATGCGCAGCATCGGCAGAGAAAAACAAGCCGGGCACTGTGACATATAAAGAGAACTGTTCAAAATCATTACCATAATCATATAACTACAAAACATGATTAGTTAAATATTATAAAAATTAAGATTTTCCTCACAGTGCCATGATTAATAGAATACATGGAATAAATATGCATGATAAATAAAGTGCTAGTGCAATATAGTATATTTGCAAAGTATACATAATATATGTAGTCCTGATTATATTTAGTCTTTATAAAAATGTATATAAATATACACTTTATCAAAAAGTTCACAGCTCTCACCTGCATGTATTCCATCCGGGGCACGGACACTATCCCAGGGTCCACAGGAACAAATAGAAAAAAACGAAGACGTCCAGCTCCAAGATGTTTAAAAGGTGTTTTTCCCAATACTTTATTCTTCAATAAAAAGGGCAAATACAGAGCAGATAGGAATATTATCTCAGATCATAGAGATAATATTCCTATCTGCACTGTATTTGCACTTTTTATTGAAGAATAAAGTATTGGGAAAAACACCTTTTAAACATCTTGGAGCTGGACGTCTTCGTTTTTTCTATATAAATATACACATATTTAAATATATATGAAAAAGCATGCCAGGTGATCAAAATAATAAATGAAAGTGCGATAAAGGAATAGTAAATGAGTATATATGAATAAGTGGATGAATGTAAAGATGTTGGTTAATGAACCTATCAAAAAATATATACGGTATGTTATTGTACAGTATATTATAAAAGATTTAGAAAATACATAGTATAAAAACTGGTGTGAAAAAAGGTGTAAAAAAGTGAAAAATAACAGGTGAGGAAATATTAAAAAACTAAAAAATAATATGAGTATATAGACCAGCATAAGGGGCATAATAAAGAAATATATATATATATTATATATATTCCAACTTTATCCGATAGGACCCATGACGTTCTAACAAACCATGAAGACCATCAAATAATCTTGTCTCTCATAATATAACTTATGATCTGGTGGACAATTAACTAAAAATGAAAGAATAAAGACACTGCATTAAAAGCAGCCACAGAGCAAGGATAAATTAAAAACATAATCAAAAAAGATCTTAAATAACCTCAGAGGAAAGAAGTAAAACTCATCATTAACATCATTAAGGCCTTTGGGTTGCATAGTATCTAGAATCCATATCCACTCAGTTATACATTGAGATGGCGTTTCATTATATTGCCTCCTCACATTTCCAAATCAATTAGATCAATACCTGGTATCTTCAAATGTGTAGAGTTGCAGTTGTGAAACATTTTTAAATGTTTCGGAATTGGTTTTAACTTGGATGTACCCTCACTCTCACTGGCACTTATGATTTAGAGAACGTGTTCCCTAATACAAACTTTAAATTTTCTGGTAGTACGATGTAAATTTTCAGACATGAGCATACCGCATAATACACCACAGCCCTAGCAGAGCAATTAATGCATTGTGTAATTTGATACGCTACAGTACCTGAGCAGTTGATAAAGTCAGCAGCTCTCTCAATATTTGGGCAGGCTATACATCTGCCACTTGGGTTATATCCCCACTTTGGGCCTCTTGATCCAAAATTTCAGTTTCTTTTTTTGGATGATAACAAGTTTAACTAAATTGTCTTTTAGATTCTTGGATCTTCTGACAATCAATGATGGATATGGTGTCAAATATTTCTACAAAATAGGGTCTGCCCTTAAAATAGGCCAGAACCTTTCTATCGTAGTCCACATTTTTCTTCCATTGTGAATGGTATGTGGTTATGAGTCTCACTTGAATCCTTTTTTTGACATGGTTGAATTAAAGGGGTTATCCAACAAAATGCCCGGGCCAAACATATAGGTTATACTTACTCTGCTCCCTGGCACCCGAGTCTCATCTGTTCCCCTCACGGCCGCCGCTATATCTCCTTGTCGATGGGGACAACCCTTCCCTAGAATCAACCACGATTCTAGGGAGGCTTGTTCCCATCATGGCCTGCTATTGGCTGGAACTGTAGTTGGAAGGAACCATTAAAGGTAAAAAAAATTATGGGACAGAACAAATTCCAACATTGCAATAAGAGAGCCAACCATATTGGTTTCTATATTGCTCAATGATAGAAAGTAGGAGGCTGCTCTGATGCAATCTTCATGTCTGATGCTGGTATACAGCAACTCCATGTCACATGTCACCAGCATCATACTGGAGTCCAAATGGATCCCATCCAATTTCTGGACTAAGTCACCCGTATCCTGAATATAGGATGGGAGGCACTTCACGAGTGGTTTCAAGATATGGTCTAAGAATCTACAAACATTCTCAAAAGGACCTGAACAGACAGAAATTATGGACCTACCTGCAGGTGTGGTGGCATTCATTTGTACTTTTGGTAGCAAATACAAGGTAGGGATGAAAGGTTCATTAACCAACAAGGCATCATATAGTTGTTATGAAATAGTTCCTTCACTTTAAGCCGTGTACAATAGACCAAATACAGTAGGAATTTGCTGAAAGAAAGGAGCAAGTTAAAGGTAAGTTTCTTGTAACAGGTATTGTCTCTTTTTTGGCGGTAGGATTGTGCTTCTACATTTTGTGTGGTCATATCACCACATGACCGCCTTTGTCAGCTGCTTTAAAAATTATATCTTTTAAAGGTTTCAACTTCTTCAGGCCCTTACGTTGTTCAACAGAAAGATTTTCATATCTACTCTTAGTTAGTATCCTCTCAAATTCCTTATTATAGATTTCACAAATAAATCAAACGGCTGGACAAATCAACAAAAGGGGGCTATTTCTGTGAGCGTTTACATCAGGAATCTTACCTGACTTATCCATCAGTTGTTTATCCAATAAACTCTCCAAATTTTGTAAAACTTCCCTTTCTGAAGGTGTTTCCAAACTGTCCACAGTGTTATGTTTGTCAAATCATTTAAAAAAAAAACAATGATTGGCCAAATGTGTGCAAATCCTTTACCGCTGATAAAACATCATAGCATCCACTTGGTGAAAATGTCACCCCTTTTTGTAATACTGACACATCTATATGGGTCAGCTGGTGAGTTGATAGATATATTACCTTCAAACTATTATCGTTGTGATATGCATTGGCTGTTCTGTTTAGTTTATGTTTGGCGGGTTGTCATTTATGATCCCATTTCCTCTTACTTTTTCCATGCCATCTTGAAATCATACCCTGGCTGCCTGGTCCACTTGTGTCACTCACAGCTGATAAGGAAGAGATGGAAGACGTCCGACTGAGTGGGCTGGATTGCTGCTTACGTCTCCAACAATATACTTTGGCATCGCGTTGAGGTGATGGAGACCTTGGCGCTGCTCATGATAACGATACCAACATCGGCAGGTAATCATGTTAGTAAGACTAACCAAACATCTGATTGGTGGCCACTTTTTTTTAAATATGTTGCTTGACATGTATTATGCCGGGGAAGGTGTCACCAAAACGGACGTTGAGTTGTGCAGCTCTCCCGAGGTGTGCGTATACTATGGGTAGAAAACCAACTAAACTCAATTAGAATAATACGTGACTAGACATAAATAATTCCAAAAAACCATAAAAGGACACGTATGGTAAATTACAAAACTTTATTGACAATATAAATTGCACAATAAGGATAGGACAAAACATAAAAAATGGAGGCAAAACCAGGTAGTGACTATGGCTAGCGACTCACAAGCTAAACCAGGAGGAAAACCTAATAAGGAGCGTGTCCAGGATACAATATACAAAATACCAGTGCCAATAAAATCTAACTGTTACATATGTGGCCCCAAAGGCCAAACCTAAAAAAGAAGTCTGGCAACAATACTAACAGAATCGGACCTCCAAGTTGCGAGGAGCTCACCCCAACGTATGTTTCGCACCTGCTTTCTCAAGGGGCGCCTGCTACTGGGCCCGGTGGGGGGCAGGGTGCCCACTGCACTCAAATGTAATGGGAGCACTCTAACGGGGCCCGGCATGAAGTACAGTAACAATGCTGGGCCCCTCAGAGCGCTCTTCAAACATGATGTATAATATGAGCCCCGGGCGCAGAGACAAGAGGGGGAGCAGAGGCAGGGGGATTGCAGAGGCAAGGGGGGGGGGGGGGCGCATACTCACCTGGCAGTTCTTGTCACTGCCGGGCTGTTGTTTCTAGAGTGAAGCAGGGAGCCCTCTCCGCTTACTGCTTCACTGTTCTTCTGAGCTCTGGCGCTCCTCCTGCAGGCCGCATATGGCACTGATGGCTGTGGGAGGAGCGCTGGAAGCCCAGGAATTGGCCTCCAGCACAACCAGCAGTGCAATGTGAGTGTAGGAGCATGTTTTTGTTTTTTATCAGAAATTTTCAGAATGGAGGCAAAATGGGCCAGATCCAAAGTTTGCACTGGGGCCCACAACACTCTAGTTACTCCACTGGAAACAAGTGTTTCTATGAATGCTCGTTCACAATAATTGACCTACAAATTGTGCTGTCTAATAGATTCTTAATGGTACTCCCATTCCAGTTTATATTGGGTCAGTTGTAAACTCCACTACTAGCAGATTCACCTGTGGGTGACACTGCACTTTTGTGGAATTTTATTGGTGCAACAAAAATGCCAGGTACACCAGGTATAACCATAGCCATACATGTTTTTACTTAAATATATATATATATACATAAGTCAATAACATGCAGTTTTGATTAGAAAATAATATCTACAGAGGAAAAAAAATATTCTCACAAACACCCCTAGGGCAAGCTGCATTCTAAACACTCTTTAGAGAATTATGATAAGTCTACCACTTTACAAATCCCTAGCTGGAACTTATATGGAATATAGTCTACAGTTACAGGTATTTTGAGGGAATTTCAAAATTGATAGCCTATCCTCTTCCAAGGCTAGTGATGACATCACAAACATCGGTCACATAGTCTATTTGCAGTTTAGTTACTTTCATGGGAATGGGCTAAAATATCAAACATAGTTGCTATACAATGTACAGCATTGTGGTTTGTATGCTGTGAGGAGACTGCAGCGTTCATAAATGGAGATGCCAGGAGTCAGACCCCCAAATATAGCCTGAAGAAAGGTCATCAATATTTAACTCGCAGAAAACCCCTTTAAGTAGCGATGTTGTGATTTCAAAGATAATAAAATAATATATGGAGTGAGTGGATTACAGTACTGAAAAAAAAATTACCCAAATTTGGTTTTTTTGTTTGGGAAAAAAGGTGGAAGTCGACCAGAGGAGCAGGCCACTACTATAACAAATAGTTTCTTTATGGAGCACTGGGTTTGAAAGAAATAGTCAATTGTTGTTGAATAATTAGTTACTAGTTACTGTCCATGCAAACTGTCTACTATGGCTCTGTACAACCTTTGTGCTGCATGGCGCTATAACTCCCAGAGAAATCTAGGGAACTCTACAGTACCTCAGTATGCCTCCAAGTTTTTCTGTTGAATTCTGGATGAAACAGAACATAAACAGGATATCACCTCAATAGTGATGAGTTGAATTTCTTGAAGTTCAATTTGCATTCGATTTGGGTCAGAATAAATTCTAACCCAATTGAAAGTGCTCCAAATGGCCTGAAAAGTTGTTAAGGAAATTATGAAGTCTCCTAGAACTGTATGCAACTTATTTCAAGCTCTTTACTGAAAAACCGAAAAAGCTTTCTAATACTACTGTTATTAGGGTGTCCACATTGACATTGAATAACTTATTTTACATATACAGTTACTGTTACAGTACAGCATGTCCAACAGACAGGTGCCTGGGCCCTTAGAGGGAACAGGCAGTGGCAAAAATGTTGCTAAAGCCAGCAGAAGTAGCAGCAGAGGAAGGAGGGGTGGTAGACGCAACAAGAGGCCAGAGCTGCCACTGTCATTCAGTGGTTGTGTTTTGACCAGAAATCCAGCTATCCTTGAATGGTTGACTCGTTCTTCAGCATAATCTCAACTGACATCAGACACCCACGGTCAGGAGTCGTGGGTTTCTCTGACACCACACTTAGTTGGCATAGCGAGGAACAAGCTCCATGCCCTCACCTCACCTGCCTCTTTCTTTTTCTGCTCCTTCTGCTTGGGAAATATTGTGTGCTGCTGGCTCTGTTCCGCTTTTCAGCAAGGATGAGATTATTGACGACAGTCAGCATCTACTACCCAGACCAGATTTGGAGGAGAGGTCCGCTGCCTTCTCCTGTAGGTGTGCAAGTAGTGATTATGAGAGTTGCATGGGAGCAGGTCTTGCGAGTGGTCAGGGACATGGCGATGAGACTGGTGTGGGTGACATAAGTGAGAAGCAGACAGCAGTGGATGATGATGTAAACGATCGCACATGAGAGCCAGGTGAAGGGGGCTTTATCATCATCATCATCGGAGAGTGAGTGTGGCAGCTTGCCCATTAGACAGCGGCAGGGTGGCAGCATGTGGCTGAGCCAGCAGGGTAAAAGCATGGCCGTCAGCAGTGATCCAGCAAAAATGCTAGTGTGAAAGTAGCCTTAGTGCACACTTCAGTTATTTGGTCAGTTAAGTCCAGCACTTACTGTATGGTGAGCCAATTCTACTTACAGACAAGATATCTGCACTTGTTCTGTGTTTTGGACCCCTAACTGACCAAATAAGTGAAGTGGGAACTGAGCCTAGTAGTGACACACACTGATGCGCACATCCATATACAGGGAGTGCAGAATTATTAGGCAAATGAGTATTTTGACCACATCATCATCTTTATGCGTGTTGTCTTACTCCAAGCTGTATAGGCTCGAAAGCCTACTACCAATTAAGCATATTAGGTGATGTGCATCTCTGTAATGAGAAGGGGTGTGGTCTAATGACATCAACAACCTATATCAGGTGTGCATAATTTTTAGGCAACTTCCTTTCCTTTGGCAAAATGGGTCAAAAGAAGGACTTGACAGGCTCAGAAAAGTCAAAAATAGTGAGATATCTTGCAGAGGGATGCAGCACTCTTAAAACTGCAAAGCTTCTGAAGCGTGATCATCGAACAATCAAGCGTTTCATACAAAATAGTCAACAGGGTCGCAAGAAGCGTGTGGAAAAACCAAGGCGCAAAATAACTGCCCATGAACTGAGAAAAGTCAAGCGTGCAGCTGCCAAGATGCCACTTGCCACCAGTTTGGCCATATTTCAGAGCTGCAACATCACTGGAGTGCCCAAAAGCACAAGGTGTGCAATACTCAGAGACATGGCCAAGGTAAGAAAGGCTGAAAGACGACCACCACTGAACAAGACACACAAGCTGAAACGTCAAGACTGGGCCAAGAAATATCTCAAGACTGATTTTTCTAAGGTTTTATGGACTGATGAAATGAGAGTGAGTCTTGATGGGTCAGATGGATGGGCCCGTGGCTGGATTGGTAAAGGGCAGAGAGCTCCAGTCCGACTCAGACGCCAGCAAGGTGGAGGTGGAGTACTGGTTTGGGCTGGTATCATCAAAGATGAGCTTGTGGGGCCTTTACGGATTGAGGATGGAGTCAAGCTCAACTCCCAGTCCTACTGCCAGTTTCTGGAAGACACCTTCTTCAAGCAGTGGTACAGGAAGAAGTCTGCATCCTTCAAGAAAAACATGATTTTCATGCAGGACAATGCTCCATCACACGCGTCCAAGTACTCCACAGCGTGGCTGGCATGAAAGGGTATAAAAGAAGAAAATCTAGTGACATGGCCTCCTTGTTCACCTGATCTGAACCCCATTGAGAACCTGTGGTCCATCATCAAATGTGATATTTACAAGGAGGGAAAACAGTACACCTCTCTGAACAGTGTCTGGGAGGCTGTGGTTGCTGCTGCACGCAATGTTGATGGTGAACAGATGAAAACACTGACAGAATCCATGGATGGCAGGCTTTTGAGTGTCCTTGCAAAGAAAGGTGGCTATATTGGTCACTGATTTGTTTTTGTTTTGTTTTTGAATGTCAGAAATGTATATTTGTAAATGTTGAGATGTTATATTGGTTTCACTGGTAAAAATAAATAATTGAAATGGGTATATATTTGTTTTTTGTTAAGTTGCCTAATATTTATGCACAGTAATAGTCACCTGCACACACAGATATCCCCCTAAAGTAGCTAAAACTAAAAACATACTAAAAACTACTTCCAAAAATATTCAACTTTGATATTAATGAGTTTTTTGGGTTCATTGAGAACATGGTTGTTGTTCAATAATAAAATTAATCCTCAAAAATACAACTTGCCTAATAATTCTGCACTCCCTGTACTGTATGGGACCTGCCTGATGCACAGTAACTGTATCACTACAAGAAAGGACCAGCTATGCATGTTTCTGCGATGCACAGTGATGTACACCAGGATACACTCTCCCTGCCGGCCGTCATATATCTGATTTAACGTGCTTCATGAATAATTAATTTGGCGAAGCCTCCAAATAGAATTTTTGAAAACTTCGCTCATCTCTATTGATGACCACACTATTAGGAAGGTTCTACTGCTTTCTCCATATAACAATAACTTCTATCACCAGACCCAAGATGTACTGGAAAGAGATCATCAGCTGTAGACCCATGGGAAAATTCATCATTAAAGCCTGTCAAAGTGCTGTATCTGTTTGCACAACAATAAAAGGTGAGTGTCATTCTATACATGATCCATAGCTCACAACTTGGTAACTAGAAATTCTTGGACAAAATGTAAAAACAGGCAACTTTTTTCATGTGTCCAAGAAAAAAAAATGATGGGTCTGTGATGTTTTTTGAAGATAGTGGTACTTGAGCGGTTTATTTTAGTGGTAATTACTATTATTTTATTAAGCTATAGATCTGTACAACTTGTAATCTTAAGCATTCATTATGGTTTTGTCACGACTGTGACTGATCCAGACAGGTCTGGGAGGAGAAGGTCGCAGCGACTTGCTACTCGCGATAGCTTGTGAGTTTGCTCCGTGGTTCAGGGTATGTCATCCGGGTTTTGCCTTATGAACCTTTTTGTCCTGACTGGGAGTTTGTAGGCATTCTTCTCAAGTGAGTGCTGTCTGCCACTCCCAGCTACTATATTAGTTTCAGTTTCACTTGCAGTCATTGCCAGATATAGTCCTTACTTCCAGTGCTATTCTGACCTTTGAAGGAGATCGTTTGACTGTATTGCTGTGGAGCACTTGTCTGGCGTGGACTGTCGTTATTGGGATCATCTTCTCTGCTCGTGACTGGATAAGTCTATCTCTGCTGGAGATTGTTTGTTTGTTGCTGTCTTCCCCTGTTGTTCTCCTAGACATGAGTGATGGTGACTAGTGCTCCCTTCTGCCTTTCCCCAGTCTAGTCTTCTGAGGGTGACTCAGGGTTTAGGCATCCTGCTCGCCGCACGGGTTCACACCCCGTCTAGGGTATCAGGGCAGACAGGTGCCAGCTTAGGGTTTGTCAGGGGTGGCCGTTCTATTTCCCATCCGTAGATAAGGGTCCCCCTTCCCCTCCGTCTGGTGCGACACGACTGCTGCTGGGATAGCGGTCGTGACAGGTTTTCCTTTTTGACTTAAAGCAAATTGGCTGTTGGTCAGAATAAAAGGAAAATCCTGGTTGACAACCATGTCTGTAATGTCCCTGCTCCTTTTAATTGTTTTATCTCTGCATATAACTAAGAGATCCATTGAAAGCATACTCAGCAGCATGAAATATTGTATTGTAAAAGGATTATCTATTACTATTTTTTTGTGATATGACATTGAATCTCCTGATATTTACAGAGAAGATACACATCCACTCATTGTAAAGCATAAATGATTATTAAAAGAAGAGACTTGAATCTTGTGAAGCCAGTTTCTTGTGAGCTGATACCGCATGTCTTACAAACAACTTTATTCTAACGAATCACATCTTTGACATTTTCCTTTCCTCTTGTCAAGACTTTACAGGAAAGCACTACTACCAAACAAGCTGCATGTCAGTCTAGAAGAGGCTCTCAAGGGTCTTCCTGGAAAAGATTTATTTACTTTACCGCAGGAAACTCAAAGTGTATAAATACTAAGAAAAAGCAATTATGTGTAAACAAAGAAGCATTACTAGTGGTCATATAGGCATGAGTGCAGAATATTATTGGAGGAATATGTAGATAAAGTATAGGGAACAGGTCTTCCTAGAATTCATGGGTCCACTCAGGAGTGGTTTAAAATAAAAAGGAAAAAATTTATAAAATGTCTCTTTATGCATTTTATGCATTTTATAGCCCCATATAGTTGGACCATGAGAAATTAAGAATTGTTTCAGGATGCCTAATTATCCATGTTCAGGCCTTGAGACTTCTTTAATGTCATATTTTCTTTGTCAGACCAGCTATAACCTCAGTTATTGCCTTATATGAACCTTCTTTAGAAATGTACACAATTTGCCTCCTTCAGATTAAATGTAGTTAGCCAGTCTTTCAGCTGAGTCAAATATTATGGAACCAAATGATTTTGTGGACTCAGTACTTCACCAACGGTCAACAAAGATCTAGCAAAAAGGGGTTGTCTCACTTCAGAAAATGTAATTTCTCATGTAAAGGATGTAAATATAAGCCACTTGTTACAGTATTGTTATTATCCATATTGCTTAGTTTGCTGGCTTGATCCATTTTTCCATCACATTATATTTCTCGTTTCAATGGCTATGACCAACCTGCAATCCAGCAGCGGTGGTCGTGCTTGCACACTATAGAAAAAAGTGCCTGTCTCTCTGGTGGCCGGGACAATAGGAGTGCACACAGGCCGGTGCTTTTTCCTATAGGCTACGACTCTAGCAGAGTACTATAAGACTAACCGGATTCCAAGAGGGCTGAGAGTCCATCTGCGCCCAAATTTATTTCCCAACAGTAAAGAATACTGCGAGAAATTTGAAGCCATACTTAATAAATGCTCGTTGGATATCATTGTCCTTAGTATTGAACACCTACAACAAACGATAGTGGAAAGTCGTGAGAAATTGATAGCTATAGAGGGGCAACTGACTGCATCATTTACATCTCTAGAGTGGCAGGAATTAAAAAATAAAACCGAGAAGGTGCTAGAGGATCACAGAAAATACTTGGAACAAACTAAAAGGTCCAAATTTCTTCGGGACACGGAAGATTATCAGTCCAAAAGGGTATATCGTTGGCAATGGCAACAATTCGAGACCTTTGGATATCAACCTTTTGGGGAATATGCTTCATCCTCCTCTGGCAGCGAGAGATCCATGAGACGACGACCGTCACGTTTTTTTCCAGGGCGAGGCTCACGAACGAGACGCAGACCGGCCGCACGAGGAGAGGACGTCACCACCGTGATTCAGGATTCCAATGCAGTGAAAACCAGGTCCCAGGTACTGACCTAGTAATTAATATTTCATCTAGATCCCTATCACCAACGGAACTACAAGTCCTAGCTAAAGGACTATCTTTTTGTCCCACTAACTCACTACAGGATTTTACTTTGACTCAAGAGTTACATAAGTTCTACAGGACGCTCCGTCTAAAAGCTCATTTCTCACAACAGATGGACAACTTGGGCACGCGGATTGTTGCTAGTCCGGGTCCTCAGGTTGCCGATCCCCCATTATCAATTACTCGATTAGGGTTAAAAAATAGAAGTACTTTTATGCCCCCAAAACATATCATGGGGTGGAAACATTTATTGACATTGTAGAAAGAGAAATACAGACTGAAGTTATTAAATATAAAAGAGGCTTGTATCCAACCAAGTCCAACCTTTCTAATATTGAGCGGATGGCTTTGACACAACTACGTGGGGATAGAACAATCACTATCAAACCCGCCGACAAGGGGGGTGCGATCGTGATTATGGATACGTCGTATTATAAGGAGGAGATTCATAGGCAGCTCTCTGATGCTGATACGTATGAGAGAGTGTCTTACAATCCCACGTTCGAGATACAGAATGAGTTGGAGTCCTTTCTAGGGAAACAACTGATGTCAGGCACCATTGATAAAGTTACCTATACCTATTTAATAAATAAAAGTCCAATTGTGCCTGTATTTTATATATTGCCAAAAATACATAAGTGTCTGGAGCGACCACCTGGCCGCCCCATAGTGGCCTCAACACAGTCTTTACTAGCCCCAATTTCAGTTTTTCTGGAGAAGACTCTGACTCCCTATGTGCGATTGACTAAGTCCTTTTTACTTGATACCTCACTATTTCTGGAAATCGTTAAGTCAATAGATGCACTAACGCACGATACATTGTTGATAACTTTAGATGTGGGTAGCTTATATACCTCGATTTCTCATGAGGAGGGAAAACATGCAGTTACGCTACTTTTAGAGGGCTCTGATTTGCCTGCTATTCAAAGGTCGTTTTGTGTCTGGTTGTTGAGATTTGTTTTGGAAAAAAATTTCTTTATGTTTGGGGAGGAGTTTTATATACAGCGCAAAGGTACAGCCATGGGGGCCAATGTGGCCCCCCCTTATGCAACTTTTTTATGGACCGCTTCGAACAAGATCATGTGTATCCTCATGCCTTATTTCAGACCCATGTCAAAGTATGGCGTCGATATATCGACGACATATTTTGTATTTGGCAGGGTGACCGTGCTTCTTTTGAGGCATTCTATTTAGATCTCAATGCTATGATGCCTGGCCTCTCCTTTACAGCACACGTGGACCCATATAAGGTGACCTTCCTAGATACCACTATCATCAAGAAAATAGATGGCGGCCTTTCCGTGGACTTATATACTAAGCCCACAGACAGGAATACCCTATTGCACTTTTCTAGTAGTCATCCCCATAACACGAAGACCTCACTACCTCGATCACAGCTTATGCGGGTTACGCGAATAGTGAGTGACCCTATAGTAAGGAAACTACGTCTTGATGAGATGTGCTCTAAATTCAAAGCAAGGGGATATCCCACAACGCTATTGACTAAAGAAAAGGTACAACTACAACAACCTAAATGCAGACAGAGGGATATGGGTCCCCGTGTGCCGTTAGTGGTTACGTATCATCTTTTTATGCAACGGATACAGCAGATCATACATAAGCATTGGTCACTTTTACCTAAGGCGTATCCTCATATCCCTGAATTCTCTCAACCTTTACGGATTTGCTATAAGCGTCCACGGAATATCCGTGATCAATTAGTACGCGCTGATATAGGCCCTCTCAAGCCCTCATTGAGACAGACTATTCTCACAAGTAAACGATCTGGTACTTTTCCTTGTTTAAGTTGCTCCCAATGCACGAATGTGCAGAAGGGGTCTACTTTCACACACCCACATTCAGGAAAATCATACACTATTCGGGGTTATTTCACATGTACTACCACACATGTGTTGTACTTGATCAAATGTCCTTGCGGCCTCGCATACATAGGGGAGACCACCCAGTGTGTGCGTGACCGCATAGGAAAACATAAATCTGATATACGCTGTAAGAAAACCGAGCTACCCATTCCTGGTCACTTTCTCCGTATGGGACACACGATTAGCCAGTTGAAGTTTCAAGTGATAGAACATATTCCAATGCCCCGACGAGGAGGTGATCGTAAGACGATCCTCCGCCGAAGGGAAGCATATTGGATTCATCAACTTAAAACTCTACATCCTTTAGGTCTCAACCGTGACTTTGATTTGTGTCTATGATGGATGTCCATATAAAAAACTTCTTTACTTTTTTACTTATATTTTTCTATTTATGACCCCTCTCTCCCTAACCAGTTAATTGTGGTTTGATATTCCGAGTGGTGAATATTTACACTAATATTTACATTAATTTTGATGCTGTATGCTTAATATCGAATACTGTATAGACGTTTAATCAAATGTCTTTATTTTTCAGACAAAATGATCCACTGTACAGGTAGGACGGTGACCTATACAATATCCTTTTCTACTTTTTACTAATATATTTACCTACTAATCCTAGTATAGTGCTTTATAATATATAAAATTGGAAGTGGAAGTTCTTCACTAATGAACTAATATCTTAATATTTTGTTATTAATATAACATTGGTATAACATTTTTCATAACTCTCCATACTTTATACTATATACTGTAGATATTGTCTATGTCACCTATGACCTCTTTTGATTGTATTATAATCCTATCTATGTTGTCCATGTACTTTTGACCTGCTGGTCTGGGGAACATGGTTCCCCTTGTGTGTATTTAATGTTTCTCTGTGACTTGGTAACATGGACGCAGTGCCGGTGGCTGTCTGGCGCATGGAGCCTATGGTTATATCAAGACTAGGAAGTTCTATTGCCCATACTTAACTTGGCCTCATTGCCCTCAATATCCGTGACGCTGTGACGCACTTCCGTTCCATGTGTGGACCGGAAGTGACGTACCGCTACTTCACCTTAAAAGACCGAGTAAAAAAAAGTTTGCTGTATCCATGCTTCTAAGGTATGTTGCTGACCTGGACTATTGCTGTGAATTGAGGAGGATGTTTATGCTTATGGACATATACTTATACTAATTCGATAATAGTTTCATCCTGATTATGTACTTAGCACTTGGGTGAATTGGAGTACTTCATACTTTTACATAATTTTGCACCTGTGGATCTTGCTGTGATCATTAAAGTTCTGTAGCTTTGTCTTGTTTTGTCTTGTCTCTCTGTTCAATCTATATCTCTTTAGCAATAATATTCTATTGTAGATTATATTGGTGGTTGTCTATGAATTATATTGTCTGGAATTCTATGTATGAATGTATTGGGTATGTCACTATAGCCTAGTTAACTTTACCTGCTGTATATTCTCAATGGAAGGTTTCTCTTAATTCTGGGAGGTGAATGTTATTTTTCTGTTTATCATTTTCATATTAATTTTATGTATATGTGTCTTATGTATATATTTGTATATATTTTTTCCAGGCCCTGATGAAGGTCTATATGACCGAAACGTTGGCCAGATAACTATGTAATATTGATGGTGGCATGAATATGCAATAATAAAAATAAGAATAAAAATACTGCATTTCGAAAATATCTGAAATTGAGTGCCGTGTTTATATGATCTTTTTCCTATAGTGTCTGCAGTTCTGTAGCTCTTCGTCTGTCTGATTTTGATAACTCCACTCAATCTCCAGATCTGTTGTTTTGTTAGGTCTATTGGTTAATACTAAGTCCAGTATGGCCGTCCCTCTTGTCGGGTCCTGAACCAGTTGGGAAGGGTAATTGTTTTTGGTTCTTGCCACAAACCTGTCTCCTTTATGAGATATACAGGCTTCAGTTTCCCAGTCTATATCTGGGTAGTTGAAGTCCCACATAATAACTACCTCATTATGATTTGCTACCTCAGCTATTTGACTTGTAGTAGATTTTCTGCAGACTCTGGTATATAAGGGGGCTTATAATAAACTTCTATTGGTATTTTTTTATTGTTTTTGCCTCCATGTATTTCTACCCACAGTGACTCCACATGTTCATGTCACTCACTTATATCTTCTCGGACTGTGGGCTTTAGACAGGACTTTACATAAAGGCAGACCCCTCCCCCTCTCCGGTTTTGGCGATCCTTTCTAAACAGACTGTAGCCCTTTATGTTAACCGCCCACTCCTAGCTATCATCCAGAAATGTCTTAGTTATTCCCACTATGTCATAGTGCTCCTCACACATCACTAATTCCAGTTCACCAGTTTTATTAGTCATGATTCTGGCATTAGTATACATACAATTAACCCCTTCAGGACACATGACGTACCGGTACGGCATGTTTCCCGAATCCTTAAGGACACATGACGTGCCGATACGTCATGAGTAGTTCCGATCACTGCTGCTCAGCCGGCAGTGATCAGAACAAGGTACCTGCTGAAATCATTCAGCAGGTACCTTGTTACAATGCCCAGGGGGGTCCTGTGATCCCCCCCGTATCGGCGATCGCTTAAAACCGCAGGTCAATTCAGACCTGCGGTTTGCAGCTCTTTTCGCAATCTCCGATCCCCGCGGTATGTGACTGCAGGGATCAGAGTCTAAATGTCTAAATTTGGGGTGGTTGTGGGCAGCGGGAGACGGTGCGGGAGGCCTCCTCTGTATTCTTCCCTTGTGTCTAGTGGATCTATCAGAGTGTCAGCACATTGCTGAATCTGCTAGTGACCCTGGCAGACGGTAAGGTTCATTTAAACCATTTACTTATATCTTTGTAACCTATTCTTGATCTCTGCCACTAAATGGTTAAAACTTAACTTTTATTTCTATTATTATCATTAGTAGCTCTGAACTGAATAACTAAAACTGCCTGAGATATGTCAAAGATTTAAAAGATATCCTACAGCCAGCCTTAATGGATAAACTACTGACGAAAGAAGAATATAAAATAATGTTCAACCAGAAACCGACTATCTCGACATTCTTTGCGATCCCCAAGATCCATAAAAAACGAGAACTAATACCAGAAAGACCCATAGTGTCGGGAAATGACAGCCTTTGTGAAGGAATCAGCAACTATGTTAACGAACTCATATCTGCGTTTGTACCAAGCCTAACATCACACATAAAAGATACCAAAGATGTATTATGCAAATTACAAGAGATGCAGTTTAGTGAAAACACTCATATTGCGACACTAGATGTCAAAGCTCTATATACAAGCATTGAGCACACCCTGGGCATCCAGGCAGTAGAATACTACTTGAATACAAAGGGCACTCAATTTCAACAGCACAATAAGTTTGTCATCACATTATTAAAATTTTTATTAACACACAATTATTTCATTTTTGATAAAAAATTCTACCTTCAAATCACTGGGACTGTGATGGGGACGATTGTGCACCAAATTATGCAATTTTTTTTTAGGGTGGTGGGAGGAGCAAATAGTTTTCACAGATGGGTGAATTGTGAATTCCTAACACATTTTATTTTGTGGACGTTTCATTGACGATATTTTGATTTTATGGGAGGGCACGAAGGAACACTTTCACAAGTTCATAACTACACTAAACAGAAACGAAATAGGCTTGAAATTTACATCCGAAATTGACAATAAAAAAGCTTATTTTCTAGATCTGGCAATAACCTTAGAATCGGATGGTAAAGTACAAACGGAGATATTCAGGAAGCCTACATCTACAAATAATTTATTGACATGGCAGAGTCACCATCCCAAATCCCTCAAAAAAGGATTCCCAGTGGGCCAATATATTCGCGCAAGAAGAAACTATTCCACAGAAGAGGCATTTGAACAAGAAAGCAAGATCCTCCATAAGAGATTCATAGATAGAGGATATCCCCCTAAAGTTTTACATAGGGCTTACAACAGAGCTAGAAGAACAGACAGAAGAAAGCTTTTAACTAACAGACTAACAAGCAAAGAAACAAAAATAATTAGATGCATCGGGACATTCGATGCACAAAATTGGAAAGTAAGAAAGATAATGGACGAATACTGGAATATTCTGCTGGCAGATGATGATCTAAAAGCTGTACTATCACCGCACCCAGCAATCACATACTGAAGGGAAAAAAATTAAACAAAACTTGGTGCATAGTCACTATCAAAAGCAGAAGGACAAAACTTCAAGACTTACCTGGCTGTCGACGAAGGGCTCCTATCCCTGTGGAAGCTGTACCTTCTGTGAAAAAATTGACCCAGGGAAAAACTTCAGGAACCCTGTTGACAAGAGAGAGTATGAAATTCAGAACTATATAAATTGCAAAACTATGGGCATAGTATATATAGAAAGCTGTACATGTCCAAAATTCTATATCGCCAAAACGACACAGGAATTCCGAAGACATGTCTGAAAACGTGTCAGTGACATACATAAGAACGCAGAAACTGAACTATCAAGACATATACATGAGACTCATAGAAGAAATATATCGAACCTCAAATTCTGGGGAATACAACAGCTAAAAGAAGGCCCGAGACTAGTGTTGAGCGAACAGTTCGAGCATAGTTCGGGTTCGTACCGAATTTTCAAAAAAGTTCAGGTTTGGATTCGTTGTTCGGCGATTTCTTCCTGCTTTCTGAAGGGCTGCACAGCAGCCAATAAGCTATTGTTTTACTTCTTGCCCTAAGAGCCCATCACAGCCATGCCTACTAATGGCATGGCTGTGATTGGCCAAGTGCAGCATGTGACCTAGCCTCTATTTAAGCTGGAGCCACGTAGCGCCGCACGCCACACTGCTCTGATTAGTGTAGGGAGAGGATGCAGCTGCTGTGAGGGCGAGATTAGGCAGGGAAAAGTCTGCAAAAGCACCTAATGAAGTGATCGATCTACAGCTGTGAATGATTCAACTTCTGCTAGTTACTTGCTCACTGGTTTTTAGGCTGCACAGAGCGTTTTTCTGTCACTTAATTTCTGGGGTGATCGGCGTCCATTTTGTGACTTGTGGTAAACCAGAACAAGCTGCCACAAAGTCCATCAATACTAGTTTCTTTTTGCTATATCCTACATCAGGGGCTTGGCTGTGCTAATTGTCACCCCTAGAAACTCAGGATAGCAATTTCTATATTTTATTAAGGGGTTAAATACAATTGCCAAAATACCAATCCCCTAAATCTGGTGTTCCAGCATTAGCTAGCCAAGTATAATACTGTCTGCTGTTTGGCATAGGATAGATTATTTTCTGCGGTGAAATTCAATTGTCAAAATAGCAATCCCCTAAATCTGGTGTCACAGCACTGGCCAGCAAACTATAATAGTGTCCGGCAAAACATATATTTTATTCTGGGGTGAAATTCAATTGCCAAAATAGCAATACCATAAATCTGGTGTCACAGCTGTGGCTGGCAAACTATAATAGTGTCCGACAAAACATATATTTTGTTCTGGGGTGAAATTCAATTGCCAAAATAGCAATACCATAAATCTGGTGTCACAGCTGTGGCTGGCAAACTATAATAGTGTCCGACAAAACATATATTTTGTTCTGGGGTGAAATTCAATTGCCAAAATAGCAATACCATAAATCTGGTGTCACAGCTGTGGCTGGCAAACTATAATAGTGTCCGACAAAACATATATTTTGTTCTGGGGTGAAATTCAATTGCCAAAATAGCAATTCCCTTAAATCTGGTGTCCCAGCACTGGCTGGCAAACTATAATAGTGTCCGCCAAAACATATATTTTGTTCTGGGGTGAAATTCAATTGCCAAAATAGCAATACCATAAATCTGTGGTTTCAGCTGTGGCTGGCCAAGTTTCATAGTGTCCTGCAAAGGATATATTTTGTTCTGGGGTGAAATTCAATTGCTAAAATAGCATGACCATAAATCAGTGGTTTCAGCTCTGGCTGCAAACTATAATAGTGTCCGCCAAAACATATATTTTGTTCTGGGGTAAAATTCAATTGCCAAAATAGCAATAACCTGAATCTGGTGTTCCAGCTGTTGCAGGCCTAGTTTAAATCTGTCCGTAACAGGGTATATTTTGTTCTGGTGTGAAATTCAATTGCCAAAATAGCAATACCATAAATCAGTGGTTTCAGCTGTGGCTGGCCAAGTTTCATAGTGTCCTGCAAATCATATATTTTGTTCTGGTGTGAAATTCAATTGCCAAAATAGCAATACCCTGAATCTGGTGTTCCAGCTGTTGCAGGTCTAGTTTAAATCTGTCCGTAACAGGGTATATTTTGTTCTGGGGTGAAATTCAATTGCCAAAATAGCAATACCATAAATTAGAGGTTTCAGCTGTGGCAGGCAAACTTTAATAGTGTCCGCCAAAACATATATTTTGTTCTGGGGTAAAATTCAATTGCCAAAATAGCAATACCCTGAATCTGGTGTTCCAGCTGTTGCAGGCTTAGTTTAAATCTGTCCGTAACAGGGTATATTTTGTTCTGGGGTGAAATTCAATTGCCTAAATAGCAATACCAAAAATCAGTGGTTTCAGCTGTGGCTGGCCAAGTTTCATAGTGTCCTGCAAATCATATATTTTGTTCTGGGGTGAAATTCAATTGCCAAAATAGCAATACCCAGAATCTGGTCTTCCAGCTGTTGCAGGCCTAGTTTAAATCTGTCCGTAACAGGGTATATTTTGTTCTGGGGTGAAATTCAATTGCCAAAATAGCAATACCATAAATCAGTGGTTTCAGCTCTGGCTGGCAAACTATAATAGTGTCCGCCAAAACATATATTTTGTTCTGGGGTGAAATTCAATTGCCAAAATAGCAACACCATAAATCAGTGGTTTCAGATGTGGCTGGCCAAGTTTCATAGTGTCCTGCAAAGGATATATTTTGTTCTGGGGTGAAATTCAATTGCCAAAATAGCAATAGCCTGAATCTGGTGTTCCAGCTGTTGCAGGCCTAGTTTAAATCTGTCCGTAACAGGGTATATTTTGTTCTGGGGTGAAATTCAATTGCCAAAATAGCAATACCATAAATCAGTGGATTCAGCTGTGGCTGGCCAAGTTTCATAGTGTCCTGCAAATTATTTATTTGGTTCTGGGGTGAAATTCAATTGCCAAAATAGCAATACCCTGAATCTAGTGTTCCAGCTCTTGCAGGCCTAGTTTAAATCTGTCCGTAACAGGGTATATTTTGTTCTGGGGTGAAATTCAATTGCCAAAATAGCAATTCCCTTAAATCTGGTGTCCCAGCACTGGCTGGCAAACTATAATAGTTTCTGCCAAAACATATATTTTGTTCTGGGGTGAAATTCAATTGCCAAAATAGCAATACCATAAATCAGTAGTTTCAGCTCTGGCTGACAAACTATAATAGTGTCCGCCAAAACATATATTTTGTACTGGGGTGAAATTCAATTGCCAAAATAGCAATAACGTAAATCAGTAGTTTCAGCTGTGGCTGGCCAAGTTTCATAGTGTCCTGCAAATCATATATTTTGTTCTGGGGTGAAATTTAATTGCCAAAATAGCAATACCATAAATCAGTGGTTTCAGCTCTGGCTGGCAAACTATAATAGTGTCCGCCAAAACATATATTTTGTTCTGGGGTGAAATTCAATTGCCAAAATAGCAATACCATAAATCAGTGGTTTCAGCTGTGGCTGGCCAAGTTTCATAGTGTCCTGCAAATCATATATTTTGTTCTGGGGTGAAATTCAATTGCCAAAATAGCAATACCCTGAATCTGGTGTTCCAGCTGTTGCAGGCCTAGTTTAAACCTGTCCGTAACAGGGTATATTTTGTTCTGGGGAGAAATTCAATTGCCAAAATAGAAATCCCCAAAATCTGGTTTCCCAGCACTGGCTGGCAAACTATAATAGTGTCCGCCAAAACATATATTTTGTTCTGGGGTGAAATTCAATTGCCAAAATAGCAATACCATAAATCAGTGGTTTCAGCTGTGGCTGGCCAAGTTTCATAGTGTCCTGCAAATTATATATTTTGTTCTGGGGTGAAATTCAATTGCCAAAATAGCAATACCCTGAATCTGGTGTTCCAGCTGTTGCAGGCCTAATTTAAATCTGTCCATAATAAAAGGATACCTTTCATCCAGGGCCTAAATACTAGGCTACATAAATAAATAGGCAGATAGTGTTAGGTGCCTGTAAAAAAAAGGCCTGAATTTGAAATCAATACATTGGGCCAAATATTTTTTTTCTTATTGTGGTGCTTGGTGAACGGTAACAATGAGGAAAACATCTAGTAAGGGACGCAGAGGCGGTCGTGGTGGTGTTAGTGTACCCTCTGGTGCTGGGAGAGGACGTGGCCATTCTGCCACAGCCACACGTCCTAGTGAACCAACTACCTCAGGTTCCAGTACCCGCCAGAATGTACAGTGATATTTGGTGGGGCCCAATGCCGTTCTAAGGATGGTAACGCCTGAGCAGGTATAGGCGCTAGTCAATTGGGTGGCCGACAGTGGATCCAGCACGTTCACAACATTATCTCCCACCCAGTCTTTTGCAGAAAGCGTACAGGTGGCGCCTGAAAACCAAGCCCATCAGTCTGTCACATCACCCCCATGCATATCAGGGAAACTGTCTGAGCCTCAATTATGCAGCAGTCTCTTATGCTGTTTGAAGACTCTGCTGGCAGGGTTTCCCAAGGGAATCCACCTACCCCTTCCCCAGTGGTGGAAGACATAGAATGCACTGATGCACAACCACTGATGTTTTCTGATGATGAGGACATGGGAATACCATCTCATCGCAGTCCGAACGTCTCTGGTGATGACGAAACACAAGTGCCAACTACTGCGTCTTTCTGCAGTGTGCAGACCGAACAGGAGGTCAGGGAGGAAGACTGTGTGAAAGACGATGCAGGGGACGATGAGGTCCTAGTCCCCACATGGAATGAAGGTCGTGCCATTGACTTTCATAGTTCAGAGGAAGAGGCAGTGGTGAGACCGAGCCAACAGCGTAGAAAAGAGGGAGCAGTGGGCAAAAGCAGAACAGCCGCCGCTAAGAGAGTTCGCCTGCTACTGGCCACCGCCACCAGGGACCGAGCACCCCAAAGGCAGCTTCAAGGAGTTCCCTGGCATGGCACTTCTTTAAACAATGTGCTGACGACAAGACCCGAGTGGTTTGTACGCTGTGCCATCAGAGCCTGTAGCGAGGCATTAACGTTTTGAACCTTAGCACAACCTGCATGACCAGGCATCTACATGCAAAGCATGAACTGCAGTGGAGTAAACACCTTAAAAGCAAGGAACTCACTCTGGCTCCCCCTGCTCCCTCTTCTGCTCTTGCCTCAGCCTCTTCCTCCGCCTCGGGAGGAATGTTGGCACCTGCCGCCCACCAAACAGTTGATGTGCCACCGACACCACCACCTGCGTCACCAAGCATCTCCACCATGTCACACGGCAGCGTTCAGCTCTCCATCTCACAAACCTTGGAGAGAAAGCGTAAATTCCCACCTAGCCACCCTCGAGCCCTGGGCCTGAATGCCAGCATTTCTAAACTACTGGCCTTTGAAATGCTGTCATTCAGGCTGGTGGACACCAACAGCTTCAAACAGCTGATGTCCATGGCTGTCCCACAGTATGTCCTTCCCAGCCGCCACTACTTCTCCAAGACAGCCGTGCCTTCCCTGCACAACCAAGTATCCAATAAAATCAAGTGTGCTCTGCGCAACGCCATTTGTGGCAAGGTCCACCTAACCACAGATACGTGGACCAGTAAGCACGGCCAGGGACGCTATATCTCCCTAACTGCACACTGGGTAAATGTAGTGGCCGCTGGGCTGCAGGCGGAGAGTTCCTTGGCGCACGTCCTTCCGCCGCCAAGGATCGCAGGGCATCATTCTTTGCCTCCTGTAGCCTCCTCCTTCTACTCGGCTTCCTCCTCCTCTGCTTCCACCAGCTCATCCAGTCAGCCACACACCTTCACCACCAACTTCAGCACAGCCCGGGGTAAACGTCAGCAGGCCATTCTGAAACTCATATGTTTGGGGGACAGGCCCTACACCGCGCAGGAGTTGTGGCGGGGTATTGAACAACAGACCGACGAGTGGTTTCTGCCGGTGGGCCTCAAGCCCGGCTTGGTGGTGTGCGATAATGGGCGAAATCTCGTCGCAGCTCTGGGACTAGTCAGTTTGACGCACATCCCTTGCCTGGCGCATGTGCTAAATTTGGTGGTGCAGAAGTTCATTCACAACTACCCCGACATGTCAGAGCTGCTGCGGGCCATCTGTGCGCGCTTCCGGTGTTCACATCCTGCCGCTGCTCGCCTGTCTGCGCTACAGCGGAACTTCGGCCTTCCCGCTCACCGCCTCATATGCGACGTGCCCAACAGGTGGAACTCCACCTTGCACATGCTGGAGAGACTGTGCGAGCAGCAGCAGGCCATAGTGGAGTTTCAGCTGCAGCACGCACGCGTCAGTCGCACTGCGGAACAGCACCACTTCACCACCAATGATTGGGCCTCTATGCGAGACCTGTGTGCCCTGTTGCGCTGTTTCGAGTACTCCACCAACATGGCCAGTGGCGATGACACCGTTATCAGCGTTACTATACCACTTCTATGTCTCCTTGAGAAAACGCTTAGGGCGATGATGGAAGAGGAGGTGGCCCAGGAGGAGGAGGATGAGGGGTCATTTTTAGCACTTTTAGGCAAGTCTGTTAGAAGTGGATCAGAGGGAGTTTTTTTGCAACAGCAGAGGCCAGGTACAAATGTGGCCAGCCAGGGCCCACTACTGGAGGACAAGGAGCATGAGGAGGAGGTGGAGGAGGATGAGGATGAAGCAGGTTCACAGCGGGGTGGCACCCGACACAGCTCAGGGCAATCACAGGTCCTTGGCTGGGGGGATACGGAGGACGATGACGATGCGTCTCCCACAGAGGACAGCTTGTCCTTACCTCTGGGGAGCCTGGCACACATAGCGACTACATACTGCAGTGCCTGCTCAACGACAGCAGAGTTGCCCACATTTTAACGTGTGCGGACTACTGGGTTGCCACCCTGCTGGATCCCCAGTACACAGACAATGTGCCCACCTTACTTCCTGCACTGGAGCGTGATAGGAAGATGCGCGAGTACAAGCGCACGCTGGTAGACACGCTCCTGAGAGCATTCCCAAATGTCACAGGGGAACAGGTGGAAGCCCAAGGCGAAGGCAGAGGAGGAGCAAGCGGTCGCCAATGCAGCAGTGTCACGGCCAGCTCCTCTGAGGGCAGGGTTAGCATGGCAGAAATGTGGAAAAGTTTTGTCTCCACGCCACAGCTAACTGCACCACCACCTGATACGGAACGTGTTAGCAGACGGCAGCATTTCACTAACATGGTTGAACAGTACGTCTACACACCCCTCCACGTACTGACTGATTGTTCGGCCCCATTCAACTTCTGGTTCTCCAAATTGTCCACGTGGCCAGAGTTAGCATTTTATGCCTTGGAGGTGCTGGCCTGCCCGGCAGCCAGCGTTTTGTCTGAACGTGTATTCAGCATGGCAGGGGGCGTCATTACTGACAAACGCAGCCGCCTGTCCACAGCCATTGTGGACAAGCTGACGTTCATAAAAATGAACCAGGCATGGATCCCAAAGGACCTGTGCCTCCCTTGTGCAGAATAGACATTTATAACTGCCTCCCCTAAACCATGTATTCTTGTACTCCGGGGCACTTCTTTATTAAATCCTCATTTTTTTAACTTTACCATGATCTTGCGGTGCAACCCAAAGTTGAATGAACCTCTCCTCTGTCTGGGTGCTGGGGCCGAAATAACTGAAAGTGGCCTTCTTCAGTTGTGGGTGATATGACGCCTTATTCCTTGCTGTGGGACCTCTCTCCTCTTTCTGGGTGCTGGGGCCTAAATAACTGAAAGTGGCCTTCTCTAGTGGTGGGTGAAATGACGCATGATTCCTTGCTGTGGGACCTCTCTCCTCGGTCTGGGTGCTGGGCCGAAATAACTAAAAGTGGCCTTCTCCAGTGGTGGGTGATATGATGCCTTATTCCTTGCTGTGGGACCTCTCTCCTCTGTCTGGGTGCTGGGGCCGAAATAACTGAAAGTGGCCTTCTCCAGTGGTGGGTGATATGACGCATGATTCCTTGCTTCCTCTCTGAAGTTCTAGCGCAGACGCGAGAATACGTCATCAAGGATGACAGAGGGCAGTCGTTAAGTGATCCAATTAGACAAAACAAGGCAAAGTTAGATATCCCTGGGGGAGATGTAAAGAGAGAAATGACTGGATGAAACATGGTTACGAAATGAGAGGCGGTACCAGAGCCTTTCAAAGATCGAACCAGATCGTCAAACCAGCACACCCTGCCCGAACCCCTGATGACGCTAGATTGCTAGCGAAACATGTCGGGGGACAGTGCTGGAATGTATTTTAAATAGCCAGCAAAAGTGCCACCAATATCAGTATAATCATTAACCTTCCAGAGTAGGAGCGCGCACTACTTGAAGGCAGTTTACAGCAATAAACAATCAGTTAGAACAATGTGTAGGCGCTGAGCAGGCAGTTTTAGTTATTCAGTTCAGAGCTACTAATAATAATAGAAATAAAAGTTAAGTTTTAACCATTTAGTGGCAGAGTTCAAGAATAGGTTAGAAAGATATAAGTAAGCACATTGCTGACACTCTGATAGAAATGGCTGGCATCTGTGCTTGATCAGATGCCAGCCGTTCAACCCTGGAAGTTTGGAAGGGGCTAACAGGAAGGGAGCTCCCTCCCTCTCCCATCGGGGGGCTGCTGTGCCTTTGCAGCCCCACGACAGGATGGGATCGCAGAGGGAGGGAGCCCCCCTCCCTCCTTCCCATCGCCCCCCTCCCTCCCTTCCCATCGCCCCCTGCTCTGTTATGGCAGCGGGTGATGGTTGCCATGGAAGCAGGACGCTTTCAGAAGCGTCCTGCTCTCCATGGTGCTGAAAGTCTGAATAGACCTGCTAAAGGTCTATTCAGACTTTGTAAAGTAAAAAATACAGCACAGTGCACTGTATAGTGTACTGTACTGTATTATACAGACACCAGATCCACCGGATCTACAAGAAAAATGTAAAAAAGTAAAAATGAAAAAAACATATCACTGAATAAAAATTAAAAAATAAAATACACTACACATATTAGGTATCGCCGCATCCGTAAAAACCTGCTCTATAAAAATATCACATGACTGAACCCCTTAGGTGAACGCCATAAAAAAAAGAAAACGAAAAAATGGTGTAAATAAGCCATTTTTTGGCACCTTACATCACTAAAAGTGTAATACAAAGAGATCGAAAAGGCCTATGCCTCCCAAAATAGTACCGATCAAACCGCCATCTCATCCCGCAAAAAATGAGCCCCTACCTAAAACAATTGCCTAAAAAATAAAAAAACTATGCCTCTCAAACTAAAACATGATTTTTTTTTGTTTCAAAAATGCTTTTTAAGTTTAAATGTAAAATAATAAATAAAAAGTAGACATATTGGGTATCTCCACGTCCGTACGAATCTTCTCTATAAAAATATCATAACCTAACCCCTTAAGTTAACACTGTAAAAAAATTAAATAAAAACTCTGTCAAAAAGCAATTTTTTGTCACCTTACATCACAAAAAGTGTAATAGCAAGTGATCAAAAAGTCATATGACCCCCCAAATAGTGCCAATCTAACCATCACCTCATCCAGCAAAAATTATACCCAACCTGAGACGATTGCCTAAAAACTGAAAAAATATGGCTCTCTATAGAGACACTAAAACATGTTTTTTTTTTGTTTCAAAAAGAATATTATTGTGTAAAACGAAAATAAACAGAAAAAAGTATACATATTAGGTATTGCCGCGTCCGTAAGGACTGGCTCTATAAAAAATATTACATGACCTAACCCCTCAGGTGAACTCCGTAAACATAAAAAATAAAAACGTTGTCAAAAAAGCCATTTTTTTGTCACCTTACATCACAAACAGTGTAATAGCAAGCGACAAAATGTCATATGCACCCCAAGATAGTACCAATCAAACCGACATCTTATCCCGCAAAAAATTAGCTCCTACATAAGACAGTCGCCCAAAAAAATAAAAATAAACTATGGCTTTCAGAATGTGGAGACACTAAAAAATATATTTTTTTTAAATGCTTTATTATGTAAAACTGAAACAAACCCCTCCAAAAAGTAGTCATATTTGGTATTGTTGCATCTATAACAACCTGCTCTATAGAAATAGCACACAACCTAACCTGTCAGTTCAACGATGTAAATAACAAAAAATAAAAACAGTCCCAAAACAGCTATTTTTTTGCAAATTTTCCAGTTTAATCCATTTTTCCAGAAACAAAGCAAGGGTTAACAGCCAAACAAAACTCAATATTTATTGCCCTGATTCTCTAGTTTGCAAAAACACCCCATATGTGGTCGTAAACTGTTGTATGGCCAAACGGTAGGGCGTAGAAGGAAGGGAACGCCAAATGGTTTTTGGAAGTCAGATTTTGCTGGACTGGCTTTTTGACACTATGTCACATTTGAAGCCCCCCTGATGCACCCCTACAGTAGAAACTCCAAAAAAGTGACCCTATTTTGGAAACTACGGAATAAGGTGTCAGTTTTGTTGGTACTATTTTAGGGTAAATATGATATTTGGTTGCTCTATATTACACTTTTTTTGAGGCAAGGTAGCAAAAAATAGAAATTCTGAAATTTCATCTCCATTTGCCAATAACTCTTGTGGAACACCTAAAGGGTTAACAAAGTTTGTAAAACTGGTTTTGAATACCTTGATGGGTGTAGCTTCTTAGATGGAGTCACTTTTATGAAGTTTCTACTCTAGGGGTGCATCGGGGGGCTTCAAATGGGACATGGTGTCAAAAATCCAGTCCAGCAAAATCCGCCTTCCAAAAACCATATGGCGTTCCTTTCCTTCTGTGCCCTGCTGTTTGGCTATACAGCAGTTTACGACCACATATGAGGTGTTTGTGCAAACTACAGAATCTGGGCAATAAATATAAAGTTTTGTTTGGCTGTTAACCCTTGCTTTGTTACTGGAAAAAATTGATTAAAATGGAAAAAATCCAAAAAATCTAAATTCTGAAATTTTATTTCCATTTGCCATTAACTCTTGTGGAAAACCTAAAGGCTTAATGATGTTTGTAAAATCAGTTTTGTATACCTTGAGGGGTGTAGTTTCTAGAATGGGGTCATTTTTGGGTGGTTTGTATTATGTAAGCCTCACAAAGTGACTTTAGACCTGAACAAGTCCCTAAAATGTGGGTTTTTGAAAATTTCAGAAAAATTTCAAGATTTGCTTCTAAACTTCTAAGCCTTGTATCGTCCCTAAAAAATGAAATGCCATTCCCAAAATGATCGATACATGAAGTAGACATATGGGGAATGTAAATCAATAACTTTTTTTGGTGGTATTACTATGTATTATAGAAGTAGAGAAATTGAAACTAGGAAAATTACAAAATTTTCCAAATTTTTGGTAAATTTGGAATTTTTTTTATAAATAAAAATGAAATTTTTCGACTTCATTTTACCACTGTCATGAAGTACAATATGTGACGAAAAAACAATCTCAGAATGGCCTGGATAAGAAAAAGCGTTTTAAAGTTATCACCACATAAACTGACACTGCTCAGATTTTTAAAAAATGGCCTGGTCCTTAAGGTTAAATAGGGCCGTGTCCTTAAGGGGTTAAGAGGTTTATGTATATTTTTTACTCTACACCTTTCCTTATGAACTGTTTACCTCACCCAAGGTCACTATCTGCATCTTCCCCTTCTATAATGTAATTACCCCCCCCCCCCAGTTCTTGGTTTAAACACTCCTCTGATCTTCTCCCCCCAAAAACAGCTGCCCCTTCCCCATTGAGGTGCAGCCCATCCCTACGATAGAGCCTGTAGCCGACAGAGAAGTCAGCCCAGTTCTCCAGGAACCCAAACCCCTTCTTCCTACACTAGTTCTTGAGCCACTTGTTAACCTCTCTAATCTCCCGCTGCTTATATTCACTGTGTAGTGGCCATGCCAAGTTGCAGTCACTTAAATGGGAGCTGAGTTGCACTACATCAGCACATCCACTACGTGGTGGACGGAACCTCTGGCTCTATCCATTATTTTGTTTCTGGAGCCAGTGGCTCCTTCAAACAGCTCATCGATGGGCTTGCTAGGCATTGGTTCTCCACCGATCTGATTTTGATAATCTATCCATATGTAAAATCTTCACAACCCTGTTAAGCTCATGAAAACACAGCTTGCAGTGATTGCAGACATGCAAACATGTCTCACAAGAAAATGAACAGAATTTATTATGTTCAAAATCAGTCTATATCTCAAAATGTATTTTAATTAAGACCAATGACGTTAAGGCAAATAAGTGTTACAACATTTTATTGTAAATGTCAAAAATGCCAGGAATTATATCATGACCTAAACCCTTAATACTTGTGAGAAGAAAGAGAACATATTACAAAGAGGATTTTTCCAATATGCTAATTTAATTACAATTTAAGATGCAAAACATTTTCTAAAGATTACAAGACCTAGACCTTGAAATAGGAAATTTGAAATCAAGACAGTCATTTCCAGCTGATGCAAACATATTGTACCAGCACCACAAGGACAAAGGATGCCTACTAATTGAATGGCTGTGATTGGCCAGTGCAGCAAGTGACCCATCCTCTATAAAAGCTGGAGTCACGTAGTGCCGCACGTCACGTCAGCTCATACTAGTGTAGGGATAGGATGCTGCTGCTGTGAGGGAGAGATTAGGAAAGAATCTGATATCAGATCTTGGTGTTAAGTCTGCGATCTTCAGCTATTTTTTTTTATTTTTGTGGGTGCAAGGCAACATTTTTGTACCCTGCCCTCAGCCCAGTGACACAGAAAAATACGTTTTAATCCGTCTGTGAGTTAGGTGGGTGTTGGCGGCCAGGGACAATAATTTGCCGGGACAATAATTTAATCCTTTTCTTGTAGTTCAGTGGGTGATATATACCCATTTTTTAAGTGCACCTGCACTGCATATGTGCCAGGGGAAGGGAATATAATATAGGTAATCCATCTGTGAGTTCAGGGATCCAAGGGGTAACATATTCACATTTTTTCTGTAAAGTACCCCTGTGCTGCATAGGTGACAGTGTAATCAATTCATTAAATCCATCTGTTACATTCTGGGGGGACAAATACATCTTTTTTTTTGCTAAGAAGTACGTTTGCGGCCTGCACTGTATTTCTGAGAGTAAAATATAACCATTAAATACAACTGTGACATTGTTGGTGAAAAAAATAAATTTTTTCCCAAAAGTACATTTGCGGCCTGTATTGCATTTCTGAGAGTGAAATTTGATCAGTAAATCCAGCTCTTAGATTGTGGGTGGACATTTCCACTGTTATCAGACCAGTCATTCACAAGTGGCTTGGAGGGTGTGTTCCTGCTGCAATGCATACCTGATAGGGAAATATATTCTGAAAATTTAGCGGCGTTTAGATTGTTAGATGATCTGTACCGCTTTTTTCTTTCACACTACTCCGCAGTGCGCATACCTGACTGGGAAATATATTCTGTAAATTCAGCGGCGTTTACATTGTTGGGTGCTGTAGTATTATGCTTTAAAATCTTCATAATGTCTCCATGATAAATTTGCAGTGTGGGGGCCCCTTGTGGGTTCTACACACTTTCATAATAGTCCTTCAGCGGGGCGAATAGATGATGGGGATGCTCATGACCCATTTTTACTTTCCAACTACCCCTGCCGTGCATACCTGACTGGGAAATATATTCTGTAAATTCGGCTGCGTTTACATTGTTGGGTGATCTGTACCTCTTTTTTCTTTCACACTATCCCTGCCCTGCATACCTGACTGGGAAATATATTCTGTATTCTGGGTGCGTTTACATTGTTGGGTGCTGTAGTTATATGCGGTAAAATCTCCTTGATGTCTCCAAGATAAATCTGCAGCGTGGGAGCCCCGTGTGGCTTCTACACACTTTTAAAATAATCCTTTAGCAGGGCAAATAGATGCCGGATGATGGGGACGCTCCATGACCCCTTTTTTCTTTCAAACTACCTCTGCCCTGCATACCTGACTGGGAAATATATTCTGTAAATTGGGAGGCGTTTACATTGTTGGGTGCTGTAGTTATATGCTGTAAAATCTCCATGATGTCTCTATGATAAATCTGCAGCATGGGGGCCCCATGTGGCTTCTACACACTTTTAAAATAATCCTTCAGCGAGGCGAATAGATGCCGGATGACGGGTACGCTCCATGACCCCTTTTTTTCTCTCAAACTACCCCTGCACTGTATACCTGACTGGAAAATATATTTTGTGAATTATGCGGCATTTAGATTGTTGGGTGATCTATACCCCTTACAAGTGCATGCTGGTAGACGCGCTGCTGATGGCATTTACACCTGACACCGGGGCCTCAGTGGAAGCACAAGGTGAAAGCAAAAGAAAAAATTATACCCAGATAATCCCTTTAACTTATCTTTCTGATGTTTATGAATCAAATTGAAATAGAATAAGATTAGTCTGTCAATCAAAATTTGGGTTCTCATTGTTTTACAGGAGCCAAAAGAAGCTTTCTAAGTTTCCTTAATTTATGTAAAGATGGATCTTAACTAGGCCTGTGCGAATTGATTCTAAACAATTGGATTCAAACCAAATAAAAAAAAAAATTAAGGTGGATCCAACTCTGAATTTTTGGTAATTTAATTTGGGGAGAGAAAGAGAAATTTATTTAAAAACATTTTAAAAAGCAAGAAAGAAGAAAAAAAATATGCTTTCTAGCAAACCTCAGAGTGCAATTTTTAGGGCAATCGGAGCACTTTAGATTGAGGCAGAATCAATTCAACCAATTTGTCCAAACTCCAAATCATACCCAAATTGATTTTAAGCAATTTGCATATCTCTAATCCTGACTGTTTTTGCAATGTGCAAGGATATCATGCCATCTAGCAATTCATGTACTACTTTATGTTGTCTTTATTAATTTATTTTGTTATCAAAATCCATTTCAAAACACCATGAAGACAAAAACTACAGTGAACTGAGCTTAAGACTGACTCATGCACATAGGCACACTGTAGTGCTGTACTAGTTTTAAGTTGTGCAGAACGGTAATTAGCACCCATAGCGGTCTATGGGGTTCTACTGTACATACTTCATTATACATATCTGATTTTACAGGGAGATATACAGGGAGATATTGCTTTGTTTTTTCTGTCAGATTCCACAAATCTGGAGAAACCAAATTGTGGTATGAGATGCCATACAGTATTAAGCCTAAGACATTCACACGTCAGTATTTCACGGATGTGTGCTGTATGTGTTCTCTACGGACAGCACACATCCCCATTCATTTTATTGTGTGTATTCAGACATCAGTGTTTTAGCACGGTCCGTGGGGCCGTATTATTATCACGGATGCATGCTCTATTTTGTTCGTGTTCATGGATCCATCAAGTCAATTATAGTCTATGGGACCATGAAAACCATGGATGCAACATGGATGCCATCCGTGTTGCATCCGTGTTTTACGGATCATTAAGAAGAAAAGCTTTGAAAATTATTTTTCAGCTGTTCAGTGTCGGTGAAACACGGATGCAACACAGACAGCAAAAAACGGACACACAGACCCAACATGGATCCTTCACGGACAGCTTCACTGATGCATCACTGACCACCTGTTCACGGATTTGAACACGGATGTGTGAATGAGGCTTTACACAGTTATTCTTCCACAGAGCCTTTGCTTTCCCATAATACAGAGGCGTCAAAGGGGAGCCCAATCAGAGGCATAGGGACGCTGTGAGCTGCTGTACAGGCTGTGTGTAGATGGCCCTGCTATGACATTAATGTCCACATGTAATGCCAGAATCTCCGACTGTTTATTAGATATGACTTCCCAATATCCTGGGGTAGGTAATGTGATTACTGCAGGCAAATGAGTAGATTGCAGTAAATGAATTACTGTGGTAAAAGACTAACAAATCATATCTTTGTACTACAGAAATACCTCTGAATGGGATGCATATTTGGGCTATTAACACAGGAGTAGAATTTCTTTTTAATCAGCAATTTCAAAATGAGCTACATGGTTCGTTAGCTGATGCCGGACAGGCTCCCACGCACGAACATTATGAAATAAAAAAGATGTTAACTATGTTTTCTTTGCATTAACAGCGCATTAAAAGTTAATGGTGTCTGCAAAAAACAAGAAACCATCAAGCGGCTTCAAAGATACCGTATGACATGATGGAAGCACTAGAATTCAGACAAATAAAATTAACTCTTCCGTCTACTTCAGCACCAGTGATTTTGTTTGTTTTTCTTACCTATTAATTTTTTTAACTGCATATGTAAGGGCTCCTTCACACTTGCGTCGTCCGGATCCGTCGTGTACACCACATAACGGAATTACACGACGGATCAGGAAAAACGCATAAGAACGCATCCAAATTTCATTCCGGATCCGTCTTTCAGGATTATTTCCTGATATACGGATCCGGAATACCGGAAGACACCATGAACATTTTTTTGCCGGATCCGTCGTCCGGATCCGTGCTGTATACGGATCCGTCGTCCCGGATCCGTCGTAACAACGGACTAACCTGTAAAATTAAGCGGATCAGTTATTTAATCTAATCTTGATCAGAAAATGTATATTTGCAGTTTAAAAAACCCAATCAGACACGCAAATTTTTTGGGATAAAAAGAGTCAAAATTGCAGACTACCCCTCAGACTGAGATTTGAATTGTTGCCAGGATGATGCCTGAATAAGCTTTTGCGTGGAAAGCCCTTATATTGGTTTCTAGATGGAGGAAACAAGAGAGAGAAAGACGTCGGCGTCAGCTACGTCGTTATTGGGTGCATCCCATATCTTCTGCACGTATGACTGAAGGTGCATTTGAACTGCTTTACCCTGAATTACGTCTATATCCCGAAAAATTTAATAATTATTTTCGGATGACTACCGATACCTTCGATGATCTACTACAGCGAGTATCACCAAAACTTACTCGAATGGACACGTCTTTCCGCCTTATGGTGACCATAAAGTAAGAAACTGCCATATAGCTTATATTTTTTATTTTTTTTTATATGTGTTGTTAATGATTCATATTTCAATTTCAAATTCTCTAGCACCTATAATTAGCCATCAAAAATGTATTAATTCTAAAAGTATATATAAATTGTTTAAAGAAAGAGGATACTTTTAAAAAGTTTTCAATTCCATAATATTTAATGGTTATTTATCAAACATTAATTAATACTATTTTTTTTTTCTTCAGTTTTTTGGCTACAGGTGATAGCTTCACGTCGTTGCACTATAACTTCCGCCTTGGAATTTCTACAATTTCCACCATTGTAAAAGAAACCTGTAAGGTTTTATGGGACGAACTACACGATGAGTTCATACCGACCCCAAATCGCCAGAGATGGCTACAAATCGAAGAAAAATTCCGAGAGGTGTGTCAATTTCCGCATTGTGTTGGCGCAGTGGATGGAAAACATATCCGCATAATAAAGCCGCCAGGTACAGGATCGGAATTTTTCAACTACAAAAAATATTTTTCTATTGTTCTCATGGCCATAGCTGACGCTGAGTACCGTTTTGTAGCAGTTGATATTGGTGCTTATGGCCGTACCAACGATTCAATGATTTTTAAGCACTCGTTCATGGGACGCAGTGTGTATAATAGGAGGTTCGATTTTCCACCTCCTGAACCAATGCCTGGTACCAACGGTCCACCACTGCCATATGTATTGGTGGGAGATGAGGCTTTCCAAATGGCTGGGAACCTAATCAAACCTTACGCCAGCTGTGGATTGGATGCCAAAAAACTAAATTTTAATTTTCGATTGACAAGGGCACGACGATTGGTTGAGTGCACTTTTGGTATCCTTGTTTCCAAGTGGAGAGTTTTGCTAAACCGATTCAATTGAAAATAGAAACTGTGGATGAAGTGGTGAAGTGTGGTGTGGTACTTCACAATTTTCTAAGGACAAAAGAACCCACTATAGAGCGCATGACAGAGGACAGTGAATTGACTAGTATTTCCACCTTTGGACCACGTGGCAGTGTGGCAGTGTCCGCCATGCGTGATGCCTTTGCCGACTACTTCTGCTCGGATGCGGGACGTTTCCAGTGGCCGGACTGTAATGTATAAAATAGTAATATTTTCCGCATGCCTATTAGCTCACATGCATGTGGCAGAAGCATAATGTTTTATGTACTGTGGTAAGGTGCAAGGTACCGTTGTCGACGGGAGGTATGTGTCACCGAGGTTCCTGGCCTCGGTGAGGTAAGAGCTGGGTTTTTGTGTCAGCAGCAGCTAGTGCTGCTTGACAATTTGATACTTAGTTTGGCTGCAAAGCCAATCCGGGCCGGCTCTTACTGGGAGTAGGCAAAGAGTTGGGTGGGTGCCTACTCCCCACGGTCCAGGCCGGACTTTATCCGGGCCTTTAAAAGGCAGCCTTCTCAGCAGCTGAGTGTGTGATTGTCCTGGAGCTGCTGTAAGGCTGCGGAATCATTTGAGTTTGGGAGTTCTCTGGGCTGGAAGCAAGAGCCCAGCAAGGAGGAGTGCAGACGGCCTGGAAGCCTGACGTCGCTTGTCTTGCGGCTGGACTGATAGCCAGGTGCGAACCTGCACCTAAAACCTCCCAGGTGACTGGAGCCTGTTTTGGACTGTCTTGTTTTTCCTCATGATTTCTTATGTGTGTGAACTAACACCAAGAGACTGTTTATTGTTTATTTTGTGCAAAGTGTGAATAAAACACTGGTTATTGCACTTTCTGGACTCCTTGTTTGCCTCTGTACTGCACCCGCACCGCTATCTACCAGAGCGACTCCCCACAGTACAAAGTTGTTTCTTTTATAAAAATTGTAAATGGTTAATAAATTTTTGTTAAAATTGTAGTTCTATGGTGTTTTTTTTCTGTATTATTATATACTATTGTATACAAACTCTTATCACCTCTTTAGTAGCCACAATGATAGTGTCGCTCCCCAAGGGGTGGGAGAGTGTGCCAGGCCTTTATACAGCACTCCCTCTCCCACCGCCTGGAGAGCGACAAGGTTCCACTGTCGCTCCCCAAGGGGTGGGAGAGTGTGCCAGGCCTTTATACAGCACTCCCTCTCCCACTGCCTGGAGAGCGACAAGGTTCACTGTCGCTCCCCAAGGGGTGGGAGAGTGTGCCAGGCCTTTATACAGCACTCCCTCTCCCACCGCCTGGAGGCGACAAGGTTCACTGTCGCTCCCCAAGGGGTGGGAGAGTGTGCCAGGCCTTTATACAGCACTCCCTCTCCCACCGCCTGGAGAGCGACAAGGTTCCACTGTCGCTCCCCAAGGGGTGGGAGAGTGTGCCAGGCCTTTATACAGCACTCCCTCTCCCACCGCCTGGAGAGCGACAAGGTTCCACTGTCGCTCCCAAGGGGTGGGAGAGTGTGCCAGGCCTTTATACAGCACTCCCTCTCCCACCGCCTGGAGAGCGACAAGGTTCCACTGTCGCTCCCCAAGGGGTGGGAGAGTGTGCCAGGCCTTTATACAGCACTCCCTCTCCCACCGCCTGGAGGCGACAAGGTTCCACTGTCGCTCCCCAAGGGGTGGGAGAGTGTGCCAGGCCTTTATACAGCACTCCCTCTCCCACCGCCTGGAGAGCGACAAGGTTCCACTGTCGCTCCCCAAGGGGTGGGAGAGTGTGCCAGGCCTTTATACAGCACTCCCTCTCCCACTGCCTGGAGAGTGACAAGGTTCCACTGTCGCTCCCCAAGGGGTGGGAGAGTGTGCTTGGTTTGGTAATTTTTGAAGTAAAAAACACCTGGACACCGAAAACTTTATAAATAACTTTACTTCAAACATAAAAACCCAAAAATTAAATAATAATTTAAAAGATAATTTTTAAATATAAAACTATAAAACATTATAAATAAAAAACATCACAAATCCTTAAAGTGAGGATTTGGGGGAGCAGGTTGGGGGTGGCAGGCAGTCCATGGCTTGATCCCTCTCCACCTTGAGATGTTCTGGTGGGGCCTGAATGATGCGATGTGAGAGGAGAGACAGAGGGAGTAGTCAGGCGTGACGGGGAAGGGGTGATGGAGTTGCCCGAGCCAGAGAAGAAGGAGTGGTGAAAGTGGTAGGTGGAAAATAGTGAGGAGGAGAGGGAGAAGAGAGTTGAAAAGGCTCGGGGTGTGAGACTGGGGAGGTGGACGGGTTGGAGTTTGTTGAGCTTGGAAGGGGTGAGGAGGTTGGAAGGGGTGAGGAGGTTGGAAGGGGTGAGGAGGTTGGTAGTGGTGAGGAGGTTGTGGTGGGGGATAGGAATGGGACGTGGGATAGGTAGTTGGTTGGGGAAAGGAAGTTGGGCGGTGTCTCAAATCCCACACCGTTTCCTCCACCCTTCGTCTGAACTCCAACACCTGGTCAGGCGTGAAGTCCGCCACCAGCTGATTGACTGACGGCCAGTAGGTTTGTAGAGGGCCGGGCTGAGAAAACTGCGCCGCCCACTCCCGCAGACTTCGCAGCTCGGCCTCCACGGCTACAATCCTCTGGCTGTAACCACACAAGGTCTCATACAAGAGCCTTGTGAGGTCTTCGTAATCAGCTTGGCGGCTTCTACCGGCCCTCTGGCGACGCATCAATGCCTCAAAAAGTGGCGACATAACGGCCATTGTTGCGTCGCCAGAGGGCACCAGTAGAGGACGGTTAGGATCCTGACCAGGTGCTGGGCAAGGTGGAGAGGGATCCGCGGCGGGCAGCTCAGCAGGGACCGCCTCTTGTTCGCTATCACGAGGAGGTTCAGGCGCCCGAGTACTGCTTGTTGTTCTGCCAAAAAAAAAAAAAAATTTGTATTTTTATACAATCTAAGTAAACATCATGACATTTTTTAATGCCGTTTTTTAATTACCTTCGCAGCTCTAGGGTTCTACGTAGGAACCCTAGGGCAGCCGAATAGCGATACGGCTGCCGTCGGGTTCCGCCAGACCCACTCGGGCGATTGACCTCCTCATTATAGTCTTTCTTATAGCGGTCCCTTATTGAGCGCCACCGCACCATGACTGTCGTCTCTGAAAAATATAAATTTTAAGATTAATCAAAAATGTATGACATTACCAAACTACAGCCAAGCTCTTGCTAACCAAAACTCACAACATGCCAGGATAATCGATGCTGTGAGTTTTAATTTTGGAACAGCCGGCTGCAGTTTGAATAGGACTGAAAATAAAAAAATTACAATTCTTTTAGGCTACTTACTGCATTCCTCATGTTGGCCTTCACTGAGGTCGTCCCAATTTGGTACAATTTTCGAGCAGATCTCCATCCACAAGGTCCGGGTCAGGTGATGATCTGCATGTCGGCGGTCGGTAGGGTCCCAGAGAGGGATGCGTTCCTCCACCAGACTGATGAGAAGATCATTGTCAATGTAGAAGCCAGAAACTTCCTCCTCATCAGTTCTGGCAGAGGCCCTTGAACCCTATAAAAAGATAAAAGCATATATTTAAAAAAAAAAATTGATGTAAGATATGATCTAACAAGATACAATATCAAGATATACTCACACGTCCCCGACCGCCGCGTGCTCCCGGCGCCTTGTGGATGGCTGCTGACGACCTCTTGAGGCCACAGGAGGAGCAGACTAGAAAAATAAAGGATAAAAAACATATAATAATTACAATTATATAAATACTATATTTAAAAAAATAGTGATTTTTATAACAAAAATATTTACCACTTCCTGGGGTCCACCCCCGACTTCCTCCTCCCCCGCAGTAGCTGCACGGCCGGAACCCCTCTCCTCAGTTGACGATTGCTGTGAATGGAAAACTTTAAACAATTAAAATTTTGTAGAGGTGTAAAAAAATTGCATAAATAAAAACATAACATACCGTATCCAAGCGCACACGTTGACGTGGAGGGGAGTCCCCGGCCTCACTTGAAGAGCCTATAGAAAAAAAATTAGAATATTAAAGCATTGGACTTTTAAAAATTTCCAATATTCCTTTGAAAATAATACTTACTGGACATTTTTCAAATGACACAACTATTTTCTTTTTTGGGGCAGCAATAAAAACCTAAACACTGAGACAAAAAAAAACAAAAAATTAGTAAAGAGTACTAGCTTAACCAGGGCACTACTACCCCCAGCATCCACCGCGCAGTCACCACAGCTGCAGTCCCAAGGCAAAGGGACTTGGGACTGGAGCTGGGTGATTGCACTGATGAGGCAGAGGTAGCATTCCCTAGGGGACTACTACCCCAGCATCCACACAACTCAGACTTCAATATTCTTGCATATACTCACCAATTAACTGGTCTGTTTTAAAAATCCTCTGGGGAAGATATGAAATTTTTTTTCTCCAAAAATCGGTAAACTAAACAATGAGAAAGAAAAAAATAAAAAATTGGTATCAAAGCACATTATACCTTAACCTGGGGACTACTACCCCCAACATCCTCCATGCAGTCACCCCAACTGCAGTCCCAAAGCAAAAGCACTTGGGACAGCAGCTGGGGCGAATGCATGGAGGTTGCTGAGGTAGCATTCACCAGGGACTACTACCCCAACATCCTCCATGCAGTCACCCCAACTGCAGTCCCAAGGCAAAAGCACTTGGGACAGCAGCTGAGGCGAATGCATGGAGGTTGCTGGGGGTAGCATTCACCAGGGGACTACTACCCCCAACATCCTCCATGCAGTCACCCCAGCTGCTGTCCCAAGTGCTTTTGCCTTATTGTTGCGTTATTGATGTTGCGTTATTTGCTGCGTCCAAAAAACGTTCCGGTCCTGAACTGAAGACATCCTGATGCATCCTGAACGGATTTCTCTCCATTCAGAATACATGGGGATGATCCTGATCAGGATTTTTCCGGCATAGAGACCCGACGACGGATCTCTATGCCGGAAAACAAAAACGCCAGTGTGAAAGGACCCTAAAGCTGCTCTATGATTCAGGCTTTTTTTTTTTTTTTTAAATGAAGCTTTGCTAAATGGGAGTCTAGGAGCACACCATTATTTTCAAGTGTCTTGAAAAGCATTAAGCATTATACAGTAAATGGGAGATTTTAATGACAAGATCTACACGCAGTCATACTACATGCTGCAGCCAGTTAAGGGGTTTTCCAGACTCCTGGAAACTGAAAACGGAACAGCTGGAAGCCTAGCTCCAATCAAAGTTTAGTGAACATGTTGGGTTATCATTCACTTGAATGGCAGCTAACCTACAGTAAACCAGCATGGCCACAACACTTGGAATAGAGCTTTGCCTCTAGCGCCATTCAAAGTGTTACTTCCAGCACCAGGTCCTGATGACTTATCCTGAGGATAGATCATTAATATCAGGAGCCTAGAACCCTCCCCCCCCCTCCTTAACCACTCCAGGACCGCCTAACGCACGGTTGCGATCGGCGGGCGGTCGGGTTATTCTGGGTGGACGCATCCGTGCGTCATCTCGCGAGAGGCTCACAGGATCGCGTCGGGAGGAAGTTAAACTACAGCCTGCCAGCGCTGATCATGCACTGGCAGGCTGTAGTAGTTAAAAAAAAAAATCGCATATCAGATGCTGTTTTGTTAACAGTGTCTGATATGCCTGATGCCTGCTCCTCTGGTGGTTCCTTTTGCTTGGGTCCACCAGAGGAAACATGCGTAAGTGCAACAATCACCACACAGACCCCCCCATCCACCCCGTCACTGATTAACCCATGATTAACCCCTGATCAAACCATGTCACCCCCCTGATCACCCCCTGTCACCCCCGTCACTAATCACCCCCCTGTAAGGCTCATTCAGACGTCCATATGTGTTTTGCAGATCCACGGATCATCCGCAAAACACAGACCTGGCAATATGCTTTCCGTATTTTGCGGATCCGCACATTGCCAGAACTATATAGAAAATGCCTTTTCTTGTCTGCAATTGTGGACAAGAATAGGACATGCTCTATCTTTTGCGGAGCTGCGGCCGGATGTTTCGGGGACGAAACCCGGAAGTTCGCGGCCGCAGCTCCGCAAATGCTGATGCGACGAGCACATAGTGTGCTTTCCTCATCGCCGCCGGCCCCATTCACACTGAATGGGTCCGCATCTATTCCGCAGAATTGCGGAATAGATGCAGACATTTTTGCGGACGTGTGAATGGGGCCTTACTTCTTTTTTTTTTTTTTGCACATTTTTTGGCAGAGATTTTTTCATCCACATTGATTTATGCGAATGAAGAAATCTGTGCTGTTCATTTTTTTTTTTTTTTCAGCCCAGAGGCTAAACGGAAAAAAAAAATCTCATTACCGGTATGCTCAATATAAGGAGAAAAGCAGAAACTTCTCATGCTGGCCATACATGTAATGATTGCGGAGACCCTCAAATGCCAGGGCAGTATAAATACCCCACATGTAACCCCATTTTAGAAAGTAGACACCCCAAGGTATTCCGTGAGGGGTATGGTGAGTTCATGTAAAATTTTATTTTTTGTCACAAGTTAGTGGAATATGGGACTTTGTAAGAAAAAAAAAAAAATCAATTTCCGCTAACTTGTGCCAAAAACAAAAACTTCTATGAACTCGCTATGCCCCTCACGGAATACCTTGGGGTGTCTTCTTTCCAAAATGGGGTCACATGTGGGGTATTCATACTGCCCTGGCATTTTAGGGGTCCTAAAGCGTGAGAAGAAGTCTGGAATCCAAATGCGGAAAAATGCCCTCCTAAAAGGTACTCATTTAAATTTGGGCCCCTTTGCGCACCTAGGCTGCAAAAAAGTGTCACACATGTGGTATCGCCGTACTCAGGAGAAGTAGGGCAATGTGTTTGTTGTAAATTGACAACTTTGTATAAAAATTTTTAAAAAGTTGTCATTTACAGAGATATATCTCACACATAGCGTGGGTATATGTAAAAATAAACCCCAAAACACATTGCCCTACTTCTCCTGAGTACGGCGATACCACATGAGTGACACTTTTTTGCAGCCAAGATGCGCAAAGGGGACAAAATTCCAGGGCAGTATAAATACCCCACAAGTGACCCCATTTTGGAAAGAAGACACCCCAAGGTATTCCGTGAGCGGCATGGCGAGTTCATAGAAGATTTTTTTTTTTGGCACAAGTTAGCGGAAATTGTTTTTTTTTTTTTTTTTTTTTACAAAGTCTCATATTCCACTAACTTGTGACAAAAAATAAAATTTTACATGAACTCACCATACCCCTCACAGAATACCTTGGGGTGTCTTCTTTCTAAAATAGGGTCAAATATGGGGTATTTATATTGCCCTGGCATTTTAGGGGCCCCTAATGCCTGAGAAGAAGTCTGGAATCCAAATGCGTAAAAATGCCCTGTGAAATCCTAAAGGTGCTCATTGGAATTTGGGCCCTTTTGCGCACCCAGGCTGCAAATAAGTGTCACACATGTGGTATCGCCGTACTCAGGAGAAGTAGGGCAATGTGTTTTGGGGTGTATTTTTACATATACCCATGCTGGGTGAGAGAAATATCTCTGTAAATGACAACTTTAAAAAAAAATGTATACAAAGTTGACAATTTACAGAGATATTTCTCTCACCCAGCATGGGTATATGTAAAAATATACCCTAAAACACATTGCCCTACTTCTTCTGAGTACCACATGTGTGCCACTTTTTTGCAGCCTAGGTGCGTAAAGGGGTGTAAAGTCTAACAAGTACCTTTAGGTTTCACAGAGTTGCTCACAATTTAGCCCTGCCCAAAATGCCAGAACAGTAAACACACCCCACAAATGACCCCATTTCGGAAAGTAGACACCCCAAGGTATTCACTGAGGGGCATAGTGAGTCCGTGGGAGATTTTTTTTTTTTTGCCAGAAGTTAGCAGACATGGAAACTTTATTATTATTTTTTTTCCTCAGAAAGTGTCATTTTCCGCTAACTTGTGAAAAAAAATTAAATCATACATGAACTCCCCATGCCCCTCTGCGAATACTTTGGAGTGTCTTATTTCTAAAATGGTGTAATTTGGGGGGTATTTATACTATCCTGGCATTCTAGCACCTGAAGAAACATGACAGGTGCTCAGAAAGCCAGAGCTGCTTCAAAATGCAGAAATTCACTTTTTTGCACCATATTTTGTAAACGCTATAACTTTTACCCAAACCAATAAATATACACTTATTAGATTTTTATTTTATCAAAGACATGTAGAACAATAAATTTAGAGAAAAATTTATATAGAAATGTAGTTTTTTTTTAAAAAAATTTACAACAGAAAGTGAATATCAAAAATTTATATAAAAAAAAGTAAAAATGTCAGCAGCAATGAAATACCACTAAATGAAAGCTCTATTAGTGAGAAGAAAAGGTGGTAAAATTAATTTGGGTGGTAAGTTGTATGACCGAGCAATAAACCGTGAAAATAGTGTAGTTCAGAATTGTAAAAAGTGGTCTGGTCATTAAAGGGGTATTCCCATCTTAATGATCACTGGTAAATCTGTTAATGATTTAACAGTGATCATTTTTCTAAATATGTTTAATTAACTAATTCCCACCCCTTAGAAGAAAATGAAGATATACTTACCTGACTGTTGTTTTCCGTCTCCCCTGGTTATGGCAACCGCTCTCATCCCGAATCACGGTGGCCGCGCTAGCGCAGACAACTTCTTCTTTTCTCCCGGCCGGACCGTGCGCAGTCCTAAAAGCGCACGCCGACGCCGCGCATGCACTATGGTGACTTCTTCCTGGCCAGTATAGTATACTTGCCAGGAAGAAGTCACCAGGGCGCATGCGCGGCGACGTGCGTGTTCAGTCCAGCGCGCGGCCCGGCCGGGAGAAGACGTAAATCAAGATGGAGCCCGCCCCCTGCAGTATGAAAGAGCGTAATGGCAATACCCCTTTAAGGGTGTTTAAGCTAGGGGGCTGAGGTGGTTAATAGCATTTGCTATCCAACTGTGAACTTAAAAGTTACTGAAAGCAGTGAGCCAATATGGTCACAATATACAGTGTATACACAAATTTAGATGCTGGAAAAGCAGTTCAACTTTACTGGTATTATGGCAGTTTTGCAATATGGCAGTACAGCTCTGAAGGAATACACACAGTATTATCCAATAGGAGGTACAGATCTTTAACATCACTCAGCTATTGTACAGGGGCACATGACCCAACTCACAGATAAGACAAATGGCAGTGTAGGCTATGGGGACTTTCATTTTCTCCTTCTGCCACCCCCTAGGGCTGATCGTGTCCCAGATTTTTAGCAATGCCGAGTGGTGTGGCCTTATTCGTTTTGTGTGTGTCAAGGTGCTCCTACCTGGATACTGTCGCTCCTCAGGGTTAGGCTCCATAGCAATAAAGAGGATAGTTGGTGGAGTCCAGACAAAATTTTTAAGAGCGTTACTTTAATTTGCATTTAGGCAATAAGTGGCCTTTTGTACAAAATGTATTTGCCAAGAATCTCAAATTTACTTAATAAGTGTATCATTAGCATCAGAATACATTTTTGTACTTTACTTGGTTTGCAGAATGATGTTGCATTGCATTTTTTTCTTTATGTTTCCAGCCATGGCAACTTGCACCTGCGCATTGAGATGTGCTGACTGGCCCCCTTTTTTCTTTGCAGTTTTTACTGGAGGTGTGGCTGAGCATGCATGTTGGTACCTGCATTTCCTGGATTTAATAGAGGCCACTTCGGCACCAAAACTGATAAAAATCAGAGTGGGCCCAGCATGCATGTGGAACCTGCACTCCCTGAATTTTATGGCGTCCAGTATGGCACATAACAGGTAGCATTTAATGTTAGGTTCTCGTCTTAGAGAGATCGCCTTGACGTTTGGCAGATGGGCGCAAATATATTTTGTACAAAATGTATTTGCCAAGAAGCTCAAATTTACTAAATGAGCGTAGTATTAGCATCAGAAGACTTTTCTGTACTTTATTTGGTTTGCAGAGTGCTGTTCCCTTTGAGAGACTCCTGCTGCTGGAGGGGTGGGGGGTATTCCATCCATTAAATCTGGTAGTCTGTTCCAGCAACAGAAGGAACAGACTGTTGGAGTTACCATATGCAGCGAGCCCCTGACGAGCCAGTACAGAGAATGGGAGTGATAGTGGCCCTGATGAGATGCTGTGTGATGGTGTACTCCCTCAGGCAATTTCTACCTGGGTATCAGTGCAGTGAAAAAGTGAACAGACCAGAAGTCTCTTGTTACTTCGTGCAAAATACAACTAGCGGTACATCCAGCATCAGTAGGTACAAAGTTCAGTTACGGTCACCATATGATGAGGTATGATGGTGGTTGATTCAGTGGCAATTAGATGGCAGTAGCAGGCACTTGTGGTTATAGGTGTCCCCAATGTGGCTTGATTTTTGACTAGCCTGTTAAAGTTCTAGGTGATGGGTATCTAAGCTGTGTCCCTCACCTGCAGCAGGATCTGTAGAGCAGTGATTTTGCTGGTCACTCTGGCTTTTGGAAGCAGTATTCATGATTCTGTCTATCTTCCTGGAGTGAAGTTCTCACAGGAGAACTGGATATAGTCCCGTGGGGTATGAGCTCTGGCATGTGCTTCCTACCTCCAGTCTGTCGGGACTTGAACTCCCCCTCCTGGCAGGAAGTAGGACCAGCCCATTCCCACCAAGAGGGGAGGAACAGGATGGTTATCTCTCTCCCAGCCAGTAATTTCCAACCATACATACCATACTGATGTACATGGCAGAAACATATAAAACATAATATCAGTTGCAGTTACCCCCAGGTCTGGGGTACTGCACATATCCGGCATAGCCAGATGCCACCAGACACTGCTGGATTCCTGTTCACTATAATGGGATCTGGTGAGTTTCCAGCATAAATGCCAGTTTGTAGTGAAGACAGAGTTCAGACCGCGCGTTGGAATCGAAAGTCCCAAAAAGCAGTTCCCCTATCCCTCCAGAAAATGTCGAGGTCTGCAGATATCCTGGATTCAGATATCCTGCAATCTGTAAAAGATACACAATAGTGAAGTTCCGTGAGGTTCCTCACCTTTTCGCACAGATTATATCACAAAGTGGCAGATTTTCAGGCAGATCAAACAGAAGCTGCAGCTTCAGCCCTTCATGATCAGAGCCGCTCCACAAGCAGAAAGGGCGAGTATAGACTCAGGAACACACGACTTCAGAGGCTTCCTTTCTTCAAACACTGCAAACCAGAAACTCTCCAACATAGTGAGGATCCGATGGTAACTTCAAAATTTTATTACAAAGGCATTACAACAGATTCTTTAAAATCACATAAATCCCAGCGTTATTTTGTCCTCTCGCCCGACCGGTTTCGCTCCCAGAGCTTCGTCAGGGGCTCACATAGAAAAACCCCTGACGAAGCTCTGGGAGCGAAACCAGGTCGGGCGAGAGGACAAAATAACGCTGGGATTTTATGTGATTTTAAAGAATCTGTTTGTAAGTACCTTTGTAATAAAAAATTTTGAAGTTACCATCGGATCCTCACTATGGTTGGAGAGTTTCTGGTTTGCAGTGTTTGAAGGAAAAGGAAGCCTTCTCTGAAGTCGGTGTGTTCCTGAGTCTATACTACACCCTTTCTGCTATTGTGGAGCGGGCCTTCTGATCGTATGAAGGGCTGAAGCTGCAGCTTCTGTTTTGATCTGCCTGAAAATCTGCCACTTTTGTGAGTATAATCTGTGCGAAAAAGGGTGAGGAACCTCACGGAACTTCACTATTGTGTATCTTTACAAGTTGCAGGATATCTGAATCCAGGATATCTGCAGACCTCAACATTTTATGGAGGGATAGGGGAACTGCTTTTTGGGACTTTCGATTCCAACGCGCGGTCTGAACTCTGTCTTCAAAATTGTAAACGTGTTGAATACCCACAACACACTACGGACTCGCAGCGGTTTGTTTACAGGACTGGTGATATTTTCTTTCCTTTTTGGTATATTGCCAGTTTGTAGTGGTATTTATCTGTCAAAAACCAACAGGATGCCCTGCTATGCCAGATACCTAATCTCTGATAGTCTGTCCCTATGCCAAAACAGACTACCAGATTCACAGAACGTAAATCTGAATAAACCCTTAGCAAGCCCTCCAAGGCATTGTGCCTGGTTTATCAGTGAATTTCCTGATGAGATTCCCTTTAAGACAAAAGTGCCCACATCTGGAGCACTCATCATTTGCTGCATTTATATTCCAGAAACCATATATTTACTGACATTTATTACATAAAAAGGAATGAAAAATACTCATTAATCTTTGCGGAATACTGATTCATCTTATAAAGGGAAACTCTTTACAAAATGATTGAAAATACTTAACTTCTTCTGCTTTGTTTTCATTCATCAATCAATTAACCGCACAATGGACTGATCCTTTAACCTATTCAACTTGTCACTGTCATTAACGGACTCAGTTCGTGTATAAAACTAACCCTTTTTCAAATTAAGTATGCCACTTCCATTAGGTCAAACTGATATTAACTGATCTGGACAACACTGCAGCACAGATTTGTTCTATGGCTATGAATAAAACTCAGCTACTGATAAAATGCTGCATCAAGCTGGTTTAGGCAGTTTTCATATGTAGGATTTTGTTGGCGTTTTTTTGCACTTTTGTCTTTTGTGGGGGATGGGCATACTTTGTGGTAAAACTGCCTGCCAGCTCAAAAAGTAAGCCAAAAGCCTATGGGAAACAAGAAGTATAGGACACACAAGTGTGTCTTTACTACTGGCCTTTTTTGTTAATTAAATGCTATCAAAATCGCAGCTGCTATATTTTTTTCCCACTTTTTTCACATTACTTTCTCCATAGGAATACACACCATTGTGGTTGTATGGCATTTTTGTCTGTACTAATACTTTTCCATCATTCATTCATTAATGAGAGACTTTCTTTTTTTTTTTGCTGGAGCGGCATGACGTAACAATGTGGCGTGCTGCGGCTCTGCCCACCATGTTCTCCTCATGGCTTACCCGTTAATCCGCTAACCCGCCCACCGAACCCGTACTCTGACCGCACCCCTGGATTCTCCGGAGCACTGCAAGGAGGTTTTTCCTGCTGTGGTGATCGCCTCTGGCTGCGCCGGATTGGGCTGGAGTCATGTGTGCTATAGTTGCTTTGGACTTCTGATATACAGCCCTGGCTGGTTGGTCCCCCCCCCCTGTGGCGCGGTGGAGGCACAGCATACCTGGGATGAACGCTACTAAAAGCATACCGGTTGGCGGGAGTGCGGACAACGTGCGAGGAAGACCTGGAAAAAGAGCGGCTGACGCCTGGACGCATTGGTGCTTGTGCTGTCGGCCTGCGGGCTGGAGAAGTCCGGAGGGACCTACGCTTGGCCACCTGCGCAGTCTGACGGGTTCGGGTGAGATCGTGCAAATTAACCGCCGTGAAAACTCTTTTTGTTTGAAGGTCACTTCACTTCATGTTTGATCCCCTGCGGGGTGGTGGCTACATGGTCTCACTAGCGTGGTAAACTGTTGAATTTCCCAGTACTGAGGCAGCGTGGCGCGCTGAGATGCCCTACCTGGTCCAAGTTTGTTTTTGACTCAGAAAGGACAGAGCTATTTGGCCTGGTCATTTGGTAGCGCTGCCACAATATAAGGATGGTGTATAGCTTTTGAAGAGGCGCCTCATAAGCGATACGGTGGGAGAACTATAAGCGGTCCCCAGTGATTATTGGACAATCATCCTCCCTGGCTGGGGTGTGTGTGCAGTGCATTCAGTTACCAAAGCCTTGGAAAAACGATGAACGGCATGCACTATTGCTGTTTATCTGTGGAGGAGGATGCCCCGGACATGGGCAGTGGTATCCTATAAGGTCGACAGTATTGAGATATATTGGCTGTGAGTGGACATTGGGACATTGGAAAGCTGCTGTTAGAGGTCAATGTGTGTTCTGATCAACTGTGGAAAACTAACAACTACATCCTTGTTATAAATCAAGATACATGCGCTTGGTGCATGATATAAGGGACTTGGGTGGCCTCTAAAGGACTGTAACCATCAAGATCCATATACAGTGCTGGTCGACCTTTCTAACTGGTCGGGGGACAATTGACCTGACACAAGTTGTACTACGGTCGGACGCTGTTAAGCCATGCGTTATGATAATTTTTCTGATGTTGTGATGGTATTGGATGATATAGTGTTTTGCTAGAGGGATTTTTAAGAAGAAGGAGAGAAGGGGAGAAAAAGGTACAATTTTTATAGTAAATATTCCCCCAAAAAAATTTGCAGATCAGGAGGCTTAAGTCCTTCCAGAAGTGGGGGGACAGGGATTAGTCCCCAGGGAAGTATAGAGACATTTTTACAATCCTGGTAGTCAAATAAAAAATTGGTGTGAGAGTGAGACTCCCATGGAGAAAAGACCCATTTGCTTTGACCTCTAACAGAAGGAAGGACTGCACATGGTAAGTATCAGATATTTTAGATCTGATATTGGTAAATCACTAATGATACAATAACCAGTTAAGCGGATATCCTAAGCAAAAGGTTAAGCAGGGAGGAATCTGATGCGTGTTCCAAGATGAGGCTGGCTGGCTGGATAGAAAATTGAGCAGGTCGGACTGGAGATAAACAGCGACAGGCGCTACGGAGATATCTCAGGTGATAATTCAGAAGTAAATGAAGCGGCCTGGTGTTACAGTTAGAGAGGTTCGTGAGGAAAAATAGGGTTAAGTGATCAGCAACAGGCTGCGTTCGAAACTATAAGTGAGACGAAACACGGGCACTAAAACGTGGTAAAGCAGGTAACAGGTATCCTGCAGCAGACGAAGTAATGACAAAATAATAGAGCCAACCAACCTATTAATATGGCACCACCAGATGCCTGACCCCACCTCAGTCTGCTGCTCTGTGCATCATCAGCCACCAGGCCGACAGCAACTGGTGGGAGGCCCATCAGGCTCGCTGGCACCAGGCCACTGGCACCCTGCCTGAAAAGAGGCTGTCGTAGGCCTATTCAGCATTTACATCATCATCTCTTTGGCAGACCACCAGACTGACCCCTGCAGACGGAGGAGAGAGGTTTTCACAGCAGAGAATCAGGCATTTATATCAGCTAGCACAGGAGAAGGCCGACTTACAGTGACTTAGGCCTTAGCACCGACACAGAGGAGACAGGTCAGATAGCACAAGCATCAGTTTCACATCAACCCCCACAGGAGAAGGGCACTTTAGAGACTTTGACCCTGCACCCAGAAAGAGGAGAGAGGTCCCACAGCAGAGATTCAGGCATTTATATCAGCCAGCACAGGAGAAGGCCGCTTTCAGTGACTTAGGCCTTAGCACCGACACAGAGGAGACAGGTCAGATAGCACAAGCATCAGTTTTACATCAACCACCACAGGAGAAGGGCACTTTTAGAGACTTTGACCCCTGCAGCCACACGGAGGAGAGAGGTCCCACAGCAGAGATTCAGGCATTTATATCAGCCAGCACAGGAGAAGGCCGCTTTCAGTGACTTAGGCCTTAGCACCGACACAGAGGAGACAGGACAGATAGCACAAGCATCAGTTTCACATCAACCCCCACAGGAGAAGGGCACTTTTAGAGACTTTGACCCCTGCACCCAGAAAGAGGAGAGAGGTCCCACAGCAGAGATTCAGGCATTTATATCAGCCAGCACAGGAGAAGGCCGCTTTCAGTGACTTAGGCCTTAGCACCGACACAGAGGAGACAGGTCAGGTAGCACAAGCATCAGTTTCACATCAACCACCACAGGAGAAGGGCACTTTTAGAGACTTTGACCCCTGCACCCAGAAAGAGGAGAGAGGTCCCTCAGCAGAGATTCAGGCATATATATGAGCCAGCACAGGAGAAGGCCGCTTTCAGTGACTTAGGCCTTAGCACCGACACAGAGGAGACAGGTCAGATAGCACAAGCATCAGTTTCACATCAACCCCCACAGGAGAAGGGCACTTTAGAGACTTTGACCCCTGCAGCCACACGGAGGAGAGAGGTCCCACAGCAGAGATTCAGGCATTTATATCAGCCAGCACAGGAGAAGGCCGCTTTCAGTGACTTAGGCCTTAGCACCGACACAGAGGAGACAGGTCAGATAGCACAAGCATCAGTTTCACATCAACCCCCACAGGAGAAGGGCACTTTTAGAGACTTTGACCCCTGCACCCAGAAAGAGGAGAGAGGTCCCACAGCAGAGATTCAGGCATTTATATCAGCCAGCACAGGAGAAGGCCGCTTTCAGTGACTTAGGCCTTAGCACCGACACAGAGGAGACAGGTCAGATAGCACAAGCATCAGTTTTACATCAACCACCACAGGAGAAGGGCACTTTTAGAGACTTTGACCCCTGCAGCCACACGGAGGAGAGAGGTCCCACAGCAGAGATTCAGGCATTTATATCAGTCAGCACAGGAGAAGGACGCTTTCAGTGACTTAGGCCTTAGCACCGACACAGAGGAGACAGGTCAGATAGCACAAGCATCAGTTTCACATCAACCCCCACAGGAGAAGGGCACTTTTAGAGACTTTGACCCCTGCACCCAGAAAGAGGAGAGAGGTCCCACAGCAGAGATTCAGGCATTTATATCAGCCAGCACAGGAGAAGGCCGCTTTCAGTGACTTAGGCCTTAGCACCGACACAGAGGAGACAGGTCAGGTAGCACAAGCATCAGTTTCACATCAACCCACACAGGAGAAGGGCACTTTTAGAGACTTTGACCCTGCACCCAGAAAGAGGGAGAGGTCCCACAGCAGAGATTCAGGCATTTATATCAGCCAGCACAGGAGAAGGCCGCTTTCAGTGACTTAGGCCTTAGCACCGACACAGAGGAGACAGGTCAGATAGCACAAGCATCAGTTTCACATCAACCACCACAGGAGAAGGGCACTTTTAGAGACTTTGACCCCTGCACCCAGAAATAGGAGAGAGGTCCCACAGCAGAGAATCAGGCATCATATCAACCACCACAGGAGAAGGCCACTTTTAGTGACTTAGGCCTTAGCACCCAGACAGAGGAGACAGGTCAGATAGCACAAGCATCAGGCATCATATCAACCACCACAGGAGAAGGCCACCTTTAGTTACTTTGACCCCTGCACCCAGAAAGAGGAGAGAGGTCCCACAGCAGAGATTCAGGCATTTATATCAGCCAGCACAGGAGAAGGCCGCTTTCAGTGACTTAGGCCTTAGCACCGACACAGAGGAGACAGGTCAGATAGCACAAGCATCAGTTTCACATCAACCCCCACAGGAGAAGGGCACTTTTAGAGACTTTGACCCCTGCACCCAGAAAGAGGAGAGAGGTCCCACAGCAGAGATTCAGGCATTTATATCAGCCAGCACAGGAGAAGGCCGCTTTCAGTGACTTAGGCCTTAGCACCGACACAGAGGAGACAGGTCAGATAGCACAAGCATCAGTTTTACATCAACCACCACAGGAGAAGGGCACTTTGAGAGACTTTGACCCCTGCAGCCACACGGAGGAGAGAGGTCCCACAGCAGAGATTCAGGCATTTATATCAGCCAGCACAGGAGAAGGCCGCTTTCAGTGACTTAGGCCTTAGCACCACACAGAGGAGACAGGTCAGATAGCACAAGCATCAGTTTCACATCAACCCAGCACAGGAGAAGGGCACTTTTAGAGACTTTGACCCCTGCACCCAGACAGAGGAGAGAGGTCCCACAGCAGAGATTCAGGCATTTATATCAGCCAGCACAGGAGAAGGCCGCTTTCAGTGACTTAGGCCTTAGCACCGACACAGAGGAGACAGGTCAGGTAGCACAAGCATCAGTTTCACATCAACCACCACAGGAGAAGGGCACTTTTAGAGACTTTGACCCCTGCACCCAGAAAGAGGAGAGAGGTCCCACAGCAGAGATTCAGGCATATATATGAGCCAGCACAGGAGAAGGCCGCTTTCAGTGACTTAGGCCTTAGCACCGACACAGAGGAGACAGGTCAGATAGCACAAGCATCAGTTTCACATCAACCACCACAGGAGAAGGGCACTTTTAGAGACTTTGACCCCTGCAGCCACACGGAGGAGAGAGGTCCCACAGCAGAGATTCAGGCATTTATATCAGCCAGCACAGGAGAAGGCCGCTTTCAGTGACTTAGGCCTTAGCACCGACACAGAGGAGACAGGTCAGATAGCACAAGCATCAGTTTCACATCAACCCCCACAGGAGAAGGGCACTTTTAGAGACTTTGACCCCTGCAGCCACACGGAGGAGAGAGGTCCCACAGCAGAGATTCAGGCATTTATATCAGCCAGCACAGGAGAAGGCCGCTTTCAGTGACTTAGGCCTTAGCACCGACACAGAGGAGACAGGTCAGATAGCACAAGCATCAGTTTCACATCAACCACCACAGGAGAAGGGCACTTTTAGAGACTTTGACCCCTGCAGCCACACGGAGGAGAGAGGTCCCACAGCAGAGATTCAGGCATTTATATCAGCCAGCACAGGAGAAGGCCGCTTTCAGTGACTTAGGCCTTAGCACCGACACAGAGGAGACAGGTCAGATAGCACAAGCATCAGTTTCACATCAACCCCCACAGGAGAAGGGCACTTTTAGAGACTTTGACCCCTGCACCCAGAAGGAGAGAGGTCCCACAGCAGAGATTCAGGCATTTATATCAGCCAGCACAGGAGAAGGCCGCTTTCAGTGACTTAGGCCTTAGCACCGACACAGAGGAGACAGGTCAGATAGCACAAGCATCAGTTTCACATCAACCACCACAGGAGAAGGGCACTTTTAGAGACTTTGACCCCTGCACCCAGAAAGAGGAGAGAGGTCCCACAGCAGAGATTCAGGCATTTATATCAGCCAGCACAGGAGAAGGCCGCTTTCAGTGACTTAGGCCTTAGCACCGACACAGAGGAGACAGGTCAGATAGCACAAGCATCAGTTTCACATCAACCCCCACAGGAGAAGGGCACTTTTAGAGACTTTGACCCCTGCACCCAGAAATAGGAGAGAGGTCCCACAGCAGAGAATCAGGCATCATGTCAACCACCACAGGAGTAGGCCACCTTTTGTTTCTTTGACCCCTGCACCCAGAAAGAGGAGAGAGGTCCCACAGCAGAGAATCAGGCATCATGTCAACCACCACAGGAGTAGGCCACCTTTTGTTTCTTTGACCCCTGCACCCAGAAAGAGGAGAGAGGTCCCACAGCAGAGAATCAGGCATTTCGATCACCCGCCACAAGAGAAGGCCGCTTTCAGTGACTTTGGACCCCTGCACCCACACAAAGGAGACATGTCAGACAGCACAAGTATAACATTCATATCACCCAGCACAGGAGAAGGACACTTTTATGTACTTTGGCCCCGGCACCCAGACAGAGGGAAGGTTCATTCAACTCTGGGTTGCACCCCAAGATCCTACTTAATTTCAAAAATTAATTTTTCAATGAAGAAGGGGCCAGGAGTACAAGACAACATGGTTTAAGGCAGTTATTAAGGACTACTCTGCACAAGGGAGGGTCAGGTCTTGTGGGATCCATGCCTGGTTCATTTTTATAAATGTCAGCTTGTCCACGTTGGCTGCGGACAGGCGGCTGCGTTTGTCAGTAATGACGCCCCCTGCCGTGCTGAATACACGTTCAGATAAAACGCTGGCCGCCGGGCAGGCCAGCACCTCCAAGGCATAACATGCTAATTCTGGCCACGTGGACAATTTGGAAACCCAGAAGTTGAATGGGGCCGAACCATCCGTCAGTACGTGGAGTTGTGTGCAGACGTACTGTTCAACCATGTTAGTGAAATGTTGCCTCCTGCTAACACGTTCCGTATCAGGTGGTGGGGCAGTTAGCTGTGGCGTGGAGACAAAACTTTTCCACATTTCTGCCATGCTAACCCTGCCCTCAGAGGAGCTGGCCGTGACACTGCTGCGTGGGCGACCTCTAGCTCCTCCTCTGCCTTGGCCTTGGCCTTCCACCTGTTCCCCTGTGACAGTTGGGAATGCTCTCAGGAGCGCGTCTACCAGTGTGCGCTTGTACTCGCGCATCTTCCTATCACGCTCCAGTGCAGGAAGTAAAGTGGGCACATTGTCTTTGTACCGTGGATCCAGCAGGGTGGCCACCCAGTAGTCAGCACACGTTAAAATGTGGGCAACTCTGCTGTCATTGCGCAGGCACTGCAGCATGTAATCGCTCATGTGTGCCAGGCTCCCCAGAGGTAAGGACAAGCTGTCCTCTGTGGGAGGCGTATCGTCATCATCCTCTGTATCCCCCCAGCCACGCACCAGGGATGTGCCTGCGCTGTGCTGGGTGCCACCCCGCTGTGAACCTGCTTCATCCTCATCCTCCTCCACCTCCTCCTCATCCTCCAGTAGTGGTCCCTGGCTGGCCACATTTGTACCTGCCCTCTGCTGTTGCAAAAAACCTCCCTCCGAGCCACTTCTAACAGACTGGCCTGAAAGTGCTAAAAACGACCCGTCATCCTCCTCCTCCTCCTCCTGGCCCTGGCCCACCTCCTCTTCCATCATCGCCCTATGCGTTTTCTCTAGGAGACATAGAATTGGTTTTGTCACGCTGATAACAGTGGCATCGCCACTGGCCATGTTGGTGGCGTACTCGAAACAGCTCAACAGGGCACACAGGTCTCGCATGGAGGCCCAATCATTGGTGGTGAAGTGGTGCTGTTCCGCAGTGCGACTGACTCGTGCGTGCTGCAGCTGAAACTCCACTATGGCCTGCTGCTGCTCGCACAGTCTCTCCAGCATGTGCAAGGTGGAGTTCCACCGGGTGGGCACGTCGCATATTAGGCGGTGAGCGGGAAGGCCGAAGTTCCGCTGTAGCGCTGACAGGCGAGCAGCGGCAGGATGTGAACGCCGGAAGCGCGCACAGACGGCCCGCACTTTATGCAGCAGCTCTGACATGTCTGGGTAGTTGTGAATAAACTTCTGCACCACCAAATTCAGCACATGCGCCAGGCAAGGGATGTGCGTCAAACCGGCTAGTCCCAGAGCTGCCACGAGATTTCGCCCATTATCGCACACCACCAGGCCGGGATTGAGGCCCACCGGCAGCAACCACTGGTCGGTCTGTTGTTCAATACCCCGCCACAACTCCTGCGCGGTGTGGGGCCTGTCCCCCAAACATATGAGTTTCAGAATGGCCTGCTGACGTTTACCCCGGGCTGTGCTGAAGTTGGTGGTGAAGGTGTGTGGCTTACTGGATGAAGCAGAGGAGGAGGAGGAGGAAGCCGAGGAGGAGGCTACAGGAGGCAAAGAATGATGCCCTGCGATCCTTGGCGGCGGAAGGACGTGCGCCAAGGAACTCTCCGCCTGGGGCCCAGCCGCCACTACATTTACCCAGTGTGCAGTTAGGGAGATATAGCGTCCCTGGCCGTGCTTACTGGTCCACGTATCTGTGGTTAGGTGGACCTTGCCACAAATGGCGTTGCGCAGTGCACACTTGATTTTATCGGACACTTGCATGTGCAGGGAAGGCACGGCTGTCTTGGAGAAGTAGTGGCGGCTGGGAACCACATACTGGGGGACAGCCATGGCCATCAGCTGTTTGAAGCTGGCTGTGTCCACCAGCCGGAATGACAGCATTTCAAAGGCCAGTAGTTTAGAAATGCTGGCATTCAGGCCCAGGGCTCGAGGGTGACTAGGTGGGAATTTGCGCTTCCTCTCAAAGGTTTGAGAGATGGAGAGCTGAACGCTGCTGTGTGAAATAGTTGAGACGCTAGGTGACGGTGGCGGTGGTGGTGTCGGTGGCACATCCTCTGTTTGCTGCTCGGCAGGTGGCAACATTCCTCTCGAGGCGGAAGCCGAGGCAGCAGCGCTAGAGGGAGCAGGGGGAGCCTGAGCGGGTTCCTTGTTTTTAAGGTGTGTACTCCACTGCAGTTCATGCTTTGCATGTAGATGCCTGATCATGCAGGTGGTGCTCAGGTTAAGAACGTTAATGCCTCGCCTCAGGGTCTGATGGCACAGCGTGCAAACCACTCTGGTCTTGTCCTCAGCACATTGTTTGAAGAAGTACCATGCCAGGGAACTCCTTGAAGATGCCTTTGGGGTGCTGGGTCCCTGTTGGCGCTGGCCAATAGCAGGCGAACTTCTGGACGGCGGCTGTTCTGCTTTTGCCCCCTGCTCCCTCTTTGGCTTCGCTGTTGTCTCGGTCTCACCACTGCCTCTTCCTCTGAACTATTTAAGTCAGCGGCACGACCTTCAGTCCATGTGGGGTCTAAGACCTCATCGTCCTCTGCATCGTCTTCCACCCAGTCTTCCTCCCTGACCTCCTCCTGTTCAGTCTGCACACTGCAATAAGATGCGGCAGTGGGCACCAGTGTTTCGTCATCATCAGAGACTCGGTCACTCTGCTGTGGTGGTATTCCCATGTCCTCATCATCTGGATACATAAGTGGTTGTGCGTCAGTGCATGGAATGTCTTCCACTGCTGGGGAAGAGCTAGGTGGAGGCCCCTGGAAAACCGTGGGAGCAGAGTCTTCAAACAGAATAAGAGACTGCTGCATAACTTGAGGCTCAGCCAGTTTCCCTGATATGCATGGGGGTGATGTGACAGACTGATGGGCTTGGTTTTCAGGTGCCACCAGAAGACTGGGCGGAAGACAATGTGGTGAACGTGCTGGAAGCACTGTCGGCCACCCAATCGACTAATGCCTGTACCTGCTCAGGCCTTACCATCCTCATAACGGCATTGGGCCCCACCAAATATCGCTGTAAATTCTGCCGGCTACTTGAGGGAGTTGGTTCACTACTTTGTGCGCCTGAGGCCGAACGGCCACGTCCTCTGCCAGCAACAGAGGCTCCACGGACACCACCACGACCGCGTCCTCGTCCCTTAATAGAATGTTTCCTCATTGTTGCGATTCAACTCGCACCACAATAAAATATATTATTTTTTAGCCCCAAAATTCCCACACTGGAAGATATAATTCCTTTTTCCGGTATTAATTACAAGAAGACTGCTGCAAATTGGACACCAGAATTTTTAAAATGCTAGTTTTGGTACATAGATTCCCACACGGGAGATATAATTCCTTTTACAGGAGTAAAACGTGCGGCCTACTGTTTCTGGTCTAACAAACACAAGATTGATTAAATTGGCCTTTTTTCACCAAAATTACTACACTGGACAATAATGCCTTTTGCGGTATTAATTACAAGAAGACTGCTGCTAATTGGACACCAGAATTTTTAAAATGCTAGTTTTGGTACATAAATTCCCACACTGGAATATATAATTCCTTTTTCCGGTATTAATTACAAGAAAACTGCTGCAAATTGGACACCAGAATTTTTAATATGCTAGTTTTGTACATAGCTTCCCACACGGGGAGATATAATTCCTTTTTACAGGAGTGAAAACGTGAGGCCTACTGTTTCTGGTCTAACAAACACCAGATTGATTAAATTGGCCTTTTTTTCACCAAAATTACAACACTGGACGATATAATGCCTTTTGCGGTATTAATTCCTTTTACAGGAGTAAAACGTGAGGCCTACTGTTTCTGGTGTAACTAACACCAGATTGATTAAATTGGCCTTTTTTCACCAAAATTACAACACTGGACGATATAATGCCTTTTTGCGGTATTAATTACAAGAGGACTGCTGGTATTTCAGAACACCGGAATTTTTAAAATGCTAGTTTTGCTAGATAAATTTCCCACACTGGGAGAAATATTGCCTAAGCCTTTTACAGTATTAATTACAACAGGAGTGCTTCTTCTGGTCTAACACCAGAATAATTTTATTATTACGGTGAAAGCTTTTTTAATTTAAATTTCTGGCACATAAAAAAAAAATATTTCTGGCTGACAGTATTGGACTCGGCTGTAGTGGCACTGGCTAGCCTAGCTGGAACAGCACATTCATGGGATTTGCTATCCAAGTGGGTTACTTTCAGTTTCACCACTGATATATTAAATATCTTTGCAGTTAGTATGGGTGACACAAGCACAGCCAAACCCCTGATGTAGTATATCTATGAAAAAATCGACTATTACATGAGATTAATGGACGTTGTGGCAGCTTTGCTGTAGCACCACAAGTCCCAAAATGGCCGCCGCCTATCAGCCCAGTAACATGTGCCCAGAAAACGGTCTGCCCAGCCATAAAAAAATAGACTTTGACTGAGCAGCTGAATCGCTGTTGTTCTGATTCACAGGTGTAGATTTTACACTTCTTTGGAGCTTTGGTTTAGACTCTGTGGCAGCTTGTGCTGGCGCACCACAAGTCCCAAAATGGCCACCGCTGGTCAGCCCAGTTACATGTGCCAGTAAAAATCGCTCTGGCCAGTCTCAACAAAATAGTGACTTTCAGTGAACAGCTCAGCTGAGTTGTTCTGATGCACAGGTGTAGAAAGGTAGATCATTCAATCACTTCTTTATCCCTGCCTATCTCGCCCTCACAGAAGCTGCATCCTCTCCCTACACTAGTCAGAGCAGTGTGACGTGCGGCGCTACGTGACTCCAGCTTAAATAGAGGCTGGGTCACATGCTGCACTTGGCCAATCACAGCCATGCCATTAGTAGGCATGGCTGTGATGGGCTCTTAGGGCAAGAAGTAAAACGCTAGCTGATTGGCTGCTATGCAGCCCTTCAGAAAGTGGGAAGAAATCGACGAACACCGGACCCGAACCCGAACTTTTTTGAAAATGTCCGTGTTCGGGTCCGTGTCACGGACACCCCAAAATTCGGTACGGACCCGAACGATTTTCGAACTGTTCGCTCAACACTAAATAGAACAAGTTAACCCAGCTAAATTTGTCCAAAACTGGCTAGTTTAGAATTTAAATCTAGAACCAGCATCCTCTCTTTTTTTGTAGAACGGGCGCACAGGATCCCCTTTAAAAAGCCTCCTCCTGGTTCCCCTCCCAGAAGTCTCTTGGTTAAAATGTTATGTTCCAGTGATAGGGACCTCGTGTTACGATCTAAAAGAGAGATCGGCAGGATAGAATCTAATGGTAATCTGATACAGATTTTCCCAGACTTTTCCCGAGAAACGCAAATTAAGCGGATGTCATTTCAGGAATGTAAAAAAAGATTGGCTGCTGCCAATATAAAATATTCTATAATGTTCCCCGCAAAGTTACGTGTGGTATACATCGATGCTATTTACTTCTTTATGAATCCTACAGAGGTCTCAACATGGTGTGAATCGGTCGGCGTTTAGGGAGTGTCAGTTACTCTAGGGTTGGCAGTCGGGTGGGGTGTCGGGAGAGACACAGTGGGTGGAGTAGGCGATGTGGAAGAGGCTATGGGGAATTTTTTTCCCCTATGGACCAATGTGTTTGGGTAGGGTGGGGTGGGGCATGGGACATGGCTGGCATCATGGGGGCTCTATGATAGATTTTGCGGGTATAACGGGCACAGATAATAATACTCCAGGCTTGAGTAAGATTCACAAGGTCCTGACATGGAATGTGAGGGGTCTGGGGGAGAGGAGAAAGAGGACAATTATTTTTGATATTATAGCTAAGCATCTTCCCACAATTGTAGCAATTCTGGAATCGCATGTGGTCGGGGACTTGATCCCCTATCTGAGTAGAAAATGGGCAAAATTGGAATATCACTCTTGCCATACGTCCTATTCTAGAGGGGTAAGCGTATTTATTCATAAAGATGTGGATTTGAGTCCAATAAAAGTGAAAATAGATAAGGAAGGTAGATATGTGTTTTTGTATGCCACTTGGAATGGTGTGAGGACGATTTTGGCTTTTGTGTACATTTCACCCCCCTTTTCTACTCAGGTGTTGATAGATTTAATGTATTTCCTGAATAGAGTAGATAAGTGTTCATTGCTGCTTGTGGGAGACTTCAATTGAGCGATGATGCCAGAGGTAGATAGGGTTTCGGTCTCCACTGTCCAGCAGAGGAATGGCTCACCTCTATTCTATCTGTGTCAAGAATTTAACTGGGTTGATATCTGGCAGTATTTATATAAAGATAGAAAGGCCTACTCATGTTTTAGCCAAGCGTATAGATCCATGTCAAGGATAGATATGGCCTTCGCAAATAATGAGATGTTACAATATATAACGAAGATGAGATATGAAGTAAATGGGACCTCAGATCACTCACCGGTTTTAATCCTCCTTAGAGATAATAAGCCAGGCTCTCCAACTCGGGCCTTTTGTCTTAACCCTCATTGGCTGGCAGTTATAAATGAAAGGGATTTAATCGATAAGGAGATATGGGAGTTTTGGCAGATTAATAAAGGATCTGCATATATACACTTTACTTGGGATGCTCTTAAGGCATACCTGAGAGGGATTTATTATGGTAAAATCAAAAAGAAACAGACCATTTTTTTCTCTCAGGAAAAAACGCTTATAATGAAAATAGAGGAAACTCAGACACTTCTGTTTAGACAAAAGACTGATGAGCTAAGGTCCCAATTGAAAGAATTAAATAAACAATACAAGCAACTTTCAGAAAATAAGACCCAACATAAGCTATTGTTTCAGGGGCAGAAGCGTATTTTTGAATCTGGGCAAGCTAGTAAGTTTCTCTCCTCCGTAGTGAGGCATCAAAGGGAGTCCTGTAAAATCAGTAGTATAAGGAGTAGCTCAGGAGAAATAGTAGAAGTTCCTGAGTTAATTAGAGAGGAATTTGTTAAGGCATTTTCTTCTCTGTACCATTCTGAATCCACTGATGGGGAGGTAAACGTTAGAAGCTACTTGGAGTCCTTAGACTTGCCTCGCCTATCGAGGCAAGATAATGTTGGACTGAATAGCCCAATTCAGTGGACTCCAAGCTGTAATTACAGCTAGTAAAACAAACTCGGCCCCCGGCAATGATGGCCTGCCTCTCGAGGTATATAAATATCATGAAAAGTCTTTGTCACCGATTAGAAGTTATCAATGAGTCCATTAGATGTGGATCACTTCCCCCCTTCGTGCAGAGAGGCAGTAATCACATTAATCCTTAAAAAAGGTAAAGATAAGAACAAGGTGGGTTCATATAGGCCCATTTCACTTCTTAATTCTTATTATAAGATAACAGCCAAAATTTTGGCAAATCGATTGAAGCAGGTTGTCGCCTCTCTGATTCATATGGATCAATCAGGGTTTATACCCGGGAGACAGATCCAGGCAAGTATTTATAGGTTGTTCCTGAATTTGCTTGTTGGAGGAGGAGAGGACTGCTCCATCCTGTCCTTAGACGCGGAAAAAGCATTCGACAGGGTGGAGTGGTAAGTCGCAGATGGGCTTGGGTGTAGTAGTAAGAAGTAAGTAGGTAAGCCTATGGGAAACAAGAAGTATAGGACACACAAGTGTGTCTTTACTACTGCCCTTTTTTGTTAATTAAATGCTATCAAAATCGCAGCTGCTATATTTTTTATCCACTTTTTTCACATTACTTTCTCCATAGGAAAACACACCATTGTGGTTTTATGGCATTTTTGTCTGTACTACTACTTTTCCATCATTCATTCATTAATGAGAGACTTTATTTATTGCAACCAAGCAGATCTTTTCAGTGACTCTATTAACTTTTCGTCAGACTTGCACCTGTCCACTTGCCTTGCACCCTGCCAAACATTCACCATCAAGGTCAACCCAACTACCACTAGGTGGGAGCCCAAGGTCTTCCCCAAGAGAAGTAAGGAGAGTGTATTCACTACTGCACAGCCCCAGGGAGTGCCAAAGTGAGGACAGCTATGGTGAACCACTAATACTCCTATCAGTGCCACTACTAAAACTCCCATCCTCCCTCCTTTAGTGTTGTTGTAGATTGCCTTGTGATATGGGTTTCAATCTCATCTCACATGCACAACAGCGTCAAGAGCTAGCAGCAGCTGGAGAACCAAGAAGAAACATGTAGTCCTCAAGCCACTGGTTGGGGAACACTGCTCTAAGGAGACTGGATTAGTCAAGATGAAATACACAGCTGAGTATCAATGTCAGATTACATGTTCTATTGATTTTTTTAAGCAAAAAGGAGTTAACACAACCTCTACAACAAGAAAAATCTAAAAACATGGCAAAATAAACCCACCTGCCAATTGCTGGTCCTTTTGTGCCCCAGGTTCTGTTGTCCAGGAGTTTATTATCTTGTGTTTTATTGTCCTAGCTGATTGTATTCAAGAATTTAGTGTCCTATTCACTGGTGTATAGAGGATTGATTTCCTCATGCCAAATGATTTTGCATCATAATGATATATTGAGGCCATTATGAAGGCCAAATGTGGTTCAGCTCTCTTCTAGGTGAGATCGAAAGAAAAGCTAGCTGGGAGCTATATAAAGCAATATCATTCATTAATTCATTAAACATAGTATACTAGGGGTACTTTTACATACTGTCTTTAACAGCAGTTTATGTGATTATTAGTTTCAGCATTTTCTTTTTTGGGCTATGGAGATCTGTTTGCTGAGAAACAGAATTTATCAGAATGTCACACACCCCCTCCTCTCCCCCATCAGAAACACGCTCACACATAACATTTTGGATTTTGACATTTTCATGGCATTCTTGGAGATCACTAGAGTTTTTTTTAATGCAGTATTTTTTCAGCTGTTTTTCAATATACCGCAATAAATAATAAAAATAAATAAAATAGCACTTGTTTTATTTTAATAAACACTTTTTCATACATTTTAAATAGCAACAAAAAACCTCCTGCCTGACTCTAGCATAAAATAAGGAAATCATTGAAGTTGGTATGATCTTCCATATTTTTTTTCTTTTTCCTAAATCTCCATTTTGCCATACATTCTGTGTCTCATCATTCTTGCACTATGTCCCTTCTTCCTTTTAAAACATTTCAATATCTCTCACCCTCTTTTTCAATATCTCTTGGTAAGTATTTAAAGGGGTTATCCAAGTTATATTTATTGATGACCTATCCTCAGGATAGGTCATCAATATCAGATCGGCGGGGGTCCGACACCCGGCACCCCCGCCGATCAGCTGTTTGAAGAGAAGGCGAGCGCCGTGCCAGCGCTGCCTCCTCGTCATTGCTTACATGCTGGCGCTGCATCTGCAGCGGTGAGCATGTAATACACCCAAGCCGTTCCATTCATTTCAATGGGACGGCTCTGTAGTATACACAGAGCCGTCCCATTGAAATGAATGGGGCGGCTTGGTGTAATTACATGCTCACCGCTGCAGATGCAACGGCCAGCATGTAAACAATGACGAGGAGGCAGCGCTGGCATGGCGCTCGCCTTCTCTTCAAACAGCTGATCGGCGGGGTGCCGGGTGTCGGACCCCCGCCGATCTGATATTGATGACCTATCCTGAGGATAGGTCATCAATAAATATAACTTGGATAACCCCTTTAATGTATCCACAGTTTCTAATACAAGTTCTACTGCAGCATTTTTTAAAGCATCTTTAAAGCATTTTTACGTGAAATTTTATTGTCATTTTTTAACATGTCATTTTTTTTTCCTGGTGTGTTTGAAGTCTATTACAAAGCCTATGGAGACAAAATGCTTGATATACTGTCATACTTTCAACATTCTGCATTTTGTTTAATACAAAAATTCTACCAAAACACAGTTCCAGATTTACAAATGTGCCTGTTGTCAAAAATCTGTCTAAAAAGTAGCACACATTTTTAGAATTTTGGACATCTAGATTTTTAAACTATTTTCTGACATGTTGGACAAGGGATGGGGCTTAGCAAAAGGGTGTGGGGTTTCACAGGAAAAGGGCATGGCTAGGATGTGCCATTATGCCTCAAAATTGCACCACAATTATGGCATAAAATTCTGTCTCAGACTAAGCCAACCAGTAGTTGGTACAGTTTCATAGAAAAGTGTCTATCCCTACACCACATGTATGATTCAGTGTGAGCCCCTGTGATAAATCTGGTGCAGGTCTAGACAGCTTGACTAAGGTTACACCATCTAACCTGTGTATGCAACCAGCTTTTCACAATTTTGGTACCAGCCTTAGATGTGTATAACCTGTCCTTATTGAAGGGGGGTCTTCTGGTCCTGATGGTTTGAGCACCCTGTGCTGGCAACGGTAATCCTTAAAGCTTTATAATTTAATTAACCAGCTGTCTGGGAGTTAATTTGCCATTTTGCTGAATATTACAGCTCATAGGCATATTATGGCCGAGTTTTGTTAAAAGCTCTACAAGTTGATCCATTGGATACTGTATATATGCAGCAAGGGGAGTGCTGGGAGGAAGAGGGGAGTGGTAGTTGTGGCACTGATAGGAGTTGTAGTGGTTCACGGTGGATGTCCTCACTTCAATACTCCCTGGGGATATGCATTGAATGGAGGGCATATTTCTTTCTTCCCTTGGGGAACACCATGGTATTCTACTGGGTCACTGCAGAAACAGACATAGGGGCAGATTTATGTGCTCTCACAAACCATCAGTAAGATAAGTCCCATCCATAATGGAGAGAACTCAAAGAGGAGTCCTCTCAATGCATTTTACTGCTGATTTGTAGGAGCACAGCACTGAAATACAAGTGAGTATGACTATAAAAATTACATGATTGGACTCAGCACCACTTATACTATACATCAAATGGGAGGTGATTTGGAGCTGACAGATTCCCTATAAAAAATCTAGCAGAGCAATGAATGAGGAGATACTTGGGTTCATGAGATACAGGGCTGGTTGTAGCTTTGTTACAAAGAGATTTTCATATACTGTCTGATTTTCATTTTTATATTAATAGGATGCAGCTGCTCCATATGATCATATCCTTATTTTCACACTACCGCTTTTATATCCAGCAGGCTGTTCCGGCAGGGAACATCCTGTCATATCTCTTTGCATTCTAGGTAATGCGTTGCCGTCCAGCTCCATTAACTATAATAGGAATCGGCGGAGATCTGGCCACAACCCAGCAAATAAGGCGAGAATCCGCCGGACGGATGACATTCTGTAGATGTGTCATCATTGGTCATGCACGTTTCACCCACGTGAAAACAATAACACACAGCATCTCCTAGCAAACATCAGTAAATTGCAGACAGTCCTTCAGAGTGGTTGAGTTCTTTTCACTGATCCATTGACTCCATTGAGTGAACCCGTGGAAGTTTGGGTTTGACAGGTTCAACCGAACTTCAGGTCAAAGTTCGGGTTCGGGACCTGAACTTGACCCCAAACCTGAACCCCATTGAAGTCAATGGGAACCTGAACTTCACTTTATTATTTTCCATTATAACATAGTTATATCTGAAAATAATGTCATTCTTAAGACCGAAAGCAAAAGGGAAACCTTTAGAGGATTTTGTTTCCCGCCTTGCATAACAGAAACCAGACAAATCTGTTATACAACCCATAGACCTCAATTATGACGGAGTGCAAAACGGAATGCATCTAAAGGTTTCCCTTTTGCTTTCCGTCTTAAGAATGACATTATTTTCCAATATAACCATGTTAATACTAAAGTAATTCAAAAAACACCCGAACACTGAACCCGGACTTCATTGAAAAAGTCCAGGTTCGGGTCCGGGTATCCGAACTCGCAAAGTTCGGTACGTACCTCAGCTTTGCAGTTCAGGTTCGCTCATCCCTAATGAAAAACACAAAAGATAGACAATTAAATTATTGACTAATGGGTTCGTTTTCCATGCCAGTGCTGTCTGCTTTAAACACGGAAACAACTCGCTCATGTAGATGATCTCTACTGGTTTGTTTTTGCACAGTAGAAATACAGTTACTCAGCATGCTGGAAGATGATTCAGTTGCCAGGAAAGGGTTATCTGTTTTGTACTCTTCACACCTGCTCAGCATCAATTTCATGCAATCTCAAATCTCAGTAATTTTCCCAAGAAAGCCCAAAGGTTTACAATGAAGCATTTAACTGGGAAATTGAAAATCTGACTAATACTCATTGAAAGACAGAGAAAGTAAAACAATCCAGAAAGAGACAACAGAGAGGTGCGGCAAACGGAGACAGAGAGCAGATGAAAGGCATGTAAGTACTCAGATGAATATGATTACAGAGGCTGCTGTACAAGTCATGTATACCAACGTAACACATCTAGGCATGTTCACAATGTGTGATGACAGATACAAATACTAGTCATAGTAAGACACAACGAGAGGCTGAAGGAGACCCAGCTGCCACTTATGGGATTAAAATGAAACCGTTATCTGGAATTGTATATCCTTCGTTGTACTGTTTGGCCAGATGTTACATGTCCTATATGAATTCGAGTGCACATGCAGCTATAGTGAATGCTGCAGTTTTCTAGGTCATCGTGCTGCATTGTTGTTTTTAGGTGGTGTTTTAGGGAACTGTTATGTCAAATTATTTAGATACACATATAGACATAAATAAAATACACATCTGGATTTTAATTCAATTACCCATTGTAGAGGGGCACTCAATACCTAGGCCAATGATCAGAAAATAAGGCATATAATAGTATTTAATTACTAAAATGCATAGTATGAGACACAAAAATGCAATGTACAAATATATTATGCAGAGGTAAAAACTGTGAATGGACCGTCTAGATAAGTCCCCATGCACCCTAGGTATCCTTCCAATCCACTTTCTGGGTGCAGTTGATGGTAACAATTAGAGCGTCCACAACCTCGGACCTCAATGGTGGTGTTTAAACCGTAGGGTTTCACTTAATATTGTATGTGGTAGTTCCAATAAGTTGTGCGATATCGCATGTATTATACAGTTGGATTCAATGTCTTAAACATACGGTACTTTACCGCTCCTTGGATCCCACCTAGCTCTGTCAGCAGTTTTTAACGGGTAAAAACGACACCAGGGGCGGATTGGCCATAGACCCTACAGGGAAATTTCCTAGTGGGCTGATGCCTAGGAGGGTCACCCAAGCCCTCCTCACAGCCGCAAGCTGGGTACATAATTATCTGAATCTTTACTACTCACCTGGCCAGCAGCCCTCCTGAGTTCAACTGTATTGACGTCCTCAGATGAATGATAGTTTTATACTGTGGAGCAGATAGCAGTATATTGTGCTGCACTATGGTATTTGGTTCAGTTGGGGAAGTATATTGCTCTGCCCTGTGGTATTGCTGGCCCTCCTACTTCTTTTGTCCATGCCTAATTATGTTGCCTAATTATGGGGCCACTTTTAAGTTTTTTTCTAAGGCCACTTTTAGTTCCCAGTCTGCTCCTGCTGGAGACACACTCTCATTAATGTATGTTTTTGACATATGTATGAAATAAATACGATTGTGTAATTTATTTGTCAGTCCAGCAATGTTTTTCCTGTACCTTTTGGCAGTTTGTTGTATAATATGACAGCTGTAAAATATGCAGTCAGATAAGTAGGTAATCCTTATTTTGCACTCTAACCTTCTGTGGTCTCAGTTTATTTATAAGCCATTCATCTATGCCATCACCCTTATGCACTTTCTGTTGTATGTTACTTTTTGTTACTGTATATTGATTGTGCATTAAATTGCCTCAATTATTGCAAACATTGATGTTATGCAAATAAACTTGTGCACACATGATCCGGCATCCGGAAGATGATGTATCCCACTTTTATGACTTTATTTTATCAGACATTGACATAACTTGAATTTAAATTGTGCAGAGCTGCTCTTTAATGTAGTCCATAAAATTACTGAAATGATCATTATCCAGAAAAAAAATTGCACCAGTTATCATCATATGGGAATACAATAGCGAGTTTAATGACATCAGTATAAACAGATGTTTTGGAATACATAATAATATGTAATTCAATGGCAGATATCACTTTGTGGCATATTTTTAACTTGTGCATGGCCTGTGTTAAATCTTTCTAGCACCAGTCTCCTTGCTCATAAACCTGAAGTAAATAATTCATGTGTGGATGCTACTTTCACCCTAAGTTCTAGAACAAAATAAAACTGTAAATGTCATTAATGATTTTCAGTAGAGATGAGCGAATTTTTCAAAAATTCAATTCACCAGTTTTTTAGGGAAAAATTACGATCAACCCGAATTTGTTCGCACTGAATTTCATTTAAAAAATGGCTATTTCCTGGCAGCAGAACGCCTTTATAGGGGTGTAGAAAACTGTGCCTTGCAGTAACACGAATAGGGAGTCTGCTTTTGTAATGAAATAATACTGTGAGTCCGTATGACATGCAGATGACAGGCGTCGCTCTTAGAATCACTGCACACTTCAGTTATTTGGGCAGTCACGGGGCCAAAACTGACAAGTATGAACTCAGCCTTACAGGTCGATGTTAGCTCAAAGAAGCACACTCCTTTTACACTGATTCCACATAGATGTCTACAGAACCTGATCTGTTAAACACTTATACAAGTAGAGCCACCCAACAGAGTGGAGAGAGTGTCAGCAGTAAGTTTGAGTTGACGTCACTGATTACTTTGCCCTTCCTCTGATCCGTCAGAACAATAATCCCAAAAAACTGATTCTGTCTGTTGAGCATCCGCCTTTAATCAGTCAGAAAACAGAGATGACACAATATTTGCATGTGTTTTGTACCCACTCCTGCTTTTGGCTCCCAAATCACAAGTCAATTCTAATGGAACCATACAGGCTCTACAGCTGCTACACAGACAGGATCTGTTGTGCGTCTCATTTTTCTTCCTTCTGAGAGATAAGAAGAAGGGTCAAATAAATGATGAAAGACAAAATAGTGGCCCAGTCATGAAGTGGTGAGTTGGAAGCAGCATGAGGAGGCCACAGAGTGACACGGTGACATAGTGTGGAGGTGACAGCAGCATGCGAAGACCACAGAGTGGGAAGGTAACATAGTATGGAATTGGCAGCAGCATGAGGAGGTGTGGCATGATGATGAGAGGTTGTGGAGGTGTGGCATGATGAAGACAAAGTGTGGAGGTGGCAGTAGCCTGAGGAGGCCACAGAGTGGAACAACGACGAGAGATTGTGGAGGGGGCAGCAACATGAGGAGGCCACAGAGTGGCACAATGATGAGAGATTGCGGAGGTGGCAGCAGCATTAGGAGTCCATAGAGTGGCCACTTCGTCTATTCATTTATAGGGAGTATGGGACAGAACAGAAGGTTAACATTTCTCAACTTTATAAAGTGATGCTTAACCTCTTAAGGACACAGGACGTACCCATACGTCCTGTGTCCGGTCTTGGTTCTTGTAGCAGACACCCGCGGCTAATGTCCGCAACCGGCAGCAATGCCGATCGCAGACATTTAACCCCTCAGATGCCGTGGTCAATCCTGACCACGGCATCTGAGCGCGCACAAACCAAAAGTTTTACTTTCGGTTTGCGCTCCTGTTCCCCCGTGTGGCGATCGAAGGAGCCGGAGCACGCCTGTAGTAGCCTGGGTTTTCTTTGAATGAAACCCAGGCTGCTGTGTAGTATTTCCTATAGAGCCTTGCCTGTAATAGGCTTCATAGGAAATATGCGATTTTTTCATACATTCCAATGCTATTGCATTGGAATGTCTGATAATCGCAATCAAATGATTGTAAGTTATAGTTCCCTATGGGAACTATATAAAAGTGTAAAAAAAAAAAAGTTTTAAACTTTTTTAAAAAAAAAAACATAAAAGTTCAAATCACCCCCCTTTTGCTAAAATAAAAAAAACTAAAAAAAATTTAAAAAATACACATCATGGGTGTCGCAATGTGCAAAAACACTCATACTATAAATATATATAAAAAATATTCCCCATACGTCAAACAGTAAAACGTAAAAAAAGCGTCCCAATGGCGGTTTCGCCATTTTTGGTCGCTTCATTTTCCACAAAAAATTAGATAAAGGTGATAAAAAAGTCATACACAAACCAGAATGGTATCAATAAAAAGATAAGATTATGACACAAAAAATGAGCCCCCATACAGCTCTGTACATATAATTACAAAAAAGTTATAGGGGTCAAAACATGGTGACAAAAAAGTAAAACTGATTTTTTCCCACTTTTGAATTTTTCTTTCACTATCAAAACACATGAAAACCTATACATATAGGGTATTGCCGGATTTGTACTGACCTGGTCAGTTTTATCGCACATCGAACGTCGGAATTTAAAAACCCGCAAAACTGTGGTGGAATTGCTTTTTTTGCAATTTCACCCCATTTGGAATATTTTTCCCGCTTCCCACTACATCATATGCAATATTAAATGGTGCCGTTGGAAAGTACAACTTGTCCCGCAAAAAACAATTCCTCATATGGCTATGTGAACCAAAAAATAAAAAAGTTATGGCTCTGGGAAGGCAGGGAGCGCAAAACGAAAATGCAAAAAAAAAAAAAAACTGTTCCTTAAGGGGTTAAAACACGGTTTAATAATACACGTTCTCCGGCACAAAAGGCTTGGCAAATTGATTGACTGGGAATTTTCCTCGAAGATTGGGATAATATATTGGCGAATTTAAGTCTATGGTTCCTTTATGGTTCTTTTTATGCACATGTGACTATTATTACTGCGGTGTGTTTTAATTGATTATATTAAATATATTTTAGTCATTCTACTTTTGTAAGCGGTGGTTCCAATACAGAGTGCTGATCATACTGTACAAAATTCGAATTTAAGTCTACTTTCTTACAATTTTCATCAAGTTTTGGTTCAATTTAATATTAAATATTTAATTAATTTAATTTAAAAAAAAAGTGTTGCCTAAGATAGGAGAGAATTGGCCAGTCTTCTGTTTATTCGATGATGTGGTTGTGATGGAGAAAGCATTCCAAAAAACGATTTCTCTCCACCTGGAGACAAATCCTGTCAAGATTGATGCAAGTGCGGTATCGGCTGCTCATCGAGCCAGATACTTCTAGGGGAACCTGCCTGGCATGAACAGGCCTCTTGTAGCTACAGACAATATTAAGACAAAGCTTCAAGATTGCTTGGAGCATAGAAGAGTCACGAAGTTCATCAAGATTCAAACCATAACTACCAGCCCCTAGTCTCTTCGTCAGTGAAAACATCACGACTTCTCAGTCATCATGGATGGGAAGGAGGACATCCTGTGGTGGACGGAGAGGGTCTTCTGATTCCCCCGCACTATACGGACGTCTTAGAAATTAACCGCTGCTCCAGGGAAGGTCATGGAGCATCCCATTCATCCAGCAACTATTCGCCCCGCTAAAGGATTGTTTTGAAAGTGTGTAGAAGCCACACGAGGCCCCCACGCTGCAAATTTATCATGGAGACACCGGATTTTATAATATTACATTATTATATAAGGAAAAAAAAAAAAAAAGAGAAGCCTCTTTGTCACCCGGCTCCCAAGTGCGATCAGCTACATCATCATCATTGAGTACTGCCTGCACGTCACTAATGTCCTCCTCAACGATCTCTGGGTCAGGAGCCTGACCGCTCGAACACCAGCTCCCATGCCACTCTCCTCATCACTACTTGCCCGCCTAGTGGAGGAAAGGACAGAGGCAGGTTGAGGACAGGTGAGGGCACAGGGCCTGCTCCCGGGCCATGCTAACTAAGGATTGTGTCTAACAAACCCACTGACTCTTGGTTGGGAGTGTCTGATGTCACTTGCGACGAAGTCGAAGATCGAGTCAACCATTCAAGGACCGCTGGGTTGATGGGTTATTTTGCCACTAATACACGGCAAACTGGGTTTTAGAATATATCACTGCAACACAGAACGGCAATTAGGCCCTAATTTTTTTCTCCTTTTACACAATACAAAAGGCTATTTAACAGATAAGTGCAATGATGAACGGTGAATGTATTTTTATTTCGCCACTAATACAAGGCAAACAGGGCTTCAGAATATATCACTGCACCGCAGAACGGCAATTAAGCCTTAATTTTTGACACAACACAAAAGGCTTTTCAACAGATAACGGCGAATGTATTTTTATTTCGCCACTATTACACGGCAAACTGGGCTTTAGGATGTATCACTGCACCGCAGAACGACAATTAGGCCCTAATTTTTTTTCTTCTTTTATATTATTATATATATAATACACGGCAAACAGGTCTTCAGAATATATCACTGCACCGCTAAACGGCAATTAGGCCCTAATTTTTTTTTCTACTTTTACACAACACAAAAGGCTTCAAAACAGATAAGTGCAATGATGAACGGCGAATATATTTTTATTTTACCACTAATACATGACAAACTGGGCTTTAGAACATATTACTACACCGCAGAACGGCAATTAGAACCTAATTTTTTTAAACTTTTACACAAAAGGCTTTTCAACAGATAAGTGAAATGCAGAACGGAGAATATATTTTTATTTTGCCACTAATACATGGCAAACTGGGCTTTTGAATATATTACTCCACCGCACAAGGGTAAATATATTTTTCTTTTGCCACTAATAAACAGCAAAATGGGCTTTAAAACCGATAACTGAACCGCACAAGGGCAAATAAGACGTACTGTAGAAATATTTACTTGTAATAAACCCTGTTAATGCCTGGAACAAACAGCACTTGCACCCCAATAACAAGAACGGTTTGCTGGAATGACAGAGATGTATAATGGCAATTTGGATTCCCAGTCAGTGCACCTAGGTGTAATAGGATTGTTCCTATTACCCAGCTTGTAACCTCCCCTACTGAACCCCATTCTACATAAATACTCTGGAACGATTCCTCTCTATCCTTTCCCTGCATAAGTGAAGAAATTTCACAGCACATCCAGAGAGTAAAATCAAACTGGTAGCTTAATTCACCAGACCGCAACATTTCGATATGCTTGCTGGAACCTTTCTCAAGCAGTGACAAATATACTGGTGCAATGTGCATATTTATACAGGTTCACACAATCAATCATCAATTAATCAAATTAATCTCATAAAGTACAAAAAGTAAAAATGATTCCATATTCACACCCTATTTCCATAAAATACAATGTAAATCCTTAAGTACATAGTAAAGTGACAATAGTGCATATATTTAAAACCTTTTCATAACTGTCGCATTCATTAATTCATATATTCGTGAATAATTGGCCTAATTATAATATAACTCACACATGTGATTATACAAATTTAAATGCCATGGAGAATGCAAGGATATGGTCCTCATGGATACCTACGTGTCAATTTGCACAATGCACAACCGATCACGTGATCGGGAATCTAAGTCACATGATCACACTCATAATCTCGCGAATCCCCGCTGTCAAGTAGATAGTGCATTCCATACAGAAAGGAGGCATGAACCGCAAGCCTCACCATGGAAGCCAAAAGAAAAAAACAATGGGGCCGGTGAAGTGCATACACACACTGTCCAAGCGAGCGGTACATCAAAGTATTGCGCACCATCAAGCACAGGGGATGATCGGTTAAGGCCATGCAAAAACAATCCTACAGTTAAGAAACATCGGAAATCTACTGGGGTTGACACAATGTATAGTTGATGTTAATCGTCCTGACGTGTGTATAGTGCGGAAGTACTGCCTATATCGGGAGCCAAGAGCCACTGGTTACACCGTATATCCAAATTGGACACTCAGTGCAACCCCAGGGGCCTTTTAATTCCCTAATCGATATAAGAGTAAAAGCAGGTAAGGAGTGTGATGGCGGCCTCGTGCATACATTCCTGGACGCACCGATGGTCTCCAATATCACAAAGTCCCCCAATCTTATGGATACTCCAAATATCCTGTCACGCGGGTGTCTCACATGACAGCACACTGGAAATCCACAACTGCCACTGGGTTTCCATTACTAGACGCCCAGTGTAGCAATATCAGATCAAATCTCCCTGATTGTGAGGACATCAACCCCATCGCTCAAAATATAGTATTGGTCAGGACGTATAAAAACATTGGTCAGACCCCATTTATGTAGCCGACGTACAATAAAGTGCCCATGTAACCAAAAAGAGATATATACTAGAGAGTGAATTTGGATCGCACATCCTCAACACTATGCTTTTGATGTAATGGCTGTATCAGCATAATTACGTGGCGTATCCGCACAATTTGTAATACATTGTATGCTGTGCCTAAGAGGCATTAGTTTACAGTTTGATCAAAGAGCATAAGCCCACTTTCCAACGACAAGGAAGCCTCTGCAAGTGGGAAACTACTCTAACCTATAAATGGCGCAGACCAAAAAGAGAGGTCACTCCATTTAAACAATCCCCCTGTGCCAGGTGGAGCACCCTGGCCCAAACCGCTATCTCACCTGGACAGTGTGTGAAAAAAACAGTTTTTGTTATTTCAATAACAACAGATCATAATAAACTTTCTTTGTTATTTCCAATAAGGAGGACAGACACTGCATATTTCCCCTTAAATTATGTGTTGTCTAGTATGAATGATCAGTATCCAGTAGGACCCCTAAATCGCCGCATCCTCTTCCAAAATGGTCTTATCTTCCCCAGTTTCTGCAAGAGATAGAAAAATAACTTTGTAAAACCACCTTTTTAGTTCAAAGGGGCACCAATACATATCCAGGATCAGAAGTCAAGTCAACTCAATAATAGCCCATTAAGGAGAATAACCAAGGCTTATAGTCTACATTCAGCCCATTGGGCCACAATGCATTTAATGTAGAGATCCAGTGGATCTCCAGTTCTTTTAGAAGCAGGTTCCTATTACCACCCCTTCTAGGGGTAGGAATATGATCAATTAATATACATCTTAATTCTCCTTCCCTGTGTCCCAATTCCACAAAATGCTTAGGTATTAGAAGGTCCATACACTTTTTGCGGATAGTATATCTGTGCTGGTTAATTCTGGTTTTAAATTCAAGGGAGGTCTCACCCACATACAATAATTTGCATGGACACCAGTAAAGAAACGCGGTAAAGAAACGCATCTTTTAAAACGCACTTTATTCGGGCAGTTAATTGCAAAACAGGCTGGTCGCTAAGGGGTTAATACTTTTGTATCACACTGTATGTAGCGCTCTTTTTGGCTCGACGCGTTTCTTTACTGCAATATTGCGGTTGTTCATTAACAACCACATTATTGCGGTAAAGAAACGCGTCGAGTGAAAGGGAGCGCTCCTATCAGTGACACATAGTTAATGTGAACAACGCTGAGCACCACTTATGCTAATTATATCCATGTTGAGCCCATTAATCTGAGGGCATAAATAAATATGTATAATTAAAGGGAGATTTATTAACAACTAGACCACTCAGTGACTGCACTTACATTCCAATATTCAATATTACATTCCATTTACATGTAGTTGGTGTTAGTATACTGTAGTGGCCTGGCTACTTTGTCCCACCTACGTGTGGGCACTACATTTAGCCCTCAGATACTATTGGTGGATGTGAGTTTTGTCGATCTGGAAATATTTATACTAATTCCAGGCTCCAACTCGCACCACCAGAATGATCTGTTTATTTTGGTGGAGAACCAATTTTAATATATAACTTTAATAAAATGCATCTTTTAAAACGTACTTTATTCAGGCAGTTAATTACTATACAGTTTTCTGTACGTCAAACAAGTCTATCTATTTTGAGTTAATCTGACCAGCCTGTTTTGGGCCTTACTGACCAAGTGTTTTTCTTTCTTTTTTCATCGTCGTGTTCCAAGAGTTATAACTTTTTTATTTTTCCATCTATATAGCTTTATAAGTGCTTGTTTTTTGTGGGACAAGTTATAGTTTTTAATGGCGCAATTTTGGGGTACGCATAACTTTCTAATTAACTTTTATTAACTCTTTCTGGGAGGGAGAAGGGAAAAACAGCAATACATTTAATTAACAGCAATTATTTAAATATATTTTTGCCATATAATATGTCCGACAAGAGGTCATAAAAAGACTGTTGGGGTACAATGAACACTACTATTTTGCACTTTCTTTTCCTTTTTATTTGTATTTTTTTATTTATTTATATTTGTTTTAAATATATATTTTTGCCACATATTGTGTCCCTCAAGGGATCACAAAAAGACAGTGAACACTTTTAGTTTATTTTTTTTTATTTTTTTATATATATAATTTTATTTGCCACATTATATTTTGTGTTTTATTATATTTTTTTGTTTTCAATTTTTTAAATATTTTTTCAATTATTTTTTAATATATTTTTTCCACATAATTTGTCCAAAATGGTCACTAAAAAACCTTTGGGGACACAGACTTTTTTTTTTTTTTGCACTATTTCCACTGTAACTGGGGCATACAGAGGAAACCAGCCTGCTTTGGGGGCGTTGTACACAGGCAGAGCTGATCAGGGTCTCTGAGTCTTGACCCTGCAGCTCTGCACTCCCCTGCCCCCAAGCAGGGTCTACAATGCACAGCGCGCTGCCTACATATCTTAGGAGAAGGCAGAAGCGCTGATCAACTGCTTCTGCCTTCTCCACGCTCCCCCGGCTGTCCTGCTCCTGCTACAGAGCAGGAGCTGTAAGCTCTCTTGTGCGGCGCTCTCTTGTGCGGCGCTGTGGACGATCAGCTGTGTTTCTGTCCAGGAGGACAGGGGCCGCAAACTTTGGCTCTGGGGGCCGCGGGTTGTGCACCCCTACTATAGTGCATTGCACTTAATGTCAGTGCTATTCTGCTGCATATTACTCAAGGCTGGTCTGGGGAGCATTTGAGACAGAAGGGAGTATGCTCCTTCTGTCGGCACTTTACATGTGGCGGGCGCCATTGCCCGCGGCATGTAAAGTGTTAAACAGCGGGTGTGGGTGGTCAATAAGGGTTTAAAAGGGTCAGCTCATCTGCGACATTATTGGCATATCATTAGGATATGCAATTAATGTTAGATTGTTGTACATCTCACCTCTGGGACCTGCTTCTCTTTAGAGAATAGGGCCCCCGAAGGGAAGGAGAATACAACCAGCAACACTGCATGCTGTCCATTCATTGATATAAGATTTCTGAAAATAGCTGAGCAATCACCCTTTAAATTCCCTTTAAATTCCCCCCAGAAAATGATAAAAAAGGTTTTCAGTCACTGATTGTAAACTAGGCTGTAACTTTTCCTTTCAATTGAATTTTGTATTAAAGTTTTATTTTTAATAAAGGCATAACAAATGATCATCACAATAAAAGTAATGTACTTGATAGTAGAAAAACTGCGTGATATTCTGCATATACAATGGAAATAGCAATGTAAGGCTACTTTCACATCTGCGCTTTTTCTGTCTGGTTTTGAGATCTGGCATGGGATCTCAAAACTACAGCAAAACGCTTCTGTTCTGAACAGATCCGGTTGTATTATATCGAAAATGAAGAAACCAAATCTACCAATAAAACCATTGTAAGTCAATGGGCGATGGAAAAACACTGCTTGCAGCAGTTTTGTGTCTGGCATGGGAACACAACATGCTGGAATGGAATGCATTTTGGTGCACTCCATTCCGGTTTGTTTAGTTTTGTCCCTATTGACAATCAATGAGGACAAAACTGAAGCGTTCTGCTGCGGTTTGGAGAGCCTGACAGCCGGACAGCACAATGCAGATGTGAAAGTAACCTAACTGATATATCCTATGTAACAGGTTTGACTTGCTACTTCATGTTTTACTGTACCTGTATGATTCGCTTGTTTATAATATTGTGTGAAAATAATAATAAAAAAGATATGATTAAAGAAAGTAACCTAACAGCGGTACAAGAGGGAGGATGTGAGAAACAGGTACAATTAGAGTCCAAAGTTGAACAAGTTCAAAGTTGAGCTCAAGTCATGTTTTATACATTTCGAATTAAATCAATATACTTCTGTAAACTCTAAAGGTGCCTTCATATGTGGCAAATTTTGTTGCCGAAAATTTCTGCAACTGAAAATTAGTTTCATTCACCTGAATGGGGTTCTTTTTGGCAGGGGGCACATGGATTCTGCAAGCCCCATTCAAAAAAATGTAATACATTTTTTGCAACAAATTTTCTACCACTTTTGAGGGCACCCTAAAGACATATGAAAGGTTATCCAAGGACACAAAACTTTTCGAAATTTTCAGTGCATAAAAGAATCCCAAGCTGAAATTTCTTCCATATGGAATTTATGGTCAACCCAGGGGTGTACCACCAATGAGGCCAGGTGAGGCGATCACCTCAGGCAACACCAGGTAGGGACAAGAGGGGGGCCCTGAGTCTGTGCTGCTGATGGTAGGAGGGGTTAAACTGTGATGAATACAGTGGGAGGGGAGACACAGGTCAGAAAGCTCAGCCAGCAGATCGGGCAGTGTCGGAGTCATAGCTTGTTGCTTCAACCACAACAGCTTTCACAGTGATGTTCCATGCACAGAGGCAGACCTGCTCCTCCTGCTTTTCAGGTTTGTGTACAGAAGGTTATCCGAACAGGGAAAGAAGCTCCCTCTGTCTCTCATCAGCACCACGTGAATGAGATTGCGGGTGCCAATGTCTTTGCATGGCAACCTGGGGCCTAATGTAGGCCCTAAACCTGCCCGGTGTATTCTTAGCAGTGAAATGTATTTTAGAAGCAATCAAAAGATTGCCTGTTAAATATTTATGCTGTATTGTGAATGATGTAAAAAAAAAAGTGTCAGATTTACTGTTTTTAGCTTATTCACAAGAAAAATAAATAAATAGAAAGTGATTGTGTACCCCTAAATGTTACCAATGAAAAATACAAATGGCTCAAAAGATTTTTATTCTGTAAAAGTAGTAAAATGTAAAAAACACGTGTATATATATGTATATATATATACATATATATATAGTAACTTTCTAATCATACTGACTCTGAAAATAAAGTTATCATGTTATTTATGCCAAAAAAATGAATGGTGCAAAATTTATAATGTTAAATATAATGTTATTGCTGTTTTTTCCCATCCCCTCCAGAAAGAGTTATTAAAAGTTTATCAGTAAGTTATGCATACCCCAAAATGGTGCCATTAAAATTTACAACTTGTCCCACAAAAAACAAGCCCTCAGTAATAAACTTACCTGTCTGGGCTCCAGCCACACCCTCTGGTGATGTAACCGCATCCTTAGTAACAGGATGCAATGCTCTGTTTCCCCCTGCAGCAGGCATGTGCTGGGGGGGGGGGGGGTTGATTAGCAGTGGGCTCACTGCTCTATTACTGTGTACTAGTGTTTTTGACTAATGAAGCACTGAGTCAATGGACCTATTAGGCTTTGAAACAGGGAATCAGCGCTTTAGTTAAATCTTTTCCTGGCCACACACTATTGCCAGTGATAGTCTTGTTTGGCTCACCAACTAAGTTGCTAGTTCCCATTTACTGCATTTGTGTACCGTTTCCTCTGTGCTTCTGACCTCGGCTTGTCTTCTGACCACCCTCTGTCTCTCGTTTGCTACTGCGCAGCCTGTCTGGTTCTGAGCCATTTCTGTACAACTCTGCTTTGGTGTTTGTTAGTGTTGGGCGAGCATGCTGGGCCGAACACCAGTTTAACTCGAGCATCTCTATGCTCGGCAGCTCGAGGAGTGCGGGCGAACACCGCTTGTGCTCGAGCGCGGTGCTCGAGTCTCCTACCCGCACATTAGTACTGGCACTCACTGTAATGCCGTAGCCATGTTGGTTACTAGCATTACAGTGATTGGCTGGCCGGAACACGTCATCGGGTACAATATTGCACTCGATGACACGTGGTTTGTCTCAGTCTTAGTCAGGGCAAGCTGCAGCAGGAATTGTTTTTTTTTTTAGGCAGGGTTTAGTTTTGAAAGGTGTTAGAGACCCAAAAGTCCTTTTAAGGACTATTTTTTTATCTGGCAATATATCTGCAATATATATTATTAGCACAACCTGAGCTAAATGGCACTGACAGTGGCACAACATCTGCTACATCTGTTGTGTTACATTTGCGCCATCAAAATATCTGTGACATTCAGTGCAATTGTTTGCCTGCTACTGAGAGCGACATTAACTGCGCTACATCTCCTGTATAACATTTGCGCATCCTAAATATCAGTGACATTCAGTGTAATCTTTTCTTAGCCACTGGTGACAGCGACATTACCTGCGCTACATTTCCTGTATAAGGTTTGCGCATCCTAAATATCTGTGATATTAGTGGAATTTATTTGCGCATACACTTACAAAACCTGTGCTACTGTCCGTGTCACATACTTGCATACTCACATACTTTAATATGCTCAAGACGAGCAGTAAGGGACGGGTAAGTGTCCGTGCTGTTGATGGTGCACGCAGAGGCCGTGGCTCTGGGCACGGTGAAACTGTGCCTGCTGCAAGAGCACAAGAAACAGCTTCATGTCCCAGTTTTCAGGGTGGCGCAGGACACCACTCTCGAAGCCACACCAGTGCAACCAGGTGGTCGTTTGGATTGCAGCACCCTGATGCGCGGCCTAGTGTCACAAGGAGGGAAAAGTTTTGGAAGTTGGTGAAGGAGTACGTAGCAGACCATGTCAGCGTCCTCAGTGATCCCTCTGTACCTTACAACTATTGGGTGTCCAAGCTCGACACATGGCATGAACTGGCGCTCTAAGCCTTGGAGGTGCTGGCCTGCCCTGCCGCCAGCATTTTGTCAGAGCGGGTATTTAGTGCTGCTGGGGGCATAATAACTGATAAGCGCATCCATCTGTCAACTGAAAATGCTGACAGGTTGACTCTTTTTAAAATGAACAAAGCCTGGATTGCCCCTGACTTCTCCACTCCACCAGAGTAAGGCGGCTGAACATAAAGGCACTTTAAATGTGACTCTTATGGTGAATTGAATACACTGTATTCCCATGCACCCCTTCCACCACAAATAAGGATATATGGTTCAATCTTTCTTTCCTCCTCCTCGTCCATCATATCAACCTGCTTATTAGGCCACCCTCACTCCTAATGTTTTCGAGGGTCAGATCAGCAGCAGACCCTCACCCCTAATGTTTTTAGAGGGTCACCAGAAGGCTCTCGCCCGTAATGTTTTAGATGGTCAGATCAGCAGCAGGCCCTCGCCCCTAATGTTTTAGATGGTCAGATCAGCAGCAGGCTCTTGCCCCTAATGTTTTAGAAGTTCAGCTCAGCAGCAGACCCTCACCCCTAATATTTTAGATGGTCAGATCAGCAGCAGGCTCTTGCCCCTAATGTTTTAGAGGGTCACCATCAGGCCACCAATCATAATTTTTCAAGGGTGTGTATGATGCCCTCCTTTATGTGTAATAAAGGGTGTATTGGAGTGCCGATTCCTTGTAATTTTTGGCAGCCCTTTCACTTGTGCATAGGCTTTATGAGTGTAGGAGTCCCACTACATGAACAATTGTACCACAATGTGAATGAGGCCCTCCTTTATGTGATATACAGGTTGTATCGGAGTGCCTCTTCCTTGTAATTTTTGGCAGCACTTGCACTTTATATAAAAGTAAATATACAGGAAAGAATGTTTCCTAACAATTTTTCCTCTAAAGTTGATTTTATTTTTGGTTTTGTGTGTATATTATTGTCAGTCTGTAAAAGTGGCATACTACTCGGACGACATCATTCCCATCAGCAACCTGAGAGTCCAAGATGCATCCAGACATCCTCCCCATGCTGTTCCTGAACTATTTCAGTGGTGTTTCAATCAATTTCTGAGCTTTTCCTGTGAACCTCTCCCCTCTTCAGAGCAGGGGGTGCCTGGTTTAATGCTCTGGCTCTCCCATTGACTTCCATTGTGCTCTGGTGCTCTGTAGAGCACCCGAGCATCCCAAAGTGTTCTACTCGAGCACCAGAGCACCCGAGCACTTTGGTGCTCGATCAACACTAGTGTTTGTTTGTCTCTTGGTGTTTGTCTGTCTCTGCACTTATTTAGAGTAGAGCTCGTCGTCCAGTTATGGTTTTGCTAAGTAGGGCTTAGGGTCCGCATTTTGCGGAACGGAATTGCGGACTCATTAGTTTCAATGGGGACAGACGATGTCCCGGCCGGGTCCGCAATTGCGGATCCGCACTTCCAGGTCCGCAATCGCGTTCCCGAAAAAAATAGAACATGTCCTATTCTTGTCCGCCATTGCGGACAAGAAAAGGCATTTTCTATAAGAGTGCCGGCGATGTGCGGTCCGCAAAATGCGGAACGCACATCGCCGGTTTCCGTGTTTTGCACACACGGACGTGTGAATGGACCCTTATACTGCAAGTAGGTAGGAAAACCAGGCTGGGTTCTAGGTTAGGACTCTGTCTTTGTCTGTCCCTACCTACAGGCAGAATCAACGGAAAAATAGAACGTTATACAGTCGTGGCCAAAAGTTTTGAGAATTACATTAATATTGGAAAATGGAAAAGTTGCTGCTTAAGTTTTTATAATAGCAATTTGCATATACTCCAGAATGTTATGACGAGTGATCAGATGAATTGCATAGTCCTTCTTTGCCATGAAAATTACCTTAATCTCCAAAAAAACTTTCCACTGCATTTCATTGCTGTCATTAAAGGACCTGCTGAGATCATTTCAGTAATCGTCTTGTTAACTCAGGTGAGAATGTTGACGAGCACAAGGCTGGGGATCATTATGTCAGGCTGATTGGGTTAAAATGGCAGACTTGACATGTTAAAAGGAGGGTGATGCTTGAAATCATTGTTCTTCTAATGTTAACCATGGTGACCTGCAAAAAAACGCGTGCAGCCATCATTGCATTGCATAAAAATTGCTTCACAGGCAAGGATATTGTGGCTATTAAGATTGCACCTCAATCAACAATTTATAGGATCATCAAGAACTTCAAGGAAAGAGGCTCAATTCTTGTTAAGAAGGCTTCAGGGCGTCCAAGAAAGTCCAGCAAGCGCCAGGATCGTCTCCTAAAGAGGATTCAGCTGCGGGATCGGAGTGCCACCAGTGTAGAGCTTGCTCAGGAATGGCAACAGGCAGGTGTGAGCGCATCTGCACGCACAGTGAGGCGAAGACTTTTGGAAGATGGCCTGGTGTCAAGAAGGGCAGCAAAGAAGCCCCTTCTCTCCAAAAAAAACATCAGGAACAGATTGATCTTCTGCAGAAAGTATGGTGAATGGACTGCTGAGGACTGGGGCAAAGTCATATTCTCCGGGCATCTGGAAAAAGGCTTGTCCGGAGCGGAAAAGGTTAGCGCTATAAACAGTCCTGTGTCATGCCAACAGTAAAGCATCCTGAGACCATTCATGTGTGGGTTTGCTTCTCATCCAAGGGAGTGGTCTCACTCACAATTTTGCCCAAAAACACAGCCATGAATAAAGAATGGTACCAAAACACCCTCCAACAGCAACTTCTTCCAACAATCCAACAACAGTTTGGTGAAGAACAATGCATTTTCCAGCACGATGGAGCACCGTGCCAAAATTGCTAACTAAGTGGCTCGGGGACCAAAACATTGACATTTTGGGTCCATGGCCTGGAAACTCCCCAGATCTTTTTTTTTTTTTTTATTATCATCTTTATTTTTTTTACAATCCATAAAAAGACAAAAGTAATACAAAAACATACCTACCCACCCCCCAACTCCCCCCCCCCTCCCCAACCCTGCAGGAAAAAAAAAAAAAAAAAAAAACAACAATAGGGAAAGTCGCTTAATCAATCCAATCCTTCCATATAGTACTGCACTTTGCATAAGACCCTCTTTGTCCATACAAGACTCTCTCATAACTTTTCACTTTCTTAACTAAACTTAGCCAGTTGTTGCAATCTGGAGCGAGGGAGGAGCACCATTTTCTGGATATAAGAAGCCTGGCCAAAAAAATCACTTTCATCAACAATTGGCACTTCAAAGGCTGACAGTTAACTTCCGATAGATCACCAAGAACCCATAACTTTGGGGATAACGGAATATCCATATTAAGTCTCTGGGCCAAAGTTGTTTGAACCATTCTCCAGTACTTACTCACCATCGGGCAATCCCAGAACAGATGAAGATGATCTGCCCCGGGTCCCCGCGATCGAAGACAGTCAGAGGAGGCTCTAAATCCCCTCTTATGGAGCCATAGTGGTGTTAAATAAATTTTGTGTATAATATTAAACTGTACAACAGTGTGATTGAAATTGTGAGAAACCCGTCCCAGACCGTCACCTATATTCTCCCAGTCCGGGAGCCAACCTCAAGCAGTGAATCAGACCAGGATCTCTGTCCTGGAGAAAGACAGTCCGAGAAAAAATGTTTCATCAAGTGTCTATAACAATGTGAGAGTTTAACTTTCATACATCCTTTCTTACTAATCAAATTGTGCAAAAATTCAGGAGTGTCTATATAAAGTGAATGACTAACAGCAGTGCTAAGAAGTGCCGACCTCAGTTGAAGGTGGGCATACCAAACCACCTCACCAACATTTAGCTTTTGTTTTAGCTCTGTAAACGACAAGATTTGTCCATCCCCAATCACCTGGTGGAAATATTGAATATTTTTCATCCTCCAATACTGCCGACAATTTGGGTCACCCAAATTCAGAAGCTTTTGGTTATGCCATAATGGGGTACAAGTAAGTAGTGCCTCCACTTTAAACCAGCTCCTTATAATCTGCCAAGCTTTCATAGCCATTCTGCAGAAGGGTTTAAACCCAGTCTGTATATTAATTAGGTAATCGGACTCTAATACTGTAAAGAAATCAGAAAAACCTGAGTCCTTTACCAATTTTCTACAGAGATAGCTATTTTCCCAGTCATTAAAAAAGTTGAGTTGAGAGGCCATATAGTAACCCCTAAAATAGGGGAGGTTAAGACCTCCCGATTGTAGGGCATAGAGAAATAAAGTGCCTTTAGTCTCACACGCTTCCTCCCCATAGCAAATCGTTGATCATCCGTTCTATCAATCTAAAGTATTTGTCTTCAATCCATACCGGTGAATTGCGAAGAACATAAAGAATCTGGGGCAACACCACCATTTTTATTAATGAGATTCTATCTGCTCTAGCGGGCAGAATTTTTTGCCATATCTTAACTTTAGATCTCACTTTTGACAATAAGGGAAACAAGTTAAATTTTAAATATTCTTGGATCTTGACAGTAACTGTTATCCCCAGATAATTTATTGAATCAGAGATCAATAACCGATCAGTGATAGAATTCTCCATCGATCCTCGCATTTCGTCTATAGGGAGAAGAGCAGTTTTCTCCCAATTGACCTCAAGGCCAGAGGGAACAGAAAATAGATTAACCAACTCCATTATTCGTGGGAGGGTGGTTTCAATTTGATGAATAAAAACAAAATATCATCTGCATAGAGAGATATACGATCCTGCTTCCCCATTACACCAAAACCAGCCACTTTCAAGTCCTGCCTAATACTGGCTGCAAGAGGTTCGATATAGATATTAAATAAAAGAGGGGAGAGAGGACAGCCTTGACGTGTACCTCTTCCCAATACAAAGCTCTCTGTCAACATATCATTGATCTTAATCCTAGCTACCGGGCTTTTGTATAACAGTTGCACCATCGCCATAAACTTAGGCCCAAAACCCATTTTTTTCATCACTTCCCAAAGGAACCCCCACTCGACTCTGTCAAACGCCTTGGTGGCATCCAGTGACAGAATAGAGCGGGCACTCCCAGGGATTGAATATTAGTGAAAAGCCTGTGCAAATTATGGTGGGTGCCCCTTTTGGCATAAAGCCATTTTGATCTAGATGGATAACGGACGACATTACCCCGGAAAGCCTCCTAGCCAGAACTTTTGCAAATATCTTAACGTCCGAGTTTAATAAAGAAATAGGTCTATATGAACTCAAATCAATCGGGTCTTTATCTTTTTTTGGGATTAAAACTATCAAAGCCTCCATCATAGACTGTGGCAGACCCCCCCCCTGTACAGCTTCAGAAAACACCTCCAGTAGATGAGGAAGGATGACATCCCTGTATTTACGATAAAATTCATACGGAAGGCCATCTAACCCTGGCGATGAGTTCCCAGAGATAGAACTCAGGGCCTCCTGGATCTCCAAGAGAGACAACTCTCTTTCCAAGAATTTTTTTTGGACTTCCGTTAACATCGGAAGAGAAATTTTCTCCAGGAACTGCCTCGCCAGGTCAGATGGCAAACCAGAAGAAGCTCTATATATCTGGGAGAAGTATTGCAGAAAAGTGTCTCTGATTCCCTCTGAATTTGATATAATTACACCATCTAAATTGCGAATCGCAGTAATAGCTTTCTTTTTCTTGTCCTGTTGTGAAATTATTCTGGCTAGGAGCTTACCGGGGCGTCCAGACTCTGAGAAATACTTTTGCCCCCTAAAAAACAACCTATGGTTTGCTTTCTCCATTACATAATCCTCCAGGGAGGAGCTAGCCTTCTGCATCTCTTCTTTATTGTCTTCAGTAGGTTGCTCAGTAAAACGCTCCGTTGTGGATGCCACGGTCCTAACCAATTCCTCCACCCTTTTCCTAAATGATCTCCTCGCTGCAGTAATTTCACTAATAAGGATCCCCCTTAAATATGCTTTCAGGGCGTCCCAAACCAAGTCGATTCTAGCAGAGGAGAGATTCACTTCCCAAAAGGAGGATACATGTTCTTTAAAGGACTTATAATTATCCATAATGGTAAGCCAATATGGATTCAACCTAAAGCCAAAGCCCCTATTATCTCTTTTCTCCCCAATGCAGACCTCAATAGATACAGGTGAGTGATCTGAGACTGTTCTAACTCCATATCGTATCCTTCTAATATTATTCAAATTTCTCTCATTAGTAAACGCTAAATCAATCCTAGACATTGCTCTACCCCCTACTAACGCAGGAGTAAACTCTCTTTCCTCCGCCAAAATGTTCCCATATATCCACCAATCCAACCTCCAAGCAAAACTGAGGCAGTGGAGAATTGAGGATGTTCCTTCCCATATCTGCATCTAGTGTCAGCCTGTCCCTTTTAGGATCCATAACAGCGTTAAAGTCTCCCATCAGTACAAGCCGACATTCAGGTTTCTTTTCCAAGAAGCGCAGTAGTTGGGTAAGTGGATACATAGAAAATGGCGGAGGTATGTAAAAAAGGCGAGAATGTAGCTGTGACCATAAAGCCTACCATACAGAAAAATAAATCTACCTTGATCATCTATATTAGAATCTATTAAAATATAATCTATCGAGTTATGAATCAGGACCGATACTCCCCTAGAGGCACTACTAAAGGTTGAGTGGTAGGATTGGGAATGCCATCCTGTCATCAAACGGGTCACTGTCTCATCAGTGAGATGAGTTTCCACTATGCAAATAATTGCTGGAAGATACCTTTTTAATGCATCGATAATAGCTTGCCTCTTAACCCTTTCCCCAAGGCCTCTAACATTCCAAGAAACGATTCTAACGGACATCAATTATACAAAAAAAAAAAAAAAAAAAAAAAAAAAAACCCAAAATCCCCTCCCTGCAGAGCAATATCCCTCCCCTCTCCCCCCTCTGTTGGTCCGCCCGATCTAGTCAGCAAACCTCTATCTTCCGGCCATTCTCCCCCCTGCTCATCCCATCCCCCCTCCCTCCCCTCCGCTGCTTCTTTTCGATTCATTTCAATTCGAAGAAACATTTCATATGCCCAGTTGTTCCATCCAGTCCAACACTTGTTGCGGTTTTTCAAAAAATTGGGAAGTCCCATTGTAAATCACTCTCAGTTTCGCTGGATACTGTAGAGAATATTTAATATCCTTGGACGCCAACCGTTTCTTTATCTCAATAAAACTTCTTCTTTTTTCCTGAGTCTGCCGAGCAAAGTCGGGAAAAAATAGCAAGTTTGAACCCTGGTAGACAATAGGCGAGCATTCTCTTGCTCTTCTCAGTATCATGTCTCTGTCCATTGACGATAACAGCTTTATTAAGACTGCTCGCGGCGGCCTCCCTGGGATGGGTTTCCCCCCTGGGATCCGGTGGGCTCTTTCTATTTGAAAAATAGACGAAAAATGATCGCTACCCAGGTTTTCCACAATTAATTCCTTAAGTTGCTCCACTAACTGCCGGCCATCAATTCCTTCTGGAAATCCAACTATGCGGATGTTATAACGCCTTGATCTGTTTTCCAGATCCTCCAACTTATTTTGTAAAAGGGAGTTTTCAGAAGCCAAAGACACAGTCTTAGTTTTTAACATGACAGTATCTGTTTGCAGGGAGTCGACCATTTTTTCCACGTTAAGAACTCTATCGCGGATTTTTGTCAGCTCATCCCTTATCAAGGATATATCGCTCTGCATAGACCCCAGCTGAGTAGACATCCCCTGCATAAGAGTACCGTTATTTTTAACCGCACGCAAGATTTCTTCCAAAGCTAAGGGGTCATGCTCAATTTCTGTTGGCATTAACAGGCTTTCCTCCCCTCCTTCCTGGCCCACCTCAATAGATCCGTCCTCAGAAACTTCTTCAGCTTGGGGGGTTTTAACCCCTTTTTTAGGATTAACACACAGTTTCCTTTTAGATAAGTCCTTTTCATTTAAAGAGGGCGATTTCAAAAACTTATCAATTTTACTCTCTAATGTCTTGGACCCTGGCTTTATTCCAGAGGAGTCAATTGAGCGACGCTTTGGGGCCATTTCTTGTTTAAAGGCTCTTTGCTGTATAATATATTTTGTTATTATATTTTTTTTTTTTTTTTTCTCCCTTTCCCCTTCCCTACTCCTTCTTTCCCTTTCCCCCTTTCTTTCGTTTCCTTTCCTTTCCTTCTCTACCTCCTTTTTACTCCCGGCTTTTAGAAAGATCCTTGGGGCTTACTCCCTTTTTTTTTTTTTTTTTCCCTTTTTTCCTTTTTTTCCCCCTTTTTTTATATGTCCTGGGCTTCCATTGTCCAAATAAATAAATATCTTCTGTAAGACACCAGACAGGGCACTTAGATATGTGCAAGCAGGGACATATACAGTACATTCACTACTTCCATTGAGTGTCTCACGTGTCCAGTGGCGAGGAAACGGCAGGCAGAAGCAGATAACACAGCCCAGCAGCCGCAGGCGAGCAGGAGCCGACACAGAGCAGTCCAAGCAGGAGGAAACGACACGTCCAGCACAGGAGCAGCAAAGCGGAGAAGACGGGGGGAGGACCGGACGGAGGACCGAGGGAGACCCAAGCAGACCCAGGCAGAGCCGTAACAGGAGGACCGTAACAGGAGGGAAGATCACACCAGGTCACAGCAGGTCACAGCAGCGGAAAAGGAACGGAGGCAGCCAGCAGCGAGCAGCAAACAGGAGGAAGGAGGTAGGAAGCCCTCGGTGAACACAGAGGGAGGCTTCACTGAGCAGGGCAGAGCAGATGGCAAACTTTTCAGCGATCTTCCATCAAACTTTCCCGCTGCATCGGAGACGCGGAGACTCGGAGGGAGGGAGGGAGAGCAGGAGGAGAGAACGCAACGTGAGTATGTTCACGTCATCGCGCCCACCGGAAACTCCCCAGATCTTAATCCCATTGAGAACTTGTGGTCAATCCTCAAGAGGCGGGTGGACAAACAAAAACCCACTAATTCTGACAAACTCCAAGAAGTGATCATGAAAGAATGGGTTGCTATCAGTCAGGAATTGGCCCAGAAGTTGATTGAAAGCATGCCCAGTCGAATTGCAGAGGTCCTGAAAAAGAAGGGCCAACACTGCAAATACTGACTCTTTGCATAAGTAATTGTCGATAAAAGCCTTTGAAACGTATAAAGTGTGTGTAATTATATTTCACTACATCACAGAAACAACTGAAACAAAGATCTAAAAGCAGTTTAGCAGCAAACTTTGTGAAAACTAATATTTGTGTCATTCTCAAAACTTTTGTCCACGACTGTACAGTAGCTCTTGGAACGTGATGAAGAATTTTTTTTCAAAAAATCATTTGTCACTACAGCTTAAAACAGGCTGGTCACTAAGGGGTTAAAGTTTCCTCCATATAGTCATGTTACTGAGCTTAGTGCTCTGGGAGGGTTTTACAATAGGTTGGTCACAAAATAGTCAGATTTGCCTCTACTGTTGAAGTACTATGTACAGTGGTTATAAAAAAAAAAGTCTACACATCACTGTTAAAATGTCAGGCTTCTGTGCTGTAAAAAAATGAGACAAAGATAAATCATTTTAGAACTTTTTCCACCTTTAATGTGACCTATAAACTGTACAACTCAATTCAAAAACAAACTGAAATCTTTTAGGTGGAGGGAAGAAAAAAAAAAAAACTAAAATAATGTGGTTGCATAATTGGGCACTCTTATATCTGGGGATGTAGCTGTGTTCAGAATTAAGCAATCACGTTCAAAATCATGTTAAATAGGAGTCAGCATACACGTGCCATCATTTACAGTGCCTCTGATTAACCCCAAATAAAGTTCAGCTGTAGCGATGTCGCGAACATAAATTTTTCCGTTCCCGAACAGCGAACGCGAACTTCCGCAAATGTGCGCGAACATGCGAACAGTGCGAACCGCCATAGACTTCAATAGACAGGCGAATTTTAAAACCCACAGGGACTCTTTCTGGCCACAATAGTGATGGAAAAGTTGTTTCAAGGGGACTAACACCTGGACTTGGGGCATGCCGGAGGGGGATCCATGGCAAAACTCCCATGGAAAATTACGTAGTTGACGTAGAGTGTGGTAAGTTGTAATCGCAATGCGATTAATGCAGGTTATATTAATCGCATTGCGAATTCAACTTAGAGCTGGGTTCCTAATGGTTGTATTGCTAGAATATAACGAAGATTTGAGAATATAGTGCTATATTCATTATATTCCTTATATTCTAGCAATACAACCATTAGGAACCCAGCTCTAAGTTGAATTCGCAATGTGATTAATACAGGTTATATTTATCGCATTGCGATTACAACTACTAACACTGCAGCTTCAGAATGAATCTAAGATGGATGCCGTCCTTGCTTTTTGATAGGAGGTGGGAGGGTCTGGGAGGGAAATTGATGTACTAGCCCTAAAAAGGTCTTTTTGGGGTGCTGTCAGGACGCTGTCCTTACAGCAGAGATCTGATGAGTCTTTCAGGACTGGAGTGGACACTGAATACACTAGCCTAGCTATCGATTTCCCTATTAAATCAGCAGCAACTACACTGTCCCTCCTCTCACTAAGACTGCAGCTTCCGAATGAATCTAAAATGGATGTTGTCCGGGAGATGGAAGGGAGGGTATGCTGATTGGCTGGAATGTGTCTGCTGACTGTGAGGTACAGGGTCAAAGTTTACTCAATGATAGGGGGTGGACCGAACATCGCAGGCATGCTGGGAGTTGTAGTTTCGCAACAGCTGGAGGCACACTGGTTGGGAAACACAGATCTTGATCATTACTCTGCCCAAATCTATATTCAGCTATGTGGCTTAGAAAATATGCTGTCAAACAATGATCCTAGGTTTTGGTATAGACACATGATCTAGACTACCATATTTGCCTATACCAAATGTAAATATGCAACCAAATGTGGCAAAATACACAAAAAAATAAAATGAAAAATGAAAAAATTATAAAAACGCAGATGCGTTTTCTATCAAAAACGCCCAAATGGCCCCTCGGGGGTTCAGATATCTTGCTTTGGAGGCAGAAGAACGTTGGTGGTAGTCATAGTCAACCATCATATACAATCAAATAGAGGCATCAAATGGATTCGCAAAGCGATTAATAATTGTAAGTATTATTCGCATCGCGATTACAACTTAGAGCGGAGTTCCTAATGGTTGTATTGCTAGAATATAACGTATATTCTAGCAATACAACAACCATTAGGAACTCAGCTCTAAGTTGAATTCGCAATGTGATTAATGCAGGTTATATTAATTGCATTGCGATTAAACTTAGATCTGAGTTCCTAATGGTTGTTGTATTGCTAGAATATAACAAAGATTGAGAATGTAGTGCTATATTCATTATCTTCGTTATATTCTAGCAATACAACTGTTAGGAACTCAGATCTAAGTTGTAATCACAATGCGAATAATACAGGTTATATTAATCGCATTGCGATTTACAATTACTAACACTGCAGCTTCAGAATGAATCTAAGATGGATGCTGTCCTTGCGTTTAGATAGGAGGTGGGAGGGTCTGGGAGGGAGGGTATGCTGATTGGCTGGAATGTGTCTGCTGACTGTGAGGTACAGGGTCAACGTTTAGTCAATGATAAAGTATAGGGGCGATGCGAACATCGAATATGTTCGCCCGCCGCGGCGGACGCGAACATGATATGTTCGCCGGGAACTGTTCGCCGGCGAATAGTTCGGGCCATCTCTATTCAGCTGCTCTAGTTGGTCTTTCCTGAAATTTTCTTAGTCGCATCCCACAGCAAAAGCCATGGTCCACAGAGAGCTTCCAAAGCATCAGAGAGATCACATTGAAAGGTATCAGTCAGGAGAAGGGTACAATTTTTTTTTCCAAGGCATTAGATATGCCCTGGAACACAATATATATGGCACAACAGTGACATTACCAAGAACTGGACGTCCCTCCAAAATTGATGAGAAGAAGAGAAGGTCTGGGAGGCTACCAAGAGGCCTACATCAACATTAAAGGAGCTGCAGGAATATCTGGCAAGTACTGGTTGTGTGGTACATCTGACAACAATCTCCCATATTCTTCATATGTCTGGGCTATGGGGTTGAGTGGCAAGACAAAAGTCTTTTCTTACAAAGAAAAACATCCAAGCCAGAAACACATCTGAAGTCTCCCAAAAGCATGTCGGAAAAGGTGTTATGGTCTGATGCAACCAAGGTTGAACTTTTTGGCCATAATTCCAAAAGATATGTTTGGCACAAAAACAACACTGCACATCACCAAAGGAACACCATACACACAGTGAAGCATGGTGGTGGCAGCATCAGGCTGCCGGGCTGTTTTTCTTCAGCTGGAACTTGGGCCTTAGTTAAGATAGAGGTGTTTTTGCAAAGAAGAGTGGGCAAATATTGTCAAGTCAAAATGTGCCATGCTGATAGACTCATACCCATGAAGACTGAGTGCTGTAATAAAATCAAAAGGTGCTTCAACAAAGTATTAGTTTATGCAACCATATTATTTTATTTTTATATTTTTTCTTCCCTCTACCTAAAAGATTTTTTTTTCAATTGAGTTGTACAGTTTATAGGTCACATTAAAGTTGGAAAAAGTTCTGAAATTATTTATCTTTGTCAAATTTGTTTACAGCACAAAAACCTGACATTTTAACAGGGGTGTGTAGACTTTTTATATCCACTGTATTTTGAAGATAGGATTGTAAAAGAAATCATGTTCAATACTCACAGATAGCTTTCCGACACCAGTGTCATCTAAATTCCTTCTCTTCTTTCACACTGTGTACATGAAATCAAATATGATAATATTGATTGGTTTCACGTTCTTCCGTTTTATAAAGACATTTTTGTTGAAGAAGTGACTTTGCTGACACACTGTATGCCGCTGTTGCTTGCCCTGTAGGTCCTTCCGCTCTCTCTTTTCTTGTTTCTAATTTTCATTCAATCAATGCAAATAACTGATGAGAACATAAAATATTCTAAGACATGAGAATGAATCAATCAGGAGTCAAGAGCAGAAGTTTTGGGCATGCATTAATCTTATTTCGAAACAACTGAAAGTACGGCTGCTTTGTTTTGCTTTGTTTGTTTGCTGTTTAAAGTCTCATGTATATCTCTATTTGTCTCCTACTCGCACATCTCCCAACATCCCAGAGGTTGTAGCTAAGGAAGGTTAGTGACAGCAGAAGATGAGATGAATTGGATGTTCCCAACTATCACTGTCTCAAAGGTTATGGAAGTATTCTCTTGACCATTTATTGCCATAATAGTGCATTATGTATGACAGGTTTGTCTAAGCGCCATGTTAATACTATTATTATTTGCTATAAAAACTTTATAATGAACTAAGAAGAATTTTACTGTTGCACCTGCATTGGTTGCAGTGCTTTATACATTATACATAGATTTACATTTGAACAAATACTCAATGTATACAGATTTGGGAAAACACAAAAGCAGCATTCTGACATTCAAATGTTCAACAGCTTTCCTTTCAGCCTATCAGTATGTTATAAAGGCGGTATAAAGAAGGTTGTCTGGCCTAGAAGTTGGTCAATCCAATCCTACTCAAAAAAAAAAAAAAAACACTCACTTTGCGGAACAAGAACATATGACCAAGCCACTTCCCATCCATTGGGGCAACCCAAAGTGGCTGGAATCAGGGCCGGCGCATCCTATAAGTGGACTAGGCAGCCACCTAGGGCACCCCTTGGGAAGGGGCGCTACCAGGAGTGCCTTCCCCCCTCATGCTGCAGCTATCCGAGTGCTCTATAGAGAGCCTCAGGCGGCTGCAGCACTGCCCGGGTTGGCGCGTCCATGAAGGCGCACCACCCTGGCACAGCATGAAGAGAGAGACTGAAAGGAGGGAAGAGCTCAGCGCTCCCTCCTGTCAGTCCCTCTGGTGTAGCGTGGCCGAGCTATGTTCGGGTCGGCGGATACAGGAGCTTTTGTTTCCTGTACCAGGCCGGACTGACAGAAAGTGCTCACTTAGTGTGCACTTCCTTTCAGTCCGGCTGGGTACAGGAAACAAATGCTCCTGTACCACGGACCGGACAGAGCTCGGCTACGCTACACTAGAGGGGGCAGAAGAGAGTGACAAGGGAGGGAGGGTATGAGAAATAGAGTGACAAGGGAGGGAGGAGGGGTGAGAAATAGAGTGACAAGGGAGGGAGGGTTGTGAGAAAGAGAGTGACAAGAGAGGGAGGGGGGAATAAGAGTGACAAGGGAGGGAAGGGGGAATAAGAGTGACAAGGGAGGGAGCGGAAATTGAGAGTGACAAGGGAGGGAGGGGGGAATGAGAGTGACAAGGGAGAAAGGGGGGGAGTAATAAGGGAAGAGGGTGAAGAGAGTGACAAGGGGAGGAGTGACATCCATCGCATACACACACAATGCAACCCTTACACACAAAGACAATACACCCCTTGCACACATACACAGAAACACACAATGCAACCCTTACACACAATGCATCCCTTACACACACTGAAACACAATGCACCCCTTACACACACTCAATGCACCCCTTACACACACTCACTGCACCCCTTACACACACTCACTGTACCCCTTACACACAGAAACACAATGCATCTCTTACACACTCAATGCACCCCTTACACACACTCAATGCACCCCTTACAGACACAAACATTGCATCCCTTATATACACAGAAACACACCTTGCAGCCCTTACACATACAAACATAGATTCACACAATGCATTCCGCATTCAGAAACACACAATACGTACCTTATACACAAACACAAACTTCTTTCTATCCCTTACACGAAAACACACTGCAATCCACTACACACACACACTGCATCACCTACACAAACAGGAATCCCTATACAAAGTTAGAGGAAGGTGGAGCGTCCTTAAGAATGATTTCAGGGATTTAGGTCAAAAGCTTAGGGCAAGGACCTCAAAGGTAGTATTTTCCGAAATACTGCCTGTACCACGGGCCATACAAGAGAGGCAGCGGGAGATTAGAGAGGTTAACAAGTGGCTCAAGAACTGGTGTAGGAAGCAGGGTTTTGGGTTCATGGAGAACTGGGCCGACTTTGCTATCGGCTACAGGCTCTATCGTAGGGACGGGCTGCACCTCAATGGGGAAGGGGCAGCCGTGTTGGGGAGAAAGATGGCTAGAAGGTTGGAGGAGTGTTTAAACTAGGGACTGGGGGGGAGGGAAATTACATTATAGGAGGGGAAGATAGTGCAGATAGAGACCGGGGGCAAGGTAGTGGGACTGGGGGAGAAATGGAAGGAGGGACTAGAAAAGTTCAGAAGGAAAGGTGTAGGGCAAAAAATATGCATAAACCTCTCAAATGTATGTATACTAATGCCAGAAGCCTGACTAATAAAACTGGGGAACTGGAATTAGTGATAAGTGAGGAAGATTATGACATAGTGGGAATAACTGAGACATGGCTGGATGATAGCTATGACTGGGCAGTTAATGTACAAGGTTACAATCTGTTCAGAAAGGATCGTCAAAACCGGAGAGGGGGAGGGGTCTGCCTTTACATAAAGTCCTGTCTAAAGCCCACACTCCGGGAAGACATCTGTGAGGGACACGAAAATGTGGAGTCATTGTGGGTGGAGATAAATGGAGCCAAAAACAATAATAAATTACTAATAGGAGTTTACTATAAACCACCTAATATACCAGAGTCCATAGAAAATCTATTACTAAACGAGATAAACAAGGCGGCAAACAATAATCAGGTGGTTATTATGGGGGACTTCAACTACCCAGATATAGACTGGGAAACTGAAACCTGTACATCCCATAAAGGAAACAGGTTCTTGGCAATAGCCAAAGACAATTACCTTTCCCAAATGGTTCAGGACCCAACTAGAGGGACGGCCATACTGGACTTAGTATTAACCAATAGACCTGATAGAACAACAGACGTGCAGGTCGGGGGACACCTGGGAAATAGTGACCATAAAGTAATAACCTTCCAATTATCCTTTAAACGAGAGTTTCTACAGGGAGGAACAAGAATACCGGACTTCAAAAAAGCAAAAATTTAGCCAACTAAGAGAAGCCATAGGCCCAATTAACTGGGACATAGTCCTCAAAAATAAAAATACAACCACAAAATGGGAGATTTTTAAAAGCATTGTAACATCAAATTGTGATCGATGCATACCTTATAGAAATAAAAGGCTAAGAAATAAGAAGAAACCAATGTGGATAAATAGAACCGTAAAAAAGCAATAAATGACAAAAAGAAAGCATATAAATCACTAAAACAGGAGGGGAGCCAGGAAGCACTGATAAACTATAAGGAAAAAAATAGAATATGTAAAAACTAATAAAAACTGCCAAACTAGAGACCGAGAGATTAATTGCCAAAGAGAGCAAAACTAACCCTAAAATGTTTTTCAATTATATAAATGGTAAAAAATATAAACCTGAAGGAGTCGGTCCTCTACATAGCAATGAGGGGGGAGTTGCAGAAAGCGATGAGGATAAAGCCAAGCTATTAAATATTTTCTTCACCACTGTTTTCACTGAGGAAAATAAACTGTCAGATGAAATGCAAAATGTAAAAGTAAATTCCCCTTTAAAAGTGCCCTGTCTGACCCAGGAAGAAGTACAGCAGCGACTTAAAAAGATTAAAATAGACAAATCGCCAGGACCGGATGGCATACACCCCGTATCCTAAGGGAATTAAGTGATGTCCTAGCCAGACCCTTATTTTTGATATTCACGGACTCCATACTGACAGGGAATGTTCCACCAGACTGGCGTATAGCAAATGTGGTGCCAATATTCAAAAGGGTCCAAAAACAGAGCCTGGAAATTATAGGCCGGTAAGTTTAACATCTGTTGTGGGTAAACTGTTTGAAGGTTTTGTAAGAGATGCTATCTTGGAGTATCTCAATGAAAATAAGCAAATTACACCATATCAGCATGGCTTCATGAGGGATCGGTCATGTCAAACTAATTTAATCAGTTTCTATGAGGAGGTAAGTTCTAGACTTGACAGCGGCAAATCAATGGATGTTGTATATCTGGACTTCTCCAAAGCATTTGACGCTGTACCACATAAAAGGTTAGTATATAAAATGAGAACACTTAGACTAGGAGAAATTATCTGTATGTGGGTAAGTAACTGGCTCAGTAATAGAAAACAGAGGGTGGTTATTAACGGTACACACTCAGATTGGGTCACGGTCACTAGTGGGGTACCTCGGGGTTCAGTATTGGGCCCTATTCTCTTCAATATATTTATTAATGATCTTGTAGAAGGCTTGCACAGTAATATATCAATTTTTGCAGATGACACTAAACTGAGTAAAGTAATTAACACTAAAGAGGACAGTTTTCTGCTACAGAGGGATCTGGATAGATTGGGGGCTTGGGCAGAGAAATGGCAGATGAGGTTTAACACTGACAAATGTAAAGTTATGCACATGGGAAGGAATAATGCAAGTCACCCGTACATACTAAATGGTAAAACACTCAGTAACACTGACATGGAAAAGGATCTAGGAATTTTAATAAATAACAAACTAAGTTGCAAAAACCAGTGTCAGGCAGCTGCTGCTAAGGCCAATAAGATAATGGGTTGCATCAAAAGGGGCATAGATGCCCGTGATGAAAATATAGTCTTACCACTTTATAAATCACTAGTCCGACCACACATGGAGTACTGTGTACAGTTCTGGGCTCCCGTGAACAAGGCAGACATATCAGAGCTAGAGAGGGTTCAGAGGAGGGCAACTAAAGTAATAACTGGAATGGGGAAACTACAGTACCCTGAAAGGGTATCAAAATTAGGGTTATTCACTCTAGAAAAAAGACGACTGAGGGGAGATCTAATAACTATGTATAAATATATCAGGGGTCAGTACAAAGATCTCTCCCATCATCTATTTATCCCCAGGACTGTGACTGTGACGAGGGGACATCCTCTGCGTCTGGAGGAAAGAAGGTTTGTACACAAACATAGAAAAGGGTTCTTCACGGTAAGAGCAGTAAGACTATGGAACTCTCTGCCTGAGGAGGTGGTGATGGTGAGTACAATAAAGGAATTCAAGAGGGGCCTGGATGTATTTCTGGAGCGTAATAATATTTCAGGCTATAGCTACTAAAGATGGGTCGTTGATCCAGAGAGTTATTCTGACTGCCTGATTGGAGTCGGGAAGGAATTTTTTCCCCTTAAGTGGGGAAAATTGGCTCTACCTCACAGGGGTTTTTTGCCTTCCTCTGGATCAACTTGCAGGAAACAGGTCGAACTGGATGGACAAATGTCTTTTTTCGGCCTTATATACTATGTTACTATGTTACTATGTTACTATACACTACATTCCATAAGCACAACATAACACATTCCATACAGCAAAACATAACACATCCCCTACACACTTCACATCTTCCACATGCTCCTACACACTTCCACATGCTGCTGCCACCTCCAGACTCTGTCATTGTGCCACTCTGTGGCTTCATCCTGCTGCTGCCACCTCCAGACTCTGTCATTGTGCCATTCTGTGGCTTTCTCATGCTGCTGCCACCTCCAGACTCTGTCATTGTGCCACTCTGTGGCTTCATCCTGCTGCTGCCACCTCCAGACTCTGTCATTGTGCCACTCTGTGGCCTCCTCCTGATGCTGCTGCTGCCAACACCTCCAGACTCTGTGATTGTGCCACTTTGTGGCCTACTCACGCTGCTTTCATCTCCACACTCTGCCATTGTGCCACTTTGTGGCTTCCTCATGCTGCTGCCACCTCCACACTCTGTCATTGTGCCACTCTGTGGCCTTAACATGCTGCTGCCTCCTCCAGACTCTGTCATTGTGCCACTCTGTGGCCTCCTCTTGATGCTGCTGCTGCCGACACCTCCAGACTCTGTGATTGTTCCACTCTGTGGCCTACTCATGCTGCTGCCACCTCCACACTCTGTCATTGTGCCATTTTATGGCTTTCTCATGCTGCTGCCAACTCCAGACTCTGTCATTGTGCCACTCTGTGGCCCCCTCCTGATGCTGCCGACACCTCCACACTCTGTGATTGTGCCTCTCTGTGGCCTACTCATGCTGCTGTCACCTCCACACTCTGTCATTGTGCAACTCTATGGCCTCGTCCTGATGCTGCTGCTGCCGACACCTCCAGACTCTGTGATTGTGCCACTCTGTGGCCTACTCATGCTGCTGCCACCTCCACACTATGTCATCTTGCCACTCTGTGGTCTCCTGATGCCATGGACACCTCCACACTATGTCACCTTGCCACTCTGTGGCCTCCTCCTGATGCTGCTGCTAACACCTCCAGACTATCATTGTGCCATTATGTGGCTTCCTCATGCTGCTGTCAACTCCAGACTCTGTCATTGTGCCACTCGGTGGCCTTCTCCTAATGCTGCTGCTGTCATCTCCAACAGACTCTGTCATTGTGCCACTCGGTGGCCTCCTCATTCTGCTTCCACCTCCAGACCCTGTCATCGGGCCACTCTGTGGTCTCTTCATGCTGGTTCCACCTCACCACTATGTCATAGGTCCAGTCTGTGGACTTATCATGCTGTTCCCACCCTCCCCACTTTATGACTGGTCCATTATTTTGGCTTTCGGCCTGGCTGACATACTCATTTATTTGACCTTGTCAGAAGGAAGGAAAAATGAGACGCACAAAGGATCCTGTTTGTGAAGCAGCTGTAAAGCCTGTATGGTCCCATCAGAATTGGCTTATGATTTGGTAGCCAAAAGCAGGAGTGGGTACAAAACACAGAAGACATGCAAATATTCCATTCACGTGTCATCTCTATTTTAGATCCACTCCTGTTTTTTTTTTGGAATTGGCAATACTGATCGATTATTGAGCAAATGCTGACCGAGTGAAAGCGTATGCTCCACAGACAGGATCGTTTTTTCTGGGAAATTGTTCTGACAGATCAGAGAATGGGGAAAATTAATCAGTGACGTCAACAAAAACCTACTGCTGACACCCTCTCCACTCTGTTAGGGGGCTCTACTTGTATAACCATTTAATAGAACAGGTTCCGTAGAAATCTATGTGGAATCAGCTGACGAGGGTGTAAAATGAGTGCGCTTCTTCTTGACGCTAACATCTACTTGTAAGGCTGAGTTCATACTTGAGTTATTTAGTCCATTTGGCCCTGTGACTGCCAAAATAAGTAAAGTATGCAGTGATTCTAATAGTGACCCCTGTCATCTGCATGTCATATTGACTTACAGTATTATTTCACTACCACAGCAGACTCCCTATGCATGTTACTGTAAGGCACATGTCAAGGCTGTGTCACGGTCTTGTGCGCTGTGACACGTTAGCTGTGCATGCTGGTTGCCAGTGGCAATGCGTTGTTGTTGCAGCATGTTTGTGCTTTCCTCCTTCTCCTGGTTCTTTTCCTGTCTGGTGCTGGAGGGGTTAACTTCCTGGCTACGTGTGTTCTGGGTGTGGCCTCATGGCTCTGCTTAATCTGGTGCTGTGAGCCTGAGGTCAGTTGTACGCCAGCCTCTGTTGGTGCTGAACCTTTGCGCCTGTCCTGAATATTCCATCTGTCCAGTGTGAGGGCCACCTAGTTAGACATCAATGTTTCTCCTCAATGTCTCTCCTCAATGTCTCTCCTATTTATTTCCTTTGTTTCTATTTCCTTTACATATCCCCACCTGTTGTGTTGTTTGGTGTGGGTTATGTTCAGGGTGTTTATGTTTGGTTTTGTGTTCCATGTCTGGTCTGTTGGTGTTTTGGTGTTTGTAGTCCAGCATAGTCTCTGTCTGTTGGTGCCTTCAATGAGAGGGCCCCTGGCTTCCCCAGAGGGGCAACCACAAGTCAGTGAGCAGCTCTGTCTGGGGCCGCCATGCATCCTGTTCACATGGGGGTCTAGGCAGTTACTGGTGTTCTGGATTCCTGTGTATGTTTGTACTGTTTCCTAGTTGGTGTGTGGGTTCCAGTCATTGTTGCTGTGGCAGGTAAGTGCTAGTGGTTCTGGTTCTTGCCTGCCAATCCAGTTGCAGCTCACTGTCTCCCCCTTCCTTTGCATCTAGGCTGGTGTAGACTCCTATTCTTCCGTGTTTTGGAGGAACAGGATGTCTCAGGCCCTGACATTAGCCCTAGGGCTATTCAGGGATTTTAGGGTCCGAGGTTCCTGGGTATCAGCCGTCCTACCATCTGGGTCTGCTCATACGGGTAGGAGTCAGGGCCAGGATTATGGTGGAATTAGGAGGTGACTCGCTCCCTTTTCCCGATGTCCAGGCCTAGTTGCTTCTCCATTTACCCTTGGTGTATGGTGTGGAGTTTCACTGACCGCACAGTGTTCTACACCACTATAAAGGCTCTCTGCAGCTAGGAAATAGCTGTTTTTAAAGCGATTCGCCTTGAATAAATTCGGATTGAAGTGAATTTTTCCGAAAAATTCGCTCATCTCTAATAACAATCTGCATTCTACGTTTCCATTCAAGTGGCATCAAAGCAGGCTCAATAAAGGTTAGGTTAAATGCTAGTTCTGTCATACCCACTCCAACAGCGATATCTGAAAAAGGAAAGATAGCCTAAACCACAACAGATAGCTGCCATAAACCACAACATACAGTCTTTGCCATAGACTATAGTCTGCAGTCTGTCTTCCTATTCAAACATTACATCTAAACCATAACCTAAACTCTGAAGTCTGGTTCTTCATTCATACTCTAGGGCTGCAGTCTGTTTGTTCATTCCTCTAGTGTATGCTTCCATGAACCACAACTTGCAGTCATTGCCATAGACTATAGTCTGCACTTAGTATAACACAAGAGAGTGAATCTGGATCGCACATCCTCAGTACTATGCTTTTGATATAACGACTGTCCTTCAGCATGATTACATGGCATCTCAGCCCAATTTGTAATACATTCTATGCTGTGCATAAATGAAGCATTAGTATACAGTTTGATCAAAGAGCATAGGCCCACTTACCACGACAAGGTTGCCTCTACAAGTGGGGACCTACTCTAATTTTATGGCACAGCAGTGAGCGGCGACCACCGGCGCCCAGCACCGCACCAGCAGCAGACAGCGGGACCCAGTAGCCACACAGCACACCCACTGTGCAGCAAATTCACCTTGGCTCTGGGCCACACCACCCCACTGGCACAACACCGAGGCAGCAATGGCAGACACGCAGTACTCAGAAAACCTTCAAACAGTTTCCCCACAACAGATGTTAAACTTACCGGCCTATAGTTTCCGGGCTTTGTTTTTGGACCCTTTTTGAATATTGGCACCACATTTGCTATGCGCCAATCCTGTGGGACATTCCCTGTCCGTATAGAGTCTGCAAATATCAGAAATAAGGGTCTGGCTATGACATTACTTAATTCCCTTAGGATACGGGGGTGTATGCCATCCGGTCCTGGCGATTTGTCTATTTTAATCTTTTTAAGTCGCTGTTGTACTTCTTCTTGGGTCAAACAGGACACTTTTAATGGGGGATTTATTTTTACATTCAGCATTTCATCTGACAGTTTATTTTCCTCAGTGAATACATTGGAGAAAAAAATATTTAACAGCTTTGTTTTCTCCTCATCGCTCTCTGCAACTCCCACTTTATTACTCTTTAAATGGCCGACACCTTCAGATTTATACTTTTTAACATTTAAATAATTGAAGAAAATTTTAGGGTTAGTTTTACTCTCTTTGGCAATTAATCTCTCGGTCTCTAGTTTGGCTGCTTTTATTTGTTTTTTACATGTTCTATTTTTTTCCTATTTTTGTTTTTGAGGACTTTGTCCCAGTTAGTTAGGCCTATTGCCCCGCTTAGTTGGCTAAATTTAGCTTTTTTGAAGTTTGGTATTTTTGTTCCCCCCTGTAGAAATGCTCTTTTGAAGGATAATTGGAAGGTTATTACTTTATGGTCACTATTTCCCAGGTGTCCCCCAACCTGCACATCTGTTGTTCTATCAGGTCTATTGGTTAATACTAAGTCCAGTATGGCCGTCCCTCTATTCGGGTCCTGAACCAGTTGGGAAAGGTAATTGTCTTTGGTTATTTCCAAGAACCTGTTTCCTTTATGGGATGTACATGTTTCCCAGTCTATATCTGGATAGTTGAAGTCCCCCATAATAATGACTTCATTATGATTTGCAGCCTTAGCTATCTCATTTAGTAATACATTTTCTGTGGACTCTGGTATATTAGGTGGTTTATAGTAAACTCCTATTAGTAATTTATTATTGTTTTTGGCTCCATGTATCTACCCACAGTGACTCCACATGTTCATGTCCCTCGGGATTTAGACACGACTTTACATAGAGACAGACCCCTCCCCCTCTCCGATTTTGACGATCTTTTCTAGACAGACTGTAACCCTGTACATTAACTGCCCAGTCATAGCTGTCATCCAGCCATGTCTCAGTTATTCCCACTATGTCATAGTCCTCCTCACACATCAGTAATTCCAGTTCCCCAGTTTTGTTAGTCAGGCTTATGGCATTAGTGTACATACAATTAAGAGTTTTTTGTATATTTTTAACCCTACACCTTTCCTTCTGAACTGTTTTAGTCCCTCCTTCCATTCCTCCCCCAGTCCTACTACCTTGCCCCCAGTATCTATCTGCACTATCTTCCCCCCCTATAACGTAAGTACCCTCCCCCCAGTCCCTAGTTTAAACACTCCTCCAACCTTCTCGCCATCTTTCTCCCCAACACAGCTGCCCCTTCCCCGTTGAGGTGCAGCCCGTCCCTACGATAGAGCCTGTAGCCGACAGAGAAGTCGGCCCAGTTCTCCAGGAACCCAAACCCCTCCTTCCTACACCCGTTCTTAAGCCACTTGTTAACCTCCCTAATCTCCCACTGCCTTTCTTGTGTGGCTCTTGGTACAGGCAGTATCTCGGAAAATACTACCTTTGAGGTCCTTGCCCTAAGCTTTTGACCTAAATCCCTGAAATCATTTTTAAAGATGCTCCACCTACCCCTCAGTTTTTCATTGGTTCTGATATGGACCATAACCGCTGGATCTTCTCCAGCCCCTCCCAGTAATCTGTCAACCCGATCCGCGATGTGCCGAACTCTAGCGCCGGGAAGACAGCACACTGTTCGGCGATCACGGTCTTTGTGACAGATCGCCCTATCTGTTCCCCTAATAATGGAGTCTCCCACTACCAGCACCTGTCTGGCCTGCCCTGCTCTCCTGGTCCCCTGCTTACTGGAGCCGACATTCCCCTGACTGGCAGAGGAAGTGTCCTGCTGCAGCAGTGCTGTCCCTGAACTGACATCCCCCTCATCTGCCAAACGTGCAAACTTGTTGGGGTGTGACAGATCAGGGATAACTGTTACCCAGCTAGCTACCTCACTTTACTCAGCCTCCTCACTGTGACTCTCCCCCTTATCTGCTCCATAGAGTGCTTGCTCGGTGAGAAGCAAACTCTTTTGCAAATTGTCAATGCCTCTCAGTGTTGCAACTCGCCTGTTTAGAGACTCGATTTGCGATTCCAAATGGGTAATTTGCTCACATTTTGAACAAAGATATACACCCTCGAACGGCTGTTCCAGGACTACATACATCATACAAGATGTGCACTGGACGGCGTTGTCAATTGTGCAACACATACTAAATGGGGATTACAGAAAAGCGAAAAATACAATATAATGTAGTAATAAGAAACTGACTAATTGCAGTCCCCCCTGAAGTCCCTGACTCTAAAGTCACTTAATCTTAAGTCACACACTTATACAAACACACACTTAATCAAACATGCTCCGCTCAAACTCGCGTTATATGTCTGCCGGGTCTTTCTCCATTCATACACTACAGCAAGCCATAAGATATAGTCTGCAGAGTGTTTCTCCATTCATACACTACAGCTAGCCATAAGATATATTCTGCAGAGTGTTTCTTCATTTATATACTACAGCTAGCCATAAGATATAGGCTGCAGAGTGTTTCTCCATTCATACACTACAGGATGCAGTCTGTTTTTTCATTCATACACTATAGCTTGGCATAACGGTTGGCTGTAGTCATAAACCTCAGCCATAAACTACAGTCTGTGTTCTTTGTTTTATTTATACACTATAACGACCCATAAACTGCAGTCTTCACTCTGACTTTCCATTTGTTTACCATACTCCTCCATAAATCCCATTCTAGTATCATAAACTAGTCTGTCTTTACATGTTGTGGGGAGTCGCTCTGGTAGACAGCGGTGCGGGTGCAGTTTAGAGGCAAAACAAGGAGTCCAGATTGTGCAACAAACAGTGTTTTATTCACACTTGCACACAAAATGAAAAACAGTCTCTTGGTGACAGTTCACACACAACGGAAATAACGTAGCCAAACAAAAACAGTCCAACACAGGTTCAGTCACCTGGGAGGTGTAGGTGCAGGTTCGCACCACGCTGTCGGCCCAGCCGCAGGAGAATCCAGCTTCAGGTAGCCAGGAACAAAATACCTCCTTGCTGAGCTCTTTCCTCCTGGACAGAGAACTCCCAGCCCTGTTAGCAGCTCCAGGATAATCACACTCCCCAGACACAGCTGCTGGCTGCGTTTTATATCCAGCCCAAAACATGGACTGGACCGTGGGGAGCAGCCACCCACCCTACTCTTTAGCTGCTCCCAGTAAGAGCCGGCCCGGATCGGCTTTGCAGCCATGCTATTTAACAAAGCCAAACAGCACTAGCTGCTGCAGACAAAAACCCGGCTCTCACCTCACCGAGGCCAGCAACCTCGGTGACACGTACCTGCCATCACATATGACACCTTGCACCTTACCACATACCCCCCTTTGTTCAGCCCTGAGGGGTGAACACACGTGAGGCAGTGGACGCGGGACAGGGCATCTGCGTTGCCCTGCAAGCGGCCTGCCCTGTGTTCCACGGAAAACTTGAAATTTTGAAGAGATAGGAACCACCTGGTGACCCGAGCATTCCTCTCCTTGGCCTGACTCATCCATTTGAGGGAATGGTCGGTCACCAGACGGAACCTCCTCCCTAACAGGTAGTAGCGGAGAGATTCGAGTGCCCACTTGATAGCCAGGCACTCCCTCTCCACTATACTATACCTGGACTCGGCGGGACTGAGCTTACGGCTCAGGAAGACAACGGGATGTTCTTCCCCGTTGACCTCCTGCGACAGTACCGCACCGAGGCCTACCTCCGAGCGTCGGTCTGTACGACAAACTCCTTGTTGAAGTCGGGTGTCACCAAAACCGGGGACCCACACAGGGCCGACTTCAACGCGGAGAAAGCCTCCTCCGCCTTCTCACTCCAGCTAACCCTCCCAGACTTTCGCCCCTTCAACAGGTCTGTCAATGGCGCTGCTATTGTGGCAAAGTGGGGCACAAACCTCATGTAGTAACCTACAATCCCCAGGAACGACTTTACCTGCCTGGTGGTGACCGGTCGGGGCCAGTTACGAATGGCCTCTACCTTAGTTACCTGAGGTTTGATGACTCCCCGCCCAATTACATATCCCAGATATTTTGTCTCCTCTAACCCTATGGAGCACTTCTTTGGGTTAGCGGTCAGTCCGGCTTTCCTCAGGGCATCCACTACCGCCTGCACCTTGGGTAAATGGCTTTCCCAGTCGGTGCTGTGGATGACTACATCATCCAAGTAGGCCGAGGCGTACCGGCGATGTGGTCGCAGCACTATGTCCATTAACCTTTGGAAAGTGGCGGGGCGCCATGCAGGCCAAAGGGTAACACCTTGTAGTGATACAGGCCCTGCGGGGTAACAAATGCGGTTTTTCCTTAGCCGACTCCGTTAAGGGTACCTGCCAGTACCCTTTAGTGAGGTCCAGCACAGAAAAATAACGGGCTTGTCCTAAACTTTCAACCAGCTCGTCTACTCGGGGCATGGGATGCAGCGTCAAACTTGGATACTTCATTTAACTTGCGAAAGTCGTTGCAGAACCGTAACGTCCCATCCGGCTTAGGTATTAGGACTATGGGACTGGCCCACTCACTTTTCGACTCCTCAATGACCTCGAGCTTCAACATTAACTGTACTTCCTCCGCGATGGCCCGTCGCCGAGCCTCGGGTACCCGGTATGGTTTTAACCGGATCTTGGCCTGAGGCTCAGTGGCGATGTCATGTTGGATGAGAGACGTGCGGCCAGGGAGGTCGAGAACACATCCGTGTTCCGACTGATGAACTCCTGACTTCCTGAACTTGTTTGGAAGACAGGCTGTCTGCAATTTTACCGTGGTTACTGCTTCACAGGCCTCGAACTGTGGGGCTGGACCCTTTTCACCTAGAAGCCCTGGCCGGGGGCTGTGGTCGTCGGCTGTGTCCCTATCTTTCCACGGCTTAAGTAAATTCACGTGGTACACCTGCTCCGGCTTGCGCCGCCTGGCTGGTGTACTTTGTAATTACTTCCCCTACCTTCTCGATCACCTCATAGGGGCCCTGCCACCTAGCTAGGAATTTGCTGTCAAGGGTGGGTACCAGAACCAAAACCCGATCTCCCGGATTGAAGTCCCGTACCCGAGCCTGACGATTGTACACCCTACTCTGGGCTTGTTGCGCTGCCTCCATATGCTCCCGGACCAAGGGCAACACCCTTTCCATCCGGTCCTGCATTTGGGCGACATACTCAATGACACTTTTGTGGGGGACAGGCTGTTGTTCCCACGCTTCCTTGGCGATATCCAACAGGCCCCGAGGGTGTCTGCCATAAAGCAGTTCGAAGGCGAGAGCCCAGTAGAGGCCTGGGGCACCTCTCGCACTGCGAACATGAGATAGGGCAGAAGCAGATCCCAGTCCTTCCCATCTCTAGACACCACCCTCTTTAACATATTTTTTAGAGTTTGGTTAAACCTCTCCACAAGACCGTCTGTTTGCGGATGGTAAACGGACGTCCGTAACTGCTTTATACGCAACAATTTACACAGTTCCCTCATTACTTTGGACATAAAGGGGTCCCTTGGTCTGTCAGAACCTCTTTTGGCAGGCCCACACGGAAAACATCTCCATTAACTCTTTGGCAATGAGCTTAGCTGAGGTATGTCGCAGAGGCACCGCCTCCGGATACCGAGTGGCATAGTCGAGAACTACCAGAATGTGTTGGTGGCCCCTGGCAGACTTTGGTACAGGCCCAATTAAATCCATCGCGATTCGCTCAAACGGTACTTCAATAATTGGCAGAGGTACCAGGGGACTACGGAAATGTGGCTGGGGGCTAGTTATCTGACAGGTCGGACAGGACTTACAATAATTCTCTACCTCCTTGAACACACTGGGCCAATAAAATCGCTGCAGTATGCGGTCCTGGGTTTTCTGCCACCCCAGGTGTCCCCCAAGAACATGTTGGTGGGCAAGCTCCATGACAAGCTTGCGATACGCTGTGGGCACCACCAACTGTTCAACAGGTTCGCCTCGGATTTGGTTCACCCGATACAACATATCCTGCAGAACAATAAACCGTGGGAACATTAATTCAGCCCCTGGTTTCTGGGGTTTCCCATCAATTTCAGCACATTCTCCCAGGCCCTGGTTAGGGTTTGGTCCCGGTGTTGTGCGGTCCCAAAATTTTCCCGGAGACATTGAGGTCTGCCAACTCAGGTCCCGGTGGCAAGTCCTCCGTGTCTCCCACCATTACACTCAGTGGGGTTGTCTCCCCCTCTACCGCTGGAGCAGTGGTCACCCCTACCGCCCGGCCCTTCAGACTCGGGCTCCCAGGGTTCTGGCCTTCCAGCGGTATCAGGCCACTCTACTAGGGTCACCCCTGTCTCGGGTCCCTCAGATACCTTTATTGCCGGCCACAGCGCCGGAAAACCGGGAAGTCCCTCCCAAGTATTAGTTCGTGTGGGAGTTTAGTAGCGACAGCCACCTCGTGGGTCCACCTACCAGCCGCTGTGGACAAAGTCACTAGTGCAGTGGGATAGTCTTTCAGGTCTCCGTGGATGCACAGGACCCCGACTTTACGGCCAGTATACTCCATGCAGGCCGTACAAGTGCAGCCCTTACCAGGGAGACTAAACTCCCGGAGTCCAGCAGAGCCACCGCCAGAGAGTCTCCCACCTCTACCTGACACAGGTGGTTATGGTCCTGCACCTCACGGGTGCCAGTTGCGCACAGCTTCCGTGCATACAGGGAGTGACGACCCCGTAGTTCATATCCATCGGCTCATCCCGATGCGGACAGTCGGCCCTGATGTGGCCTGGCTCCTGACACCTCCAGCATACCACGGGAGGCGGACTCGCAGGGGGTATATTCCGGGCAGGCCGCTCTGTCGCCGGACGTCGGAACTGGGGCAGAGGCCTCCGGGGTTTGACTGACCCCTTCCCGCAAGAGTCCCCTGCAGGTTTCTGGTGGCCTCGTAGCGCTCCACCAGGTCGACCATCTCCAGGGCATTGGTGGGCGATACCTGGCCGATCCAGTGCTGGAGGGGATAAGGCAGGGCCCTCCAAAGATGTCCGCCAACAGTCGATCCAGCATGGCAGTGGGACTTAGTAGATCGGGCTGCAGCCACTTTTGCAGCCTGTGCAGCAGATCGTAGAACTGCGGCCTAGCGGGTTCAGTCGTTTTAAAGTCCCACTGGTGGACTCTTTGGGCGCGGACCAGCACGTTCACGCCCAGTCTGGCTAGGACCTCTCCTTTCACAGTGTCATAATCTGCCGCTTGGTCATCCGACAAGTCGAAAAACACCTGCTGGGGTCCGGAAGCCAGGAACGGAGCGACCACCTCAGCCCACTGGTCACGGGGTAACTTTTCCCTCACGGCGACCTTCTCAAAAACCGCCAGGTACGTCTCAACGTCGTCTGCGGGGGTCATTTTGGGATCGCCGCACGGACCGCTTTCCGGGCATCTTGGACGTGGTGGGACGCTCCTGCCGCCTGTAATGCCATCACATGTTGTAGCAGTAGTTGGTTGGTCTCCCGCTGCTGCACGTTAGCCTCTATGAGAGCCTTCACAGCAGCCTCCATGTTGCCAGAAACTCCTGCTTGCAGCTTTGCTGGCTTAATATATTCCATACACTTTAGAAAAACAAAACTCGGCGTTCACGCCAGCCTCACTACGCATGCCCGCATCCGACACCAAATGTGGGGAGTCGCTCTGGTAGACAGCGGTGCGGGTGCAGTTTAGAGGCAAAACAAGGAGTCCAGATTGTGCAACAAACAGTGTTTTATTCACACTTGCACACAAAATGAAAAACAGTCTCTTGGTGACAGTTCACACACAACGGAAATAACGTAGCCAAACAAAAACAGTCCAACACAGGTTCAGTCACCTGGGAGGTGTAGGTGCAGGTTCGCACCACGCTGTCGGCCCAGCCGCAGGAGAATCCAGCTTCAGGTAGCCAGGAACAAAATACCTCCTTGCTGAGCTCTTTCCTCCTGGACAGAGAACTCCCAGCCCTGTTAGCAGCTCCAGGATAATCACACTCCCCAGACACAGCTGCTGGCTGCGTTTTATATCCAGCCCAAAACATGGACTGGACCGTGGGGAGCAGCCACCCACCCTACTCTTTAGCTGCTCCCAGTAAGAGCCGGCCCGGATTGGCTTTGCAGCCATGCTATTTAACAAAGCCAAACAGCACTAGCTGCTGCAGACAAAAACCCGGCTCTCACCTCACCGAGGCCAGCAACCTCGGTGACACGTACCTGCCATCACATATGACACCTTGCACCTTACCACAATGTATACACTATAGGTAGTCATATACCACACCTTACCGTCTGTCTTCATTCATTTGTTATAGAATGTCATGTAAGAAATGTATCTTGTAGTACTTATATACTGTATGCATATAAATGAATCCACTTCTTTCTACCTCAACAAAGTATATAAAGGAACTTTGGACCCTCTTCTCTGTGTTGGATGGTGTAAGACCAAGGTGCACCTTTCTGTTTAGTAGACAACACTTCTTGAGGGAAATAAGAGCAAGCTAATAATCAAGTCATGAAACTTACTTTCAGTTATGTTATATGGACTGGTAATACATATACACAGATTTTCCATCAATGACCTATCAGGAAAAAACAAAGTTACCCCATCACCTCCACACAATCTGAAATGAACATGCTGGTGAACACTACTACCATGGGTGACATCCAAAAGCAAACAAACACTATAAGCAGATTTACTATTGAACTTATACTCTTTTACCAATTGTTTCACACACTTTTTTAAGCATTTTACACGTCATCTGCCAAGGGGCGTGGTTTCACAAGGATGGCATGGCCTAAAAATGCATCGGTGCCCCAAAATGTTGGTGCATTTTTGAGTAAAACCAGGCCACTTGTAAAATTTCAGTCGTTTTTATGGCACTCTGACACATTTTTGGAACACTGACAAATTTATGGTGCACAGTCAAAATTCTGGAGCTTGAACACAAGCAAAGGACCTCTGATACTCCAAATTTATACAGGTCCATGCACCAGAATAGTAAATTTGTCTAATATTGACTGTGATTCATATTCTTACACAGTGTAAAGTGTGATAGTAAATCTGCCCCTTCATGTAACGGCACATTGATCTGTGTACAATGATACATGCAAACACTGGAAATGTAGGTTAATCTAAATTGCATTATTGCTACTGTATACTAATGGCTTCTTTACAACAAGTGCGCATAGGAAAAGTGGCGCCGATTACCTGATAAATTGGCTTATAAGATCGTTCGTGTGGACACCAAAATCATTGTTTGCAAGCAACAGATTGTGCCATCTAAACAGTCTCTGCTGCCAGCAATCAATGAGAAGCAATGACATTAGCGATCATTCCTCCACATACCGCAGAAGAGATCACTGAGTGTAAATGTTCACTGATGAGCAGTAAAGGAGTCTTTACTATACATGGAAATTAGAAGCTCTTTGTGCACATTTTTTATAAAAATAGTGTTGGGCCCATCTACCAGTGGCAAGGTGGCTTCGGGAGGTGGGAACCTACAAAACACATTCCTAACTATCTGTCCACGGTTGTTAATTAGAGCATAGTATAGTTGAATGCTGAATTGCCCTGAATTTTGTAGGCCTAGACCCAGGTGAGGCATGTCTGATAGTGTAGGTTCCAGGCTGAAGATGCCTCCTTGCCATTTGTAGATAGACCTGACACAATTTTGATCACAAATGTATGCAAAGTGGTTAAAATTTTCATGTACTGTATAGTAAGTATTGTAATGTAATTCTGAATAACTCATGTTTCCACTGTTTGCATGTGTCTTTGCACATGGAGCAGTGTGTTGGGTTTTGATCTATCAGGGTAGCTTTTACTATACATGAAAATGAGAAGCTCTTTGTGCACATTTTTTATCAAAATATTGTTCAGCCCATCTACCAGTGGTAAGGTGGCTTCTGCAGATGGGTACCTACACCACACATTCTTGTCCATCTGTCCAAGGTTGTCAATTAGAGCAGAGTACAGTTGGATACTGCATTTCCCTGAATTTTGTAAGCCTTGACCAAGATGAAGCAAGTCTGATAGTGTAGGTTACAGACTGAAGATGACTCCTTGACATTTGTAGATGGACCTGACACAATTTTGATCACAAATTTGTGCAAAGAGGTACAAATTTTCATGCATAGTAAGTATTGTAATGTAATTGTGAATAGCCCATGTTTCCAGTGTTTGCATGCGTCTCTGCCCAGCGTTGGGCTGCTTTTTGACTGGCCTGTAACTATTTCCCTATTTTAAGCAATGAGTAATTGTATTCAGTCTATTATGCTTGTGTGCAGTACTAGAGAATAAAACCCTACAAAAGCTGCCATGATGAAAGTCAAGCTGTTCACAAGCCTTGCAATAAAATGTGTTGAGGCTAAAGTTGATAAGGTAATGTTTGTTTCTATATACAAATAATAAGAAAGAATCAGGAAACATATAGTTGGTGTTGATAGTCTACTAATTGAAATAAATTATACCGGCACCTTGTTAACAGCATTATCCATGGTTTCCTTACACGCACTGCAATATAGGCTCACAATGCAGTGCTAATAGAAGATGTGAAATATGTATCTGCTGCCCCTACCTGGTGATGTCTGCACATTGCACACCCTAAAGCTGTGAGCTCGCCCTCATAAAGCTCTAAGGGACAAAATATCAGGGGAATTCTTACTATCATCCTGTGAAAATGCTTTGCAAGCTGAACACAACACAAAATGAAGGTCATCTATGACAGAGCAGATCATGAGACAAAGATTGTACCTAACTGATTGGATGTGCACAATTCACAAAATAGTGAACATCTACTTTATGTTTGCTGGCATATTCTCCTGAACCTGGTTTTTATGCTTGCAGGCAGCTCCTTTGCAGTTTCTTCACAAAATGCTGCTTTAATGCTTTTATGTCGAACCGCCAGAAAGACATTAAGACATCTACAAGGAAAATTTCTAGCATGTCAGTATTAACAAATTTATAGCAATGCTGACTTTAAAGAAATACTCTGGGCACTGTGTTCTGCCTAATGTGTGCTCCAGGACACAGGGATTTAAATAACACCAATCACAGAATATATTCCGTACCTCCTGCGGCGCAATGGTAGGCATAAGGCAGACCATGCGGTTTGCCCACAGAATGTATAAAAATGTAATTCTTTGCAAAAAGAAAATGCTCCTTGGGTCTCACCTGAAGACACAGCCATCTAAGTGCCCCATCTCCAGTAAAATAGCATCTTTCTGTATGTGTGAAAGTGTAATTACAGTACTATACAGTACAAGACAAACATACTGTAGTCAAGTTACGGATTGCTACATCTGTGCATTCAGATATTAGAACATAAAAATAAACTAGCACTTTTACCTGCAGACTCCAAGTAGCTACATAAACTACATAAACATCTATACATGTAGATCAGAACATACACGTAGGCAAAATGTGCCTGGTTCTGATAAATCCTGCCGGTCGATGTTTGCATGCAACATAAAATTTCCAGGGGGATTTTTATCTCTACAGCGCTACCAAAAATCTGCCCACAAATAAGCACTGCATAATGGAAACCAGACAGATCCGTTATGCTTGCCCATAGACTTCTATTATGACAGATCGAAACGGAATGTCTCTTAAAGGCTTCCATTTTGCATTCTGCCTGAGAATACCATTATATTCCGTTATAAGATAAATGGAACAAAAAACGGAATACCCAGGGGCGGATTAAGTACATCATAGGCCCGGGGCGGTTTCCCAAACCTGGGCCCCTTACCTCTACTTATCAATGACCCTGCCCCCCCCCCCATGTGTTCTTCCCCATAGTTATTTCTATTTATGGTGGATTACTATTAATCCTTCTCCTCACACATGCCCAGCCCAGCACACCAAGTGTTAGGCTACTTTCACATTAGCGTTTTTTTTCTACTGTGTCAGAGAAAACTGATCCGTCCCCATTGATTTATATTGTTTGTCAGGACGGATCCGTCTTGCTCTGTACCACATCGCGTCTTTCTCCTTACACATGCCCAGCCCAGCACACCGAGTGTCTGAACATCAAAATGGTGGATTATTAATCCCTGTATCCTACTGGGAATAATATCCACCATTTTGATGTTCAAAAACTTGGTGTGCTGGTCTAGGCACCTGTGAAGAAAAGGATTAATAATAATCCACCATTTTGATGGTAAAACACACTTGGTATGTTGGGCAGTGGCACCTGTGAAAAAGAGGCAGAGCAGGCAGAGAGAGAGACTGATTCCAGCAGCAGCCATTTCAGTGAGATTAGAGCCAAAACTGTAGGGTGGCTGTAATCTGACTAAAATGGCTGCTGCTGGCCTCAGTCTCTCTGCCACTGCTGCTCTGATTTGAATAGATTTTAAACACTCGGAGTTGGAATCTATGGCATAAGAATGATAATGTCAGTATAGCATACTATGCGCTAGCTTATTAACAGGTTCGAGCGACCTGACGGAGCTTAGCCAGGGTTATACACAGTTAATGAATGATAAGCTAGGACTTTGTCACAATAGGGATCCACCTCTATTTTTAATTTTGCACTAGGTTTAGGCTCAAAATATATTAAAAAAATTCTATCACACTCTCAGCCCACTGCCCATCATTAACATTTGTTAAAATTTACTTTGGAGCTTTGGCTACTGCTGGAAGCGGGTCCTCCTTGCTTGCTGGCTGGCTGCTTTCTTGTAGTTGCCACTTCTTGCCACCCACAGACCCAGCCCCCGCATGAAGCTGGCTGCTGGCACTGAGAAGACTGTGGGAGGGCATTAGGTTATGGCCTTATAGGGCGGGCACATTAGCGGCTGGCAGGGTGAAGCACTGGCACAGTAGCTTCTTTCTGTGCCGGAGGAGGTGGAGTTGCAATGAGTGACTAAGTCACGTGCCTGCTCACCTCTCCTCAGCACTCTGTCTTCCGCCTACCTTCCTTCCAGCCTGATCCTTCCACCGCAGCGCTGACAGGGGCGGGGCTCAGACCCACCCAGCTGTTACTATCTGCAGGAGGCAGCGCGTAAGTGAATCGCTGCTGCAGATATATTTTGCTATATTAGTAGCTGTTGACGCAAAATGGGGCGTTTGAAATGGCAAATCGGCGATGGGCCCTTTACTCACCCTGGGCCCGGGGCTGCCGACCCAAACGCCCCAATTATAATCCGCCACTGGGAATATCCTAACGCAAGTGCAAACCGTCCCCAACTAGTGTTGCGCTAATCAAAGTCCAGAAGAATTTCCTTGTGCTTCATGGTAGAGAATCAATTTTCCCTGAAATAATGTAAAAAACTAAAAAAAATCATACTTACCTCATCCATTTGCTTGCAGTGGGCCGGTTGCCACCATCTTGATTGAAGATCTTGCATGAAATCCTGTGCGCGGTGAAGTATGACATCTCCATACCGGCTGACATGGTGACGTCATCACAGGCCGCACGATATTTCGCACTAGATCTTCAATCAAGATGGCGGCAGCCGTTGCGAGCAAATAGATGAGGTAAGTATGATTTTTATTTATTTATTTTGACATTTTACACTCTGTTATTGCTATCAGATGCCATCAGCTATGAACTTGGCATCTTAGGGGTACAATGACTGGGAGCAGTGCAATCGTCGCTCCCTGTCATTGCACCCACTACTTACAAGTCGTAATTACAAGAAGTAATTTGTCACAAAGCGATTTCTTTTTGTTAAATTTGGTGAAGCAGCCGAATCGAATTTTGTAATAGCTTGTTCATCTCTAATACTTAGTACTTCAGGCAAAAATGGGAAGGATAGCCCCATTGAATAACAACAGTGTTAGGCCTCTTGCACATGACGTTCCGTTTTTTGCATTCCGTATACGGAACGATTCACTTCAATGTATCCGCAAAAAAAATGGAAGGTACTCCGTATGCCTTCTATTTCTGTATTTCCGTTTTTCCTTCTCATTCAAAGATAGAACATGTCCTATTATTGTCCGCATAACGGACAAGGATAGTACTGTTCTATCAGGGGCCAGCTGTTCCGTTCCGCAAAAAACAGAATGCACACGGACATCATCCATATTTTTTGCGGATCCGTTTTTTGCGGACCGCAAAATACTGAAAAAGCCATACGGTCGTGTGCAAGAGTCCTTAACCTGTTAATCCCTAGGCTACATTTACACATTCACAAAAACAGCCTTAAAAAAGAGGCAAAACGGTCAATTTTTAAAGGCTGTTTTGTCACTGATGCTTTTCTGAAAAACAGCTTTTAAAAATGGTCCCCTTGAATTATATGTGGGTTGTCGGTAGGACAAAATAGGACATGTCCTATTTTTTGACGGACGTTTTTTACAGCCCATTTAAAAAATGGCTATGTGAATAGAGCCATAGACTGCAATGGTTCTGAAAATGGCTGTTTGTACCCTTAGATGGATCTGCTGCAGCACATCCACAGGATATCAGTGGCAGAAATCCAAATTCAAAAATATAAATAGAGTGTAACAATAACAAAAACAATTCAAGCCTTAAAAAATCCCAATAAAATATTTAAACGACCATATGTCCATATGCGGTCCACAAAAAATACAGATGACGTCCGTGTGACATCCATGTTGCAGACTCATTGTAATAATTTCATGAAAAAGGATCCAGCCCTTGTTTTATAAAAGTCCATGTTGCTTTATCCAAATATTCGATACATAAAGTATGGAAACAGTGTCTCCTAGGTTCCAGTTTACGTGTTTCAGACGACTAAGTGTCCTTAATAATAACTGTTATGATTAAGAACGCTTAGTCGCCTGAAACGCGTAGACTGGAACCTAGGAGACACTGTTTTCACACCTTATATATCGAATATTTGGATAAAGCAACATGGACTTTTAAAAACCAGTGCTGGATTCTTTTTCATGAAGTTTGAATTGGCCTTAAACCCAGGTTTTCCGTGCACGGTGCATATCCCTGCTTCAGGTGAGCTAGAAATCTCTTTGTTTTGTACTTCATTATAATAATGCCTATTCTTCTCTGCAAAACAGTGAAGAATAGGACATGTTTTCTTATATTTGTGGGACTGTGGAACAGATAGTGTGCAGTTCATGTTTTTTGCAGCCCCATTGAAATGAATGGGTCTACATACATTCCACAAAAAATATGGATGAAATGTGGACCAAAATTAAGGTTGTGTGAATGAAGCCTAAAGGGAAATAAAATATATGTTAACTAGAGTTGAGCGAACCCGAACTGTAAAGTTTGGGTTCGTACCGGACTTTAGGAATTTTTGTACCTGAACCCGAACATTTTCATAAAATTTCGGGTTCGAGTTTGGTGTTCAGCCGCTTATTAAAGCTTGTTGAAAAGCTGAAGTGCAGCCAATCAACAAGCTTTTAACATATGTGCCCTTAGAAGCCATCACAGCCATGCCTACTAATGGCATGGCTATGATTGGCCAAATGCAGCATGTGACCCTGCTTCTATATAAGCTGAAGTAACGTAGCGCCGCACGTCACTCAGCTCTTACTAGTGTAGGGATAGGATGCTGCTGCTGTGAGGGAGAGGATAAGAAAGAATCTGATATCAGAACTTGTTGTTAACTTAGCGATCTACAGCGATTTTTTTCTTGCGGGTGCAATGCAACTTTTTTTACCCTGCCCTGAGCCCAGTGACACAGAAAAATGTTTTATCTGTCTGTTAGTTAGGTAGATGTCGAAGGCCATTTTGTGCACCTGCATATGTGCCAGGGACAATAATCCTGTTCTTTTAGTTCAGTGGCCATCACATACCCATTTTTAAGTGCACCTGCACTGCATATGTGCCAGGGGAAGGGAAAATAATATAGGTAATCCGTCTATGAGTTTAGGGACCCAGGGGGTGACATTTTCAGATTTTTTACTGTAAAGTACCCATGTGAGTGTAATCAATTCAGTAAATCCATCTGTTAGATTCTGGGGGGACAAATTCATATTTTTTTTGCTAAAAAGTACATTTGCGCCCTGCACTGCATTTGTGATAGTGAAAGAAAATTAGTTAAATCCATCTGTTTCACTGTGGGTGAAAAAATTATCTTTTTTTTCTATAAAGTACCTTTGCGGCCTGCACTGCAAATCTGCGAATCTTCTTTTTCAGTCATTAACAAGTGGCTCAGAGGGTGGGTTCCTGCACCAACATAGGCCAGGTAAACAATTATCCAGCCAAGGCACAGTTCTGACAGTTCTGGAGGATGAGGAGGAGGAACCATGTTCACAGAAGGGTAGCACCCAAAGCAGCTCATGGGCATCACTTATGCGTGGCTGGGGGGATACAGAGGACACAGATGATACACCTCCCACAGAGGACAGCTTGTCATTGTCTCTGAGCAGCCTGGCACACATGAGCTACTACATGCTGCAGTGCCTGCGCAACGACCGCCGAGTTGCCCACATTCTAACCAGTGCTGATTACTGCTACAAGGACAATGTGCCATGCTTTATTCCGTTACTGGAGCATGATCGGAAGATGCGCAAGTTCAAGTGCACCCTGGTAGACACGCTGCTGATGGCATTCCCATCTGACAGCGCGGGCTCAGTGGAAGCACAAGGCGAAGGCAGAAGAGGAGGAAGCAGTCGCCAATGCAGCTGGGGCAACGCCAGCACCTCAAAAGGGAGGGTTAGCATAGATGAAATGTGGAAAAGCTTTGTCAGCAGGCCACTACAACCAGCACCACCAGCTGATATGGAATGTCTTAGCAGGAGGCAGCTTTACAGCAACATGAACAACAACCTATAAAGAACATGTGTTTACCCATATATAATATATATCTATGCACGAAAATATAATCAAACACTAATAATTTATCAAAGATTAAACTTTATTGAAAATCTCATTAAAAACATACATATGGAGTCTCATATGGAACAGGGGGAATGATCAGTCGAGAGACACATGGGAAGGGGGGCTAGTACATGACATGTAAAAAGTATCAATTTATACATGAAATCGAAGGTTTACATAACGTGGTCACGTGTTGCTGTAAGCAGGTGTAAATAAAGTGCAAATGCAAAGTGCAAATTGATACTTTTAAAGTTTAATCTTTTGTAAATTATTAGTGTTTAATTATATTTTCGTGCATAGATATATATTATATATGGGTAAACACATGTTCTTTATAGGTTGTTGTTAATAATATATATGTGACCCCTATTGATCCGGATCATTGGTTTTCTTGGATTACAGCAACATGGTGGAACAGTACGTGTGAACACGCCTGCATGTACTGACTGATGGGTCTGCCCCATTCAACATCTGTGGTCTCCAAATTGGGCACATGGCCTGAGCTTGCCCTTTACGCCTTGGAGGTGCTGGCCTGCCCTGCAGCCAGTATATTGTCTGAACGTTTATTTAGCACGACATGGGGCGTTATCACAGACATGCGCAGCCGCTTGTCCACAGCCAATGTGGACAAGCTCACACTCATTAAAACGAACCAGGCATGGATGCCACAGGACTTGTCCGTACCTTGTGCAAAATAGACATGTATACCGGCCTCACACAGCCATTGTTATACTCCAGCGCACTTTCTCTTTGTTTTATTTTATATATTCCACAATTTTTTGTGGTCTACCCAAATTAAATAAATTAAAAAATTTTTTTTTTAAAAAAGTGTTGGCTACCTCCTCCACCGTCGCTTCCAACTACACCGCCACGTCCACCGCCTCCTCAACCTCCTACTCCATATGGACCTCCTCCTCCTAGTTCAAGATTATTATTTTTAATTATTTTATTTTAAGTAATTTCCCTATCCACATTTGTTTGCAGGACACTTGTCATGCTCTTATCCACATTTTTCCTGCCTTTTTCAGCCCTCTAGCCCTCTCCATGACTCTTTTAGAGCCATTTTAGTGCCCCAAAGTTCGGGTCCCCATTGACTTTAATGGGGTTCTGGTTCGGGGTCAAGTTCGGGTCCCGAACTTTGCAGTGAAGTTCGGCTGAATTCGGCAAACCTGAACTTCCAGGTGTCCACTCAATTCTAATGTTAACCCTTATACATCCAAAAATGTAACGTATTTATACATATGAAAACTGGAAGCTAAAACCGGTTTCGAGAAAAAAGTGGGAAAACAGATAAAAACAGAAAGAAATCGTTGTAAGTATATTGTGACAATAACAGTTTGAGGAAGGGCATGATCACATCTGCATTGGGGACCTCTATCGCAGACCTGGGCTAAAAAAGCAGACACTACGAAAAAGTGAGAAAAATGAGGAGTCCTAGGAGACCTCAGAGTGTCATACACAAATTTTCAGGCCATTTCAATCTGGGTAGAATCGATTCTGACACAAATATTATTTAGAACAATTCTAGTGGTGATGCGTCCTATAACATCATTATGTTTCCTCACAGTATATCCTATATGCTGGATGATGAATTTGATTAATTTTTATATGCTTTGGGTGATGGGTTTGCTTTTGCTTCCGCATTTACTGTAGATTTACCCTTAGTCATGGGGAATTCCTGACAATTATTTTATCACCTTTCTTTCTGTGAATATATGTGTTTTTCATGTATCAATGCAGATTAACCCTAAGTTCACACCTGAGCGTTTTACAGCGCGTTCAAAAGTTAAAGTCAAAAATAAAGAAAAATGTTTAAAAAAAGTGTTTTTAATAAGGTTTTTAAGTAAGGCCTCATGCACACGACCGTATTTTGTTTCCTTGTCCGTTCCTTTTTTTTTGCTGATAGGATGCAGACCCATTCATTTCATGTGCTGTCTGCATCAGTATGTCCGTTCCGTAGCCCCACAAAAAAAATAGAGCATGTCTTATTTTTTTCTAGTTTGTGGACAAGGATAGTTATTATTACAATGGATCCGCAAAAATATGCCATATGGAACGTCATCCTTTATTTTGCAAATCTGCAATTTGCGGACTGCAAAACACATACGGTCGTGTGCATGTAGCCTAAAAAAAAGAAAAAAAACACCCCTTTCCCCATCACAAAAAGTGCAACACCAAGCGATCAAAAAGGCGTATGTCCCACAAACTGGTATCAATAAAACGTTACGTCATCCCGCAAAAAATGAGCCCCTACCTAAGACAATCTCCCCAAAAAAAAAAAAAAAAACTATAGCTCTCACAACATGGAGACACTAAAACATAATTTTTTTGTTTCAAAACTGCTATTATTGTGCTAAAGTGAAATACATAAAAAATACACATCTTACATATCGCCACGTCCGTAACAACCAGCTCTATAAAAATTTCACATGACCACAAAAAAATGTAAAAAAGAGCCATTTTTGTCACCTTACATCACTAAAATAGCAACACCAAGTGATCAAAAAGGCATATACTCCCCAAAATAGTACCAATCAAACCGTCACCTCATACCGCTAAAAATGACACCCTTCCTAAGACAATCGGTCAAAAAATTAAAAATCTATCACTCTCAGACAATGGAGACACTAAAATATATATTTTTTTGCTTCAAAACTGATATTATTGTGTTAAAGTGAAATAAATAAAAAAATAGACATATTAGGTATCGTCACGTTCGTAACAACCAGCCCGCAAAAAATGAGCCCCTACCTAAAACAATCGCTAAAAAAAACTATAGCTCTCAGAAGATGGAGACACTAAAACATAATTTTTTTGTTTCAAAACTGCTATTTATGTGGTAAAGTGAAATACATAAAAAAATACACATATTTGTATCGCCACGTCCGTAACAACCAGCTCTATAAAAATATCACATGACTTAACCACTCAGGTGAACACTGTAAAAAAAAAAACTGTGTAAAAAAAAAGGCATTTTTGTCACCTTACATCACAAAAATTGCAACACCAAGCGATCAAAAAGGCATATACCCCAAAATAGTACCAATCCAACTTTCACCACCCACAAAAAATGAGACCTTACCTAAGACAATCGGTCAAAAAACAAAAAGTATACATATCAGGTATTGCCACATCCGTAATGATCTGCTCTATAAAAATATCACATGACCCTCAGCCCCCCCTGCACCAAAACAACCAATTTTTTTGTCACCTTGCCCCATAGTGTAATAATGAATGATCAAAAAACGAGCCCCTGCACTAGATGATCGGCAGAAAAATAAAAAAATTGGGCGTTCAGAAGATGGAGACAGAAAAACATAATTTTTTTCCAAAAATGCTTTATTATGTAAAACTGAAACAAACATAGAAAGTAGACATATTTGATATCATTGCGTCCGTAACAACCTGCCCTAAAAAAAAAGCACATGATCTACCCTGTCAGATGAACGTTGTAAAAAATAAAAACGGTGCCAAAACATCCATTTTTTGGTTACCTTGCCTCACAAAAAACGTAACATAGAGCAATTTAAAATCATATGTACCCCATAATAGTAACAACAGAACTGGCACCTTACCCCGTAATTTCCAAAATGTAGTCACAGTTTCCACTGTAGGGGTGCATCAGGGCGACTTCAAATGGGACATGGCATCTAAAAACCAGTTCAGCTAAATCTGTCTTCCAAAAACCATATGGCATTCCTTTCCTTCTGCGCCCTGCCGTGTGGCCATACAGCAGTTTACAACCACATGTGGGGTGTCTCTGTAAACCACAGAATCAGGGTAATAAATACTTAGTTTTGTTTGGCTGTTAACCCTTGCTTTGTTACTGGAAAACATGGATTAAAATGTAAAATCTGGCAAAAAATTCTGACATTTCATCTCCATTTTTCATTATTTCTTGTGGAACACCTAAAGGGTTAACTAAGTTTGTAAAATCAGTTTTGAATACCTTGAGGGGTGTACTTTCTAAAATGTAGCCATTTATGGGTGTTTTTTTATTATGTAAGCCCCATAAAGTGAGTTCCGACCTGAACTGGTCCTTAAAAAGTGGGTTTTGGAAATTTTCTGAAAAATGTCAAAATTTTCTTCTAAACTTCTAAGCCTTCCGTAACGTCCCCAAAAAATAAAATTTCATTTTCAAAATGATCCAAACATGCAGTAGACATATGGGAAAAGTAAAGCAATAACTATTATATGAGGCATCGCTATCTTTTATAAAAGTAAAGAAATTGAAATTTGAAAATGTGGGAATTTTTCAAACTTTTTGGTACATTTGGGATTTTTTCACAAATAAAGGTGAAATTTATTGACTCAAATTTATGACTATCATCAAGTACAATGTGTCACAAGGAAATATTCTCAGAATGGCCTGGATAAGTAAAAGTGTTCCAAAGCTATTACGACATAAAGTGACACATGTCAGATTTGCAAAAAATGGCCTGGGCAGGAAGGTGAAAACTGGCCTGGAGTAGAAGGGGTTAAGCCTATCAAATTGCTTGACATTTTTGAACTGTTTCCATTGTCTAGTGTGCAAAGTATTCTACAGCTTGGAGATTTTTGGACATGGCATTTTCTTTGAAAGGAGAAAGTATTACTATGAAGTGAAGCTTTACCATTTTATAAACTCATTGCAAGATACCTGTAGAGTCACATTTACTGGATGTATTTTGTAATGTGTGCCACTTTTATGCTAATATCTTGTGATATGCCTAGTATGCTTGCTCAGCAAGATGCAATATGCCCAATAATTTCACCGCATTAAGTAATTACCCAGCAATATCTAACATACTAGGTAATTGCTCAGCAAGATATGGTAACCAGTAAATTCCCAGGAGGTTGCTCACTCATCCATTAGCTCATATTGTATCACAGTCAAAGCTTCACAGCTGCCTGCCTTGTGTGTCCTGATAGTGACCTTTTCTCTTATGCTTTTCCCTTTTTCAGTGATTATTTAGGCATTGTGGCTGCAAAATTAGCGTCGCCCTCCATTGCTATTTACCTAGATATTACAAGGACACAAGTTCATTTCAATCACTTACACAGGTATAAATAAACCTTGAAGGTAAAGCATCTTAGCACCTTGGTTATTAAAGGTTATAAAAACACTTGAACATGAGAATAGGTAATTGAAGAGAACTATCCTTCATAAAGAGGATTCCAGCATTCCTTAAAGTGTTTTGAGGACTTCTTCAAGCAGCTATCAAAACTACTGTAATCTTATATTGCTTATTTCTTCAGGAGGACCTATCAGCAGCCCTGGCATGTCTGTCCTAGTAAATACGTATAATGTCCATCCATAACATTTAGAACACATTTTTGTAGAACTCCATTTTGTCATTCCTCTGTTGCTCCTAGTGGATATTTTTAAACAGGCTCGACTGGCCCACAGGGGTACAGGTGAATCCTCAGCAAGGTGGGTCCCTTGTCATTCACCCCCTACACAAGTGGCACATAACACATATAGATAGGCAGTGTACAGCACCTCAACCAGCCGAAGTTCATATAAAAACTGGGTAGAATAGTTAAGAAATTACCCAGTTTATTATTATACACACATTATTACGGTCCATTCACACGTCCGTAGGTGTTTTGCGGTCCGCAAATTGCGGTCTGCAAAACGCGGGCACCGGCAATGTACGTTGCGCATTTCGCAGACTGCATATCGCCGGCTATACTATAAAATGCCTTTTCTTGTATGCAGTTGCGGAAAAGAATTGGACATATTCTATTTTTTTCGGGAACAGAATTGCGGATCTGGAGGTGAGGATCAGGAAATGCGGATGCAGACAGCACATAGTATGCCGTCCGCATCCGTTCCAGCCCCATTGAAAATGAATGGGTCCACACCTGTTCCGCAAAATTGGGGAACGGATCCGGACCCAAGTTGCGGACGTGTGAATGGACCTTTATAGAGATGACTTATAAGTACAGAGGCAGGACAGCCAGTGTCCTCCTTTCCCAGGGACCTGTTTTCTCAAAGTTTCTGCAGGGATCCTAATTAATCATCTTCTAGCATCTTGCTGCTGTCTGCTGCTGTGTGAGCAGGAAATATTTGAATGTATCTGTATGTTGGGCCCCCAAAATAAATGTTACTGGTGGGCCTTAGACAGCTCACTCTGACACTGCCCGGGACCCAGGCCGATCAATTGTTTGAGAAGGCCCTGGGGTCCTGTGAGCGCGGCAGCCTATATACAGCTTTCCCTAGGCCAGTGACATCACGTTCATCAGTCACGTGGCTTAGAAGCAGCTCAGCCTCATTCAAATTAATGGGGCTGAGTACGATACCAGGCACTCCCGCTATACAATACACAGCGATGTGCTTGGTGAGCACAAAGAAGGCACTGGCGCTCACAATTGCTCCTGTGCCTTCTCAAACAGCTGATCAGCAGATGGCCCAGATGTCAGACCCCCTATTCAGAGGATAGGTCATCAGTTATAAAATCTTAGAAGACCCTTTTGACTACATGGTGGTTAAGCGGCTATATGGAGCAGGCTCATGCACTGCACATGCTGAGGGTGCCAACTGTACCAACCAGCAGGCACACCCCAGCAATGACTGGGTTCAGAGATTAATCCAATCCTGACCAATTAACTTGTCATACCTCGATCAACTTTGGTATCACAGTAATGATACTGATCTGCAGAATAAGACTATCATGTAGTTATTAGTGCACCATTGATGCTGTAAACACAAAACCCCCAAAAAACATGGATGAATTCTTAAGGGGTTAAAACAACTAGCCAAACGTAGAGCCAGCCAGATATAGACCCTTTAGAAACCAGGTTGGCAGTGAAATCTGCAGTTGTCTGCAAGTCTCATTCCCAACCTGGTTTCTAAAGGCTCTATCTATGGCTGTATCGCAGCTAGATGCGGGTCATGTTTTAAAGCTCAGCTTGCTACACAGCCTGGGACAGAGCCAGGGGTGGATTGGCCATAGACTTTACAGGGAAATTTCCCGGTGGGCCGATGCCCAGGGGGCTGCCTAAACCCTCCTCATGGCCGGTCAGTGGATCTTTTTGGGGATTTATTTTGTGCTGCTGGCAGTATTTTGTGATGGACTGTGGTATTTGGCGCTGGTGGGGTGGTATAATGTGCCACAATATGGTATTGCTGGCCCTGCCTTCCATCAGTTTAGACCCGACTACAAAACGGGCCAACTTTTAGTATTTTTCCAGGGCCACTTTAATTTCCCAGTCCGCCCCTGGACAGAGCTGGATGAATTAGACTCCCACTTTAGTCGGTTATGATTTCAGCCAGCCTGGTGGGGAGGGGAAATGGTGTTGAAAGGCTGCAGAGAGCGAAGAAGAGGCAGAGATCCTCCTTTCCCAGTTTTAGATCATTTTCAGGATCTTATTAAGAGGGATCTTATGTCTTTACATGTGAATATCAGAATTCACATCAGGTCATGAAATTTAGACCCAGGATAGTACTCCCCAGTTTAAAAGGGATTTCACAGCCCTCTGGATGTTTTTTTTTTTTTTTTTAACAATATAAATTTATATTGGGGCCCCACAAATGCCAAACCAGTTCAAACAGCTCAGGACATGGGCCAGAAGAGGCCTACATCGCATCGCTGACATTTGCATGGAGTTAATTATTTGAATTGCTTATTTTTATTTGGCACCATGTTGTTGGACCACTATGAGGGGCATTTTTAGAACTGGGAGGAGCAGTATGGAGACATTGTTACTACTGGGGGCACTAAATAGGGTCATTTTGTACTGGAACACATAAGGAGGCATATTTTTGCACTGGTACACATTATAGGGGGCCTTTTTTTGTACTGGCATACATTTTATTGATACATTTTGTGTACTGGCACACATTATAAGGGGGTATTTCTTGTACTAGAACACATTACAAGGGAGTATTTTTTGTACTGGTGCACACTACAATTGTGTATTTTTTTTTGTACTGGGGCACATTATAAGGTATTTTTGTACTGGCACACATTAGGGGCATTTTTTCTACTGGCACACATTACAAGGGGATTTACTACTTCTGGGTACAATGGGAACATTATTTTGGGGGACAATGTTAACACTATGTGCACTCTGGAGAGTATTATTATTGGTGGGATTTTAAGTGCACTATGTGGGGGGCATCCTGGCACAGTATCAACTTAGCACAATTATTTGGAGAGACATTAGACTATTAGTATCAGGGACACTATATCCTGGGTGCAACTATTTTTTAGGGCACTGTGTGCCAATAATTATTGAAGGGCGCACTGTGTGGCACTAGTATCTTCAGAGGGATTATCTGTTTCTGCAGTATAGAATTGGGGAGCACAGTGTGCACAGTATTGGGAGTGGCAGGATGGGGTGCTCAGAAGGTGGGAGGATGATGATAATATAGTACACTAATCTGCTTGTATGTCAAACTCTCATGGCGGTCTGGTGAGAATGGAAAAGATGAGGGAAGAGAACGTCTACATCAGAAGAGACATCACTGGATGTAAGAGGCATGTGGTGCTGTATGTAATGTTTTACAAGTGTGTATTTAACAGCAGGGTTGGAGAGAAGGGGTAAGGTTGTGAATTTCGGATAGGGGATGGGTCTGTGCCATTTTTCATGCCTTAGGCAGCAAAAAGGAAATGGATACAATAATTTGCTCATTAATAACATACATGTACAAAATATGATCAAAGTACTGTACCCAGTCACCACAAAAGAGAAGGGTACAATTAGTGTATTAGTTATGTAGTGTCCACCCATATCTTCAAAATGCAAGTCTGGCGACCCTCCATTCACTATTATGGGAGTTCCAAAAACAGCCAAGCGCTTGGTCAGCCCATTTTGATAGCATATGCCTTCTTCCCTGTCTTCTGACTTGATTCATCCAAATAGAATCTCAAAAATTACATTAGTCTGGAATCCGACTGTTTGCGAGATTTGAGATGAATTTGGATCATTTACAATCAATTCACTCATCTCTAATTACCACATAATAAAACATAAGCTCATTCTTCTACCATAGACCACACGGGAAGGAGTCACAGCCCAATCCCTAGTGGGATTTACTCCTTCACTACTTTACACTAAGGGAAATCTTGATTTGATTTAAGCCTATATTAGACATTGCGAGAATCAAATGACAAATCATTATATTGTTCTCAAAAAAGCAATCTTTGCATTGTTTGACAGTTTCCAATGATAGCATTTGACTCTTACTGATCTTGATCTTTCAGCATATGTAAAAATTTTCGTATATCAAGCACATACTGTATCTGAGTGTGTAATACAGTAAGTCATCACCCGCTCGTTACAAGATCAGACTGTAGATGTTTAAGCGTATGGTGGACTTTATAACAATCAGATTACTACAGCAACCATTGCTCTGTGTAATGTGAGCATTCATAAGCTAATGAGTTGCTAACTATTACATCGTATTTGTTATTAGAGATGTCCCGAACTATTCGCTGGCGAACAGTTCCCGGCGAACATATGCGATGTTCGCTCCGCCCCCTATACATCATCATTGAGCAAACTTTGACCCTGTACCTCACAGTCAGCAGACACATTCCAGCCAATCAGAACCCTCCCTCCCACACCTTACCACCTCCTATAAAAAAGGCAGCCATTTTACATTCAGTCTAAAGCTGCATGTTAGTGAGAGCAGGGAGACTGCAGCTGCTGCTGCACTGATGATTCTGAATTCATAGGGAAAGCGTTAGCTAGGCCAGTGTTCTGTGTCCACAGACTCATCTGCTGTAAGGACAGCGTCACAGCACCCCAAAAAGCCCTTTTTAGGGCTGCTACATTAGTCTGCTTTTATTTATTTTTTCTCCATATATATATTGCAGTTGCCTGGCCTGCCCGTGTGTAAGGAGCTGCAGGCCCACAGACTGTAGTGTGCCCACTGCCAGTGCCCACCACTCATACCGTGTGGCACAGGACTTTGCATCAAAAAAGGCATTTAATGTTTACCCTTTAATCTAAGGTTAGTTGCCTGCCAGTGTGTGTCAGGCCCACAGACTGTAGTGTGCCCTCTGCTAGTGCTGCCCATCAATCATACCGTGCGGCACAGGACTTTGCCTACAATAAGGCACTTTATCTGTACACTTTAATCTAATTTCAGTTGCCTGCCGGCCAGTGTGTGTGTGTCAGGCCCACAGACTGTAGTGTGCCCTCTGCTAGTGCCCAACACTCATATCGGGTGGCACAGTACCTAGCATGTGTAGTACCACTTATCTAAAATCCATTCAATACACATCCTGATATGGGATGTAACAGGGATTAAACTGATGAGAATAGTACTACATAAAATACCACTCATATCGGGTGTGACAGTAAATTGCACGGCGCAGACGCAGTCACCGTGGATTAAAACAGAGTGGAGGGAGCCAGCGTTTTTTTAACCATCTCCCCGTTCGAAAAATCAATTCAATAAATGGACCCCAGATTGGGGACGTTAGAGGGATTAAACTGATGAGAATAGTACTACAGAAAATACCACTCATATCGGGTGTGAGAGTAAATTGCACGGCGCAGACGCAGTGACCGTGGATAAAAACAAAGGGGAGGGAGCCAGCGTTTTTTTAACCATCTCCCCGTTCACAAAATCAATTCAATTCACCTTTCGGGGACCCTTGGTGTTGTACGTGGCTGGGTGGAGGAAGAAACCTTCAATGACATCACCGGGACGTGGCTAGCTTGGTATCCAACCTTGTGCAAATGGGGAGTTTGCGGTTGTGCAAATTAACTGTTTGCGGTTGTTTGCGGTGCATTAAAAGGGGAGTTTGGTCTGTCAATGTCTGTGAAGCGAGCATAACCCTTACACTACCTGATCAATACAACATCATACCTGATCGTATACACACACTGGATGTTTTAAACCACGTTGTTCAAAAAAATTTAGGATTGTTAGATGATTTATGCCTTTTATGGATTAAAACCCAACTCTGCATCAACTATGTAATTTTCTATGGGAGTTTTGCCATGGATCCCCCTCCGGCATGCCACAGTCCAGGTGTTAGTCCCCTTGAAACAACTTTTCCATCACTATTGTGGCCAGAAAGAGTCCCTGTGGGTTTTAAAATTTGCCTGCCTATTAAAGTCTATGGCAGTTCGCCCGATTCGCCCGTTCGCGAACACTTGCGGAAAATTTTATGTTCACGACATCACTATTGGTTATTGGTACAAAATCTATTTGTCTAATACAGCCCTCGTTTTTTCTTTCAGGGGTTATGACCAACTTGGAATTCAGCAGTGGTGACCATGCTTGCACACTATAGTAAAAAGCCAGAGCCATTTCCTATGGTGTGCAAGCAGGGTCACTGCTGCTGGATTACAAGTTGGTCATAACCCCTGGATATGAGCAGTGTATAATGTGATGGAAAAATGAATCCAGTCAGCAAAGTAGACAATATTGACAATCACAATACATTAGTAAGTGCCTTGTATTAACTTTCTCTTCATGATAAATGCTATTTGCTGAAATGAGACAACCCCTTTAATTCGCAGCAGAGATACAGTTGTGTTCAAAATTATTCAACCCCCACTGAAATTGAGTGTTTTGGCCAGTTTGACATTGATTTTGATCATTTTAGTCATCTTGTTTACAATTAAATCAAAGAGGCACTTGTAAGTCAGACAAATATAACATAACATTTATAATGAAATAACCACAAATGTCTTTTCTGTGCTCACATCATTATCAGTTTTATTCAACCCCCAAGTGACATTCAATCTTAGTACTTAGTACAACATCCTTTTCCAGTTATAACAGCTTTTAAACGTGAAGCATAGCTTGACACAAGTGTCTTGCAGCGATCTACGGGTATCTTCGCCCATTCTTCATGGACAAAAGCCTCCAGTTTAGTCACATTCTTAGGCTTGCGCGCTGCAACTGCTTTCTTTAAGTCCCACCAGAGGTTCTCAATCGCATTTAAGTCTGGTGACTGCGATGGCCACTTCAAAATGTTCCAGCCTTTAATCTGCAACCATGCTCTAGTGGACTTGGAGGTATGCTTGGGATCATTGTCCTGTTGAAAGGTCCAACGTCTCCCAAGCCTTAGGTTTGTGACGGACTGCATCACATTTTCATCCAATATCTCCTGGTACTGAAGAGAATTCATGGTACCTTGCACACGCTGAAGCTTCCCTGTACCTGTAGAAGCAAAACAGCCCCAAAGCATGATTGACCTCCCGCCATGCTTCACAGTAGGCAAGGTGTTCTTTTCTTCATAGGCCTTGTTCTTCCTCCTCCAAACATAGCGTTGATCCATGGACCCAAACAGTTCTAATTTTGTTTCATCGGTCCACAGAACACTATCCGAAAACTTTTGTGGTTTGTCCACATGACTTTTGGCATACTGCAGTCGACTCTTCTTATTCTTTGGAGACAGCAAGGGGGTGCGCCTGGGAGTTCTGGCATGGAGGCCTTCATTACGCAGTGTGCGCCTTATTGTCTGAGCTGAAACCTCAGTACCCGCATCTGACAAATCTTTTTTTCAGTTCCTCAGCAGTCACACGGGGACTTTTCTCCACTTTGCGCTTCAGGTAGTGCACAGCAGTCGAAGTCAGCATCTTCTTTCTGCCACGACCAGGTAGCGTTTCAACAGTGCCCTTTGCCTTGAATTTGTGAATGATGCTTCCTATGGTGTCTCTTGGTATGTTTAACATCTTTGCAATCTTCTTATAGCCATTGCCCTTCCTGTGAAGAGAAATCACCTCTTCTCTTGTCTTCCTGGACCATTCTCTTGACTTCACCATGTTTGTAAACACACCAGTAAATGTCTAGAAGGAGCTGAGTATCACAGTCATTTTACATCTGCCTAATTGGTGCTTATTATGCTTGATTCAATACCTGATCGAAAACACTTGAATGAACCTCTGTTCTTAAGAGTGGTAGTCTTTAAGGGGTTGAATAATTGTGTCAATGAACAAATCACAAAAAAAACATTTAACACTGTATTACAAAAACAATTGATGTAATTTTAGTTGCATTTGGTTCTTTAAAAAGTCCTTGTAAGATTTCATTCTGAACACAATGACAAATGTACACTAAATTCCCTAAAACCCTTTACAGCATTGGGGGTTGAATAATTTTGAACACAACTGTATATATATTCATGATTCTTTATAACATTCCTGACCCCTCTGATGTGTCACTCATTGTTACTCTCTGTAACATTAGATGTCATGGTGACTTGTGATTAAAGAGGATTCATCCCCTCATATTAATATTCACATCAGGTTCTTGTGATTGTGTTCTGTGTTGTAATATGACTATATCTCCCCAAAGTAACAGTCCAAGAGGACTAGTTCAGTGGAGTCCTCATCTCCCATCCCCCTCTCAGAACTGAATGAAGACATCATTGGTGCTCTGTCTCACTTCATCCCTATTAGTACAGTCCAGGTCTTTTTACAGGGGGAGTCTCACAGATGATAACTGCGCTCCCTCTGTATCTCTTTGTTCCACTTTCTGATCTTTCAGACTGAAAAAAAATATAGGAATTATAGAGTTTGATAAGAACTAGGATTTCAGGATTATGCTATGTAAGGCCTGGAACAGACTGTCGGATCCATCACTGCTGGCATAACTGTGCGCCGTCGGAAATATTTCCTGCCCCATCCACTGTAATGGGGACCGGTGGAGATCTGTCCGCAACCCGGCAAATATGCAGCGGTCTTTGTCCGCCTGCTTCTCACCATATTTGCCAGGTTGCGGCTAGATCTCTGCCGGTCACCATTATAGTGAATGGGGTCGGATCTACTTAGTGCAGACGTGAAACAAGTCTAATAGAGTGATGTTGGTGCCATCACTGTGGGTAACACACCGGTCGGGTGCCCTTGGCTCCTCCTCTACAATCCATTTGCTAGGTGCCAGGCCGAGAATGGCGGCAAATTCAAACCTGTTTAGATGACGCAGTAAATGGTGATGAGCATTAACCCTTTCAACCCGGGCAAGTTTTCACCTTCCTGCCCAGGCCATTTTTTGGAAATCCAACATGGTCATTTTATGTGGTTAATAACTTTGGAATGCTTTTACTTATCCAAGCCATTCTGATATTTTTTTCCTTAACACATTGTACTTCATGATAGTCATAAATTTGAGTCAATATATTTCACCTTTATTTATCCCAAATTTACCAAAAATTTTGAAAAATTTGCAAGTTTCAAACTTTCAATTTCTCTGCTTTTAAAACAAAAAGTGATCCCTCAAACATGTCCAGCCTACCTGTGGACATGTTTGAGGGAGCGTGGGGCAAGGGGTTCATGAACACACCTCAATAGCCGTTTATCCTTGGCTTCGCCATTATAGTCAATGGAACCAGATGGAATTCCGGCAGCGCACAGTTGCCCCCTCAGTGACGGATTCGGTAGGCTGTTCCCAGGGGAACAAGTCCAATAGAGTGATGGTGCCATCACTGAGGGTAACTCACTGGTCGGATGTTCCTGGCTCCTCCTCTACAATCCTTTTGGTAGGTACCAGGCCGAGAAGGGCAGCAAATTCCAACCTGTTGTCGAGGATGTCATGATATTAGATGACACAGTGAATGGTGAAGGCGCATTAAGAGAAGAGATGTGAGAATCTGCACATGAAGTGGCAGGAATTGTATAGTGACTTACTTAGTGTAAACTGGGGTCTCTAATTCCAGTCCAGGTTCTCCAAGCTCAGATATTTTTGCTGCCCTTTCACGATAATATTTGAGGGTCCTTCTTCTTTTTTTGGGTGTTCGTGCAACTCGACAGTCAGCTAGTGGAGGAAATGTACAATATTAAGAGAATCATCTGTTTAGAAAGTGATAGGTGCAGAATTTTGGGTTAACATTTGCCTTGGACATTCTTCCACTAGGTCCTCTGCCCTTATGAGAAAGCTCTATCATACTTTTCTATGACTTCTGGTCATACAGAATATCTACTAATCCAGCACCTGGCAGCTTTTTATGGTGTGGACAGATCGAGCAGAATTTTACTACATTTCGGCAGAGGAATCTTTGAGAATTTATGTGAATTTACAGCTGACTTCACCCTGTGCATTTTAAAGTCTAACATCTACATTAGAAATCCATTTTATAAACTGATATGCTTTGTATTTAAAGATCACCCCACAGGGCAATATACAACCAGATATTCTTCTGCAGTGCGGAGATGAAATTTCTTAAAATCTCACCCACTTTGCTGGAATTGTAAAACTCAAATTTGCCACATGGAAATCCACAGCGTATTCACCCCCTGTGGAAGCAAATTTTCTGTAGCGCTATTTTGACTGGATTTTGCCACTGTTTGACACACTGTTTAACCCTTTGCGTTGCACAGTGTAAAATCTGCAGTACAGATCCATAGCATAAACTGACATGGTGCAAATTTACAATCTGCCCCAAAGATCAGTTTCCACTGCAGAGTTCTTTTTTAACATTTGTGTAAATCTCATCCACTTTGCGGTTGCGGTAAAACACTGCAGACTATAAAAATGGCATTGTGGCTGTACCCCAAAAAAGAGGAGAAGTTGTATCTGTCCTTTCCACTTTCTCTCCTTTTGTGATCCACTCCTGATCTTGGCATCCAAAACCCCATTAGGAAACCTGACCCTGTGGCCGTACCCTAAAGGAAGTTTTCTTGCATATTTCTTCCATATCTTTATTTTATACTTACGTGTTTTCTCTTTTTCCCATAGAAAGTTTAATAACCTGTTGGAAATGAATTCCTGGTAGCGGTTCCCTTTATTTGGTCTGGATGATCTTCTGTCGGTCATACTGGCGGCTCTTAGATCCTCCTCACTTCCCAAATTTGCGAATATAAAGTGACGCAGTTTTGCTGTCACTATGTAATATATTGGTTACTGGAGGTGGAGGAAGCGTCCATTGCCATACAGATAGAATGTCTGACAGTTGGGAGGTCTTCACTCAGTGTAAACAACTACATGCTGCAGCGCCATATTTACCTGTTACTTAAAGGGGTATTCCCATCTCAGACAATGGGGACATTACTTATGAGCTCTAGGTGCAGGCCCCACAGAAATGAATGGAGGGCAGCTGCACACGTGCAGTGCGCCCTCTGGGACTTTGCCGGCTCTGTTTACAAGATATCTAACGGATCCAGTATGTCCCCATTGTCTGAGATGACACAACCCATTTCATCTGTTAAGGACAGGACCTATTTGTAACTTTTCATTTTTGTTTCCCTTCCTTGACTACCAAGAGCCACCGTTTTTTTTTTATTTTTTCATTTTCCATTTACAGCCTTTACAGCGTACATGGGCTTGTTTTTTTTGTGGGACAAGCTGTATTTTTTAATGGCTCTATTAATCTTAACTTAGCTAACATAGGGGTAAAAATTAATCGGGTGATGAAATAAGAAAAAATTGGCAATTCACTGTGCAGTAGAAATGACAACCCTATTTTTAGGGTTAGTATGATTACGGCGATACCAAATTTATATAGTTTTTATTATTTTTACTACTTTTAAAAAATTTAAAGCCTTTGAAAGAACATTTTTTCCTTTGTATCGCCATATTCATAACATTTTTTATATTGTTGTCTACAGCTGCTGTAACAGCCTTCTCGATTTTAAAGGGTGGCATAGTGCAAAGTTTAATCCCCCTGTGGTGTATCTGCAGAGAAATGTAACACTAAGGCCCCTTTCACACGGGCGTGATTTCCACGTGGGTGCACTGTGTGAGGTGAATCCTGACCCATTCATTTCTATGTGGCTGTTCACATGAGCGGTGATTTTCACACATCACTTCTGCGTTGCATGAAAATCGCAGCATGCTCTATATTGTGCGTTTTTCACGCAACGCAGACCCCATAGAAGTAAATGCGGGGGTGCGGGGTGCGGGAAAATCGCAAGCATCCGCAAGCAAGTGCGGATGCAGTGCGATTTTCCCGCAAGGTTGCTAAGAGACGGGACCCGATCTTTATTATTTTCCCTTATAACATGGTTATAAGGGAAAATAATAGCATTCTATGGACCATGTGATTGGACCATGTGATGAGCTTGGTGACATCATCACAGGTCCTTTAGTCGGCAGCTAATGATTGAAGAAGAGATCGCAACTACGTGATCAAGTGGATAAGGTGAGTTAACTTTTTTATTTTTAACCCCTCCATCCACATTTTACTAAGCATTCTGTATTGAGAATGCTATTATTTCCCCTTATAACCATGTTATAAGGGAAAATAATAAAATATACAGAATACTTAACCCGAAACCGGACTTCAGTGATGAAGTCCGGGTTCGGGTCTGGGTACCAAACATGCCGATTTTTCCCACGCAACGCACCCGCCTCTTATCCGGGCGTCAAACATGACGCCCGTGTGAAAGAGGCCTAAAGGGAACTTTCTGACGACTAAAGGTTGTCCTACACAGAGATTCCCTTTAAATTATTACTTCAGCTCTGCTACATCTAGCAAATTGAGATCTAAGTCCTGTCTTGTCTTAAAGCTAACAATCCAAGCTTTAAAGGGGTTTACCGAGAGTTTATAACTGATAACCTATTCTATGGATAGGTCATCAGTACCTGATCGGATTTGGATCCGACACCTGGGAGCAGGCTCGGACTGGCCCACAGCAGTATAGGAGAATTCCCCAGTTGACCCCTGAGCATAGTGGGTCCCTTGTCATTCACCCCTTACACAAGTGACACATAACACAGTAGACTTACAGCACTACTATAGATAGGCAGTGTGAAGCACCTAAACCAGCCTGTTCATATAAAAACTGGGTACAATATTTAAGAAACTCCCCAGTTTATTATTGTAGACACATTATTATAGAGATGACTTCTAGGTACAAGGCAGGACAGCCAGTATCCTCCTTTCCCAGGGACTTGCCTTCTCAAAGTTGCTCTAGAAACCCCATAATTAATCTCCTAAATCAGGGTCTTGCTGATGTCTGCTGCTTTGTGAGCAGGTAATATTTTGATGTATCCATAAGGTGGTCCCCCAAAATAAATTTTACTAGAGGGCTCTAGACAGCCCAGTCTGACACTGTGTTTGACTATATTGATAGCTGGGTGTTACAATTCTCTATGGCAATAAGGTGTGTTAATGGCAGTAAGTGTGAACCTCACTGTGCCAACCAACTGGTTGGCTTGGGCTAGTATTGAGGGCTTAATTCTGGGGTCCCCTGGTACATGCCCATTAACCCCTATATAGGGATCTGGTCTTTGCTGCAGGAGACCAAGCTGATACCTCTTGGAATAGTCCTGGTGTGGTTGACTGATGATCAATGAGGATCAGAGACAGCAATTTGTGGCACCGAGGGATCAAGCAACACATGTAGTCAGGAAACAGTCAGAGGTCAGCCCTGGCAGAGTTTGTGCAAATCCCTTAAAACAATTCAAAGGTCAAAGCTTACAGCAAAGGATCAGGAATCAGGCAAAGGTCAGTACACAGACAGACATATGGATTATAGCTCTTATACAGGCTCTAGCTAGCTGTAGAGACCTACTGCAAAACCTAGCAGACCTAGCAAAATTGCAACGCCAATTGCTCAGACAATGGAGTAATGTCAGCAGCACTGCAATATGGCAGAAGATTAACAATTAGGAACAGCTTCATGGCAGCTCACACTGCAAGAGGAGGTTAACCTTTGCAGCACTGCAACAGAGGAGGTATACATGAATTGTGGCACCAAGTCACAAACAGGAAGTTGTAGCCCATAGGCATGGTACAGTGGAACTGTCAATATAACAGTTTGTCCCTACACGGTCTGACATTGTCAGCACAGATGACTTTGAGACATTGCTGATTAAACATTACCAGGGAACATAGGGACGCACCTTACTGTCAAGGGAACCGTAACATCCAGTTGTCAGCCAAGTTATTCAGGAAGAATAACAGAGGAACTGAGGATAAATAGCAGTGGAACTGAACAAAGGGGTTGTCCCATAAAATTAATTAAATAATTTATTTATTTTTTGCCTATTTCAAAACAGCACCTGGATCTGGATAACTTTGTAATTTCATGTAAATAAAATGTATCTGTATAGCCCACCTGCTGTTTTTTTTCTTATTTTACCCTCCACCTTGCTGAGGTGGACGTACATGCTGTTCCATCATTCCACTGCCTCCTGAGCTGTGATAGGGAGAGAGCTTCTTCAGAAATCACACCCCCTGCTCTACAGCAAAAAGAATATGTCCCCTGAGCGGCCAGCTTGATAGAAATCTATCAGAACAATTGGAAAAATGTATAGGAAGTTCTCTGGATCCATGTGAGATAGAGGTTCTAGCTTTGTTAGAAAGAGATTTCCATGTACTGTACGATACCTGATTTTCATTTTTTATAATGATCATGGCATAACCACTTTATATCATGGCATAACCGGCAAAACCTTTAAGTCATTTTAAGCACCATGTATATTATTTATGTTATACCTTTAGTGGCTTCTATGCTTATAATTACATAAAACATCACATTATGTTGTGTTGTGACTGACACAAAGCCTCATTCATATATAAGTGTATTACAAGCCCTATACTGCCCCTCCAGCATGCGACCACAGGGTTAGGCATCGTATGGGTCACCCATATCAGGGTGGTCTGTAAGGGTCATTTTGGAAACACATCCCTTCACCCTTGGATCCATCAACTGATCTGCCAACTGATGCGACAATCATATGATATGGTAGCTGTAACTAGTTTCTTACCTATATATATTGCAAACTGGCTGGTGTCGCCATACACCCTGCGTTTGTCATCTTTGGACTTGAGATTTTGTAAACTGGTTAATGTTTTTAATGATCATTTATTGAAGGTTTAGTAGGTTAAATATGTATATACATTTTGTAAATATATTAAGTACAGAATATCATTTTGCTAACATGCACTGTACTCGTTTATCACATTCATGAACTGAGTACACAGTATTATAACCTACAGTATGTCATGCATTGTTATTTAAAAGGAAGCTATTAGTTACTGCCACATTTTATTTTCCTTGTATACTGGACATGTCTGTTTGTGCTTGAGCACATATTAGTTACGCTTGATCCCAAGCAAGCGCTTGTCTGCAGGGAAAGCGGCTGCCTTACCATGAGGGAACAATATGCTTAGAACATATTGCTCTGTTCCGGGAGAACATAATGCCCTGGATACCAAGCAAATAAAACCGAGTAGCGGACCTGCTAACAGATCTCTCATAAATATTCCTCAAAATACAGTACTTCAGTACAGCCAAAGGATACAGTGTGTGCACAGCGACATCAATAAATGAACAAACTCTTAATGGCTATGGTGGAACATGCCAGTTCCAAAACCTCCTGCTGTCCTGAGTCACTAGAAAGATCCAGGACAGCATTACTGTATTTCAAAGTGATTTTCACATATGTTGGAAAATTTATGTGATTTTAGTTTGTTCTAATCATCAGGTAATAACATTGCAGCCTGGATGGGATGAAAGTGAGGAATAGATAGTCGTTTACAAGAATAGGCTTTTGAAGCTACTGTGATGGGAATATCAGTAGTTTCTACTATTGACAAATCAATGCACTGTGTCACTATTAAAGTATCTATCACATGGTAGCAAAATAGTAAATTAAGTTTTACAGGTCTACGTGATCTACCAATCAGTGGCCAGAAGATAGCGTTGACTGGCAGCAAATTTTCCCTACAAAAAATACCCTCGGTGGCATATGGGGGAAACTGGGGCTGTCACTGTAACAAAGAGCATTGGTGGCTAGCTCAGAAGTTATTGAGGGCATCTGTGGCTGGTGAAAACTCTAATGGGGTTTTCTGTAGCTGATGCAGGCTATGAAAATAATCTGTAGAGGGGTGTATCTAGTGTTGGCACACAAGTCAATTGTCAGAATCATGCTCAGTGTGTGAGAGTGATCCTCCGTTCTGGACTTGCAGGAGCTCATGGCATTACACTGATTTATACTGCTGTGTGCCTCTGCTTGACCTTACTTTTACAGAATCATACTGACGGCTTTATGTCACTATGATTATGTAGAGGAAAGGTCAAGCAGAGGCACACAGCATTATAAATCAGTGTAATGCCAAGCTCTCCTGCAAGTCCAGAACTGAGGATCACGCTCACATACGGAGCATGATTCCGGCAATGGACTCGCTCCTGTGAAACAGCCCTAAGAGTAACATGATCTGAGGAGATACAGGTTGTTGGTTTTCCAGTATTTCTGGCCCAGTTTCCAAAGGTTGATCTTGGTATGCTGTCTTCATTCACTCCAGCAGCTCCCTGTGCCACAACTATACTTTTGGCTGTGAACAAGGTCCGGGATGGTCCAAAACACTAATGTCAGCCCTCATTTGCCATTGCTGGAGTAATTTAAAAATTTAGTTACATATTTTTTAACAAACTTTGGAGTGTTGTGGTTTATCTTTGATATTAAAGTGGATATACTCCTACCAGTGAACACCATTATCAACTAGAGTTCCAACCAGTACCAGTATTATTAATGACTTCTGGATTTGACCCTTTGCTGTCTGACCTCACCTCAGCCTAATCTCTGTACTGACCCTGAGTTGTCCACCCTGACCTTAGACTGTTTATTGGATTTCATTAACTCTGTCTGCCCTGACCTCAGCCTGTCCTTATCCCCTTGCTCTCTACACCAGTGTGTCTGGCCTCCGATGGGTCAATGCTCTAATCAACGGCGATTACTCCAAGAGGTAGCGGCCTGGTGGTTCCCCTGAGTCTATATCCCAATAGAGGTGTTAGAGGGTAAAAACCAAGAAGCTTCTAAGATAATGCCCTTAGGAGTAGCCCCAAAACAAATCTGTTCAAGTGACTCAGCGGACCCACATCTGCTTTATTATAACTAGTTGGTACAGTATTCAAAATCTTCAATTACAGAAAAGTATATGTATGAAGCCACTGGATTTTATGTGTAGTCAGAGACATTTCTCATTTATCGCAAGCTGCTCTGTCCTCTACATATTGAACTCCGTCAGAGGAATGTCTGACGCCTGGTGCTCTAGCCCGTATCTCTGTTCTCCCTGGATTCTTAATTCTTACAAATTTAGCTGAAATGAGTGTTTATGAGCTGTGAAGAACACAAAGGAAATGGCTTCAGATTCCGTTGTCAGACAATGCCTGTGATGAATTTCATTCAGAAGGGGATAAAGCAGCCCGAATTGTATATGAAGATTTGCAGACCGCAGAGATCAGCTGGCTTAAAATTTGGAATTGGAAAAGATTTCAGCCCAAAATTAATACAATTCAAAAATGTTTAAATATATTGAAATCTTTCCATATTCTTTTAAGAAACTGACATTTAATCAATGGGATTGAAGTATGCAAATTGTCATACCACGTAAACACAATATTTATTTTTGTCTTCTGCCATATCTCAATAGGAAGCTGGTATTTTGGTTATTAAAGAGTGCCTCTTACAGGGAGTGTTAGCATACTCTGTACAAGAAAAAATTAATTTTGCGACAAGCTTTACAAAGGCATCTAAGTCGTAATGCAGAACGGAAATTCACAGGCACTAATATAAATAGCTGCAGAGATGTTATTAATTTTGCCACGTCTTCCCCCTCCTTCCTGTTTTTCTCTAATGCATTCTCGCTCTCTCACTTTATATATCTTATCATTCCCACACACACAGCCCTAATGCAGACTGAAAATCATAGCAGAAATCTGGACCAAAATGAAATGTCACCCTTAAACAAGCTTGGATATAAAAATCCTCCATGGCATCCTATCCAGCAAGCTGAATTAGGCTAATAAGAGCTGGAATGTAGAAGTACAAGATGTTCGGGCTGTGGAAGCCCTCTGAGATTTAAATGCCTTTGATATGAAACATCACACATTTCTGGTTCATGTATATCAGGGATGCTCAACCTGAGGCCCTCCAACTGTTGTAAAACTACAACTCCCATCATGCCTGGCTGTTGGCTGATAGCTGTTTTCTGTCTGGGCATACTGGGAGTTGCAGTTTTGCAACATCTGGAGGGCCGCAGGTTGAGCACCCCAGAAGTATACCATCTCAATCATAGAGTAAATGGTTCCTTCTTTCCCTTTTGCTTATTTAAGTAATAATAATAATGGCTGTGTTGGCTGTGACCCTTCCCACAAGAATCAAATTCGCAGACATTCTGGAAAAAAATTGCTGAAGTTTCATATCTGAATGACAGAACACAAGACAAAAGAGAATTTGAAACATATTGAATGTAAAAGCAATGCAGCCTAGCTCAGTAATATCCAGAGCCTACAGGTAATCAATGCTATTTTAACATAGCATATGCAGACTAACCAAAATGCAAGCGTGTCAAAAACCATAAAGTATTAATGGAAAAAATGAAACTGATGAACTGGAAAGACTAAAATGGGTCCTTAAAGAGAACCTGTTTTTGATGCTAGCTGTTTCTATGAACAGATCATTGCATAGGGATAATGCTGACCCCTGTCCATGGCTGAAATTACCTACAATGGACACATGAACATTAGATAAGCACTAGTGATGAGCAAGCATGCTCGGCCGAATATCTGTTCGGCTCGAGCATCGCTATGCACAGCGGATCGCGGTACTCCACCGTATACCGCATGTGCTCGAGCGCAATGCTCGAGTCTCCGCCCCGTACGTTTTGAGGACTTTAAGCAGCCAATAAAGGTGCAGGTAAGTACTGTCCTCACTGTAATGCCAGTAGCCATGTTGGCTGCTGGCAATACAGTGATTGGCTCTCCGGAACGTGTCATCGGAGGTTATATAGCACCAGATTACACGTGCTAAGATCAGTCATGGTCAGGGAGAGCAGAGTGTAGGAAGGGAAAGACAGTGTAGGGAGCGAATTTCACAATTTTTATTCAGAGAAATCTTTTCCAAGACCCAAAAGTCCTTTGAAGGACTACTGTGTGTGTGTTTAAGAGCAGCAATCTTTGCTGTTTTTACTACCAAAAGCTTTTTAAAGACCCCAAAGTCCTGTTAAGGACTACTGTGTGTGTTTATACCTATTAGTGACATATACTGTACATCATCTGTAGACTGTGTCATTAATAATCTGGGCCACAGCTACAGCTAGTGTCCATAATCTGTGGTGTTCTGTAACCAATAGTGTAGAACATCTGCAAACAGTGTCTGCATTACAAATTCCAATAATCTGGGCCTAATATAATGTCCATAATCTGTGGTGTTCTGTAACCAATACTGTACAACATCTGCAAACGGTGTCTGTATTACAAATTCTAATAATCTGGGCCTAATATAGTGTCCATATTCTGTGGGTTTCTGTGACATATACTGTCCTGTGTCTTTAGTGGACAGTAAAACAATTGATGCTACATCTAGAGACAAAACCAATAATATGAATAATGCGAGCACTGAGGGATGGGGAAGTGGGCGTGATGCTGATGGTGCACACAAAGGCCGTAGCCCTGTGTGCAATGAAACTGTGCCTGCTGCCAGTGCACCAGAAAAAAAAAACATCCACCGTACCCAGCTTCATGTCAATACCCATCTTCATGTTAGCTGGTCGGCGCAGGACAACACTGTCAAAGTCGGACCAGTGCGAACAGTTGGTCGGTTGGATTGCTGAAGATAATGCTTCCAGTCGGTTAAGCACCACTAGAGATGTCCCGAACTATTCGCTGACGAAAAGTTCCCGGCGAACATCGCTTGTTCGCGTTCGCCGCGGTGGGCGAACATATGCGATGTTCGGTCCGCCCCCTATACATCATCATTGAGCAAACTTTAACCCTGTACCTTACAGTCAGCAGACAAATTCCAGCCAATCAGCATACCCTCCCTCCCAGACCCTCCCACCTCCTATCAAAAAGCAAGGACAGCATCCATCTTAGATTCATTCTGAAGCTGCAGTGTTAGTTAGAGCAGGGAAAGTGCTGCTGCTGCTGCTGCTGAATTAATATAGGGATTCTAGGGAAAGCTTTAGCTAGGCCAATGTTCTGTGTCCACTCCAGTCCTCAAAGACTTATCTGCTTTTTAGGGCTGGGACATCAGTCTGCTTTTATTTATTTTTTCTACATATATATTGCCGCTGCCTTCCCGTGTGTGAGAAGCCGCCGGCCCACAGACTGTACTGTGTGCACAAACCTCATATAGGGTGGCACAGTACCTTGCAGCTAAAAAAATCATATCATTTTACCCTTTAATATAATTGCATTTGCCTGCCAGTGTGTGTCAGGCCCACTGACTGTACTGTGCCCACTGCCCACCACTCATATATGGTGGCACAGTACCTTGCAGATAAAAAAGTCATTTAATTTTTACCCTTAAATATAATTGCATTTGCCTGCCAGTGTGTGTCAGGCCCACTGACTGTACTGTGCCCACTGCCCACCACTCATATATGGTGGCACAGTACCTTGCAGATAAAAAAGTCATATAATTTGTACCCTTTAATATAATTGCATTTGCCTGCCAGTGTGTGTCAGGCCCACTGACTGTACTGTGCCCACTGCCAGTGCCCACCACTCATATCGGGTGGCACAGTACCTTGCAGATAAAGTCATTTAATTTTTATCCTTTAATATAATTGCATTTGCCTGCCAGTGTGTGTCAGGCCCACTGACTGTACTGTGCCCACTGCCCACCACTCATATATGGTGGCACAGTACCTTGCAGATAAAAAAGTCATATAATTTGTACCCTTTAATATAATTGAATTTGCCTGCCAGTGTGTGTCAGGCCCACTGACTGTACTGTGCCCACTGCCAGTGCTCACCACTCATATCGGGTGGCACAGTACCTTGCAGATAAAAAAGTCATTTAATTTTTACCCTTAAATATAATTGCATTTGCCTGCCAGTGTGTGTCAGGCCCACTGACTGTACTGTGCCCACTGCCCACCACTCATATAGGGTGGCACAGTACCTTGCAGATAAAAAGTCATATAATTTGTACCCTTTAATATAATTGCATTTGCCTGCCAGTGTGTGTCAGGCCCACTGACTGTACTGTGCCCACTGCCAGTGCTCACCACTCATATCGGGTGGCACAGTACCTTGCAGATAAAAAAGTCATTTAATTTTTACCCTTAAATATAATTGCATTTGCCTGCCAGTGTGTGTCAGGCCCACTGACTGTACTGTGCCCACTGCCCACCACTCATATAGGGTGGCACAGTACCTTGCAGATAAAAAAAGTCATATAATTTGTACCCTTTAATATAATTGCATTTGCCTGCCAGTGTGTGTCAGGCCCACTGACTGTACTGTGCCCACTGCCAGTGCCCACCACTCATATCGGGTGGCACAGTATCTTGCAGATAAAAAAAGTCATTTAATTTTTACCCTTTAATATAATTGCATTTGCCTGCCAGTGTGTGTCAGGCCCACTGACTGTACTGTGCCCACTGCCCACCACTCACATAGGGTGGCACAGTACCTTGCAGATAAAAAAGTCATATAATTTTTACCCTTTAATATAATTGCATTTGCCTGCCAGTGAGTGTCAAGCACACTGCCACTGACTGAACTGTCCCCACTGCCCACCACTCATATAGGGTGCCACAGTACATTGCACGGCGCATACGCAGTGCCCCAAATTGGAAGGAAGAGGACCGACCAACCATCTTTTTCCATCTCCCGGTTCCTAAAATCTATTCGATACACGTCCCCTAATAGGGAACGTAACAGGAATTAAACTGATAGAAATAGTACTACTTAACACACCACTCATATAGGGTGGCACAGTACATTGCAATGTGCACGCGCAGTGCCCCAAATTGGAAGAAGGAGAGGACCGACCAACCATCTTTTTCCATCTCCTGGTTCCTAAAATCTATTCGATACACGTCCCCCGATAGGGGACATAACAGGGATTAAACTGAAAGGAATAGTACTACTTAACACACCACTTATATAGGGTGGCACAGTACATTGCACAGCGCACGCGCAGTGCCCCAAATTGGAAGGAAGAAGACCGACCAACCATCTTTTTCCATTTCCCAGTTCTTAAAATCTATTCCATACAGCGGCCCCTGATAGGGGACAAAACAGAGATTAAACTGTTAAGAACAGATTTTTTTAATTTAACCTCTTAAGGACGATAGGCGACATGTACGCCCTTCGTCCGCACTTTAAAGATGGCGCCCGCTCCCGCACGGAGCGGGCGCCCGAGCTGCGGGTAAAAGCTTGATTCATCAAGCTGACACCCGCAGCTCATGTCCGCGACCGGCAGCGATGCCGATCGCGGACATTTAATCCTCAGATGCCGTGGTCAATCCTGACCACGGCATCTGATCGCGCAAAACCGAAAGTTTCACTGCGGTTGCCCGGCCCCTGATGGCCACAAGGGGGAGCCGGAGCATGCATGTAGTACCCTAGGTTTCTGTGAATGAAACCTAGGTACTACACAGTATTCCTATGGAGCCTATGACTGTAATAGGCTCCATAGGAAATATGCGATTTTTCATATATTCCAATGCTATTGCATTGAATATATGAGAATAGCAATCTGATGATTGCATCTTATAGTTCCCTATGGGAACTATAAGAAAGTGGTAAAAAAAAAAAAAAGTTTAAAAATAAAAATTAAATAAAAAATATAAAAATTCAAATCACCCCCTTTCCCCAAAATGAAAATAAAATAAATAAAAAAAAAAAATTACACATAATGGGTGTCGTAATGTGCGAAAACGCCCATACTATAATAATATTAAAAATATTCACCATACGGTAACATAAAACGAAAGAAAGCGCCCAAATGGCTAATTCGCCATTTTTGGACGCTTCATTTCCTAAAAAAATGAATAAAAAGTGATCAAAACATCATACGCACCCCATAATGGTATCAATTAAAAGTTCAGATTGCCTCGCAAAAATGAGCCCCTACATTGCTCCATACGCATAATTACAAAAAGTTATAGGGTCAAAACATGGCGACAAAAATAAAATAAAAAAATTCCCACTTTTAATTTTTTTTCACTATCAAAACGCAAGAAAAACTATACATATTAGGTATTGCCGGATTCGTACTGACCTGAAGAATAAAATTAACCAGTCAGTTTTATCGCAAATCGAACGTTGTAATTTAAAAACCCAGTAAACTGTGGTGAAATTGCTTTTTTTTGCAATTTCACCCCATTTGGAATTTTTTTCCCGTTTCCCACTACATCACATGCAAAAATAAATGGTAGCGTTAAAAAGTACAACTTGTCCCGCAAAAAATAAGCCGTCATATGGCTATGTGAGCGGAAATATAAAAATGTTATGGCTTTTGGAAGGCAGGGAGCGCAAAACAAAAACGCAAAAATCCCAAAACCCCCGGTCCTTAAGGGGTTAAAAAAAAGAGGACAGCCTCTGCGGAGCTGGGTATTTTTTGGTCGTGTTAGTGAACGCTCATGGCTGTAGGCTCATGCGTCTTTTTGCGGAGGTGACAAACCCGGTCAGTCAAACCCAAGGCAACATCATCGACCTCATCCCATATGCATTTTTTCTGGAGCGTGACCTGCGAAGAGTGCTGGATCAGGTCGTAGATAAGCATGAAGAGGAAGAGTTGTGGTCACCATCACCACCAGAAGCAGCCTTGTCGTCGTCGATTGCTGGACCTGCGGCCACGCAGAGAGAGGAGTCTAAAAAAGAGTAGTCAGAGGAGGAAGGTGGCTTTGAGGAGGTAGAAGACCAACCACAGCAGGCGTCCCAGGGGGCTTGTTGTCACCTTTCCGGGACCCTTGGTGTTGTACGTGGCTGAGTGGAGGGAGAGACCTTCAATGACGTCCGTGAGGACAAGGAACGAGACATGGCTAGCTTGGTATCCAACCTAATGGGGAGTTTGCGGTTGTGCAAATGGACTGTTTGCGGTTGGTTGCGGTGCGTTAAACAGGGAGTTTGGTCTGTCACTGTAAAGTGGGCGTAACCCTTACACTACCTGATCGATACAACATCATATCTGATCGTATACACACACTGGATGTTTTAAAGCACGTCATTCCAAACAATTTAGGAATGTTAGGTGATTTATGCCTTTTATGGATTAAAACCCGACTATGCGTCAACTACGTAATTTTCCATGGGAGTTTTGCCATGGATCCCCCTCCAGCATGCCACAGTCCAGGTGTTAGTCCCCTTGAAACAACTTTTCCATCACTATTGTGGCCAGAAAGAGTCCCTGTGGGTTTTAAAAGTCTATGGCTGTTCACCCGGATCGCCTGTTCGCGAACATTTGCGGAAGTTCACGTTCGCCGTTTGCAAACGGAAAATTTTATGTTTGCGACATCTCTCAGCACCACCCTCTCATCCAGTCTCTGTAGCCAAGAGTCTGGTCAACCGAATCCTCAGTCTGATCATCCTTCCTTCCACCATGGAGAGGCTTGCAAAACGAGTGATCCCACACTCGGATATTCCGACGAGCTCTTTCCAGCGCTACTATTAAATTTAGCCCTCGCACCCAGCACGCTTGAAGTGATACCTCAGATATTGTGCCCCGATTCCCAACCTCTAGAACCTTCACAGTCTCAAGAAGATGACGGTGGTGAACGTCAATCATTTGTTCACAAGGTGGATGATGATGAGACACAGTTGTCAATCACTGAGGTTGTGGTTAGGTCAAGTCAGGAGCATGAGCAGAGTGAGGAAGTGTAAGAGGAAGTGGTAGACGATGAGGTCACTGACTCAACATGGGAAGGTGAAAAGCCGAGCGAGGACAGCAGTACAGAGGGGGAGGGATCCGCAGCACCGCAACAGTCTGGAAGAGGCAGTGGGGTTGCAAAAGGGAGATGTCGGCCCACACCAAACAGGCCCGCAACCGTTACACCAAGCACCCCCATGCATAAATCTACCTTGTCAAGGGCTAGGTGTTCCGCAGAATGGTGCTTTTTTGAGGAAAGTGCAGACAACAAAAGATTGGTAGTTTTCAACCTGTGCCGTACCGAAATAAGCCAGTAATAATGCCACTGGCATCCAAGCACCCTAGTAAGTGGGCCGAACACCTGGGTCCACAATATGGGTCTGCGGGTCATACCACTGCCGCCTACTCTTCCCGTGTTACGCACTGCTGGTCAAAACCCTGTCGAAGGCGCAGGCCCGGATGCCCCTCGCCCTGCACCTGGACCTTCGCATGAACCGTCAGCAACAACATCCACTTCCCTGTCCCAGTGCAGCACCCAAATGTCGATAACACAGGCATTTGAATACAAGCGCAATTACCCACCCACAGGCCATAGCACTAAATGCGCAACTTTCGAAATTACTGGCCCTTGAAATGTTGCCTTTTACGCTTGTGGACACTGAGGCCTTCCGCAGCCTGATGTCGGCGGCTGTCCCTAGGTACGCAGTCCCCAGCCGCCACTATTTTGCATGATGTTATCGTGCCTGCCTTACACCAGCATGTGTCCCAGAACATCACCCGTGCCTTGACCAACGCACTTACTGGGAAGGTCCACTTCACCACGGACACATGGACAAGTGCTAGTGGCCAGGGATGCTTCATTTCCCTGACCATACACTGGGTGAATGTTGTGGAGGCCGGAGGTAAGTCATACCCTGGGATGGCACAGGTGCTACACACGGCGAGGATTGCGGGCTCTACGTCCATCAGGGTCTCCGCCAACAGCTATGTTACTGGCTCTAACCCCCACTTCTCCTCCTCTGCCGCCTCCTCCTCCACTTCCACCTCCTGCAGTAGTCAGCCATCAGTCACTAGCTGGAAGCAGTGTAGCACTGCTGTGGGTAAGCGTCAACAGGCCATGCTGAAGCTGATCTGTTTAGGGGACAAGCAGCACACCGCTGCAGAGCTGTGGCAGGGCATAAGGGACCAGACCAAGCTGTGGCTCTCGCCACTTAACCTACAACCAGGCATGGTTGTGTCTGACAATGGCCGTAACTTGGTGGTGGCTTTGGAGCTCAGTAACCTGACACACATCCCATGCCTAGCCCACATCTTAAACTTAGTGGTTCAGCGGCAAGAGCTACTAGTGAAGACGCGCCGCGTGTGTCCCTATTTCAACAAGTCGTCCACAGCTTCAGCCGGTCTGTCAACGCGCAGCACTTGCGGCTTCGAACTCACCAACTGTTGTGCGACGTGAGCACGTGCTGGAACTCTACATTCTACATGTTGGCCAGGCTTTGTGAGCAGCAGAGGGCAGTTGTGGAATACCAGCTGCAACATGGTCGTCACCTTTCGAGTCAACTGCCACTATTCACAAGTGAGGAGTGGGCATTCATCTCAGACCTCAGTGAGGTTTTAAAAAACTTTGATGAATCCACACAGATGGTTAGTGGCGATAACGCTATTATCAGAATAACCATCCCACTGCTGTGTTTACTCAAACGATCGCTGCACACAATTATGGAGGATGCTATGAATGTGGGGAGATTACACAGGGTGATAGCCAGACGACCCACAGTTCGTTTTCTGAGCGCAAATTGGACCATGAAGAGGAGGAGGAGGAGCTGGAGACTGTTGCCTCTGCTATAGAGGAACTTTAATTCCACCTGTACAGAGTGGATGGGCAGAAGAGGAGGAGGAGGATTAGGAGAGCGAGAGTCATCCTGATGTCGACATCAACGTCTTGCCTGTTGGTACTCTGGCACACATGGCTGACTTCATGTTAGGCTGCCTTTCCCACGACCCTCACATTATACGCATTTTAGATAACACGGATTACTGGGTGTTCACCCTTCTCGACTCCCGCTACAAAGAGAACTTCTCATCTTTCATTCCTGTGGTGGAGAGGTCGAGTAAAACGGTGCAATACCAGAATGTACTTGTTAAGAGATTGCTCCAAAATTTTCTATCTGACAATGCAGAGTCCGTATTTCCTTAGGCAACCGAGGAAGGGAGACAAGGGGAACACACAGCAGTTCCAACAAAGGCAGGGCAACACTCTCCAAGGCATGGGACACATTCATGACACCCCCGCCAGCAACCTCACCCTAAACCGCGGCCTAGTGGTACAAGGAGGGAAAAGTCAGCATCCTTAATGATCCTTCAGTTCCTTACATTTACTGGGTGTCCAAGCTGGACACGTGGCACAAACTTGCGTTATACGCCTTGGAGGTGCTGGCCTGCCCTGCCGCCAGCGTTTTGTCTGAGCATGTATTTAGTGCTGCTGGTGTTATAACAGATAAGCATATCTGCTTGTCCACTGGCAATGCTGACAGGTTGACTCAGATAAAAATGAACAAGGCCTGGATTGCCCCAGACTTCTCAATTCCCCCAGAGGACAGCTATGCTGATGATGAACATACAGGCAATTTTAATCTATCACTTATAATGTACTCAATCTAATGTAGTGTATTCCCATGCACCTTTTCCACCACAAAAAAGGGTATATAGTTGAATCTTGTTTTTTCCTCCTCCTCCTCCTCCAGATTGTATATATTCCCTCCACTCTAATTTTTTTATAGGGTGAGCTCAACTGCAGAGTGCAGACCCTAAACTCAAATTTTTTTATGGGGTCAGCTGAACAGCATGTAATAGCATATAATGTTTTAGAGCATCAGCTCACCAGCAGGCACTCGCATAAAATGTTATAGAGCTGGAAAGAATGTTTCCTAACAATTTTTCCTGTGAAATTGATTGGGGGGGTTTTGTGCGTATTTTTGTCAGTCTGTAAAAGTGGCGTACAACTCGGACAACATGGTTCCCAGCAGCGACCTGGGAGTCCAAGATGCTTCCAGACATCGTCCCCATGCTGTTTCTGATCCATTTCGGTGGTGTTTTTGTCAATTTCTGACCTTTTCCAATGGACTAGGCACCCTCCCCTCTTCAGAGCAGGGGATGCTTGGTTGTCTCCCATTGACTTCCTATATACTCGGGTGCTCGGCCGAGCACACGAATATTGCAATGTGTTCGGGCTGAACACCTGAAAACCCGAATATTTTGGTGCTCGATCATCACTAATATGCACTAGAGATGAGAAAACGAGTTGAGATTTGTTTCGGGTCGGGTTCGTCGAATTAATTGAAAAGTTCGGTTCAGACCTAAATTAGTTCAGGCCAAACCGAAGTTGCACTAATTGCCCTGGAAATTGATATAGCCCTATAGCCTCCTAGGAAAACTTGTTATCTCTTTTCATTATTTTCTATGATTTTTCCTTCCCCCCCTCCCCAAGTTCTGGAATGCAATTACAGTGATAGTAAATGATGTCTGAGTGACTCTGACACACACTCTTTCCACTATATTCACTGAGGAAAATAAACTGTCAGATGAAATGCAGAATGTAAAAGTAAATTCCCCATTAAAAGTGCCCTGTCTGACCCAGGAAGAAGTACAACAGCGACTTAAAAAGATTAAAATAGACAAATCGCCAGGACCGGATGGCATACACCCCCGTATCCTAAGGGAATTAAGTGATGTCACAGCCAGACCTTTATTTCAGATATTTACGGACTCTATACTGACAGGGAATGTTCCACAGGATTGGCGCATAGCAAATGTGGTGCCAATATTCAAAAAGGGTCCAAAAACAGAGCCTGGAAATTATAGGCCGGTAAGTTTAACATCTATTGTTGGTAAACTGTTTGAAGGCTTTCTAAGAGATGCTATTTTGGAGTATCTCAATGAAAATAAGCAAATAACGCCATATCAGCATGGCTTCATGAGGGATCGGTCATACCAAACGAATGTAATCAGCTTCTATGAGCATATAATAAAAGTTTGAAACCGCGCTGCTCCAGATTTCAACACACGTGAATGAATCGGGGTATTCGCCTCCGTCCTCCTCAATCAAAGGGTTCGATCCTCATCAGACCGCCTCCTCTGTGGGGTTAAATTATCGGTAAATAGTGAAGTACCCTCTAGATGGTAATAAAAAACGGTTTTATTCTACTCACAGACAAAGGTAGATAAAAGGCATATAACAAATAGTAAAATCGATCCAAATTTCTGCCCGACCCGGGTTTCGCGCTCTGGCTTCCTCAGGGCGACTACTGCGTATGTCCATCATGTGGCCCTTTAAATAGCCTGATTCCTCATTCCCAATCAATGGGAACCTCATTCAGTCAAAAGCTTTCTAAAACTTGTCAATAAATTTCATTATTCTCCGAAACCATTTAGTTGAAAAATTACCACATAACATAAATTATTACATATATCCATTATTCAATTTCTATACTCATTTTGTATTCTCCACTCCCACATAAAATAAACCCCAGTAACACATATTCTCCACTTATATATCGCCGCAACCTGCCTATATACATAATTTCATTCTTATATTCACCGCCTTGTCGTAAACAGTTTATCCTTATATTTACGGAGTGACCTAGTTTGACTGCGCCTACTACAGATCACATGACTCAAGATGTAACACTCCCACCTATTCCCATTCACAAAGTTCAGATCACCTGATCCAACCGTCCAATGGGTATCCACAAATATGACGTATCCTGAAAGGTCCTGAAAGGTCATAAACCTAAGGTAACCCCATTTATTCATACCTCCCTCAGCGAGATCACCCATAAAGAATCTTCCCTTTATATTAAACATGGTTTGAGGTCGAACTCTATATTCATCCCACCTGGCTGTAGGGTCCCGAGTTGATAAATCCACTGTACCTCTTTCCGGTTGATCAGTGACAGCGAATCACCTCCTCTCCAGTGAGGTTTAACCACTTCCACTCCAGCAAACTTCAAACACAGTCATCCCCAAAATACTTGGCATGCAAGCGGTAGAGAAAAGGATTAGGGAGGACCCCAAAATAGGCGATGTACAGGGGGACTTCATTTTGAAATGTTTGGATTATTGCTTGGAGCATAACTATTTTTGGTTTCGAGACTCCTATTATGTACAACAGATTGGTACAGCGAAATTCGCCCCCAGTTTCGCTAACATCTTTATGTGGGCATGGGAGGAGGTGACTATCCTTCCCACACTAGGAGCAGACACGGCCAGGGGGAGACTTATCCTCTGGAGGAGGTATATCGATGACTGTCTCCTTGTGTGGGAAGGAGAAAAGGAAGGATTAGAGGAATACATTTACCAGCTCAATCATAATGAATGGAATTTGAGGTTCGTGGGGAGATTAGCAGTGTATCCATTAACTTTCTGGATTTGTGTATAAAAATAGAAGATGGTAGTTTCAAAACCTGTTCCTTCTTTAAGGAAACTGATGTCAATTCATATATCGATAAGAGAAGTTGCCACTATAAACCCTGGCTTGATAATATACCGAAAGGTCAGTTCAAGAGAATGGCCCGAAACTGCACTACAGTGGAAGACTATAGGCTACAATGCAAGGTGTTAAAAGATCGATTCCTTGAAAGGGGCTATGAGGAAGACAATCTGGATGTTTGTATCCAGGATGTAGAAGAAGAAAAAAGAGAGGAAGTGGTAATATGAGGGAAAAAAGAATGAGAAAGACTATCGGTTCTCCTTTATTACAGGATACTGCTCAATGGCGGATATCGTCAAGAAGGCAGTTAGAAAAAATTGGGGAACCCTCAAAACGACCCAGTATTAGGGAAGGTCATACCTGAGAATCCCTCATTTATTTTTAAAAAGGCTCCAAACATTCGAACTAAGTTGGTACACAGTGCCATCCCCCAGTGAGTGTGAAACAGAGCAAAGGAGGAGGGAAATTTACGTGGTGCGGGTTCTGTATTGGATGTAAAAATAGGAACACAAAAGAAAAAATGAGAACGCTCAACAACATTGTATCAAAGAAAAATGGAGGAGAGTTCCGCATAAAAGGAGACTGTTCCTGTGAAAATGAGGGTTTAATATACGTATTGGAGTGCCCATGTGGACTCCAATATGTAGGCAGGACAGTTAGGAAGCTGAAAATAAGAATTCAGGAACATATAAGAAATATCAAAAAGGATTGATGAGTCACAGCGTATCAGCTCACTTCAAGCTGGTGCATAGTAAGAACCCGCGGGGCTTGAAGTTTGCTGGAGTGGAAGTGGTTAAACCTCACTGGAGAGGAGGTGATTCGCTGTCACTGATCAACCGGAAAGAGGTACAGTGGATTTATCAACTCGGGACCCTACAGCCAGGTGGGATGAATATAGAGTTCGATCTCAAACCATGTTTAATATAAAGGGAAGATTCTTTATGGGTGATCTCGCTGAGGGAGGTATGAATAAATGGGGTTACCTTAGGTTTATGACCTTTCAGGACCTTTCAGGATACGTCATATTTGTGGATACCCATTGGACGGTTGGATCAGGTGATCTGAACTTTGTGAATGGGAATAGGTGGGAGTGTTACATCTTGAGTCATGTGATCTGTAGTAGGCGGAGTCAAACTAGGTCACTCCGTAAATATAAGGATAAACTGTTTACGACAAGGCGGTGAATATAAGAATGAAATTATGTATATAGGCAGGTTGCGGCGATATATAAGTGGAGAATATGTGTTACTGGGGTTTATTTTATGTGGGGAGTGGAGGAGTATAAAATGAGTATAGAAATTGAATAATGGATATATGTAATAATTTATGTTATGTGGTAATTTTTCAACTAAATGGTTTCGGAGAATAATGAAATTTATTAACAAGTTTTAGAAAGCTTTTGACTGAATGAGGTTCCCATTGATTGAGAATGAGGAATCAGGCTATTTAAAGGGCCACATGATGGACATGCGCAGTAGTCGCCCCTGAGGAAGCCAGAGTGCGAAACCCGGGTCGGGCAGAAATTTGGATCGATTTTACTATTTGTTATATGCCTTTTATCTACCTTTGTCTGTGAGTAGAATAAAACCGTTTTTTATTACCATCTAGAGGGTACTTCACTATTTGCCGATAATTTAACCCCACAGAGGAGGCGGTCTGATGAGGATCGAACCCTTTGATTGAGGAGGACGGAGGCGAATACCCCGATTCATTCACGTGTGTTGAAATCTGGAGCAGCGCGGTTTCAAACTTTTATTATACGACTTTCCAGTGTGTCCACTCACCACACTACATCGGAACCAGCAGCGCAAGTAACCGTCCGTGTTTTGGGACACAGGACTGACATTTTATCTTATTTATTTTCTCTTATAAGCTTCTATGAGCAGGTAAGTTCTAGACTTGACAGCAGCAAATCAATGGATGTCATATATCTGGACTTCTCCAAAGCATTTGACACTGTACCTCATAAAAGGTTAGTATATAAAATGAGGATGCTCGGACTGGGAGAAAATGTCTGTATGTGGGTAAGTAACTGGCTGAGTGACAGAAAACAGAGGGTGGTTATTAACGGTAAATACTCAGATTGGGTCACTGTAACTAGTGGGGTACCTCAGGGGTTAGTATTGGGCCCTATTCTTTTCAATATATTTATTAATGATCTTGTAGAAGGCCTGCACAGTAAAATATCTATTTTTGCAGATGACACTAAACTCTGTAAAGTAATTAACACTGAAGAGGACAGTTTTCTGCTACAGAGGGATCTGGGTAGATTGGAGGCTTGGGCAGAGAAATGGCAGATGAGGTTTAACACTGACAAATGTAAAGTTATGCACATGGGAAGGAATAATGCAAGTCACCCGTACATACTAAATGGTAAAACACTCAGTAACACTGACATGGAAAAGGATCTAGGAATTTTAATAAACAACAAATTAAGCTGCAAAAACCAGTGTCAGGCAGCTGCTGCTAAGGCCAATAAGATAATGGGTTGCATCAAAAGGGGCATAGACGTCCGTGATGAGAACATAGTCCTACCACTTTACAAATCACTAGTCAGACCACACATGGAGTACTGTGTACAGTTCTGGGCTCCTGTGAACAAGGCAGACATAGCAGAGCTGGAGAGGGTTCAGAGGAGGGCAACTAAAGCAATAACTGGAATGAGGGATCTACAGTACCCTGAAAGGTTATCAAAATTAGGGTTATTCACTTTAGAAAAAAGACGACTGAGGGGAGATCTAATAACTATGTATAAATATATCAGAGGTCAGTACAGAGATCTCTCCCATCATCTATTTATCCCCAGGACTGTGACTGTAGGGGACATCCTCTGCGTCTGGAGGAAAGAAGGTTTGTACACAAACATAGAAAAGGATTCTTCACTGTAAGAGCAGTGAGACTATGGAACTCTCTGCCTGAGGAGGTGGTGATGGTGAGTACAATATAGGAATTCAAGAGGGGACTGGATTTATTTCTGGAGTGTAATAATATTACAGGCTACAGCTACTAGAGAGGGGTCGTTGATCCAGGGAGTTATTCTGATTGCCTGAATGGAGTCGGGAAGGAATTTTTTTTCCCCTTAAGTGAGGAAAATTGGCTTCTGCCTCACAGGTTTTTTTTTGCCTTCCTCTGGATCAACTTGTAGGAAACAGGCCGAACTGGATGGACAAATGTCTTTTTTCGGTCTTATATACCATGTTACTATGTTACTATAGCTATGGGTAAACTTACATTTGACAGCGTTAACATACAAAGTTTTAAGAACACAATGTACCAGCAAGCGCAGTGTCTTTGGTGAATGTGATGCTTGGCAAGTTGCATTAGTGGCATGATGCAGGCCGCATCAGCCATACAGAACGTGATGGTAGGCAGACAGGCAGACAGCAAGAGTGGCAAGATGGGGCATTAGCAGCAAGGTAATTGGTGTATTTATCAAAATCATCCTGGGATGTGAAAAAATGCTGGGATTGTTTCAGTAATGACGTATGTATGCTGCTTAATAAAATTGGGCAATGCTCTGTGGGGCTATTTAGACGATCCCTCTGCTGCCCTTCAGGTCACTCGTAGATAAACCGTATCTACAGTTTGAACTTGGGCCTATAACACTCTAGTTACGCCACTAGGTAAGAGATCTAGCCTGCTGCCAGATTAGCTGCACCTGCACCAGCACTTGGATAAAGAGAACTCGGGCAGAGAATCTGGGTCTGAGAGCTGGATGATATCTAGAAGTGACACGTTGGTGCTTGTGAGTAACTTGCTGTAGGTAACTTATTTTAGTGCTGACAGTACCATATCTAGTACAGTTAGGGAAACCCTGTTTAGTTAGTGCTCAGATGAGCAGGATTTGTTTTTTGTTTTGTCTGAAATTTAAAGGCCATTTATTTTTGCTGTTTAAACCACAATAAAGTGGAACTTTGTTTGGACTTCATCCTGTGTGTCACTGTCTCTGACTGTTCGCAAGCTGGCCAATCCTGCCTCTATCAGAGCTAATTCCCACATATAGTGAAGGATGCGGGCACAGTCTTAAAGAGACATACACTGCATTGAGAGACTTTGCTGCATTACATTCAAAACGGATGAGCTGCTCAAACAATTGTTGCAGGATAATGCTAGCCTCCAGCAGGCTGCGGCCAACCAAATACAGGTCAGCGCATCCCTGCAATAAGCCAATGCCACCCAGCAACGGGTACATGAGGAAGCCATGCATGCCCAGGCGGAAACCAATTCCTTGATAGTGGAATCCAAGAGACTGGCCTAAAAAGAACAGCAGCAGATTAACCGGCAGCTGCAGGAGCAAATACAAACTTTGTCAGAGAGAGTCCATAGGCCTTAAGGGCCGCATCTAAGGGTTTGTGCTGCAGTACAGGCCTACCTTAGGGTTTTTGATCGAGTGGCAGAACGGGAGAAGTTACTTGTGGACCAGTAGGCTGATGTGGTGGCTCCTTTCCTAACGGGAGAATCACAAAGGGCATACTTTGACCTGAGTGAGCAGGATGCCAAAGACTATGCCAAGTTAAAGGGTGAAATCCTTTCCTGTCTGGGGGTCAACCTGAATGTCCGTGTGCAACAGGTGCACAATTGGACTTTTGCATAGCACCTACCTGCTCGGTCGCAGATGTATGACCTTATTCACCTGGTGCGAAAGTGGCTGCAATCAAAGGAGTCAACCCCTGCACAGAACGTAGAGAAAGGTGTTCGACAAGTACATCTGTTCATTACCTCCTAGGATCCAGTGCTGGGTTAGTCAAGGAGATCCAACAGATTATAATCAGCTGATCAACCGGGTTGAAAGATACATAGCAACCGAAGATCTACTCCAAAAAGTTTCATACAAAAATTGAACCGGCACTCTTGATCTGAGTCTATAGAAAAAAATTAATATAAGGGTATACACTTTAAAACAATAGCAAAATATTCCATCAAAAAATAAAAGGGAGCAATGTGAGTGTTAGTATACCTAATCACACCAGATAGTATCTCTGATCACCTTATTAAAAGAAATAAAATAATTAAAGGAAAAGTCTTACTGATATTCACAGCAAGAATTTTATACACTGTTCAGACTTAGCAGAAATCATAGTGATGCGTTTTTCCTTAAAAGGGAAAAAAAAACATTTGGATTTTTGGAGATGGTTAGTATCCGGGTCACAGCAGATGTTGCGATCTTTTGAATCTTATATTGTCCACGGTATTCCGATCAGTGTAATATCTCATATACTTAAAGTCTTGTACAGTGTAACAGAAGATAGCTGTTTAAAGTTAATAGATCACTTCCTTTGATTTGCTATTCACCGCGCTCTCTCAGAGACCCCAGCCTATTCACTCCGTACTACACACAGTGAATACACATAGTGTATATTTTGTAACTCACTGTTAGTTGCTGAGGGACTTCATCGAACTCGGCCGATCGTGGCGTCCCACGTGGCAAACGGCGCGAGCTGTCCAGCCTCAGTGTCAGTTCCTTCGTGTAATCGGAGGGCCGGTCTTCTGCAGGGCTAGAAAGGGAATGGTGTCCACAGCAAGGTAGAGTTTGGAGTAGGCGCACGTTGTTCCTGTTTAGTCGACTGTAAGTTTCGTATGGTTCCAAGGAGCGGCACTTTTCAGACCCTACACGTTTCGGGACTGTACTCTGTCCCTTCTTCAGTGGTAAAGTGCCTGCTCCTTCTCTGTGCCGTTTAAATACCCGTGGTTCTGAGTCCATAATAATACCTGGATCTAGGACCTACCAGGTGTATTCCATAATTTCTTAAAGACCTGATATATTATCAACTACATACTATACCTTATTTTATATATTTTTTTATATATTTTTTACCCACCCACCCTATTTGTCCAGTTTTTCAGCCTATAGGGATTTTACATTATGTATCTATATATTTATGTATTATATACCATAATATATGTATATATTCATATATTTATATATTGTTTATCATATATCATATTTTGTATTTTATATATTTATAATCTCAGTCTTTATTCTATACAATATGTCCATTCATTTATTCATTCATCAGTTTTTTCTAGTGATTATTGAATAACTATCCCCACTTTTATCCCCACTTTTATCAATTAATTGATTCAACCTATGATTTAATTATTCTATTAATAGGATGTATTTCATGATTCTACTATCTATTAATGATTTATCATATCAATCATCCACATGTATTTTTTAAGTAAGATTAATTTGTATTTAGCCTATATAGTATCAACTTAGCTCATATAGTAGCTTTGATCTGATAAGAAAATAGTTGCAACAAATCGAACCTTATACATAGAAATCACTAAACCAATTAATTTTTTTGTAATATGTTTTAATCGAATATGAGGTCTCCTATACCCCGGGCAAAACTGGATGGCCGCTCAATTTATCGCGATCCTGAAAAAAGTTTAGTTCGCATCAGAACTCTGATGCGTTCAGAGTGAAACGCACAACACTTCCGGTCCTGCGCATATAATCAGGACCGCTCTGCGCTCCGCTCCAAAGTACAAAGGACTTCCGGCTCCCCGCATCTGGGCACGCCATCAGCCGGAATGCGTTCCACAGTGGAACGCATAATACTTCCGGCCAACGGAAGATCACCATAAAAGTATTTAGAATAAACATCAGCCGTACATACTTTAAACCCCAAACAAAAGGGGCACTATTGGGCACTTACCAGCCCTATAACAAACTAGTTGCAGTATATAATTCCAATGCATTCCACAAGCTGGAACGCACAATCACTTCCGGTTCCGGTTTTATCCATGACCCAGCCCCCTAATTTTTGGCGCCAGTTTTGCGTAATAAATAGGAACCTCACATCCATTGTTTTATGTACATTCCTGCTCCTGAGGAAGGGGCTATGCATGCCCCGAAACGCGTTGAAATAAAGGATATTGAACAGAAGCTGGACCTGTCAGCAGCCTTCTTTTCCTAACATTCTACAGGCGACCTTGGCGAAGGGGGGGTGTTCATTGTGGTATGGTGTATTGAGTTTATCCATTGTGAAGTGAGTAAAACCTCGGCTTGATAATTTTAATCTTTATTCTTATTGTCTTAGCCACTACCATTATTGTTAATCTATATATACAATTATACTTTGGAACATCACTAGGGTTGGCGCTATTGTTGTGTCTCTTGGCGTATGTAGTTAGGAGCACGTTGGAAAAGTTTCCTACGTGCCCCACTACTGCTCACTCCGTGTTTTCAGAGTTGCCAGGGTGTTTGTTACCCCAGATGGGCTCTTCCATTATGTCTGCTTACTATTGTTGATCGAGCACCCAAGCTCGGGCCGAACACATCGGGATGCTCGGGTGCTCTACAGAGCACCCGAATGCAATGGAAGTCAATAGGAGAATCAGAGCATTAAACCAGGTTCCCCCTGCTCTGAAGAGGGGAGGGTGTCTGGTTCACAGGAAAAGGACAGAAATTCATGGAAACACCACTCAAATGGTTCGGGAACAGCATGGGGATGGTGTCTGGATGCATCTTCGACTCCCAGGTCGTATACAAGGAGATATATAACTTATACCAGCTGTACATTTATAATTATATACAGGATATACCCAGGTTATACCGGCATGGTCCATATGACTATATACAAGATGTCAAACTTATACCAGCTGTACATATATAATTATATACAGGAGATGCCCAGGTTATACCAACATGGTCCATATCACTATATACAAGAAGATGTCTAACTTATACCAGCCATAAATATATAATTATATACAGGAGATAACTAGGTTATACAAGCATGGTCCATATCACTATATACAAGAAGATGTCTAACTTATACTAGCCGTAAATATATAATTATATACAGGAGATAGCCAGGTTATACCAGCATGGTCCATAAAAATAAATATTATGTAAAAAGGATGAGACGTACCTTTTCTTCATAATGTTATTCATATACAAAGAATGCGTTTCACTTCATGCTTTGCTGCTTGGACGGACAGTTGACTACCTGAGATATCTAGTAGGGGAGGAGACTTAAGCATCGGGCTCGAGCACACGGGCTGTTCGGCCGAACACCACCGAGTGTCCAGCATCATGATGCTCATGCCAAACTGGTGTTCGGCCGAGCATGCTCGCTCAATACTACTGCTTACCCTTTGGGTTACATGGGATTCCAGTGACTTTTCAAAGATTAATGGACATAGTCCTTAAACCCCATCATCGGCATGCTTCAGCATATTTGGACTGCATCATTATCTTTAGTGATGATTGGGAGAGCCACTTACTGAAAGTACAAGCTGTAGTAGATTCTCTCAGAGCGGCAAGGATAACAGCAAACCCTAAAAAGTGTACTTTGGGCCTGGAGGATGCACGTTACCTGGGGTACATAATTAGCAGGGGACTGTTAAAGCCTCAGATAAATAAAGTTGAGGCTATCCAGCAGTGGCCTCGTCCTGCAACCAAAAAGCAGTTGAAAGCTTTTTTTAGAAATTGTGGCGCACTACCGCAGGTTTATTCCTCACTTAGCCAGTACAGCAGACCCGTTAACAGACCTTACTAAGGGAAGTAAGTCTGTCATGGTCAAGTGGAGTGCAGAGGCTGAAAGGGCGTTCCAAGAATTAAAAGTGGCACTGTAAACAGCCGGTTCTAGTCACACCAGACTCGGGAAAGCAGTTTGTCATCCAGACTGATGCGTCTGATTTAGGGCTCGGTGCAGTATTGTCACAGGGGGTTGGCGGTGAGGAACATCCTGTGACATATCTGAGTAGGAAGCTTACTCTCGCTTTGAAAAATTACTGCATTGTTGAATGGGAGTGCTTAGCAATCAAGTGGGCCCTGGAATCACTTAAGTACTACTTATTGGGGTGCCACTTTAGGTTGGTCACTGACCACACTCCACTTTTGTGGATGTGCCAGCAAAAAGAGAGAAATGCATGAGTGACAAGGTGGTTTCTCACTTTGCAAAATTTTAACTTTTCTGTTGAGCACAGAGCAAGGAAGCCACAAGGAAATGCAGATGCTCTGTCCAGGACACATTGTCTGATAGCTAAAAGTGTCCGACCCCACAGGTTCGAACAGAGGGGGAGGGTATGTGAGACAGTGACAGGTAAAGTGATTGATGGCAGGTACTTTTCCCCCAGAATCCTATCATATGCAGCTTAAGCTCCTGGGAATGACCAGTATATAGTGGAAAGCCCAAGCTTTCCAGAGGTGGCTTTATAGAAAAGCCAGTATAGGGCCTGGAGTTTTGGATTGGGGAAGAGTTGGGCGTGTTCCCCAATCCACAGTCCACTTCTGGTAAGAGAACAAGCCTGCTGCCTTGTTAACTGCACCTGCAGCACTTGCATAAAGAGAACCCGGGCAGAGAGTCTGGGCCTGAGAGCTGGATGAAATCTGGAAGAGACACACTGGTGCTTGTGAGTAACTTGCTGTGGTGAACTTCAGGGCTGACAGTACCATATCTAGTACAGTTATGGAAATCCTGTTTAGTTAGTGCTGATTTTGCTGATTAAACCACAATAAAGTGGAACATTGTTTGGACATCATCTCATGTTTCACTGTCTCTGACTGAACGCAAGCCGGACAATCCTGCTTCTATCAGAACTAACTACCACAATATATATATAGATATATATATATGTATATATATATATTGAACCCACAACAAAAAGGATTTCTGTGAAAATATGGGGAAAAGTATTTGCTGCAAGGAGCTGCTTTTGAGGTGTACCTTCACTTCTGAAAGCTCAGCCAGCCATAGGTCCTGTTGTGACAGGCGCAGCACTATGAAATGCCTTTTGTGCTGTGGCATTAGAAGAATTTGATATCTCTAACCTTTTAGTCAAACCAGACTGTCTATTACTCTGCTTCAGTGTTGTTTCTTTTGAGCTAATTCTTCTAGCACTGTTCTATGGAAACAGTAAGTTTAAATAGCACACCAAATGCTTAAAATAACTTCTTTGTTAACTTTAACTTTTCTTCCATATATAACACTGCCACCTCCGCAACAGATAGTCCATGTACAAACACGTGTTGCATAAAGTATCACAAAATGGCGGTATGCATAAAATGGTGGTTTAACTGTTCAATCTTGTCATTCAACATAAATGGTGGATATATTTCTCTCTTCAGAATCTGTTCTTTCACTCTAAGTTATTTAAGCACTTTATAATCACTCTGAGAGATATATCTGAGGTTTAACTAATGGTTTGATTTAGTTTGCTCAGTTAACGTAGTTTGTGCGTAGTTTGATCGCAGTTTCTGCATTGTTTGGTCGCAGTTTGGTGGAACTGTAAATAAACATATACAACTGGTCTTAGTATACATTTCTGATCACAGTATTAACAATATGAACATTATATAACCGTTCCAAATACCTATTTAGCCTCTTGTTCCCATAAAACACAGCTCTGACTGGAAATGTCTATCCAGCTCCTCTTCTCTGGTCAATACTGACTCCAGAAGATTCTGCTACGGAATTTCCCACACAAACTCAGTGTAAGGTTGGCTGTGATTTGTTAAGACTCCTAGTCAGTAACAACAGTTTAACTCTGTTGTTAATTCTGCTGTGTCATTGAGCTTACCTTACATTCATTAACTGAATCTTAAAGGCAAATGTCTTCGCATAAATTTGCATAAAAATTCACATAAATTTGCATAAAAATTCGCATAAACTGGTATTTAAAAGATACCTTTTAAATACCAGTTTATGCGAATTTTTATGTAAATGTATGCAAATTTGTATGCAAATTTATGCAAGTTTTTATGCGAATTTTCGCAATCAAGAAAATTATGACTGGAGATTATGAATTTGTGAATTTTCGAATATATGGCGAATATTCGCCCAAATATTCGCGAAATATCACGAATTCGAATATTGCCCCTGCCGCTCATCACTAGTCTTAGCTGGCCAGCTACACCTGTCTCCTCTTTCCCTGGCTATCAGCTGCCCTGCTTCTCTCTATTCTACACAACACACACAATTCTTCTTTGGAATCCTAGCCTTTCCCTTCACTGTCCCTGGCAATCCCTAAGATTGTTTTCCTGACAGACACTTTCACACACAACCACCCTCACTCACTTCCAACACAGAATGGCGTTCTGCTCATTCTGCTAGGGCACCTCTCTGCCTGCTGCAGCACTGATTCGCTTATCCAGGCTGTCTGTCATCATGGGAGCCAGGGTCATGTGAGAACCCTTCTTCTTCCTTCCTAGTGTTCTTTTCCCTCTGTCATGTGCTCTAAAATGGTGCTATGCTCTGTTTTAGTAGATTTGTATGAAATAAACCTGGAAAGATTGAGGTTCATTTGTAGTACACAAAACAGCAAAGTTTAGACTTCACTCGGTTCGGTTTAAATCAGTTGGCTCTTCCTTAATTTGGACAATGGAGCAATGGGAGACTCTGTTCTGATGAATTAAATTTTCTTTTACATCATAAATGTGGAAGATCTTGTCTTTGTCTATCACATACTTAGGGAAGTGATGGCACTAATGTGCACTATGGGAACTTGGCAAACTGGTAGAGGCAGCAGGGTAAGTGCACCCAGCCAAGTCAATGGTTCTCTTCTTCTAAATCTTCAGTGGAAATTATTTTAATGAAAAAATGTTTAGGGTAGATTCATGTTGGGTGCAGTGGGTAGTATTCTTATACTCAAGGGCACAGTATGTGAAACTATGTAGTACAGAGGACTTTGTAGTAGTAGTACAGAGTGGAAAACTCTGCAAAGATGAGTTGTGGTCAGGAGAAGTTGTCATGATGCTCTGGGACAGATAGAGAAGGAAAGGTAGCGCTCCCATTAAAGATATACTGAGCTTGGCTCTGGTGCTGTATTCATATTATCGGGTGTTGGTTCTGTGTTGATTTACCAAGTATGACTCTGACATTGGTTTTTAAGTATTAAGCTTGGTTTAATGCTGTATTTCTGTAGCAAATATGGTTCTGTTACTGTTATTTACTGAGCATAGTGCTTTTACTGTATGTTATGAGCCTGCTTCTAGTACCTAGTACTGTATTTATGTAGTAAGCTTGGTTCTTCGACGTTATGTACTGAGCTTGGTTCTGGTTCCCTATTTACAGTTGTGTTATAAATTATTCAACCCCCAATGCTGTAAAGGGTTTTAGGGAATTTAGTGTACATTTGTAATTGTGTTCAGAATGAAATCTTACAAGGACTTTTTAAAGAACCAAATGCAACTAAAATGACATCAATTGTTTTTGTAATACAGTATTAAATGTTTTTTTTGTGATTTCTTCATTGACACAATTATTCAACCCCTTAAAGACTACCACTCTTAAGAACAGAGGTTCATTCAAGTGTTTTCGATCAGGTATTGAAAACACATCTGGATGTCAAGGAGCAGCAATCAAGCATAATAAGCACCAATTAGGCAGATTTAAAATGAATGTGATACTCAGCTCCTTCTAGACATTTACTGGCGTGTTTACAAACATGGTGAAGTCCAAAGAATGGTCCAGGAAGACAAGAGAAGAGGTGATTTCTCTTCACAGGAAGGGCAATGGCTATAAGAAGATTGCAAAGATGTTAAACATACCAAGAGACACCATAGGAAGCATCATTCGCAAATTCAAGGCAAAGGGCACTGTTGAAACGCTACCTGGTCGTGGCAGAAAGAAGATGCTGACTTTGACTGCTGTGCGCTACCTGAAGCGCTAAGTGGAGAAAAGTCCCCGTGTGACTGCTGAGGAACTGAAAATAGATTTGTCAGATGTGGGTACTGAAGTTTCAGCTCAGACAATAAGGCGCACACTGCATAATGAAGGCCTCCATGCCAAAACTCCCCGGCGCACCCCCTTGCTGTCTACAAAGAATAAGAAGTTTTGGGATAGTGTTCTGTGGACTGATGAAACAAAATTAGAACAGTTTCGGCCCATGGATGAACGCTATGTTTGGAGGAGGAAGAACAAGGCCTATGAAGAAAAGAACACCTTGCCTACTGTGAAGCATGGCGGGGGGTCAATCATGCTTTGGGGCTGTTTTGTTTTTACAGGTACAGGGAAGCTTCAGCGTGTGCAAGGTACCATGAATTCTCTTCAGTACCAGGAGATATTGGATGAAAATGTCCTTCACAAGCCTGAGACTTGGGAGACGTTGGATCTTTTAACAGGACAATGATCCCAAGCATACCTCCAAGTCCACTAGAGCATGGTTGCAGATTAAAGGCTGGAACATTTTGAAGTGGCCATCGCAGTCACCAGACTTAAATCTGATTGAGAACCTCTGGTGGGACTTAAAGAAAGCAGTTGCAGCGCGCAAGCCTAAGAATGTGACTGAACTGGAGGCTTTTGCCCATGAAGAATGGGCCAAGATACCCGTAGATCGCTGCAAGACACTTGTGTCAAGCTATGCTTCACGTTTAAAAGCTGTTATAACTGGAAAAGGATGTTGTACTAAGTACTAAGATTGAATGTCACTTGGGGGTTGAATAAAACTGATAATGATGTGAGCACAGAAAAGACATTTGTGGTTATTTCATTATAAATGTTATGTTATATTTGTCTGACTTACAAGTGCCTCTTTGATTTAATTGTAAACAAGATGACTGAAATGATCAAAATCAATGTCAAACTGGCCAGAACACTCAATTTCAGTGGGGGTTGAATAATTTTGAACACAACTGTATATGTTGAACTTGGTTCTGGTGCTGAACGTATGTACTGCGATTTATGGAACTGTATTCATATAGTGAGAGCTTTATTTTGGCAATGGATTCAACTAGTGAATATACAATATATACTGAGTTTGAGTCTAGTAAATTATACAGATGCAGCTGAGATAAACTTGATGGTTAACATGTTTAGTAAAGAATGGCAAGAAAAAGTTAATTAACTTTTGTCACTAGATAACTGAGATAACACTGTGACATGTCTTATCAGGGTCAATTTTAGCTCGGCTACATCTGTATATCATATATATTCAATCAGCTCAGTTCCGGTAGAGTATTTAGCATACGTTATAAGCATGGTTCTGGCATTGTATCCCTGTTTTAAACTTAAAGATGTATAGTTAAAGGGTTTTGTGTAAAAACACATTGAATATATTTATAATATGTATATTTTGTAAGGGATTTGTAAGGGGTTCGCAATCACAGACTTCTCCTCTGACAACCAGGTTCAAGTCCAAAAGGTGCTTTATTTTGGCACTTCAGCACCATCACACACAAAGATCGAAAATAAACACCTGCCCGTCTGGGGCTCTACCTAATACACGTGTTGTCTCTACCACACCTACAGAGTACCGTTCACACACGGGATTACATCCAGCTTCCTCAGCCATATTTAGTCCAGGAGCCTCCAGGCTGTGACCACACCAGCTCCCTTGGGGGGGAGAAGTCCTCCCGACTCTGACCGCCCGACTCTCTTTCCGTAGGCGTCGCTTGGGCCCCCCCAAACTTCAGGCTTTACAAAGCCTTGTGGCCCCTCAACCCTACTGGCTAAGACCACACAGAGCCTCTCAGGCTCCCCTCTCTCTGAGGCTTCCTTAGCCTTTCTCCCTCCAAGTTATATACAGAGGATTGTTTTATCCCTCCGTGAATTGATTACAGCAGCAGGCCTCATCTGCGATCACCTTCGGCAAAAAACAATACATGTAGTGGAAGGGTGTGGACTGGCAGATCCCACTACCAAACCTATCCCCCAGTTCACATGAAATTTAGCCCAGATCAACATCTAGACAAAACTGTCTCAGCAAACTACATTTTGCTGAAACCACTGCAGCTTTCTGGATTTCAGTTACCTCACCCAACTGGGTGGGATATACACGCCTCCCAGCACTTATATTGTACACATCACCACTATATATATATATATTATAGTTCTTTAAATGGTTTGGTTCTTTGCAGCATTTCTACATTTCTTATAGTATATATTTTTTATTTGTTACTACTTAAAATGAGAGAAAGTGATTTTTCACCTTTTATAATTTCAAAATGTTCCGGAACAATAGATACTAATGATGCATAAAAGAGTACACTTTTCCTGATTAAACACTGATTGTATTGATTAAAAGAAGGTCATAAAAATGAATAAACTATGCTGCAGAAAATGGAAATTATAAGTATCCTTCCAAATTGCATTTGTAGACCACACAAAATACTTGGCAATTATTAAAATGTTTTATTTCTTTAAAAAAGCAATAACAAATGCATAGTAAATGCAATTTACATGCATTAAATAGAATCTGTCACCAGGAAATTCATTAGTAAACCAGACACAATGACGTGTAGGGCTAGTTAAGCTGTATGTAATGATACCTTTCATTTAGCAATCTGTTAAATGCTTCATTCTGGAGAAAGAGTTATTTTATTCCATATGCAAATGAGAAGTTAAGTGCACCAAGGACCCACCAAAGTCACTCTTTGCACCCTTGCTCCTTCTGCTTTCTCTCCAGCCCATCCCTCTTGTTATTGATTGACAGGCCAGATTCCTGCATAGTCATCCCACCTGGTTCTGTCATTCCGAAAGTAGGGGGAGAGGCTGGCAGAGAAAGTTCACCCCCCCCCCCCTTGGTTTACTTTATTGCACATTTGTATATGGATTTAAAGTAAATTTTCTCCAGAATGAAGCAACAGATTCCAGTGAGAAATGTATGATTACATTCAGCTGAATTATGCCTACAAGACATTGGGGGAGATTTATTAAGAATAGTGCTTTCTGTGCACTTAAAAAGTCACAAACACACAGCTTGTGAGCCACTTTTCTGGAGCAAGGGAGATGATAAACTCCCTTTATTGTGCCTGAATTAACAGTGGTGAAAGATTCCCTTTTAACTACAGTAGGGAACAGAAGTGCTGACTCATCACTTCACCCATAGCAATTGCAAACGATTACCAAGGACGATGTAGAAAAACAAATCCATGAGCATAACCAGCCTGTTAACCACATGGTCCATCAGAGATAGTCCATGTTGAATTATCGGAGAATGTGAAAACAACAGTAACATGCAAAATGTCATCTGGTTATGTACAATATGTTTGTCCTTAAAGTGTAACTGTCATATTTTTTTATTTTCTGGTTTATTAGAGGTAAGCATGTATACCTGAGTTATTCTTTCAATTATTGTCAATATATCTGTAATTACCTTATAATAACAGCTTTCATTAATGTCTCCTGTCCCTTCCATCTGTCCCTTAAAATACAGTTACTAGGGCTTTTCTGTCTTCCCTTCAGTGTAAACAGAAGACAGAGGGGCGGTGCTCCACACTGCATACCCTCATCAGCGTTCAGAGTGAGGAGGTGTGTCTTTTTGAAATCCAATCTGATTGACTGGCAGGAAGCTGCTGGATAAAGCAAGTTTGTATGTGAAGTGACGGAAGGCAGTTTTGGCCTCAAGGAAAACAGTGGTATGTGAATAAATTAAAGATTACTTTATGCATAATGCAGTAGTAACATATGCAAAAATTATTTTATTTTTTTAAATAAAAACATGACAGTTACACTTTAAGTTATATAGTAAGCATTACATGTGGTCTCAAAATTCTTTTCCATAGCTTTATTAAAATCAGAATACAAGGACAGAGGCTGAATTACATAGACTAATAAGGTGCCATGTAGTGGACAAAAAAGATGGTGTTACTGATGGTGTTCCACGGGAGCATTGATAATGCTCCCGTGGAACTTGATAGATCCACTGATTCAAAAGTCGATACTTCTGGACATAGCACATGATCATATAGTAAAGCTAAAAAAAAGCCCATCAGTTTCAGCATGCAATTTTGATCCACGGTAAAAACCTCCATAAGTTAGATGCCAATTTTTGGCACCTTAGGGAATAACTTGTTTCCCAACCCCAAATATAGAAATTTCTCCAGCAATTTAATAACTATAACTTGTAATACTGTTACATCCAAGAAATGTATCCAGGGCATCTTTTGAACTTTTTGGTGAATTCACTATGACAACTTTCTTCAGCAATTTCCATTGTCTCACTGCTCTTCTAAGTTGGTGTAGAAACCTTCTCTCTAGAGATGAGCGAACGTTTGAAAAATTAGATTTGGACGGTTCGCCCCGAACTTTGTCAAGAAATTCAATTTGTTCCCAATTAATTTGTCACAAATTGTGATAAATCAGGTATATCCAGGCCCCTCTGCCTAATCATATTCATCCCCCTTGGTGGCCTAATCGCAGTGTGAAGACTTGGACTTAGCCTGCAGGGAGACTGCAGGGAGAGTTTAACGCTATCTGCATTATGTTCTAGTGCACCCACATTCATAGTTAATCCATTCTGTAGGTATTATGCCATCAGTATTACATGCAGTTGTAATTAATCATAGTCTACATTACTGTACAGGGCACCAAGATTCATAGCTAATCCCTTCTGTTAGCTGTCTGGTTACTGTGCATCAGAATTACAATTCAAGAAAAGTATCAGGTCTAATTTATCACCATGGACTTAACTGTGCAGTTCACCAGATTCAAGTCGTCAGCAACAATGGCAGTGTGCAGCAAGATTCATAGCTAATCCTTTCTGTTAAACAAAAAAGACAAAAAGAAAAGCATAGAGCAGCTTTCAGTAAAGCAAAAATAAAAAATTAAAATGTGTGCCACTGCAGGACCTGTGTCCAAATGGCTCCTTAGTGGAACAAAATAAAGAAATGGAGACAACGCTAATAAAGTAGTGGATAAAAAAAAGTTCTTTTGATGCAAGTTGTGACAGTCCAAACACATGCTTTATAATCCCTTCTATTAGCTGTCGAATCACTATGCATCAGTATTACAGGCCACTGATACCATCAGGTATAATTTATCGGACTTAAAGGGGTTCTCCCGGAATAAAGAAAATGAAAATACGTAATTATTATTTTATTGTAAATATATTCCCAAATATCTTTTGTTTTGTTTAGGGAGCAATCTTTGGAGAAATAAAATGGCCACCATCCTATTAGTACACAGAAAACCTGTCTTAATCAGACAGGAGGACAAGTTACTTTACAACACTGAGGTAAAGAGCCCTCTCTGCCCTGCTTGTCAGGGGTTATGATCCTGAATACAGGTTAATATGATCTTCAGCTGAATCTCTGTATGAACGGGATCATGAGGAGACATGAAGGACAGAGCGGAGGTGGGGATGTGGCTGTGTCCTGCTATGTGATTAGGACAGGTTTTGTGTGCACTAATAGGATGGTGGCCATTTTATTTCTCCTAATAATTGCTCCCCAGACAAAACGAGCCATCATAACTATAGATATTTAGGAATATATTTATAATAAAGTAATATTTACATATTTTCATTTTCTAAATTCCTGGAGAACCCCTTTAACTGTGCAATTCCCCTATGGATGGTGGTAGGAGTGTCAGGGGTAATAGTGGCCCCATGACAAACTGGAGAAGGGGGCAGTGATAGTGACAGAGTGGGGACGAGGTGGCAACAGCAGCAGTGGTAGAAGTGGTCCTATGACAGAATGAGAAGGGTAGCAGTGATAGTGCCAGTAGTGGGGAGGGGGTCAGAAGCAGTGGCAGTCATGTTTATTTTTTTGTTCTTCTGATCCATTAGAAGAACAGAGAACAAAAAACAAAAAAACTAATCCTGTATTTTGAGGATCCATAAAGCCTTCATACTGTCAGTATTTAGCATCAGTATTTGATCAGTATTTGTAAGCCAAATCTATATATATATATATATATATATATATATATATTAGCAAAAAAGGTGATGAACCGCACCGCTTGAAAGTAGTTCGGTGTGCCTGTGGTGTAGAGAGGGACTCCAACTCTCTGAATACATAAAAGAGAAACAAAATCCACGGCACCGCCTTCAGTATTCTGTGTCTTTATTACCAAGAGCCCTTGGTGAAATAAAGACACAGAACACTGAAGGTGGTGCCGTGGATTTTGTTTCTCTTTATATATATATATATATATATATATATTGTAACAACACGTGTCATTAGCTCTTCCAGATCGCCGTCTTAACGCCTTAGACGGTTGGCACACATCAAGAAGCCACTCCACCACTGTAGATTCGGGTGCAAACTGGCCACGACCAGCTTTATTGTCACAACAGCAGTACAACAAAATCATAAAATAAATCCTCGGCCGTCTGGCCACTGACTAAACAGTCTTTCCTCTCTATCAGGATCTGGGTCTACCACCCAGCTCCCCAAGACACATCACCAGTGCTTACCCTACACACAGGGTTAGAGGGTCCCGGCTCCCACAGGCCTGGACACAGCCTGCTCCTTTCCCAGACTGGGAGCCCTGATTGAGAAGCTCAGCCACGATTTATCCAAGCTCCTCAGCTGGCTGATAATTATCCCCATTACCAGCCTGACTGCTGCAGACAGTGGGAAAACCTATCTTTCCCACCCTTCTTTGATTCTCACCCAGCTTTCTCTGGGTGAGATACGCCACTTGAATGGCCTTCCTATGGCCTTCTGGCAGCTCCACTGCCACAATATATATATACGCTGTGTGTATATATATGTATATATATATACATACTGTGTGTATGTATATATACTGTATATATACTGTATATATATATATATATATATATATATATATACTGTATATATATATATATACATACTGGGTGTGTATATATATATAGATATATATATATATATATATATATAAAAAGTAGTAAATCCACGGCACATCCAGGGTAGTGAAGAAAAAAATATTTATTCACCGAGTAATAGCGACGTTTCAGTGCTCTCCATGGCACCTTTTTCAAGCAGTGTTAGCAAATGGTGTGATAACAGACTTTAAATACATGTGTGCATAATGAATAATTAGCAATTAACAAAATTGATAACAGTGTAAACAAAGTTTAAATATATAAAAACATGATAATCCAGTGATAATAAATATAATCAAAATATCGGTCATTCTTAATGTGCATCTCGATAACATTCATCTCTTCAAATGTGATTAATCAAATACATGATCCGATGTTTGACATGAAATAGTGTTAAAGTGTCCATCAAATGGTTAAAAAATCAATTGTGCATGATTAAAAACAGATTAAAAACAGTACCGGTGATGGGGAGCGATCAATCGCGGCCAGCATGGTAATGGATTCCTGCGCGTACTGCTATATCGAATGCGCATGCTCCAAGAAGATCATTACGTTGTCGACGTGTTCAATCGACGCTGTGTCCGATCACATGACTGTTGTTTGTTGACGATCACCATAGTGACTCTAGTCATGTGATCGGAGCTACGTAATTGCAAAACAAAACACGATATGCTTTCTACAAACATTAATGAACATGACCGGAGAGCGGAACTGAATATACAGACGATATTTTAAATCGCAAATATGCGCAACAGTACAAACACTGATCATTGAGTTCCCACACAAATACCAGATCGAAAGACCATCATATGATATTACAATAATTTGTGGAGATTTTGTATGCCACCTCCTATTAGCCTATCAATTAAACCAGGAACCATGCGTGACTATATGTGATGCAGCGATTCCTCACTGAACACAATAATATCACCATTCTTATAGGGCACACACCATTTTCATGGTGTGAAAACCCCAATCGGGTTCCTATCGGTTTAAATTTATTAGGAATTTCACATACATCCATTATATCGACAAAAACATAATTTGTGTGGGTACACCCAGACCAATTAACATAAAATTAATCACATGTAACGAACAAATTCTGAATATTCATTGCCGCAATCCGATATTGTATAATCCCAAAACGTTGAAAATTAATAAAAAAATAAGGAATATATATGCAAGCCGCTGGCCGAGTTGATCTTTCCATTTATCATCCGGGTATCAACTGCGAGAAAGAACAAAAAATACAAAATTAGTATAAAGACACACCCAGGGATGTTTACAGCATAATACATTGAAAACCCTCCAGGCGAACAGATGTTATAAAATCCATGGTTTGTAGTCTACATTAAGTCCCCCTGGTTTGAGACTATTCAATCTGGCTATCCAATGGATCTCACGTTTTTTTAAATCCAAGATTCTATTTCCCCCCACGTCGAGATAACGGAATGCGATCAATCAACATACATTTTAAATCATTTTCCTTGTGATTTGCTTCCATGAAGTGTTTAGAGACTTGTAAATCTGGCCTTCTTTTTCTTATAGTATATCTATGATAATTACATCTGGTTTTAAATTCTAGAGAAGTTTCCCCCACGTAAACAAGCCCACACGGGCACCACAAGGCATAGTGCACTCTGCGGCAATACTAAACCCTCACACTGATGTTAAAATTGAGAGGTTAGTTCGACACATCCTACTAGGAGGACATGTCTTAAGCTCGGACACCACGGCAAGGTCTCTCAAGTAGCCCGAGACCCTACCACTCAACCTACCTGTGCCATATGGGCGATACCAGGGGCTGTTGGGCATTACGGGAGCGTAAGGCCTGACTCACAAACAGCTCACCAGTGACCTCCAGCATGTAAACATGCCTGCAATGGGAGGTGGGAGGTGCCTGTGAGCCCCACCCGAGACCGGCTAATATGGCCCAGAGCCTCCCAGGTGCACCTGAATGTAGCCTGTAGATGAAAAGCAGGCACATTTAAATCGGAGTTTATACACCTCCAAACATATTATACAAACCATTAGAAAACGGGGTGTGGTGTTTAACAAGCAGGATCTGCTCAACCCGTATGCAGTTGTGCATGTATATAGGGGAGCACATCCTGCACTTGTAGTCCGTTGCTAAGGGCAATCAACAGCAAAAAATGCATGCAATGGAAGATGCCAGCAACGGACTACAAGTAACACAATAACCATCCTACATACGATAGCGATAATGTGGATGTGGAGAACAATCAAAAACATAACCATAGCAAAGGAGGAGCACTCTGCGGCAATACTAAACCCTCACACTGATAAAATTGAGAGGTTAGTTCGACACATCCTACTAGGAGGACATGTCTTACCTCGGACACCATGTCAAGGTCTCTCAAGTAGCCCGAGATCCTACCACTCAACCTACCTGTGCCGTATGGGCGATACCTCTCAATTTTAACATCAGTGTGAGGGTTTAGTATTGCTGCAAAGTGCACCTGCTTTTGCTATGGTTATGTTTTTGATTGTTCTCCACATCCACATTATCGTTATCATATGTAGGATAGTTATTGTGGTACTTGTAGTCCGTTGCTGGCATCTTCCATTGTATGCATTTTTTGCTGTTGATTGCCCCTAGCAACGGACTACAAGTGCAGGATGTGCTCCCCTATATACATGCACAACTGCATATGGGTTGAGCATATCCTGCTTGTTAAACACCACACCCCATTTTCTAATAGTAAGTGCAATCAAACTTCATATCATGTGACCTTGTAATCAGACTGAAAATTAACTCATACATTGCCAGAAAAAACAGTGGGTACATATAAAATACATATACAATGTCATAAAGTGATCAAGTGCATACGTCCATAATAGTGCCTGTGCATAGTTAATGTGATTTCATAAAAATAACAGTTGATGTGCCATTAAAAATACAACATATGATTCAGTGTAGATGACAATTCATACTAAGAGTTAAAAAATCTTTTCACAGGTGGAGTGTGAGTAGGCAGAAACTGAGGAAAGAGTGAGGCACTAGGCACCAGTGTACTGACTGCATGAGTAATAGTCTGTTCATTCCACAGCGTCCCGGTCAGCCGACCATGCATGCGCCGGAATATGACATAACTGTCGTCACGTAATCATGTGACTATCATGTGACTATCAACTCTCCTGCCGCGTCATCATAGAGGATGGGGATGTCCAAAGCACACACTGCGCATACGTCAGGCATACTACGGACCACTCCTCCCCCAGATAAAGCGGAGCATACATACACATACAAATCGCAGCCAGATGGGGGTCAAGGGTCATGTGCTGCGGACCTTTCTATCAGCCCGTTCAAGTGACAACTGTATGTTGCCCCTGGTTACCAGGGCCGCACTACAGTGTCATTGAAGGTCCCATAATTTGCAGCAGAGGGATCTTCTCCACAAGACATACTGCACACAAATCAGGAGAGTAATGATGATTGCATATTCATAATCCGATGACTTTAATATGTTATTAATAAGGAATACTGCAGAGTGCACTGGATGCCTATTACAAAACCTCGATCCACCTCATCACCTTCACCATCTTCATAATCTGGAAAAAATAAAAAGGAAACAATAACTTTCAAAAATACATTATTTTCATGTATAATCTCAATGAACAGCCTAATACACAGGATGACATGCACTACCAGACACTGGGTATACAAGGCAAACTACTTTCACAATTGATCACTTGCCCCACAATTGATCACTTGCCCAAATTAAATTCTACATTGAGACCATGAGGTCTCAGGGTGTTTAATGTATGGATCCATTTCAATTCCTTGTTTTTAAGGATCCTAAGCCTGACACCTCCCCTCCTAGAGACAGGGACATGGTCTATTATCCAACACCTTAGGTCATACTGTATGTATATATATATATATATATATATATATATATATATAAGGAAAGAGCAGCACACTGTATACAAAGGGAGACTGCAGGGAATGTTACCACTGAGGAAGGGGGTGTCCCCGAAACGCGTCTGGTGCCATTTAGTGAGTCCCTTGGTCACCGAAACAGAAAGAAAGAAGATTATTTTCAGCTACAGAGCAGACGCTGAAACTATTACAAAGACCCTATTGCTGGTTTCGAAAAATATTGGAGCACTAGGACCCAGAACTGCCGGCTGCTGGACCTTCCCGCTGTCTCTTTACCCTCCCCAGTCACGTGGAACGCCACTATACAGACCACACTGCCGGGACGCCGGACAGAGTGAAAGGACATTACAGGACGGGTAAAGTAGACATTTCAATGTAACAACACTTTTAAACTGTGTTACGAGTACAGCGCTTGTGGTCCCGTATGTATACAGGGAATACTTCACAGGCACGACCGCATTCATTAACAACACTTCATTGCGGCTTTGCCAGCTTATTGCCTCAACGTACTATAGAGATTGCCTCCAAACTTCGGGACATTGACTATACCGAATGTGGCTTCAGAGCAAGATATCTAATCTCTAACAATATCGATACTATTAGATGTCTAATGTATTCTGCTGAATTTGCCTATAATTAAACTATACAGCGGAGGATCTCTAAACATCCTTTGAACATTGAGACTTACACTTGTTCGGACCTCCCTACTTGGTCTTTGGATCTTTTGATAGTTTTTTTTTATAGGTTTTTTATAGGTTTTGTAGCCGTATTTGGGACTCTTTAAGGGGTTCAGAATAATTGTACTGTGTAGAGCGACCCCTCTGAATCGATATATTGTTTATTCTTTTATCTCATATTTATTTGTATTTTATTTGCTATATCTGAATTTATGTCTTTTAAATTTACCATTAAATAAATCCACATACCCCAGTGATTGAGTGCCCCTCCTCATAACATATTACATTATAATCTTGTCTTTTGATTGTGCTTGAGGGTGGCACGTGGAGGAGTGCACCTATTCCATTTGACACAGCTGGTGAGCCGTTGCTACTAGTAACATACAGTATATATATATATATATATATATATATATATATATATAAGGAAAGAGCAGCACACTGTATACAAAGGGAGACTGCAGGGAATGTGCAGGCTGAGTGTAATCGCCCTGTGCATCTTGTTCACCTGCTGCACCATTCATACTTAATCTGTTCTGTAATACATGGACTTACTGTGAGTCAAACTCAGTCTCAAGAGAAGGTCTAATATATTGGCGTATTTACCTTGTTCACCTGCTGCAGCATTCATACTTAACTTAATCTGTATATATAATATATATAAATATATATATATGTGTGTAGAAAAGCACGGCAGCACTCCAACGTAGAAATCAAACGGTGATTTATCTAACCCAGTGTCAGCAACGTTTCAACTGCTTATTGCAGTCTTTTTCAAGCCCTACTGACATGCGCAATAGTGTGATATATAGGTGTATTCAATTTCATCAATATTAATTCAATACAATAATAATTAAAAAGTGTAAAAATCATTCAAAAACCTATGGAAAAACAAACAAACACGATTCATGTGATGTGAAGATAAGTGACATGATTCAATAATAAAAGTGCATAATTCATATAGTATCCTTAAAAATCTTAAAAAGCAATAATTAATTGATCAATAATTCAGGTGGACATAATGTGCGTAATTAAAAATCAAAAAACATTCTCACATATTGGAATGGACGTCAGGACCCCAGCGGCGTACACACTGTGAAAATGCGCATGCGCGTGACTTCGATTCCAACGCGATAGTCAAGGCACAGGAAGGCAAAGTCTCACGAGAAATGCGATTATGCGATAACACTGGGAAACCATAACAAAAAAAAAAATGGATGCCGACCTCAAACATCCTCACTGCGCATACTCTTGCCCATATTGGAAGGACCGACCAAAGACGTCACATGATATGTAAAAAGTTAAGTAAAAAGATGCGATAGTTCATAGACTCATAGTAATGTGTATGTATAACAGGCTTAGGGTGTAAGACATAACGGGATCAATGCGTCAACAGTTCACCCATTACGTCTGGTTCACGACAGAGACGTCCGCCCAATTACTGTGGTACACGGCACCGTCGTTACCCATAGCAACCATCATCAGCCACATACACATTAAACTATACCTCCAGGGGTGTTGTGAAACATTAGGAGTAGTGATGAGCGGCAGGTGCCATATTCGATTTCGACGAAATTCGCGAATATTCGAATGAATATTCGTTTCATATTCGTCGAAATCGAATATTCGTCATTTTTTCTAGTTATCGCGATTAACATGCGATTTAAATAATCGCATATTGCGATTTGTACTAAGGCTACTTTCCTATTGGTTTCATATCTAGAATTAGCGAGGATGACGAATATGACGAATGTATTCGTCTATTCCTCAAAACGAAGATAACGAAGTATTCTACATCTTCGTTTTAGCAACCTATTCGTCAACCTCGCTAATTCTAGCAATCAAATAGGAAGGTTGACTATAGAGACAGCTGTGTTAAATTCGCTATGCGATTTTTTTTTTTTTTTTAATAAATAGAATACTTATAATAATTTTATCAAGTAATATAATTATTGTATTAAAAAAAAAAAAATCGCATAGTGAATTTAACACAGCTGTCTAGTAAGTCAACCTTCCTATTTGATTGCTAGAATTAGCGAATAGTGAAGTTGGCGATGACGAGGCGAATAGGTAGCTAAAGCGAAGATGTAGAATACTTCGTTATCTTCGTTTTGAGGAATATGGCGAATACATTCGTCATATTAAGCTATTCAGCTAATTCTACCAAGCCAACCATAACTTCCGTGCTCATGGAGCGTCCCCATCACCATGGGAACGTCTCCATATACTAAAATGTACTGTCGGATTTGAGGAATTACGTTGAAATCGCCAATGCGATTAATTCAAGTTATATTAATCGCATTGCGATTTCAACTTAGAGCTGGGTTTATAATGGGTCAGCTTGCTAGAATTAACGAAGTTAACGAATATGGAATATAGTAGCACTGCTAAGTTGAATTCGCAATGCGATTAATTTAACTTAAAGTATTCGCATTGCGATTTCAACTTAGCACTGCTAGTGCATAGCTATACACCATATTCGTTAATTCTAGCCTATGTAAGATAGCAGTGCTAAGTTGTAATCGCAATGCGATTAATATAACTTGAATTAATCGCATTGCGATTTCAACGTAATTCCTCAAATCCGACAGTACATTTTAGTATATGGAGATTCTCCCATGGATGGGGACGCTCCACATGAGCACGGAAGTCGGCAGAAGCGGCAACGGGCACTGACTAGAGCAGCCAGGAAGCCAGGAATCCTCAGGACAGGTAAGAACTACTTTTGGGAAGTAGGAAAGAAAAAAATATAACTAAAAAAAAAAAAATAGCGAATTTATAGCGCTATATTCGAAATATTCGCGAATTAGCGAAGTGCCGATATTCGCTAAAAAAATTCGCTTTTCGAATATTCGCGCTCAACACTAATTAGGAGTCACCCCAATTGTTTACACATTCCCTAGCCAGACCAAGGACCAGGCATCACCTTTGTGTGACACCTGACCTCAGTCCTCATCCTGGACATAGTTGTATGAAATTAAGTCGCACCAATTAATTACCGCACGTAAAAACAACTTCGGATGGGCAATATGACCAAAGGATCCTGCGTGGAGAGACATAGGTCCGTAAAACAACACAGACACGTGGGCCTCCAAACAAAAACCCGTGTTCTGCCAGTGGGGGAAGGAACGGTAAACAATGCCATGGTACTCATTATAATCAATAACATTATAGCATATAACACAAAAATACAAGTGTGCCCGTATGGTCCTGTAGTCTAATAAACACCAGCGAGAATGATGTCAAAGGTTGATAATAGATCTAAAAACAAAAAACAAAAACAAGCAGGCATTAATTCCAATAGTACACATGTCAGTACCTAACAAGAGAGAGAATTAGAGCAATCTACAGAGTTAGGGAGAGAGAGCCAGCCTCATATGTCACCTTAAAATCTACATTTAGACCTCTTGGTCTCAAAGTTTGCAATGTATAAATCCAAAACAATTCCCTTTTCTTTAGGCGTGACATCCTATCTCCTCCTCTCCTGCCAGCCATCACCTGCTCCACAATCCTAAATTTCAAATCCCATTCGGAATGTCCTACCTCCCTAAAATGCTTTGAAACAAGGAGATCTAATCTTTCTTGCCTGATACTGTATCTGTGTTTGTTAAGACGTGTTTCCCATCCCATTTGGTTTCACCCCCATACCACAGATTACAAAGACAGGATAGTAGGTAAACCATGTGGGTGGAATCACATGTGAGGAGTTGTCCTATTCTGATGGTCCTGTCTGTTATTGGATTATGAAAAGAATTACCCCGTATCATCAAAGAGCAGTTGACACAATTAAAGCAAAGGTAACAACCTGTACGAGTAGAGCCCACATATGTCCTCAACTCACCTTGGAAAAACCCACGTCAGATCTGACAAGCCTGTCCCCCAGACTTCGATTCCTCTGATATGAAAAAAGTGGAGGCACCAAAAACTCCTCCACATGGGAAAAATTATTCGTTAGTACCCTTCAATGTTTCCTCAGTATGGTAGCAATTTGAGGACTCTCTCTCTATAGTTAGAGACAAATGGAATCCTTGAACCGGACCTACCCTTCTTATCTGGGTCATCATTGGCCAATCTCCTATTAATTTTGGATACACTTTGGGATATCAGTTTCTTTGGGTAGCCCCGGGCCCGGAACTTATTGTCCATTTCCATCATCCTTTTTTGCTTAGTAGGCCCCTCTTGCACAATTCTATGTACTCGCAATAGTTGACTGTACGGTAATGATTTAACCATAGGACAAGGGTGATGGCTCTCAAACCTAAGTACCGTATATACTCGAGTATAAGCCGAGTTTTTCAGCACAAAATTTGTGCCGAAAAACACGAACTCGGCTTATACTCGAGTCATACTCGAGGAGATTGGAGTGGGAGGAGGAGCTGGGGGCGGGCATTTGCGGCGGGGCCGGTGCGCTCACTGCTGACTGACTGATGTCACGTGCCTGCCCGGCCTGCTTTATGAATGAAGCAGGCGGCGCAGGCACGTGACGTCAGTCACGCTGCGCTTCCCCGGCCTGCCTGGAGTATTCAGTGCGGCATGTGAGGAGGTATTTAGGAGCGGTAATTGGGGGGAAGGGGGCTGTGGATGGCACTGTTATGGCATGGGGGGGCTGTGGATGGCACTGTTATGGGATGGGGCGCTGTGGATGGCACTGTTATGGCATGGGGGGCTGTGGATGGCACTGTTATGGGATGGGGCGCTGTGGATGGCACTGTTATGGCATGGGGGGCTGTGGATGGCACTGTTATGGGATGGGGGCGCTGTGGATGGCACTGCTATGGCATGGGGGGGCTGTGGATGGCACTGTTATGGGATGGGGGGCTGTGGATGCCATCCACAGATCCCTCATAACAGTGCCATCCACAGATCCCCCCATAACAGTGTCATCCACAGATCCACCTCGGCTTATACTCGAGTCACTGCTTTTCCTAGTTTTTTAGGGTAAAATTAGGGGGGTCAGCTTATACTCGGGTCGGCTTATACTCGAGTATATACGGTAAGTTTTTTTTATCCGTATTCTTAACATAAAGATCAGTGCTCAATGAATAACCTCTGTGTCCAAGAACTGTATTTTAGAATCAGAGCATACCAGTGTAAATTTCACACTGGGATTAACTCCGTTCAAGAAGGAATGAAACGCCATGAGGTCCTCCGTGGCGCCCAACCACACCAGGAAGATATAGTCTATGTAACACCACCATGCCAGAACATATCTGAAATGGTGGCTCACATAGACAAATGTTTCCTCTCCTCCAGGTGGGACATATAGATGTTAGCATACGTGGGCGCCACATTGGACCCCATGATGGTCCCCCGCAGCTGAACAAAAGAATCATCTTGAAACAAGAAATCAATTTTTGTCAATACAAACTTCAAAAGTGTCAGCACCAGATCCCTACATTGAGTGGTATATTCAGTGTGTAAAAGACACTGTTGTACCGCCTGTAATCGCAAACTATGTTCAATGGATATATACAGGCTGCATACATCAAAAGATGCGAGAATAGCCCCAGTGAGTATCTTAAGGCCACTCATTATTTAAAGGAGATCACTAGTATCCCTAATATATGATCTTGAAGAGGTAGCAAAGGGGCGCAAAACTTTATCCCAAAAAATTGCCACATTACAGAATAACAAGCCCCTCCCAGATACAATAGGACATCCAGGAGGGTCTGTTAAACTTTTGTGGATTTTTGGAAGTGTGTACAAAATAGGAGTAACAGGGTTGTCACAATACAAAAAAGAAAATAGTTTTTCATCAATAATACCGGCTCTACAGGCCTGATTTAAAATCCCTTTTAACTCCCTAAGAAGTTTGAACTTGGGGTCATGTGACACCTTCTAGTATACTTTAGTGTCGCCCAACTGGGTCCTGATTTCCTGCACATAATCCCTAGTGTCCACAACCCCACCACCTTTGTTGGCTGTCTTGATGGTGAGGCTGTGGTTGGAGGCCAGGACAACAAGCACAGTAATCTTCCCTGTTGTAATATTTGCAAACTCTAAGGGTTTACTAATAGACTCCTGTTTCAATAAATCCATGTCCCTCTTATTGCCATAAAAAAAAACGCATCCACCGCTGGATGATCAATCAGTGGATTTTTTTTCAGGGAAAGTCCAGTGTTCTCAAGATTTGATTCAGTGGTTCTCTCATTTATTTTTAATGGTCTGTATTGCTGTTCAGCAAATCAAATCTTTAATTTCATCGACCAAAAGAATTTGTGAAGGTCCAGTTCCAAACTGAACCAATTGGTCCTAGATACCAGAAAGTAAGACAGACCCTTATTTAACACCGAATGTTCAGCTTCATCAAGATTGACAGATGAGATATTTACTACAATATCTTCTTTTTGTTGCTGATCTTCTGTCTCTGCGGTCTCAGGTTTCTCCCTTTTCCTCCATTTATGTTGGCGTCGGCCCCCAACCTGGTTCTGATAAATCGGGGCTGTTCTTTAAAAACGGAATCGATGTAACATCCTGAGCAAAGTTCTCCTCTCTGGTCTTTGAATCCTTGAGGCTGTGGCTCTGTGTTCTCCTAGTCCTTGAAGTAGTAGGGTACTTTCTTTCTCCTCCGGCCCTGTGATTTCTTTTTAAATCCCCTTGCCAATTGTAAATATAGCCATGCATGTAATCATCCATGTCACATACCCATTTACATTTTTTATTCTCTTGTAAATACTGTTTACATTTTTCAAAATGGGGATTGCATGAAGCTATATATATAGCTATAGGTGTTGAAGTCATCAAGTGCTAGCATCTGTAACTCAATGTTGTTTTCACTGCTCTTCTTCACTATTATTATTCTTTTTGTAAACATTCAATATTTAACAGGATAACATCGAATGCATACTTGTTAGATATTTGCATAAACCTCGCACAGAACTCAGTATTATCAAAAAACAAATCAGGTCTCAAGTATTCCTCTGGGGATACTATGTAGGTGATGGCATTCACAGAGAGCAGACATATGCAATTCCAAATTGATTAACCGTTTTGATTCTTATTCATATTTTTTCTTGATATCAACTGTAGATGGGGTAGACAAAAAAGCAGTATCTCTTACCACACCCTGCAGTATGCGCCCTTCATCGTGTAGGTGAAAACATCCGGGTTGGTATTATCCAAACTTGAGTCCATGTTCAGGTGCTAAGCTCCTTGGGTGCAAATACAAAAAAGAAAAAAAGTAAAGAGCAGCACACTGTATAGAGCGGGTGCAAACCCGGCAAAGACCAGCAACCAAGGTCAAACTCAATATATGTAGAAAAGAATGGCAGCAATCCAACGTAGCAAATCAAACGGAGATTTATGCAACCCAGTATCAGCAACGTTTCAACTGCTTATTGCAGTCTTTTTCAAGACATACAGACGTGCAATAGTGAGATATATATAGGTGTAAAAAAACAGAAGAACAAACTGGAGCTCATAAACATCCAAGTATGAAAAAAATTATACTTTATTGTCACATCACAATTAATAATTAATATACTGCCATTAAAAAAAAGGGTAAGGAGCAAAGAAACGCCATCCCGGCGACACAGATCACTGACTCCAGGTACATAGAGTCAGAATAAACATCAATATTGTATAGTTGTAATATATTGTAAAAGTAGTAAAGTGCATAATATTTAATCAATTCATTGTTTGCAGGGTGAGTCCCAGAGAATCATATGTAAAGGGAAAGACAGGTAATGGGGGCACTGTCAGAAATACAAACAGTGCTCAAAGCAGGGCCATTAGTAATAAACCATGCACATGCACTGCAGTGCATACCACATATAAATCCGGCATGTAGTCAAACCCAGAGATCAGAGTAATAAACACTGTGCACCAATTTCTAGATGCAAAGACCTGTGTGCCTGGGATGGCATTACGCCGACGCGCGTTTCCGCGTGCCTTTGTCCGGGGGTAATGCCATCACTGTGGGGAACGTTATTCAAACTACCTCTAACCAATAAGGATCCGAATTGCAAATAATTTCCCCTACCTGAGCATGTGTGGCCGCACAGAGCGCCGCGGCCGAAGCTCCGTGAATGTATTCTGTGAATACATATGTACATCTACATAGGTGGTGAACATGAATTTGCAAAAAAAGATTGTACACTGAAAAATATAATGATAAAAATATCAATAAAATATTTATTGGTGTTTTATATTTAGTCCCAAGAATTAAGGAAGGGGAGTGTGGGGGTAGGGAGGGGAAGGAGGAGGAGGAAAGGGAGGGGGTGGGAAGAGGGGGGAAGGGGACGGAATGGGAGAAGGAGGGTAAGAGAGGGGGGGTAGTGTAAACAAAATGGACAGAAAACAGTGGAAAAAACATGAATATACTAGTGAGTGATGTGATGTGAAAAGTGTTGAGGAAATTATGTGGGCATCATGGGGGGGTAATCACAAAAATATAGAAGTGGAAATGAAAGTAAAGAGATATGAAGTATATGTGTGGAGATGAGCGAGTGAAAATATAATGATGAAAGGTTGTGTAAAGATACATGTAAGGGGTTTGTGTATTAAAACATAATAAAATGTATACAAGTCCAAGTGGTTATGAAAAGGCCACAGAGCCCAATGCAGCAGATTATTGTAAGGCACAGCAAATTGTGTATATGTCACATCCCCGAAAAAATGGTTTACAGATGACCAACAGAGATCAATAATTGTCCTCATTGGTAGGTCGTGGTGTCCGAGCTTAAGAACTAACCTCTCAATTTTTTCAGTGTGAGGGTTTAGTATTGCCGCAGAGTGCACCTGCCTTTGCTATGGTTATGTTTTTGATTGTTCTCCACATCCACATTATCGTTATCGTATGTAGGATGGTTATTGTGTTACTTGTAGTCCGTTGCTGGCATCTTCCATTGTATGCATTTTTTGCTGTTGATTGCCCCTAGCAACGGACTACAAGTGCAGGGTGTGCTCCCCTATATACATGCACAACTGCATATGGGTTGAGCATATCCTGCTTGTTAAACACCACGTTTTCTAATGGTTTGCCTCATTGGTAGGTAACCTAAAGCAAAAAGAGAGGCAGAAAAAGTCAGATTAAAAACAAATAAATGGTAAAATTAAGGAGTTAAAAAATATAGGGGAACCCACAGTAGTGGCACTGGTGATCATATGGTAATATATAGGTGTATTTAACTGCATCAATATTAATTCACTTAATACAATAATAATTTAAAAAGTATAAAAATCATTTAAAAACCTATAAAAAAATACATGATTCATGTGATGTGAAGATAAGTGACATGATTCAATAATAAAAGTGTTCAATTCATATAGTATCCGAAAAAAACTTAAAAACCAATAATTAATTGATCATTCAGGTGGACATAATTTGCATAATTAAAAATAAAAAAACATTTTCACATTTTAGAATGGATGACAGGACCCCAGCGGCATACACGTTGTGAAAATGCGCGTGCCTTCGATTCCAACGCGATAGTCAAAGCACAGGGATGCAAAGTCTCACGAGAAATGCGATTGTGCGATAACACTGGGAAACCATAACAAAAATGGATGCCGTCCTCAAACATCCTCACTGTGCATACTCTTGCCCACATCGCAAGGACCGCCCAAAGACGTCACATGATATGTAAAAAGTTAAGTAAAAAGGTGCGATAGTTCATAGACTCATAGTAATCTGTATGTATCACAGGCCTAGGGTGTAAGACATAACAGGGTGGAGCGGTGAGACGCAGGCTGCGTTCCACATCTCGTCATATGACAACATCCAGTTTAGTTGTGGATAGCATATGCGTTCCACTGTAGCGTTTTCATCGACTAAATAGAATTCTGAACTAAAAGTTCACTTTGGGGATGTTGGAAATCGCGCGATTCTCACAGGGGATGTAAGAGCAATGCTTATTATTGACATAGAGTTGCTCTTTTAGGAAATATGCGCTTTGATCTGTAAACAAGGAGGAGAAAATGGAGGTAACCAATTATCAATGGACCCATATAAGGCGCTAGTTTTCAAAGCATCAGTGAGACGCCTTCATCTCAGTGCCTACATCTGAACACAGGTCTGTCTTCATCTCCCTATCTAGGGACGACATATTCCAGATATTTACTATATCATATACTGGGTATCTTTGTTTAGGGTCTGTAGCCTAAGACCCTGAACCAAGAAATTCCTGTCTACTTGGATCTTATATCTAAAAGTCCAGGTATACAGTCCCCTGACGAACCAGTTTTTTGCTGGGGAAATGCGCGTCGGGACGCATGATTATTACTTTGCGGACAATCCTCTTTTTTTTGTCACATGTTTTGTTGTAGACATCGCAGCATCTTCTGTCTCTCCTGGTCTCTCCTACTTATCTTGTTAAGGGTTTGACTAGGGCGATTAGCAGCTCTAGGAACGTGAACAGGGGACCCTCACCATCAGGGGTTTCCTGGGCTAAGGGACAGATAGGGAAGCTAGGGTTTAATAGGGATAATCTATATCTTTCCCTTTACCAGGCTATCCAACATATGAAATTATGTATCCCCACAGTTCCTGAGCGTCTCTACTAACTGTAAGTAGAGAGGGCATAACCATTTCTATTGGTATTGCCTTACCTATTGATATCTGTCTGCATTTATCAGACTTGACCTTCTATCAGAGTGAAAAGGTTTTTGAAGCTCATCCTTCAGGTTATTTACGTTACTTCTTTTAAAAATTATCTATTAAAAGTTATCTTTTAATGTTGGAAGGTGTTTATGTACTATGTAGTCTAAGACATAACGGGATCAATTCGTCAACAGTGCACCCATTACGTCTGGTTCACGACAGAGACGTCCCCCGAATTACTGTGGTACACGGCACCGTCGTTACCCATAGCAACCATTATCGGCCACATACACATTAAACTATACCTCCAAGGGGGTGTTGTGAAACATTAGGAGTCACCCCAATTGTTTACACATTCCCTAGCCAGACCAAGGATCATGCATCAGCTTTGTGTGACACCTGACCTCAGTCCTCATCCTGGAAATAGTTGTATAAAACTAAGTCGCACCAATTAATTACCGCACGTAAAAACAACATCAGAAGGGCAATATGACCAAAGGAAAGGATAGGTTTTTGGATTATTTTTATACTTTTTTAAATATTATTGTATTAATTGAATTAATATTGATGTAATTGAATACACCTATATATACAGTATATCACACTATTACACATGTCTGTATGGCTTGAAAAAGACTGCAATAAGCAGTTGAAACGTTGCTGACACTGGGTTGAATAAATCACCGTTCGATTTGCCACGTTGGCATGCTGCCGTCCCTTTTCTTTGCATCTATCGAATACAGGACTTTGTTGTGGTTCGTGGACTGGATCTGCACCCGTTGTCACAGTGTGCTGCTCTTCATTTTTTCTATTTTATATATATATATATATATATATATAAATATATATACAGATTAAGTTAAGTATGAATGCTGCAGCAGGTGAACAAGGTAAATACGCCAATATATTAGACCTTCTCTTGAGACTGAGTCTGACTCACAGTAAGTCCATGTATTACAGAGTAGATTAAGTATGAATGGTGCAGCAGGTGAACAAGATGCACAGGGCGATTACACTCAGCCTGCACAATCCCTGCGGTCTCCCTTTGTTCTTCCTACAATCTTCCTGCACTGTTCTTGTACTCTCCCTCTGTTTGTAGCAACACTGTCCCTAGTGCATTTGCTCTTGTCAAGTCTCTGGGTATGCTTAACTCACAGTGAAATGGTGAAGACCACGCAGGATGAGGCATCAGAAGGGATAGCTATCTGTGGATTGGCTGGCTGCATGGCATTATGGGTGATCTCACTTTCCCAGGCTAATTACTTTCACTCAGTAACACGTATAGTCGCAATTTTAAGAAGAAAAAAAAATGTTACCACAAAGCATTAGGAAATGTGGGTAGAAGTAGGTAAAAGAAAAAGGGCGGCACTCACCACTGTTGCAGTTGAATCACTTTATTCTTCCATACAAAACCCAGTATAAAAAGTAGGGCTGGGGTGGACTTGTTCTCACACAGAACGCCAAGTGGCGACGGCCGAATCAACCTTTGAAGTACTGTACATTATTATTAGTAATATTATTATTAGTACTTTTTTTTTTTTAAGCGGCATTCATTTTAGGGCATGGTAGATGCAAAATGGTCAACATACATAACACAAAAATAAGTACAATAAAAAAGAACGGAGTGACAAGGTAAGGGAAAGGAGAAAGTAGGACAGGGTAGAAGCTGCCCCGATAGTATTGCAGTGGTACCAGGGTTATAGTAGGTTTACTGCAGAGGTGGGTTTACAGGTAGGAAGTATCTAATGGTTAGTAAGTAAATTGCAGTGCGGTGCATTATCTCTAGAAATGCCACAAACACGATGTGTGCATGCCTTTAGTTCATGGGACCCCGCTTAGCAGTACTCATCTATAATCAACCTCTAGAAAGTGCCAAGGCATTTCTCTGGTTCCTCTTGGCACCATTACACCAGTGAAGGTGGTATAAAACTAATTTAAATCACTATATATATATATCTCTATTTATGCCCATTTATAATACATAGCTCTGCTTATAGAAAGCAATAAAATTAAATTGTGAATAAAGCTTTATCTAAATGAAGTGAAAATATACCACCATATTAGAAATAATTATGATAATTATGATAGTTGTAAATGCAAAGGACTTGTTCTAAATATACCATATGGAATCTTTAGGAAGCAATATGTTGAAATCCACATTTAGTAAACTGAACAGTTTATCGATGGGCTATTTTGTATCACTGCTCTGTTCATTATATACCGCATTTGCCAAATGAACAAACCAGTGATCCAGTGAGGACTGGAGCATAGAGCCATCTGGAGGAAAAGAAGCCATATCCAATCCTTCTCCTAAACGTGTAGCCCCATTTAAATTCAACCATTTGTAATCCACAACCAGCCTAATGCATTATTTGGAAAGAACTGGCTAGCCAGTGTTGATATATTTTATAAGATGGAGAAAAATGTAGCATTTGGTAAATGGTTCATATTCAGCTATACGGTACAATAGAATGTGTCAGATTTCAATATAACAGGTATATTATATATTCATTTTAGTAGAACTACAACATTTTACCCTAATAGCTTTAAAAACCTGACATTAGATAATATACTGCCCATAATATAATTCAAGACCAAGGACGACGCATCTATTCTTTCCTGAATACAGTACTTTCTTGGCCTGCTTTATATTCCAGTCATTGCTGAAAGGATACTGTAACTTGTCTCCTTATGTCATTTGCAATTTCAGCATAATAGATGTCTCTCTATACTGCTCTATAATTGTCTTTCAATAACTAGTGTTTGCCCAATAGAAGAGGCAACATAAAACAATCAAGGTTATGTCATGTCTAGCAGTCTCATTGTGTCCAATGCTTAAGCCAGAAATCAGTTGATGTACTATGGCACTAATGACCTAGCTATTTTAAAGGGAAATTATATCCTAATAGTACACAGGGTTATTACCTGTCAACATGATGTATTATTCAGTAGCAAGAGTCATTTTACTAAGCTTTTATCTTTTCATCAGCTATTTGGTGTCCAAAACAAGGAGAAGTGAAATCTGTTTAATCACCCTAACTCATCCATGGCAGCCATTTCTACACATTACATCAAACGTAGGCAACAACTCAGCAGCCATGATATAGAATTGGGATGCAGCGCAAGCAAAAATCTTCAATAGTGTGTTGGATGGTTTACAGTTTAAGATCTTCATTATACTGTGTGTGTATATACTAAAGTGAGTACACCCCTCACATTTGTGTACATATTTTATGATATCTTTTCATGAGACAGCACTAAAGATATGACAGTTTGATACTATGTAAAGTAGTCAGTGTACAGCTTATATAACAGTGTAAATTTGGTGCGCCCTCAAAATAACTCCACACACAGTCATGAATGTGTAAACTGCTGGCAACAAAAGTGAGTACACCCCTGAGTGAAAATGGCCAAATTGTGTCCAAAGTGTCAATATTTTGTGTGACCACTATTATTTTCCAGCACTGCCTTAACTCTCTTTGGCATGGAATTCACTAGAGCTTCACAGGTTGCCACTGGAATCCTCTTCCACTCCTCCATGAAGACATTATGGAGCTGGTAAATGTTAGAGACCTTGCTCTCCTCCACCTTCCGTTTGAGGATGCCCACAGATGTTCAATAGGGTTTAGGTCTGGAGATGTGCTTGGTCAGTCTAACACCTTTACCCCCAGTTTCTTTAGCATGGAAGTTGTCCTCTTGGGGGTATTTGGGGTCGTTATCATGTTGGAATATTAGAATTCTACTTGGACAACAGTCATGCAGACCAGTTTGATTGCATTCACCAGTGTATGATCTGAGCCCTGACAGGCTGACCCCCCCCCCCCACACACCACCCATTTAACCTCTGCAGAAATGCTGGCAGCACTCGTACATCTATTTTGAAAAGACAGCCTCTGGATAGACACTGAGCACATGCATTTAACTTTTTTGGTCGACCATGGCAAGGCCTGTTCTGAGTGGAACCTGTCTTCTTAAACCGCTGTATGGTCTTGGCCACCGTGCTGCAGCTCAGTTTCAGGGTGGTGGCAATCTTCTTATAGCCTAGGCCATCTTTATGCAGAGCAACAATAATTTTTTTCAGATCCTCAGAGAGTTCTTTGCCATGAGGTGCCATGTTGAACTTACAGTGACCAGTATGAGAGAGTGTGAGAGCGATAACACCAAATTTAACACCGCTGCTGTGAAAGGGAACTGATGGCAGGGAAGGCAGCCCGATGCCTTCCTTAGGCATCGTGGCTACCTTCTGTGACAGCCTGTGAGATCCAGCCCCATGGATCTCACAGGCAGGAAGCTGTAAGTGTATTACACTGTGTAATACACTTACTGGAGTGGAGACACTAAAAAAAACATTTTTTTCAAAAATGCTTTATTATGTAAAATGGAAAAACAAACAACCAAAAAAAGTAGTCATACTTGGTATTGTCGCGTCCGTAACAACCTGCTATATAAAAATACCACATGATCTAACCTGTCAGATGAACATTGTAAATAGAAAATAAAAACAGTAACCAAAACAGCTATTTTTGGTTACATTACCTCACAAAAAGTGTAATATAGAGCAACCAAAAATCATATGTAACCTAAAATAGTACCAACAAAACCTTATCCCGTAGTTTCCAAAATGGGGTCTTTTTCTGGAGTTTCTACTCTAGGGGTGCATCAGGGGGTCTTCAAATGTGACATGGCAACTTAAAATTATCCCAGTGAAATCTGCCTTCCAAAAACCATATTGCTTTCCTTTCCTTTGTGCCCTGCCGTGTGCCCGTACAGCAATTTACGACCACATATGAGGTGCTTCTGTAAACTACAGAATCAGGGTAATAAATATTGGGTTTTGTTTGGCTGTTAACCCTTACTGTGTTACTGGAAAAAAATGGATTAAAATGGAAAATCTGCCAAAAAAGTAAAATTTGGAAATTTCATCTATATTTTCCTTTTATTATTGTGGACCACCACCAAAGTTTGTAAAATAAGTTTTGAATACCTTGATGGCATATTTTCCAAAATAGGGTCACTTTTTTAGAGTTTCTACTCTAGGGGTGCATCAGGGGATCTTCAAATGTGACATGGCAACTATCCCAGTGAAATCTGCCCTCCAAAAACCATATGGTGTTCCTTTCCTTCTGCGCCTTGCCGTGAGCCCATACAGAAGTTTATGATCACAAGTGGGGTGTTTCTGTAAACTACAGAATCAGGGCAATAAATATTGAGTTTGTTTGGCTGTTAACCCTTGCTTTATTACTGGAAAAAATGGATTAAAATGGAAAATCTGCCAAAAAAGTGAAATTCTGAAATTTCATCTACATTTTCCTTTAATTCTAATTGGAACACCTAAAGGGTTAACAAAGTTTGTAAAATCTTGAGGGGTGTAGTTTCTAAAATAGGGTCATTTATGGGTGTTTTCTATTATGTAAGCCTCACAAAGTGACTTCATTCCTGAACTAGCCCTTAAAAAGTGGGTTTTGGAAATTTTCTGAAAAATTTCAAGATTTGCTTCTAAACTTCTAACGTCCCAAAAAAAGAAAATGTCATATTAGAAAATGATCCAAACATGAAGTAGACATATGGGAAATGTAAAGTAATAACTATTTTAGGAGGTATCACCACTATCTGTTTTAAAAGCAGAGGAATAGAAATTTTGAAAATTGCAAATTTTTCCAAATGTTTGGTAAATTTTGTATTTTTTTATAAATAAAAATGAACTATTTTGACTCACATTTATCACTGTCACGAAGTACAATATGTGACGAGAAGACAATCTCAGAATGGCTTGGATAAGTAAAAGCGTTTTAAAGTTATCACCACATAAAGTGACAAATGTCAGATTTGCAAAAAATGGCCTAGTCCTTAAGGTTAAAAATGGCAGGGTCCTGAGAGGGTTAATGGCTGTGTGTTGAGTTATTTTGAGGACACACAGCCATTAACACTGTTATACAAGTAGAACTGACTACTTTACATTGTATCAAAGTGTATTATCTTCAGTGTTGTCCCATGAAAAGACAGAATAAAATATTTACAAAAATGTGAGGGGTGTACTCACTTTTGTGAGATGCTGTATATATTTTTTTATTAGTGAGGGTAGATTAGGATTCAATAGAGATTAGTTTGGATTAATAACAGTAAATAAAATGAGTTCTCGATCGCCATAATGAAGGCTGAATAAATTTCCTTTGTTTCGTCCGAACGAGCAAGGCCACTAGTACTGCATGACAAGTAGCAGCACATGCACTACTGTATTAAAGAATTAATTCGAACCAGGCTATGATTTGTTCTTTAATACAATACTGCATGCGCCACTTACAGTAACAGAGTATGTCCAAGACTACCATAGTCTCGCATTACTAGCGGCCTTGTCCATTCTAGTTACTTGTCCATTCTATTTACAAAGAAAAGCTTTGGATTCACAAAATAAACGTATAGCCTTTATATTCAGACCCAAAACACAAATCAACCACTGCTCAGCTGGGCACTAAACAAACATATGCATTTCCCTGACTATACAAGTGGGAAGCTATAGTTTCCCCAGATGAGTTCTGTCTTCTCAGATGGGTCTCTCTCTATAGTGCACACCTTGCACCTTAATAGCCCAGTAATGAGCTAACCAGAGATGCACTGGTTAAAATAGGGTTAGTCACTGCTAATTTGGTGTGTGACTAAATTGAGTAGATAGACCTAGCACTTAGCTTCCTCCTTATAGTAGTATTATGCTCAGCTACACTTGTTTCTCATGAGTTTTGAAGGCATTGGTGGCTTAATGATCTTCTTCCTCCTTCCTGATATTATCCTGGAATATCCTCAGTCACTCAAAACACCATTTAAGATATGGGAAATAAAGCAAAAAGTGGAGACCTTTTCTTCCAAAGGATAAAAAGTGGTTTAATTATACAGTGATCCCTCAAGGTACAATGGCCTCTGGATACATGGTCTTTCCTGTTCCATCGTAAGCTGAAACTAAACTCAACATACAATGCCTCAGACTCAGAACCAACCAACATGGCCAGTTCTCTGGTAAGTCACATGTACTGGTTATTCAGTAGCTCCTCGTTACAGTACAGTGCAAATTACATATTATGTATGGCTTTCAGACAGTTCTAGGATGAGCTGCTCCTTTGGATATTAGGTGAGGGTGGCTCCATTTTACTTTCCTGGTAGACTCTGCTTTATACAGGACCCTGAAGAAGCTCCTGTCCTCTTCACAGAAAGTGATTACAGCTTACTGGCTGTCATATGTAAGGACCTACTTTATCTGTCTTACTTATGTGAATAGTTCTCTTACATTTTCTTTTTCTCTTATCTTGGTATGACATTTTGGGGCTTTGGAACCAATTGCCAGTTTTCCATAGAGTTATGGACTCTACCTACAGCTATGGGTCATTACTCCTAGTTGCCAAATAACACAAAAATGTGCTTTTGGCTATTAGGAAAATTGAAAGATTGCAACTGACACACTGTTTATGAGTCTAGTGTACTCATGAATAGAGCTCTGCTCTCTCTGTCTCTCTTTGCATCTCCTTAACCCTCTCTAAAGTGACTGAGAAAATGTTGTGTATAGTGTAGAGAGGAAGGGAGGTGCGAGGGGAATAATTTTCCTCCTAAATACACTGGACTCATTGACTATGTGCCTGGTGAATGCTTTCAGCGCCCCTAGTAGCCAAATAACACACATATTATTTTCTTATGTTAATTGCCATTGAGAGCACACACTAGCTGTCTTTCTGTCTTACAATGGTAATGAATCCCTTCACTACAGTAAAATCTAAAAATATGCAATCTCAAGAACCTCCCAACTTGATTAAATCCCACCAGGAGGGTCTAGTAAGAATATTATTCCATGTATAAAAAAAATGTACACTGGGGGAATAACCAAAATGAATGGCACTGGAGCAATGAATAAATATGGCACCCTCTCGAACGTGCGAAAGTGAGACCAGCGGCTAATGACCACAACCGGCAATAATGCCAATCATGGTCATTAAAGCCTTTAGATGACGTGATCAAGTGTGATCACGGCAATTAAAGCTAAAAAAAAATGCACACACTTCCGGGCTTCTTACCGGCATCCCCTGTGGCCAGTGAGGATGCCAGTAATTGGATTTAATACGCTGGTTCTCTCTGAAGAGAGCAGATGGCAGGCCAAATAGGAAATGCGCAATTCAGATATTATCATGGCTCTTTATGAACTATGATAATATACCGTAAAATAAAAAAAAACAGTGAGCCTCAAAACATACAAAAGTTTAAAAAAAGTAAAAAAAATATATATATAAAAAATGTAAATACCCACTTTCCATAGATTAAAAAAACAAAGCCATAAATAACAAAAAATATAAACATCATGGGCATAACCGCATCCAAAAACACCCGTGCTATTCAAATATTAAAATATTTTTTTCCTATACGGCGAATGACATAACAGAAAAAAGAGTGAAAATGGATGATTCACCATTTTTTCATCATTTCATTACAAAAAAAGTAATAAAATGTGATCAAAAAGTCACACACACTCCAAAATTGTATCAATAAAAACTACAGATCAGCCCGCAAAAAATTTGCCCCCATACAGCTCAGTAGACAAAACGGTAAAAAAAAAAAAAAGTTATGTGGGTCAGAATATGGTGATGTAAAAAAATTTTTTTAAGTTTTAATTCATTTTTACACTATTTAGACATAAAAAGGCTATACATATGTGGTATCTTTGTAATTGTACTGACCCAGAGAATGAAAGGCAAGTATCCGTTTTGCTGCAAAGGGAACGTCGTAGGGACAAAACCCACTACATTGTATGCCATATTAAATGGTGGCATTAGAAAGTACAACTTGTCCAGCAAAAAACAAGCCCTTGTATGGATATGTGAACGGAAAAATAAAAAATGTATGGCTCTAGGAAGATAGGGATTAAAAATAAAAATGCAAAAACTAAAAAAACTTCCAGTATACAAGGGGTTAAGAAAGCAGGGGTTATTAAGGGCAAATACTTTCAATATGGAATCTGTACAACTCCTGCTTTCCATTGATTCTCCAAAATAAAAATCTCAAATATCCTTTTATTGTATTATTTAAACATAATGTATTGAAAGCCATTGGACACACATCACATTTACAAAAGATAGATGTAAAAGACATTGAAATTTAATTCTTTAGCTATGTGTGCAGTGACATTTCATATGGGACTAGAAAGTGAGAAGAGGTTTGTTTTTTAAGTCGTTAGGTATGTGGAAAAGGACATTTCTTGAAGTGCTCCAGAATTGAAACAACCTTGAACAGAGGAGATGAAGGATAAAGTTTTGCAGAAGATAAATGCCTTTTTATAAGAACGAAGACATAAAAAGACATAAAAAATGCCAGTATACCTGAAGGTTAAGAACACTGCAAGTTTTTATGGAGTGTGAACCTCTTCAGCCTTACTGTTAAACAATTCATATTATTTCCAAACGATAAAACAAAATGTACCCTGTAAGTATTAATATATCTATTATGAACAAACAAGTACAAGTGGATAAGACTGAACAGAAAGTTCCAATTACAATCTATTCTGTAAAATGAAATAATGGAAACTTTGTTCCTCGTTTTATGGCATGCAAATCTATATATTTAATTTCTGACAGCAGTAGGCCTTTCCCTAACAGATGAAGGTAGTTCATCATCACTTACCTATATGCCAACTGCCGTAATTTAAAGCTGAATTTTTGCTCCATTTATTTTCCTTTCATCCAATGGAATTGTAAGATGAGCCACAAGGATTTGAGCATCATTATCTAAACCATTATCTTCTTACAATAACCTTCATGTCAACAATTATCTCTTACCGCATATG